>JAHREE010000118.1:8049994-8083319 GCA_033628505.1 Tringa tobata
GTCCCGGGGCCGCCCCCCGCCGCCCGGGTCGGTGGTGCCGCCGCCGCCCGGTGTAACGGTCGCGACAGGGAAAGATGGAGCCGCCAAGCAGAAGGGCTCACCCTCGCCAAGGTAGCTCCCTGGGCACCGTGAGAGCTCCCTATCTACTACTAATATATGTCTCTATATAATAACCTAGCCGCAGTAATTGCAACGTACCTCCCTAAATAATACAAGCTAAACGAGTAGAACCTTTTATTTAACTTCTTTTAAAAAAAAATAAAAATAAATAATCGCATCTGTGAATGAGTACTGGCCCGGTTGGAAGCGTTCAGCTGCATTCTGCAACTTTTCCTTCCCAGGTGTTGGGCTCTTGCCAAAGCCGGTTGCTCAGCGTTACTGTCAAATTCCTTCATCTCCGGGTCCCCCCTGCCAGGACGCTGCTGCAGTTTGTGACCTCCTTGTTTCTGTTCTCCTTCCCCATCCTCTCTCCCTTTCAAATACATCCTAGCTTGCCTCTGATTTCCAGTAAGCAGGTCTGACCTTGGTTTCCCTTTTTCTTCTTAAACAGTTAGAAATGTTTCCCAGCCTTTCTGTGATAAGAGCCGTTACCCTTGTTTTTTTAGATTGTGTATGACTTCTGTACGTAAACACCTCCATACCAATGTGTAGTAAGGCTTCAGTTTCTCGTATGCTTGTTTCTGCCATTTCTTTCATTCCCAAATCCTTGCTGGTTTGACCTGTGTGAATTTAGGTCTTTCTCCAGGAAAACTTCATTCCTACAAAATAGCACTCGAATAGGTTAACAGACTGAAATATGCAGGAATTATGGATGTATATGATGATTAATTGTGAAAATTATGGTTGCAAGACACTGGGGTTTCTTGCAAATTCACCAGAGCAATATGCCTGCCCTCTCCTTTGCCTCAAATCTAAGCCTGGTTATCTTAAATGATTAATGAAACATAGTATCACTGTGCTACTCTTACCACCTCCTTGCTGCTACTATTGCATGTTACTTTTAAGCCCTTGGCATGCTATGTGCTGTTTGAAAATCTTTGTACACAGTGGTTGTTTTCTGGGGAAGGAATTAAAAAAAATGCAACAAAACTTTAAAAGCTGATTGGTTGCCTACAAATGTTTTCCTTCTTTTTCTAAAAGTGTCTCTAATCTGTGGGTTGTTGAAATGCACATCAACTTGGCACAGTCTTCGTGGTTGCCAAGTATGAGCCAGTTGGATCTCAAGGAAATGTAACTCGCTGCAATCAGTCCCGTGGCGACTTTTATTTCAACGAGAAGCAAACATCTTTTGGTGAGTCATGGGGCATTGTTCCCTACAAACTAGCTGTCAGGAAGTGGAGTCTGACAAAGCTGATGGGACTCTATAAATTTTCCCCTACACCCAGTGCTGTTTTCACGTTCTTCGTGAATCATCAGGTCCAGGGTCCTCTCAAATTCCCAATGAAGGCAGAATTAGCTACAATTCAGGGTGTGGTACTGTGCTACTTGCCTCTCTTCTTCTGTTTCTTCTTCTGATAGTTCTAGTTCTTTCCTGCAGCCATGTATGTCACTGCTATTTCACTGTATTTCACCATGTATTTCCTTGCCATCCTGTTCGCGACTTTTACCGTGCTTCCAAGTCTGTTCCTGGTGCGTATGTCCTCTGTGTGGCCTTCGTGCGCTGATCTCGTTGAAAAAAGTGTCTAGCCTTTCCCCTTGTGTAAGCCATTTTTTTCTGTGCCCCTCCAGTTATCTGTGGCTCCCAAATCATCCTGAAAACCTCTGTGTACACCTGTGGAATGCTCAGCCTCAGGATGTGGCTGTACCTGCATCCACATGACTTTAAAGAGCAATGCTACTGTCTGAGTGGGATGCTCCACAGCTAGCACCTGCATCACAGATTCAAAAAGATAGCTAGCCTTCACCTTTTAGCATAGCTTCTGTTGGAAACAAGGTTTATGCCATCCCTTAATATGTGTACACACATACATCTTGGTATTTGTCCCTTAAATAATATTTTATTGCTATTTCCCGGTTCCAACCACGTGTGATGTAAGGAGAACAGCTCCAAGGTATTTAAGTTCTTGCAAATTTCGTAGAAACAAACCAACAGGAAAAACCAAGTCTAGAGTCAGACACTTGCCACTTTTCTCCAGTTTTTAGGTTAGTGACTGAGTGATACCCCCATTATGTGACTGGCTCTATTTGGCAGTAAGATGTTTGGTGTAAGTGGAGTTGTAAAGAGAAAAGGACCGTTTTCTGGGTGAATACACCTGAACTAGCATCTCCCTCAAAACTTCAAAGAAGATAAATAACTCCGATTTGATACATCACGTTTTGAACATGGAAACAGAAAATCTTAGTATAGTTCAGTGTAAACATTTAATCAGCCAAGGAACAAAGTTCTGAAAGAGATCTGAATTCCTGAGTTGGTGCTGGTCACAAAGCGCTTTGTTTTTATGTCTCTGCATCTCTGGGGCACAGCTCCTGTCTTTGTTCTGCCAGGCACACATTTGCACAAATACATCAAGTACAGAAGGGCTATGATCTCAGCTAGTGTCTTTAGATCTATTTTATTTTGACAAAATTGGCCAACAGTTTCAAGACTTATTGAATGTCATCACACAGGCATAATTACCTTGAAACAAAGAAAAAGTGATGATCACTCATCCTGACTCAGAATAATGTATTCCTTGATGCAGCTGGTAGGGCAAATCCCAGATCATTTGTAGCAATGACAAGATATTGTTTTTTTGATTTGATTTCTTTTAACTCTTAGTCCTTGCCAACTGTAAATGGGGTTTCATGGTACAGCTGTGACCTGTCCTGGCAAACCTGTTCTACCATATACACAGGTGCAGTGATATCCTTAGAAAGAGGGTCCCTTTACAACTGCATCACATGAGTCCACTTAAATACTGTGGGCTAAGTGTGAATCCTGGCAATTCAGGCATGTGAAAGGAAAAAGCCACGTGGTAACAGGAAAAATTCTTGAGATCCAGACATGTTAACAGAGGGTGTAACTGGAAAGAAGTTTTTACTTGGCACAGTTACATGAAGACAAAGGTATTGAGGCACCTGAGATCAATAGGAATAAATAGGTCCGTAAGTATGTCTTTCAAGTCTGGCTAAAAACCTCCCTGCTGTCTTTGGAGCTTAGGCAGTGGAATACTTGTATTCTTCAAGGAAAATACCTCTTTAGGTAGTACTTACTGACGGTCTATAATGTCTCGGCTTTCTCAGTCTTCATTTGACTGCAATTCTGTGAAATTTAAAAATATCAGGTGTTCAGAGTCTATTTTGATCATATGGGTCTGCTCTGCAAATAACTGAGTAGTAGGATTTGTGCCTTTAATTAATATTGATTAAATAAAAGTACTCTGAAATGACACAAGAAAAAACTGAAAAGTGTTTAAAACTCAGTGTTTAAATTTCAGAACTCAGCCTAATATTGATTAGTGATGGGCCCCAAACTACACATCCTTGAATTTTCCTAAAGATTTGGTCTGAAATGTAATTCTGCTGCCTGTACTAATATTGGCATATGCATTTAGGAAGGTGGAATTTTCTTACAACAATTCTTCTATGACTAGCAGTATTGTCAGCATCACCTTAAATGTGTTTTTGTTCTTTTGTTTGAAAATTTCTTTTTCTTGCTTGTTCTCTACTGTTTGACTGTTTAGGCCATAATAGTCAGAGTTTTGAAGAAACAGTTTTTTAAATGCAGGGCAAGTAGTAAACATGCTGTCTGTTAGATATTTCTGTTGGATTCACTGCTTCAACTTACTGTTAAAAGTGTGGATCTCTTGCTTATGGTATGTCCTTGTATAGCAAATAAAGTGAATCACAAGGTGGTACTTCCTGTATTACCAATAAATGACTTATGGAGTTGTGAGCCCTGGGGTAATTAACTTCAGCTATCTGAAGTGACCCCACCTCAACATTGAAATAAAGACGGTAGATCTGACACGGAAGTGCAGTCTCATTGATACCATGTCAGGTTAATAAGCAATCAGGTCGCTTTGTCTGTGCACCCAGCTTAATTGTATTCCAAGGAAAAATGGATTGATTTCAAAGACAATGTGGACTCACTCGTTTCCCTTCAGAACTGACTTTTCATGTCTCTGCTGGTACAAGCATTTTTCTATGTTACACTTAAACAGAAGACATGGGCTTGATACGAAGTCCTTCATATCAAGAGATTTCAAGGGAATTTCTGCTTTGACTGTAATAGGCTGAGGATTAAGTGGCAATCTGAGCAGATGCACGAAATCACTGAATAAATTGAAAGAGATAACGAGAACCATGAGATTGTAATTTGCTTGGAATTCAGATACTGAGCTGTGGCTTGCTTGTTTTGTTCTTGATTGGTGTTTGTTTAGTGGTGTTAAAAGGAAAAATAAGTGTTGTTATAGTTGTGCTATGCAGAAAGCCTTTTCAGAAATGTGACAGTAATACTTGGGAGCATAAGATAAATGAGAAGCCCATGTGGGTTAGCTTGTGCTGGAGGACATACTGTTATACTTAGTACATATAGTGCCTGGCACCAGGAAATCCTAGAAATACTTTACATAGGGCTACATGCTGCTTCTCTTGCAATTGATGATGATAATAATAATAATCATATAGAATATTTCAGTTGGAAGGGACCTACAGTCATCATCTAGTTCAACTTCCTGACCACTTCAGGATTGACCAAAAGTTAAAGCATGTTATTAAGGGCATTGTCCACATACCTCTTAAATGCTGACAGGCTTGGGCACTGACCGCCTCTCTAGAAAGCCTGCTCCAGTGTTTGACCACCCTCTCAATAAAGAAATGGTTCCTCATGTCCAGTCTAAACCTCCCCTGATGCAGCTTTGAACCATTCCCATGAGTCCTATCACTGGATACCAGGGAGAAGAGCTCAGCACCTCCTTCTCCACATTTCCTTCTCAGGAAGCTGCAGAGAGCAATGAGGTCACCCCTCAGCCTCCTTTTCTTCCAACTAGTCCAAAGTCCTCAGCTGTTCCTCATAGGACATACCTTCCAGCCCTTCCACCAGCTTTTTTGCCCTCCTCTGGATGCATTTGAGTACCCTGACATCCTTCTTAAATTGTGGGGCCCAGAACTGCAGACAGTACTCAATGTGATGCCGCACCACTGCTAAATACAGTGGGATAATAAAAAAACCTCATTGGCTTTAGTAGAACAGTCAGATCCACAGAAAACTTTGGGTTTCTTTGAGGCAGGTGGATATTACTGTATTTGTGGGACAGCTGAGCAAATTGAGGCATGTGCTACTGGTGGGGTTTTGCCCAACCGGTGCAAGAATTCATTGGCAGAGTCAGGAACAGTGACAGAATTCTGACTGGTGGCCCAATTTGCAGGCTTCCTCTGCTAGGCACGTTTCTCCCACTGTTGGAGAGTAGCAACATCTTGTAACCTCTTTCAGTATCGTGCCTTGTGGGACTAAGTAACAGATTATTCAGAAAGTTGTTATCTTTGATGGAGTGAGAGATGTTCTTCAAGGCTCCTTGAAAATACTTGATTTTCAAGAATGAGCGTACCCATAAGTATTTTTTTGATCTAGGCTGGCCTATACCACCAGAGTTCTCATGAATTCTGAAACTGGCAATGTAGTTTCTGCTGAGTAAACAGTGTAGTCATCAGGGCCTTAATCCGTGACTCCCAAACAACATAACAGCGCATGTCGTTGAGCACATGGTTATCCTTCTCTTCATGTGTTGGACTGATTTGGAAGAGCTACGTTCTCTGCCACAGGTTTGCTCTGTGATGAAGGAGCATGTACAATCAGAGGTTTAAAATTGGACCAGTGGTGTCAGGTGCTTCACGTGTTGTTGAGTGTGATACCATCTGTCCAAAGCTACATTTGAAAGGTAGATGCTGCTGAGAGCATTAGTGTTTCCATCTGTGACAAGGGGATGCTAGCATCTCATTTCATAGAGTACACCCAGTGTGTGGGGCAACTGTGTTGTAGGTACTAGAAGTACTAGGTTGGAGGGTGTCACGGGTGAGATGGAGTAAACCACCCATATTGGATGTGGATACTTGGGTTTATTTAAAAACCAACAAGAATGGAGCTTTTACCCTACAAGATTATCTCCCACTGGCTCACGTGCTCACTCCACTGGACTGACACAACAGCAATAAAAAAATCAAGCTGCAAAAAAGCTGTAGGGTTAGTTTTGGCTGTGTTTTCTCTTCACCTTACATAGAAATGATATGTAATTTAAAGCACTGCATACTTTTCTTTTGTTTTCCTGCCATTATAATGAGGCAATCCTCGCAGAAATACATGTGTTGCTACTGATTGTGGAGTAGTTTAAGAGATGTAACAGCCGGTCTTTATCCATGCTAGGTACCCTGTTGTCAGTTCAGCCTGAAGAAGTTCAGAGAAGGCAAAGGTGGAAAGCATAGAGGCACTGGTGTATCCGCTGCATTTTCGAGTCAGTTAGGTGGAAAGGCAGGGTCATGTGAGGAAATATGCCCCTGCCTTAGAGATTCTGTGAGTAAATAAAAGAACCAGTCTTTGGAGCTGTCAGTTCTTCCCCAGGCTGTGCATTTCCTTTAGCTCAGATGACTGATTTTTCTTAACGCAGGAGTCTCTTTGCATGAGCACTCTTGAGTCTCTGTGAGAACATGGTGTTGGTTATATGAATGGCAGATGACAGTGGTTGACAAATGTAGGTGATGTTTCTTATGTAAATCAGCAGAAATGGTCTATTGCTGCAGTGGGTTAAGCAGAGGCTTTGTGTCAAGTATGTAGGTAATAATGCTAGCTCAGTAAACACCAGAGAAGCACCTGGGTTAATTTAGATCTCCAGATAAAGAGAGCACCCAAGGAAAATTTTTTTTTGTTACCTTGTCTTTTAAGTCCACAAGAGTCAGGGTAGAAATCTTGGCTCTGTGACAGTATTGCCCTCGGCTTCACCAAAGCCTATGATTTTCCCTTGTATTCTCAGATTATAGACCTGCCGACTCCATTAGTAGTTCTGTCAGCGGGTGCATGCTGTTGGTGTGAGACACCAATCTACAGAAAATATCTTCAACCTAAAAAAAAAGAAAAAAAAAAAGTCAAGCTTCTCTGGTTTTGGTTGGTTTTGGGTTTTGGGGTTTTGGTTTTTTGTTTGTTTTAATAGACTAGCATCAAATTCCTGTCTTGTAGAACTTTTCCCCATCTCCTTGCATCCTTGTTCCCTAGTTACTATTTTATTTTTTTTAAGACACTTTCAGTGTAGAATTAATTTATTTACCCAGGCTTTTCTAAAATCCAACCCCAGGTATGACTGCTTCTCTGAAGCACTTCAGTTGGAAGGCAATGCCATTAGTTCTTGGTCCAGAACTAAGGACTCTTGTCTAGAAAAATGGTGCCATTACGGAGAGCACCAAAATGATTGTTCCCTGCCCTGAAAGAAGCTCATGGATAAGTGTAGAATCAATAAATTAATAATTAGGGAGACAAAGAAGAAGGAAGAAAGAGAATGATGGTAAAGCAGTGAGAGGGAGTTACTTCAGGGAGATGAGGGAGCAGGAGCGTGTCCCTGGTGTTGACTGGCAGTGGCCTGCACCTAGGATGTGTGAGGCAGTCATAGCTCTGCCACCTCCAGCTGTCCACAGTATGGCTAGCTTCCATCACTGCCCATCAGCCTAGACCTCACTGCCCACATCCCTGTTTTGCCTGCAACACCGTGTACCTTCTCCACTGCTGTAGAAGACAGGTAGGAACATCTGTACATTTGCAAAATACCCCTTCTTCAGACATGCCCTTGGAGGCATCCCTTGTCATGCTTGTACACCATAACCACCTGATGGCAGTTACCTAGGGGCTACCAGCAACACTACAGCTATACTTGCCTTTAGCATGACTTTATTTCTCCCCTCAGCTATTTACTTGTCCAGTAAACAATGGTGAGAATACATAATGATGGAGGAGGGCTGGTACTGTCATTCTGGTCTGCAGAGCAAAGCAGCATTTGGTATCTGATGAAAGAGCTGAAGGTGTTTATAAAAACATTTTTGTAAGTAATTATATGAACACACTTAATCCCAATACTTTAAGTGTCACACCCTTTTCTTTTTTTCTTTTTCTTTTTTTTTTTAAAGCCTGGCTAGTGTTGAATAGTTGCAATTAGTCAGTGCTGAGGAATTTATCTGGCTGTTAACAGGCTGTTTCGGTGCTGCACGTGTAATTGTTTTCTATAGTGTGCCCTTCCCATGTCATGTCTCACTCTGGTATTTGTGAAGTGCTTTTAGGTTATTGCTACTAGCAGGTTACACCTTAGTTTGGGGATTTGCAAATAGATGTTTTTTTCAGTTAAGCACCTATACCAGCAGCTAACCCGCATCTTGGTTCTTCTAGTCTTGCTCAAATCAGATCTGACATTTTTCAGGGTTTAGTTTTCTGTGTGGGTTGGATTTTCTTGAGGTTTTTTTTTTCTTCTCTTAATGTTAACTGGTAAAATTGAAATATGTTTTTTTCTTGTTGAATGGGACAGAGCATAATGACTACCTTGGCCTGATCTTGCAGATGCTCAGCTTGCAGGTGGGACACCTGCATCATTAAGCTATGCCTAATGATTAGGTTCTGCATAATGATTCATTATTTACACAGAGTGAAATTGTACCAGAAAGAGAGACCAAGAACTTGACTCTGCCAAGTCTGTGCCACCCCTGCCAGTGCCTCCAAGCCCAGTACTTAGGACGACTTGAACGCTTGGTGTGGGTGTTCCTTTTCTGAAAAGTCCTTTCACAGCAGTTCCAAACCAGATTCTTTGGGGAGTAGCAATTACATGGACCATCCTTTTATGCAAATGTTATTCTAATTCAGAATTGAAGTATAGTTAGAAATACGATCTTTCCCAGAAGATGGAAATTTTGATTCCCATGCATCCCCAAGCTGCATTTAATTTGCTACTAAGAGAGCAATTTCCACCCTGTGGCCAGCCTGTGGTACCAACCTCCACTAATGCTTGGTAGACTTCTACCTGAGCACTTTCATCCTTTTCCTCCCAGTCTTGACCTCACATGTAATCCTTCCCAAATCCACATCATGACCATCTCTCAGATTCCTCCTTAAAACTCTTTTGCTGCAACGTCTATGGAAACTTGACTGTGGTTAGGCAGCTGCTGCTCTGCCTGTGGCTTTTCATGCTGACTAATACTGCCTCATTTCTCCTATGTGTGTCCCCACTGTCTGTATCCATACTCTGCCTCTTCTCTTCTCACCTCAGTGAATTGGGGATGCCAGTGCTCCTCTACATGAGCTACCTGCAGCATGGTGGAGTGCTGGTTCACAGCTAGGACCTGAATCTCTGCCGAGTAGTAAGAGTATGTAATACAGTCATAATGGTCTTCTTGAAAGAAAAATTTTTATACTGCTGCTCTTTTTCCTACCTAAGAGTTTGCATAGCCCTTTGTCAGAGCTCAGACTTCGCTTTATAATTTATAATCCTTGTAAACCTACTAGGGTGGCAACTTCTGTCTCCTAAACCATTAGTGGTCTGGTACATTACTGGCTGTTCAAGGATGCAGATAATTAGTGAGCAACAAGGCCAGTCTGTCCAGAGTATCACTTATGTACAGTAGGTTAATCGGTGGGGCAATATAGTCATTTAACTCCATGGTCTGCGCCGGGTTTGCAGAAAGACTTTTCCTTTGCAGTGCCTACAGACTGCCAGGTAATCTAAGATCATCCAACTGTTTTTCTTACAGATGTAATTCAATCTGTATTTGAACATAGAAATGTCAGGCTAAAGAAGGGGCCATTCAAATGCTTTCCACCACCACAACACAAATGATAGTTGGCCTGAAGAGTGGGAAAAATACTGTTCCATCCTTCGCTGAAACTGAGAATAGGCTTCTTTGTATGGGAAAGAAGGGAATGGCAGGTCAGATGCTGTGGGAACATTTGGAATATTTTGCTGAAGCGGCATTTTCCTTTTAAAATATGGAAAAATGTAAAACCAAATTTGGTCTAAAGGAAATTATGCTCAAGTGGTAATCTACGATTTATATATTTAAAATATGTTGCGATAATAACTTAAAGAAAGTTTTATGTGGAATGCTGCATTTCTGAATGTTAGTTTGATTCTTTCATTGCTGCCTCCAGGTTGTGGCTGGCTGTGCTCACCAGGGTAGCTGCTGGGCTCCTTTGTTTTCTAGGCTAGTCGTCCAAAGAGACCACTTTGTGCTGTGTTTTAGAAGTTGCTGTGTGTAGCTGTTGTTAGCCATATATACTCTGCTTCCTCAGTTCTTGTAGTTTCACTCCCTTTTTTTTTTTTTTTTTTTTTTAAACAAGACTATGGCAAATTTACAGTCACTATGGGATTTACCACAGGAGAGAGAAAACAGGGGGAAATCGCATGAAGGGGTTAATTTATAGACCTTTTAAACTCTACTGTTCAAACAGCAACGCAATCCTAAAACAACCCTGATTTGACTTGCATGTAAATGGAGCATTCTCCAGTTTGCATTCCCCTAGGCATTGTATAGTTTAGTCTGTAGGCTGATGTCTTTTGAGATGTTCTTATAATTTCTAAGGATTATTCCTGTTTGCAAAAGGCTAACAAGACAGTTGGAAAATAGCTGGTATATCAGTTCCCTCTCTTAGAAGTACTGGTGGCATTGCTAACTCCTGAGATGTTCCTCCTCTTCTCTCCCTTGGATTTTTTCGTGATAGGTGGCAAAATTCTGTGTTCATTTGGCTGCATCGGGGTCACTACTGCACATGGGGGTCACAGCCCAGCTAAGGCTACTGGTCTTCAGTGAATCCTCTGTATTAGCAGCTTCACAGGGTTAGCTTGATCAACAGTTTCCATTACATTGCTATTCTTCCACCTAGATTTTCATCCCATCTCTGTTCCTCTCTTCAGTTTTTCCCCATGCTCTTCACTTATGCTGCCTGATTCTGAAATGGGTGAAGAGGTTCATAGTTGCATCCCTGTTTGTATCTGTAAATTCTAATTTGGAAATAGAATTTGAACTAACTTTTCCCCCCATGTTTTGTTTTCACTGATTTCTTCACCTTTCCTCCTTACTTTTATTGTAATCCTAGAAATGCTGCTCAGCGTAGTACAAGTTGTGATACACAGCAATTGTAAAACTAAAGAGAGATTGTTGGTCGTATGGACTTGCTTTAGATTTACACAGGCTTGAGCGTAAGTGGGATCTGGTTTGGTCCTGGAGTATATTCACTAGATTTACACCATTAGGATGATGCAAATGGCAGTGGGTGGGTAGACCAAACCAGTGGGTTTCATCGTATGTATAACAGCAGACGTACCCAGCAGGATCATAATTAATTGAGGGAGAATGCTGCCTTATATTTTCCAATAGTTTGGAGGAATCAGGAATGGAAACTTCAGCATGTGTTCCATTCTGAGAGGGAGCTAACGCCTACAAAGTGTATTCCGTTCAGCCAAAGTGTGGTATTGCCCGAAAATATGGGCTAACCTCTTTTTCACATTGCACAGTTGTAACTGAGAACAGAATCTAGATTAGTGTGCCAGTCTGTGAAGGGAACCTCCTGCTAGAGAGCTGAGAGGAAAAAAGAAGTGGAAGATATGGTGGGTAGAAAGGAAAATTATAATGTTAGAGGTTGAGCTAATGATTTCTAAAAAACTCAGCTCTGACGTGTACCTGTCTGCAATTCTACTTCTTGTTAGTTTTCATGCTGCATATTCTGGACTAATTCCTGTTCAGCAAGTGTCTGTCAGGCATTATAATTTCAAGCATTAATCCTTACAGGAATTAACCAGCTTGTTAGTTGATGACCTGAACTAGATAGTTTCTGGGGATTATTGCTATTTAAATCTTACCTACCTTTCAAACAGCGTGCCGTACTGGTTTTCTTTTCTCTCTTTTTTTTTTTTTTTTTTTTTTTTTTTTTCTCTGGGCTGATACGCCTTTAGATTATCATCCCCTTTTTTCACTCCTACCACGCCGTAGGAGGCAGAGAGGAAATCCTGTGCTGCCTCTGACATGTGTAAGGAGGAAGCCGCCGGTTTCTCTTCGCGCCAGACTCGCTCGTGCCGCCGGCCCTGCTGAACCGCTGTCCTAACGCCCAGCGGAGGCCCGGCTGAATGACACTTGCCATGCTGAAAACCCATCACGGGACTTGGATGAAATTGCCATAGACTTTTACCTGCTCTTTTTTTTTTTCCAGAATTGCCAGGATTTTGGTAAGGTTTTTTTTGCAAGGTTTGTTGCTTTTATTTGATAATGAAGCGAGACGGTCGTGACTATGAAGTGTGTCTATATGTTTTGGCTCCTAATAACTTTTTGAACTCGTTTTCTTCTTTCCATTAAATTTGCCAGAGAGATAGAAGCATCAAAGATATTACGTTCCTTAAAATTTCAAGGATTTGAATTATAATGAAAAGGAAATAGAAGTTGGTGGCCTGCTGGGGGAGGGCTCCGGCAGCAGCCGGCTGGTTGCTGGTGACACACACAGATCAGCACGTTGGCGCGCTTCTCTCCAGAGAGAGCCCTCATCTTGTCTCCTGCTTGGTGCCTGTGCTGCAGGGGGGTGGGAGGACCTGAAGGCCCTGTGTGACAAAATAAGGCCCGATAAACTGTTTTGTGAGCAGCAGGCCAGCATGGGGAACTCCTTCATGTAAGGCAGGAAAAAAGAAGTGAAAATATCCCCGCTGTGGTGCTCACCACAAGGGTTGGAGATAAGGGGCAGCCAGTGAAGTTAATAGGGAGAGTGTCTGTTGGGAGTGTTGCTGGCACTCAACACATGATATCAGCTTTCACAGCCCCAAAATGTTCACCCAATTGGGACTGCTGAGATCCCATCCCGGAAGTTTGTTAAATAGTGTGGGTTTAAGGTTCATTGTATGACTGTTGAAACATGACCTGGGTGCATGCAGCAAGTTAAAAAGAGATTAAAGAAATTCAATATTTATTTTTTTTAACTAGGGAGTATAGTTTGTACAAACATTGCTGTTTATGTTGTGCTCATTGAGCCCAAACATGGTCATTGGAGACTCTGTTGGGCTGTGGTTTAGCAGTGGTCCCCTGTCACAGAATTGGATGTATTTTCCTTCGATAAGGTGATAGCCAGCTTCTCCTGTTTTCTGAATCAGCCTTTAGTAAGATACCTACTGAGCCCTGATCTATGAATTCCAAGGGGAAATAGAAGGGGGAAAAAAATACAGCAACCTGAAATGTCTTTAAAATGTAACAAGTGTTTGTGACTCTGCAGACTACTGAGGAAAGATTATTATTTCTTCTAGATCAAAGTTAAGTTTGTTCCATGATGTATGTTACTCCTTGTAGAAGAATTATATATTACTTGGGTTATAAGAATCTGTATCTTTACACCTTTTCCTTCTTTCAGGTGTTTGAGGATCGTTAGTGCTGTGACAAATCTGTCAGATGTTTGTCAAATATGCCAGTGTGTGTGTGTAAATCCTCTGCTGATATAAACCACTGTTACTCTAAATGTATCTCTGTGTTAGTTCTCTGGCAGCCAGCAGCCCCAGAGATACGTCCCATAACGTTTAGGGTGGGATTTTCAAAATTGCTGAGAAAGAACTAGGCCCTGAGGTCCCACTGGGCTCTAAATAGAGCTGAGGTACCTGATCTTTTCAGATGTTTGCAGGAAAGAGCGAGCTTTGGTTTTTTTTATAGTATTCCATTTCTAAAAGGTAATTAAAAGTGGGTGATGTAAGAGTGAGAAGAATAAGCATCGGATTTACTCTCATTGCTCAGCACGGTAATTATCTGTGATCACAGCTTTAAATAACTCCCTAGTTGTCCTCACTGGAGGTGGACTGCTAACAAACGTGGCTTACTGCTGGGTCCTGCTGCCGCTTTACTCCTTGTTCTACTTTTTATTAACCTCAGGAGGAGGTTCAAATTGCCCTTAGGTTTATAAACTATAGGACTTTAGTCGTCGGTCTGGCTACAAAGACTACTAGGAAGGCAGTGCTGCCTCATCTGGGAGGTGTTCTTCATCCCTGTTGTGAAATCCTAGGCAATCAGAGCGCTGGGGTTGTGGCGATGCTGGTCTCTTTACGGAACCGAAAGCTCCGGCGGCTGCTGGGAGGGTTCTCTGCAGCTGAAAGCAGAGACGCGGTCGTGCTCTTCAGCCCACAGTGCCTGGCCAGCACGCACAGTGGGAGGGTGAGGAGGATGTGGAAACTGCAATAGTTCAGGCAAAAATGAGTCACGAGAAAGCAGCCTGTTTTATTCAATTCCAGAAATGTTCTCAGCTATTCAAAATTAATTTATATCCACCATTTTGCAGTGGCCTGCTTTGTTTCTCAGCTTGGGGATGAAGTTGCTGGCAGTTCCGATAGTGTATTTTGTTAGGATGCAGCCGGGCCTTGTTTGCCCATGGATTTGTCTGAACACAAACCAGTGCCATTTTGCAATATAAAGCCTGGCATTATCAGCTTAATGCAAATATTACTTGAAACTATGTCCAGGGTGCTGGCTGTTTAGGTCTAGCTTTACTTACCCTGCTGTATGGTTTTGACAGCATTTCAAGTATTTAGCTTTTGCAGTGGTCATTTTTCTCTTTCTTTATATAAACAGATCTTCCTGTTCCATACAAATTAAAATCTGGTAACTTTTCCATAATCATGTGCTTTGATCCCATGAAAATAACACTTCTTTTAGTCAATAACCTCAGTATTTAAAATTAGCATTGTCCTACTTGCTAGCTACTTTTTTTCTTTTTTTTTCAATTCCAATGAGTCACTTTCACCACATAAGTATCTCATTAGTGTCATTCTAGTGATAATGTTTTGAAAGATGGATCTGAGAAAGTTTATGTTTTGGGGAGTTAGTCCTTCAGCTGTTGCTGTAAAGGGGACAAAAGATATTGTCCCTTTGGGTATACTTGTTACATACTTGCAAGTGACTTTTCCTAACAAACATTTCTAGAAAATACTTGACTTAATGGCTCATTAGTTTAAAAGCTGTGTGTTTAGGGCTCCCAGGTTGCACACAGTTGCTCACTTGGAGGCAGAGGCATTTGACTGATGGTCTAATAAGATTTTAACACTGGTTTTGGGGGGTGGGGAGGAGAAGTTTTATGCACAAAAACCCCCTAGATCCAAATGCAGGAACAGTGATGTGGAAGAGGAAAGGGTGCATACTTAGAAACAGATTGGCATCCTGTAGCCCTGAACACCCACGTTACAATTGTAGGCCTCTCAGGACATGGGATTCTTATAGAAATCAAGTTGTCCCACCTCTGGCATGGATCCTTGCTTGGAAGCACACCTCTCTGACACTGAGTCCCCAGGGAATGGCAGGGCTCCTAGTTCAAGGTGTGTCACCAACAGCCTGACGTTCAGTGCAATGAATCCTCTCTCCTGGTGTGAGAGACACTTCTGAGTCCTGGCATGTTTGCAGACCCAGTGCTGAGGCCACGTGCTCTAGCAGGGCTGTAGGATCTCTTTCTGAGTATCTCTGGCTTCAAGGGGTGGGCGGAGGACTTGGGTGGTGGAATCACCACAGCTCATACAGAGCACTTGAAATGCAGCTTGGTCTCTAACCGCTCGTTCTTCCATCACTCCACGTCCCCAAGTACAGACTGATGCTTTGCTTTCATTGCTGACCCCCTTCTGACATGTCATCTGTAATCTCTTTGGGACAGAGGTAATCTCTTTTAACTGTAGGTCACTTGTGCTTACCACGGGATGCTGTGAAAGCACAATCTTTGTACGTGGCTTAACACATTGGGGTCCTGATGATGAAAATGGTCCCCCAGGAGTTACCATGGGACAAAATGCACACAAACAAGAAGAGCCACTGTGCCAGCCAGCCAGGGAAGATGGACAATTTCTTATTACGGTTGTGGTGCCAAAACCAAAATTACACAGCCCAGCTGAGGTGTTAAGAATCACAAGGAAGAATGTCTTGGGAATAGTCTATAGAGCAAAACTAATTTGCAGAATATATTTGGCAAATAGTTAGGAATAATTGCATCTTTGAGAAAATGAGATTGTCCATACACAATATATGACCAGCAAAAGAGGAATGATTTAACAGATCCGTTATTCACTGTGAATTGTTCACTGCTCTCTAGCCAAGAGGCAGATACCACAGAGGTTTATTAGTCAGTATATCAGTGCCGTGAGTGGCACCCAGTACTGGGGGATCGTACGGTCTGTGGAGGACAAGTGGGAGATAATTAAATACATAAATTCTAGCCTCCAGAGACTGTGAGACTAATGCTGTTGGCTTGCAGTGGTTTTTTTATTGGCTGGCTGATAGTAAAACTCTCAGGCAGCTGAGCAAAGCTGAAACCTAGCCTCTTTCAGCAGCTGGGGACAAGTTTACAAGATGTAGATTGCTGGTAAGCCTGCAGGTACCTCAGGTGGGCAATTTCTGAAGCAGATTCCTTGGACCTGAAGAATCTCTGCTGAAGTTGTAGGACAGAGGTGTTTAACCTGTGATTTTGCAGACTAAAGAGTCTGTGAATGATAACTAAGAAAAGGAAGCCTCTTGTCATTAAGTTTGAAGTCACTAAACAGAGATCTGCATCTCTGTAGAGACACTTGAAAAGGGGTATGTATTAGAAAAGGTTGAAAACACTCAGCGGTATTTATTAACTGAATTATCAATTTAGTTCTTGCCCTTTCAAGTATTTTCTTATTGCCTAGAGGCAAGAAACAAAGTGCCTTTGAACCTGAGGTGTTATCTATAAAGGGGACAGAGATAGCCTTACTTCCCCGGAGGGAGTAGGGGGGAGGGGAGGCTGAGTGAATAAATGCTCTAAAGCTTGTTTAATACCTCAATAATGTGGGAATAGAAGATAAAAACGTAAACCAGACAGATATCTAATATAGATACTCTGTCTGCTTGGTGATTAAAAGGAATTCTAGAACAGTACTAAAACAAGCATTTTACTTTTCTAATTGAATCATGGTAGACCAGCCTGTCTCCTAGAGTGACCTGGAAATGCAGAAATGTGTGTGATGAGTGTATGGAGTGGGGAGAGGTTTCTAATTAAGAGTCCACACCTGTACTTTCTACTTCCAAATGACTTGAAGATTGAAATATAAAAAATAAAAATGTTGTGGTCGGATCTACTGATTGTCATTCCTGATACCAAAAGGGCTCCAGGACTCAACTCTGCCTCGCTTGCACATGAAGTTTCCATTCAGATAAACAGCTATTTTTAAATTTTAATCCCCTTTTTAAGGAAATGGCTTTTTAGACCTGAGAATTATATATTTTCCACAGCAGTCTTAAATAGCAAAAAGATACCACATTTGCACTGGCTCTCACCAAAGTCTGAAATTAATCTCTAAACAAACGGTTGAAAAAAACATCAGGCTTTCTTGAGAGTTAGCTTATGAAGAAAACGTCTCTTCTTTCTTTTTTTTTTTTTATCAAATAGATAAAAAATTGTCAGGTGTGATCATGTTCTGGCAGAATGTCTTGCATTAGTCATAGGCTTCCTATGGATTGTTATGTAAGAGAAGGAAAGTGGTTATGATATGCTTGAATGCTGTATGTACTCATGACATTAGCATTCCTTGGTTGAAGGGGATGCTTGTAACTAGGATATGGATGTGTTTATTCAAAAAAAATAATATTTATTCTCTAGCTTGTTCATTAGGGCAAACAATTGCTGACTGTCATAAACATAGACTGCAAATAACACAGGAAGAGGTTGTGTTGAAAGATGGCCAAAGTGATAGAATTAATGTTTTGAGCCTCTAAAAGATTATGCTGGAAACAACTACACCTTTTCTTTGAAACCTTGAGGGCTTCTGCATCTACTCAGGCAGTTTAAATCCACTCTACGTGGGTGCAGCTACTCCAGAGGCTTTCAGTCCCTTGGCTGGTAAAGCATCAGCTACTAGTAATGTGATTCACAATAGCTCCTCCTGGAGTAGACCAAGAATATTCAGCTTTGGAAAGAAAGCGGTAACTGCTTATCCTCTCTGTGATCTGTGCCAAAGACTGACCCTCTGCTTCAGTCTGAAGCAGATGGGTCAGAGCTCCTAGCTCTGCTCCTTCTCAGAGCTCTCTTTACAATATCCAGGGAAGCTGAAAAGTTATTAAATTATCCCAGATACAATTCCCAGAACCGAAATTGCTTCCACACTCATGCATTCGTATAAAATTTGACACAGTCCAGTGGTTTTTTTAAAATCTTTTTTTTTTTTTCCACATTCAGTACCAGAACCAAATGGAAAGGGTTATGAAAAGTTTGAAGTATTTCAATAATTGGAAAACGGTCTCCTTAATGATGAATGATTTGAATTTCCTGGAGCATTTTTGTAGTTTTATTTTTGTAAGAACTGGGTTCTGGAAACTAGTCAAGTAGTACGTGAATATGGGAATCTAAGACATACTGAAACCATTTAAAGGCCTGTGTTCTATAAATGTAGGGTTTAAGAGAATGTGTAAAATGGGAGTGGTTGTGTGAAACGTTTTAAGAAGGTTTTGGTTTGTTTTTTTTTAAAAAATAGCAGCATAGCTTGGCAGAGAGGAAATAGTACGTTAGGAAACATTGCAAAATAATAGGATAACCCTAATAAAAAGACACTGCACTTGCAAAATAACTTTAAAAGCTCTCAGTAGTGCATTACAAATATTAAATAAGTAAATCTTGCAATAGTCTAGTGGGAGTTATTAGATGCACTAGAAAGACTGCTGAAGTAGCTGTGCTTAAGGAAGAAGTCCTCAAAGAAATTTGGCCCCGCAAGCACTGGGTGAATCACATGGAGGGTGACCTGTGCCTTTCACTGTGTCAGGGTCTGCCGTGGAGACCCAGGCATCTCTTTAGTGGCACTGCTACCATGCAGTGGCTCCAAGAGCTGTAATGTAGAGCAGTCAGCTAATTAATTTATCTGCTCTTTCACGGCAAAACAGCTCAAAAAACCACAGTTGATGCAAGACTGTCTCTGTATCTCTTTTCTTCAGCACAGCCCAACACAAACAGGGCACAGCTGGGGAGCTGAGCAGATTTTATAAGCAAAACCCAGCTTGCTGTTACTTTGGATCTCATTCATTCACATTGAAATATTCAGCCTGTGGCCAAGCTAGGGGGACAGCGCGTGTGCCCCCCCAGCGCCCTGCCAGCTGCCCCGTCTCCTCGGGGGGTTTAGGTCACAGTCCTCTGGCTTCCCTCCTGGCTAAATGGTTTCGTGCCTGGATGAGAGAGGGGGAGAGGAGTGATGCTGACTTGGGACAGGTATGTGTCACCAGGGGAGTTCATCTTTCCCTCTTCGAAAGGGACAGATTTCCTGTGCTTGGTAACCGAGCCATAGGCAGCCTAGTACAAGCCCTGGACCTGGTACAGCAACCGGGTGAGGGCTGAGGCATCGTGCCCTCTGGGGCACTGAAACCTGTGTGCCTGCCCAGACACTGCCAACCAGTGTTTTGGGGGCTCTGGAGGGTGATTCAGAAAAGGTAGGAAGGCTGGTGTTATGGGAGAGGTTCAGCTAAAGGGTTCTGGAGCTAATCCGTGTTTTACATTTTCCTGTTCCTAAAACATGCTTTTTATAACCTCTGGACATGCTGCAAGAGCTGGCCTGGGTCATTTATGCTCAGCACCCTGAAATGCACTTCTTCCTTACCTCTGCTATGTTATTGCATTTGGGCAAATAAAACTTGGGGTTACTCAGCATCTCATTATCTATGCCAGAATTTCTTATGCATAATAACATATGTATAGTAACATTTAGTAACATATGTATAGAGATGCTAAAGGCTTTCAGCAGTATAAATAAGCCTTCCGCTGTATGAATTAATACACCAATTCAAGTGGCATTAAAATGAAAAGTAGTTTTGAATAGCTATGTATATTTGGAAATGACTATGATAAAAATAATTTTGTATAAATTGCTCAGAGGATCGCACCTGCGATTAAGGGAAGGCTTTCCCTGGCACAGTGGGTCCTGGTGACTGAGCCTGTGGCCTGGGATGTGGGCTGTCACACCACAGTACAGGTGGCCTACATTGTCTGATGCAGGTTGGTCTGTGAATGATGGATTTGCGCAACTGAAGAGCTCAGGTCTGTTCCAGGAGCTGGTATGTCTCCTTTCTATTTCTTGTGCTGATCAGAGCTCTGTAGTTCATGTCCAGAAGTATTGCTCAATCATTTAGTCCCCGTGATGCAGCAGAAATGGGGTAAATTGATTCATTAACACTTATCCAGTAATCATTTATCCCACCTTTAGGAGTGTTTGCAAAGAAATTACAGATATTGCAAATTTCAGATAGTCAACAGCTGCTCTTCCTCCAAAGAGGAGGCCTGTTGTAATATGACAAGGGCTAATGGCTGTAAACTAAAAGAAGGAAAATTTAGACTAGATATAAGGAACAGTGGTGAAACACTGACACAGGTTGCCCAGAGAAGTGGGAGATGCCCCATCCCTGGAAATATTCAAGGTCAGGTTGGACAGGGCTCTGAGGAATCTGGTCTAATTGAAGATGTCCCTCCTTATTGCACAGGGGTTGGACTAGATGGCCTTTTAAGGTCCTTTCCAACCCAAACTATTCTATTCATGCTAAATTTAAGCATCTTTATGGTGTTAGGTATAGGAATTACTTGGTCAAAATCATTCAATGATGTTATGGAGGCAGTTGGAGTAGCAAAGTGTTTCTCTTCCTTTTCAGACTGGTGATCTTAATATTGAAATAGTTTTTTGTTGTTTTTTTTTTTTTATGGCTTCCTGTGTCAGCTGCTTACAGAAAATCATTGTGCTCAGAGGAGAGTAGCGTGAGGGCAAAGAGTAAGTGGGATTTCCTTCGTGTTAGATGACAGTAGGCTTTCCACTGCTTCTTATCCATGTGTGATTGCCCTCTACTTTTTGTAAGAAATAGGACTAGGGTCACGTAATGTTCTGTATTGGCTACTCCATGACTGGAGTTCTGAAGCCAATTTTAAATATGATATGGATGTTGCTAGGAATAGAAACCTCTTCTAGGGATTGAATGCCACTCATCATCAGAGTCTATCCAGCAAATGTACCGTGAGTTTTTGTTTCACAATAGCATAACCGGAATTGCCACAGTTTATACTTGCACATTCAGAAACTATTTGCCTAGAAACGTACATATGTAACAAGGAGAAATTTAGGGGACAGTTCCTCTATAGCTGCTAGATATAATGAGAAATGTTAATGTGAAAATAAGTTGATCAGTCAGCTGTAGAGATGTGTGCTCTTTTCTGAGGGTTGGATTATTGTAGTTCAGAAATGTCAGTCATAGTTGGAGAAGGACACAGCTATCTAGCAATCCACTGAGAATAACATTACTCCTTGAGCTGGCTTCATCCTTAGGACTCTTATGATACAAGTAAATTATTTTAGCTTTAATTACATATTCTGTCATATTTTTTATATTTGAGAGAGGGAGTAGCTGCCCCGTGCTGCACCAGCCTCACTAAATCCAGTACGTCCTGTTCTATTCTTTAATCTTTTTAAGGTGATGTCACACTTTTTAAAACTGCCCTCTAGCTCAGAGGGTTACAGCTTGAGATTCTGCCCTGTCTGACATCTCTCACTTAGGGAGGAATTCTGTCTTCCATGCAAATGTAACTCCACTTGTCTGCACCTGGAGATCTCTGCTGAAGTAACCCCCATGGGTAGCTGTTCTGTAGGTGCTCTGTTCTGGGACGTGTTGAGCATAAAGCCTGCTAAAGGCTGGGAAGCAACAGTTTAGACTGTCTCTGTTGCTAGATATCAGTGTTGTGAACATAAGACATTATTTGTCTGCTCTAATGTGGAAGAAAATGCCTTGGGAGCTACAAGGGAGGATATCTAATATTGCATGAATCCACTTACTTTATGAACAGGAACATCGGCAGGATGGTGGACAGCTCTCTGCCAGTGGGCAGAAGGATTGCTCTCCCTTGGAAAGACTAAGCTGCCCAGAGTTTAAGCAGTTACAAAACACCACTGGTCCAGCTTTGCCAAGAGCCATGCTCTTGAAGCACTTTCTTCCACATGAATCGTCTCATGGAAACTGAGGGGGCTGCTGTGGAACTGAATTCTGTACAACAAACTTGAGTTCAGTAATTAAGCCTCAAACTTTGTGCTGCAAAAGTATTTCTGTGATGAATAACAAAGAGCAAAAGTATTTTAATTTACAGGAGACGCTGACTGCTTGGCTGGCAGTAGTTGTAGGATGTGATCCAAAACCATTTAATGTCAATGGCTGCTCACTTCAGTGGAGCTGACCTACAGGGGGCTTTGTTATGATTCATCCTTATTAGTCAAGATTAGTAAGCAGTGTTTAAGGGCAAGCGTAGGATGGCTCTCCTCTATTGTACAGGCACAAAGGAGGCCAGCTGGGCAGCAGAGAGCTTGCATCTAAACAGAGAAGACACAAGAGCACATCAACAGAGCAACCAACCATCATATCCTCCTGCTGATTGGGAAGGGGCAACAAGAGAGAGGAAGGGGAAATTTAAAAGCTTGGAGTATTAAAGTATGTAATAGAAGACGTGGCAAAAAAAGAAATCCATCGGTGGTGATATTCCCATGTGATGGCTTGTGAGTAGTTTGTCTTGGCAGTTGCTGGCCAATTCCCACTGTCTGTGTCCCAGACTCACTGCATTTGCATTCAGATAACCTGTCTCAGCAGAACAAGTTAACTGAGGGCCTAAGCATCTGATCCGGATCTCGCCAGCTTTAAAGGGTGTCTATACCTCTAAGTTAAGCATGTGCTGAAGTGCTCTGCTAGTCTGATGTCAGATGCTCAGTACATGAGCCTGGAAGGGCATAGGGAGAGTGTACTGACTAGGCTCCGGGAAGAGACAGAACGTGTTTGTGATTGCTGTAGTCAATCTGGAATACACCACAAACACCAGATTAATCTCATTTGAAAGCTTTGAATTAAGTCTCTTTACTGTAATGGAGCCTCCCACAGTTCCCCACCTTTTTTTTTTTGTTTCCTGGTATATTTTCATTTGGAAAAGCTGCTGTGTGAATGAGCTCTCTGCGCTAGACTGAATCGTGATACTGATATGTTTTTTGGTATTATCATTAAAAAGGAAAGCCGCAAGATCATTAACTTTTCTCCCTTGTTCCTTTAGATTGCTTTGCATGCACTCCTGTTCAGGTCTTAATCAAAACCTGCTTCTTTGTTTCTTATCCTTTCAGCTTCTTGGAATGCAATGACTCAGAAGCTACAGGATGAATTTGACAGTAGTGTGGAGAATGCAGAAGCTTGGATGAAGGCCATCCAAGAGAGGCTGAGGATCAATGACAACACCAAGGGACCTCGATCTGCCCTAGAAGCCAGACTGAGAGAGACTGAGGTAAGGGAGAAGTGACATAGGGGTTCAGAGGTGGCGTTAATGCAGCCATTGTTATAGCAATTATTCCTATGAGCTCTAGAGTTATCCATTAGGAAAGTGTCAGATGTCCCTGCTTGCTTGAATATTTTTCCTGTGTGGATGGATTTCCATCAGTATTCTGATTTTTCCATCTGCAATATGTTTACAGATGTAGGAAAAGAGGATCGCAATTTGGTATCACAGGTTTCCAAGCTTTTCAGATTGATTTGGAAAACTAGCAGCAGGTTTGGCAGGTTAAAATGTTTATACTTTCCTATGAGCATGCTCAAACCTGAAACAATTGAGTAAGTGTTTACATGCACCAGATAGTGATTTGCAGAAGTCCACCATAAAGTACAAGAGAATCAGATCATGTTAGTGTTCCATCTCCTACAGGACTCTGGCTCTGATAGAGAAAGCTTGCAGTGTCCTAGTGATGGGCTGTTCTAGAGTAATCCCCTTGTCCTTTTCCATAAACCCTGATGGTAAAAGGGTTTACAGCTCTCCTTTATAATCTGTCTAATGAAAAGGTAAATGTTTTCTTTTTTTTTCTGGTCTTACTTAATGTCTTGTATAACTCTTCTCACAGAGATCCCGTTGCAGATTGTGCCTGCTCTCTTACTGTGATTTCACATTCATTAACTTCAGTTTCATTAGATGTTATCTTGTTCTTGCAATCTCAGAGAATGAAACATTCCTGTATGTCCCATCTCTACCGTTCATGATTAGAAGGAGTGGTGATATTTCTATGATTAACATTGAAACTATTTTTATACTTGTATTACCTTTAATTCCAAACAGTCTCTTCTGAAGTTTTAACAACTCCAAAAAAATATTGCACACTTACACGGAGGGCAAGGTAGTTTATATGAGGGTATAGCAATGTCTTCAGCCTTTTTCCTTAACTGTGGATCATTGCAGGCTGGATCTTGCCTCTGGCATAATGTAGAGACCATTCATGGAGTGATGGATGATGGCTAGACTTGCATGTCAGTCACGAAAATCTGAAGTATTTCCTTTTAGTATATGGATTTATTTTTTGCCCTTAAATTATTTTCACCCTTTCCTTTTGTCTGGGAAACTGTATGTGCAGTCTCAAAAAAAAAAAAAAAAAAAAAAAAAAAAAGAAAAGAAAAGGAAAAAAAAAAGGCAAGAAACACAGGAACCTGAGTAGGGAGAGTGGTAGTTTGGCAAAGGGGGTGTATTCATGGCAGAGATAACTAGATGTAAGGGTTAGAGGTTTGTGGTGATTTAATATGGCCTGAACTGAATCCTGCTGACTTCTGTGGGCTTAAGAGGAGGTCTATAACATGCAAATAATCATGTTAGAAGATTTTTTACAATTCATATTTCAGAAATTAATCATTCTAAAGAATAACAAGTGTCTGTTCTCTCTTCTTGTGTGTACCTTATCCACCTTCTGCTCCCTCCTCCTGCCTTGTTTCTGGGCCTGGCTTCCCTGTCTAGCTCACATCTCCTCGTGATGTGCTCACCGCTTCACCTATTGGCTGTTTTCAAATCCAGTGATCGTTTTTCAGTTCCTTTTTTACATCTGGCTTGCCTTTTTTTTTCATGCTTCCTTCCTGTGGTTTATTTTCTGTTAATTTGTTAATGAAAATGCCAGCCAAAGATAGCAATCATTTAAAAAAATGGATTTGAAAAAGAAGAAATGCCTGTACAGCCACGGCTTTCTCTCCAGCTGTTGTTTGCTTTCATTTGCTGGAAATACATACAGTTTTCTCTTAATTTTTTCCTGTCTGGTGGTAGCTATGGCTTTTTATTTTCTTTCTCTGCCCTACCCTTTGCCCTGCTTTCCTGGACTCTTTTAAACACACTTTTCATAGTAGATAGTTCATCCAAATGCCTGTTTGTATGTCACATGCAGATGTGTTGTGTACATGCCAAAAGAACAGTCTTTTCTCAGAATGTGAGATGGGAAATCCAAAGGCCTGTGATTTGGTCTCACCTTTGCAATAACTGATGTGATTTTTGTGAACAAATCCCGTGGGTCTCATCTTTCCAGAAGTAGTTGCTGATTTTGAACCTCTCAGAGGCCTTTTCCTTAATACTTGAGAGCCTGCAGTTTGCCAGGAGTTTGAGGAAGAACAGCAAGAAATCTGATGGTGTCAGAAATATGGATGAAGTGATGCTGAAAGCTGACATCCAAATCAGGACATAATTAATCTGTTACATTTTACAGAAGTTTTGCTGGTTTTCCATCCCTGGGTAGAGGAAAAGTATCTTCTTAAAATTGTATGGCTTAACTTTCAGTCCCTGGCATTCCAATTTGTGCAAGATACACATTTTCACCAATTCATAGTTTAGCAGTTTAGGGTCAAAGCAAAAGCTGGTAGCAGGCAGAAAATTCCACTAGTTAATTTTTCTTGGCTTGTATTCTGAGCCAACTTTTATTTGCAATAGAAAGCCTTTTTAAAATGTTTTATGATTTCATATAGTAGAGCTTAAAACTGAGATGTTGCAGTGTACCCTGTGGAGATTGTCTCTCTGCTCTTTGGCAGGTCAGGGAGAACAACTGGTATGTGCCAACGTAGTGCTCAACTTTAAAACCACAATTGAAACACAGCCTTGGATATTTGATAGAAGATGATCTGGGTTTTGTAGCTAACTTAAAACGTTTTTCAATTGCTACATGGTTTTCAATTCAATTCAGTCCTTTAGGATGTTTAAGAATAAACAAATCTGAAGTGAAGTTCAGATTTTCTGTTCAGGAGAAGCTTTGCAGCTTGGACTTCATGATTCCTGGGTAAAAACAAAGTTTAAATGGCAACAATTACACATGCTTTCTTTTCATGCTTTCAGCCTCATTTGTTTTTCTCATAGAAAATACGTGCACTGGAACCAGAAGGCAATTTGAAAATGGATTTGATTCTTGTGAAGGCAGATGCTGCTCTTCACAGCATTGGTGAGGATAAGAAGCATGAGGTACTATCTAAACTGAAAGACATTAAAGCCTTGTGGGAAGAGACAGCCATATACATGACTCACTGTCACAGGTAAGACAAAGGTACCCTGTACAAGACCACTGTTTGGTGTGTTGAGGCAGTTGTCTCATCCAGTGCTTTCATGAAGTGCTTCTTGCCTTTCTCTGCTGGGTGGGTTGTAGGTGGCAATTGCTGCTAATCCCAATCCCATGAGCATGTGGAGGACTGTGTGGGGAGAGAGGGTCCCTGAGACCTCAGTGCTCTCTGCCTTCACAGCCAGCCCACCTCATGGTCTTGAATGTTGAGTCTGGCCAGGCACAGGGACCTTGTACAAGATATTTCTTCCCCCATGCAGAGAGGACCTGGGAAGAATCTGGACCCTCCTGAAGTCAGAGCAGCTTAAAGTTGCGAAGAACCTTGTCATTTGCTTTGAAGATGTTTTGAGCTTGCCAGTCTCAACTGCTCCCATCATACTTTCATCTAACTCATCTCTCTTGCTCTCCCCAACAGCCGAATTGAGTGGGTCTGGCTGCACTGGAGTGAGTACCTGAAAGCCCAAGATGAGTTTCTCGCATGGATTCACCACATGAGAGTGATCTTGGAGCCTGACATTGAGTTGCAGCTTGGCTTAAAGGAGAAGCAGTGGCAGCTGAGCCATGCTCAGGTTCTGCTGAATGATGTCTTAAATCAATCAGTCCTGCTGGAAAGGCTGCTGGAGGAAGCTGCTTCCTTGTTCAGCAGGATAGGTGACCCCAGTGTTGATGAGGATGTTCAGAAGAAAATGAGAATGGAATATGAAGGAATCAGGGAAGAAGCTCAGGTACACCTATAAAGAGTGGGAGGTGTTCAGATTTCACCAATACACAGTACTGTTTGCTGTCTGCTTCTCGGGTGCTCGGGCTTACCTGGTAGGACTGCAAAAGGAAACAGAGCTGAGGATCCCTGTTCTTTCAGTCTGTGGACTGTTTGCAATAGTTGGCATGTCCCAAGACAAGCTGTTAATTGGGATGCTCTTACACTGCGATTTATAGTATGTTGTAAAGTAACTGCAAGCTGCTTGCTGTGACCCAGTTTAGGTCATCTCTGTATGAAGTTTGAATTGTTCATCTTTCGGCACACTAGTGGTCCTTGTATAACCAAATGCAAAGTGCCCATTCCCGGGGCCAGAGAATATTACATGCATGCACCCTCGTTGGGCTGGAATTAGTCCAGATCCAGAGCTGTACTCCCTACCTGCAGAACTGGGAAACACAGAGGTGGGAGTCAGTTGTGGCCCAACACTGAGCTCAACTAGCCAGTTCCAGTATCTGAAAGACTTTCACTGCACTTAGATACTAATTCTTGCCTGATGCTAATCTTCCAATTTGAACAGTTGTTAGATAGGCTGGTGTAAGACATCATATTTCATCTTTCAGTGCCAGTGATTTCCTTTACCCTATTCCTGGGTAAAGATTTCAGATAAGGCTCATACTGTTCACTTCTAAACCTCAGGTCAAGACAGGAATGGACTGTGTGACATGGCTGAGGGACAGACATCTGCAGGTGGGCAGAAGAATTCAGTTTCTTACTAGCCTACATCAACAGAAATACTCAAAGGGATATTTGAAATATATAGAGACACATCTATCCCAAGCATATAGAAGTTAAAAGCTAGTCTTTGTCTCACAGTGGTGTCCAGGAATTCTATAGTCTGGAATTACCAGGTGCAAATACAAATAATTTGCATTACATTGGCTCTGCTATCTGCCTCTGTCATAATGTTGCCTTCTATTTGTTCTCACACCTACACCTCAGCCCAGAACTGGATCCTGACATGCTGATGTATGCTCTCCTTCCCCTGGGTGCTGTCGTATGAAGTTAACTTCAGGTCACACTGGAAAAACAACAACAATGAGATGCTCATGCTATTGCTCTGCTTGCTCTACAGATGCTTTTTCTGTTTTAAAAAAAAAAAACGCCCCAAATCCCAAAGCAATGAAAAAACTGCCAAGTTGGCACCTTCCATGAGTATGAAATTCAGATTATTTTTTTTAAGCCATAAAGATAAAACTGTTGCTATAAGTCTCTCCAAAAACCAGAGCATAATTGGAAATTCTGTAACTGCAGCTGCTGTAGAGAGAATGTAAAGCCACCAACAGGCTTGCACCTTAACGTTGATTATTTATTTTTAAAGGTAGATCTCTTCATTACAAGGCAACTGGATTTAAGAATAAGAAGTTCCTGGGAATTCAGGTCTTGTCTGTCTAGATTGCCATTTAAAATCCTCATTCACTCCCTTCTAACCAAGATTTGTCTTTGGTTTTGAAGCAGGAGACAGTCATTAGCTATTTTAATACGGCAGTTCTTTCAACCAAGTCATTTGAATACTCAAAGCCAGAATATGACCTCTCTGAGACTGGTTTTACATAGTGTAATTTCTCTCAGTTGGATACATGCTGTTGTAAATGAGATCAGGAAGTGCCTCACAGTACTTAGATAAAATATGTCTTTACGTCTCCAGCCAACTGAGATGCTAGAAAAAGCTTTTCTTTGGCATTGGCTACAAATACCACATTTCATAAAAGGATGGAGTGAGAGAATCCAGCTAAGGAGGTCCTCTTTCAGGAGGTACGGAGCAAAGAAGGGAGTTGGGAAACATTGGATTTTGCAGCTGAAGTAAATGCAGAGTTCATTAGCTAATGCCAAGGTTACAGGCACCTTGGGAATCGTGTTGGAAAGTATAACGCTAGTTAGAGAAACCCTGCCACCTTTTCCAAGGGGAGGGAGGAATGAATGAAAGAGATGCAGGAGTTGTAAGGGGGTTGCTCCGGCCCCTCACATGATGAGAGGCCAGGCTAAATTGAGTTGCAGATGGCAGCTGAATGCCTGAGCTGCCTGCCAGAGGAGGCTCACTGGTGTTTGTAGATTACATTTGTGTTTGAAGAGTGTTTTTAGATCCTGTGCAGTTGTCCAGCTCTATCAGAAGGCAAGCTCTTGCACAGTGTTTCTTAAACGGTCTCCTTGTGACATTGCTTCTCTGGTATGAGCAAATGGTGGGGTGTTGCTTTTTTTTTTCTTTCTTAGTGCTAACATGTGTCCTTATCGTTCCCAAATTTTAAAAATGCATAATCTTCTTTTAATTACATTGACAGGGATATATTTAGATATGGCAGCCATTTCCTATGTGTTTTCCCTTGCCTAGTAAAATAACAATATGCAGAGGTAGATAGTTCTGGGTTTTAGCATAAATGATGACTGAAGATGGTAAGAAAAGTTATGATATACACTGTGTTGATATTTAGTCAAATATATGAAATATATCTAAACACATCAAATGAATTTTAATCCCTATTGTCTCTGTTAACTGAAACCTAGATATTTATAATGCCAACCCAGAGTTAACACTAAAAGCACCAGGAAGGGCTACAGGAGCTTTCTGGACTCTACTTGAGATGCTGCAATGGGATTTAAAGCAGGAACTTCCTTTATGTGCTCCAGATTGCCTTCCAGTGGAAGCTGGTTTGCCTTTGCTGACTGTAAGGGGAGCTTAGGGGAGAGGGTTTCCTATGCTTCCATTCACCCTCTATGAATACCCCGGGCTGGGCATATCCTGCCCAGACACATCTCTTCCTCTGCAGCTGATGGCAAACCCACTGCTTTCCTGTCAGTGCTCTCACTCTTTCCAGGACCATGTCTTTGCTTAAGGCTCCTCACATTAACCAAGTGCATGTGGAGATGCAGTTTAACACTGTCCTGCTCCTCAAACAGCTAACCTAACAGAGGCAAGTGATACCATATTTTCCATCATTATAAAGTTTCCCTGCCTAACCTCTGGGGGGAGGGAGTGCTCAGCCAGCTCTTGGTAAGCCTTTTGTTTGACAGCTAGCACAGTCTGTCCAGACCTTTAGCATCTCTTCCTTGACCACACAGACCAGCACGAGTACCCAAACTGTGAAATTCTTTGTTTTTCCTGAATAGCCTGGGCAGGGTTGGGTCATTTAAACTTCCGTTTTAACCCTCTATGTTTTAGCATAAGACTTTGGAGTTTAAAAATAGCTCCACTTTGTTTTTCTGACTTGGTCCCTTTGGAGATTCTGTGAGTGCAACAAATTAACCTAAGTCCCTTGAATCAATAAGCTTGTGCTGGCTTGTTACACTTCAGTATTTGGCCCATTTATACCACTGTAAGATTGCATTCTTCAAGACCCTAACTTGAGGTCAAGGTGAGAATCTTTAACCTGTATGCACCACTATGGATTTGAGAATCAAGGCAAGGTGATTTAGCAAAGAAGTGAGATGTTCTGCTGGATACATCTTGGCCACAGAAGTCTGCAGTCATAATTCTGCTATTTGGTCTCATCCAAACCCATGTTTGCCCACCATTGCAGCGATCACCCTGTTGTCCATGGAGGGTAGCTGGGATCAAGCTCTGCTCAGAGGCACAGGATGTGTCCCATATTACGCAAAATGAAACTCAGCCTGTTGTCTGTGACAGCAAAGCCTCTCACGGGTGCTGCAAGTGCTAAATGGATTGCACAAGGAACAATGTTTTTTTCTAATGTAACTGTAGTGTACCTCAATTTCTCTCCATGCAAGAAAAAAATCAGTCTGACTGTAGGAAATAATACTTAGGTTGGATATTATTTTAGTGAAACAACAAAAACAAGATTCCTCATTATTTGTGTAAAATTTCCCTCAGCAAGGTCAAAACTTCAGCTGACAAACACAGGTAGTCGGAGAAAAAGTGACTGCCTCATGAGGGCTGCCAGACTGGATCCATGGGGAGCAACTCATGATGTGTAGGCCCTTGTGGGATCAGGAGTTGTTGGTTATAGAGTGCACACACAGTACCTTGGAAAATGAAGTCTACTTCCCATAGGCTTAAATTTGCTTCCAGGGTACCACCACAGGATAGCTTGTGATCTGCTAATTGAATAAGTATGAAAGTTCCTGGGTTATATGATTTCTAGGGATGCCTTGGAAGTTGACAGTTACTCTCTGGACAGTGTAACGAACACTTAGAAACAATTTGCATGCCCCTAGGACAGTCTTTCCTATTCTTATTTTGACAGATAACAAATTCAATCTGTTGTGTGCTCATCTTTGGTTTTAGTCTGTGTGAGGAACATAAGTGCTTGTCTCCCAAAGTCAAAACCAGAATCAGTCTTCTGTCTCTTTTCTTTTTCTAATGAGAGAATAGGAAGGACCTGGGGGTGTTGGTTGACAGCCAGCTGAATATGAGCCAGCAGTGTGCCCAGGTGGCCAAGAAGGCCAACAGCATCCTGCTCTGTACCAGAAAGAGTGTGGCCAACAGGATGAGGCAAGTGATTGTCTCCCTGTACTCGGCACTGGTGAGGCCCCACCTCAAGCACTGCGTTCAGTTTTGTGCCCCTTGCTACAAGAAAGACATTGAGGTGCTAGAGTGTGTCCAGAGAAGGGCAATGAAGCTGGTGAGGGGTCTGGAGCACAAGTCTTCTGAGGAGCGGCTGAGGAGCTGGTGTTGTTTAGCCTGGAGAAAAGGAGGTTGATGGGGGAGACCTTATCACTGTCTACAACTGCCTGAAAGGAGGTTGTAGAGAGGTGGGGGTTGGTCTTTTCTCCAAAGTAACAAGTGATAGGACAAGAGTAAATGGCCTCAAGTTGCATCAGGGGAGGTTTAGATTGGATATTAGGAGAAATTTCTTCACAGAAAGGGTTTTTAAGCATTGGAACAGGCTGCCCAGGGAAGTGGTTGATGTGACCATCCCTGGAGGTAATTAAAAGATGAGTAGCCATGATGCTGAGGGATGTGGTTTAGTAGTAACTTGGCAGTGTTAGATTCACGGTAGGACTCAATGATCTCAAAGGTCCCTTCCAAACTAGACAATTCTATGTTTCTATTCTATGATTCTAAGTTTTGGAAAGGGGAGGCTAGAAATTCACCTGAGAAGACCTTGCAGTTTGTATCCTTAGAGACTAGCCATTGATAGCCTGTNGGACTCAATGATCTCAAAGGTCCCTTCCAAACTAGACAATTCTATGTTTCTATTCTATGATTCTAAGTTTTGGAAAGGGGAGGCTAGAAATTCACCTGAGAAGACCTTGCAGTTTGTATCCTTAGAGACTAGCCATTGATAGCCTGTAGCATGACCCAGACGGGGACAAGCCTTTATGCCCTTTTGTGTGCTGTTTCTTGAGGTGAACTGTGAATTCCTGTGGAGGCCAACTGCTATCAGGTCTCACGGAAAGGACTCTTGTTTATAAATTCTGCGTTAGTGTAAAGGAAAAAGAGATAAGCACTGTCCTCACGGCTTCTGATGTTTCTTGTTACAGAGCAGAGTGAAACTGCTTGAAAAGATAACCAAGGAACACGAACAGTACAACGCTAATGTCAACCAGTTTCAATTGTGGCTGAACGGTGTGACACAAAAATTAAACCGCTGCATTGGAGAAGCAACCAAGTCTTCAGTAGAGGACAAGTTAAAGGCACTGAAGGTTCTTAATATAATTCTAACTGGGAGCTACGACTGTGTGCTCTTCACGCCTGTATATGTTTCTCAAGGGTGTGCTTAAGAAAAGAATTACACAAAGAAAATAATAAGGTGGTGATTGTAACATAAGCTAGAGGAGAAGAATTGTATCAGGTCCTAAAACTGTTAATTTTAGTTGGTTCTCCCAAATGTAGCAGGAGTCACAGGCTGGTCTGTTTTGTTTTTCTTAAAGCCTGATCTCCTACAGTTATGTGATTCTTTGAGAATCTTGCCCATTGCTTAAATTTGTTTAAATGAGGAATTGCTTATATTTGTTTAAATGACGAATATTTGGTAAACATGATCTAAGTAGAGCTTGAAGGCTCACAGGTTTTGAGAGTTTGGAGCTGGTGATAAAAATACCAGTCTTGAGAACATTGCCCAATATTTTGGTGCTACTGCTTAAACTGTTTAATTTTAAATCTCTCAGAGATCTATTAGTATTTCTTAATGCCTGCAGCTCCTGTTTTCTTTGTCAGGGACTCAGCTGTCAATCATTTATGAAAATCAAGCCAATATTTTCAGAATCATGGCAGTTAGTGTTACTCTGAAGGCAGTCAGATGACCAACCCTGGCTTCTGATCATTTGAAAAAGGACATACTTTGAAATAGGAAGTGAAGAACAGAATGTGTACAACCAGGAGCGGTGGTCT
>JAHREE010000118.1:8093235-8136197 GCA_033628505.1 Tringa tobata
CCCCTTTTTTTTTTTTCTTTTAAACAGAGTCCTGCATCTTTGGAAGAACCAGACAGATTCAGAAAGGTATGAAAGTTTCCTATCATAACACTAAAATATATTTGATAAGACATTTTTCAGATAATTATTTTAAGTTAAACTTTTCTAAAGATTCTTGAGATTAATTTGCTTATTAAGAGCCTTTCTTGAATAGAAGTTTATCTTCTCCAGATTTTAAAAGGAAAAATACTAAGGGTGTTTACTCTTGAGCTATGCTTACTGTGTCTCTAGAGGCTAAATATCCATCTCCTGGGAGAGTAGGGGAACTCAGTTTTTGTACCTATACATGCTATATTAACTTAATTCATTTTTCAAAAGAGACTAAGGGAGAGTCCAAATCTCCCTCTAAAGGATTTAGTGATCAGGTGCCTAAAATAATTTTGAAAATAGGACTTCTAATTCTTCAGATGCTTCTGAAAAAATTGCTTTGGATCATTCAGCCCACTTTCTTTCTAATGCAGAAAAGCAGAGAAAGTCAAGAGATTTATCTAATGTTATTAGACTAAATCCTTATTCTAAGCAGAAGAATTCCTCCTGTGAAGGATTTTCTTTTGGCAGTGATGACATAAGAAACAGAAGCAGTACAGGAGATGATAAGGAGAAGCTTAAAGAAAACAAAATGCTGCCAGTTTCTTATTAAACCCAAGCAGCATTTGTCATCCCATTTTCTTAAAGTCTCCAAGTTTTCCTGTTGACCTGAGCAGTGTTGAACTGAGTCTTTTCTCTCTGTCACAATTTTCTTTGTTTGTAGACACTCTTAGCTTCTACTTTTTACTGTCATCTTGCTTTCTGTTTGCTTTCAGAAGGAATAGAAAAAGGCTTTGTTTGCCCAACACATGGTCGAATGGATGAATAACGTGTTGCAGGAACATAATCGCATAATCATCTTATGCTAAATCAAACCCTTGATTTCTCCCGTTGCAACATCTCTTTAGAAGGGACCAATATTTAAAGGGTGCAGTACAGTGCACTTCTAGTATGGCCAGAAATCAAGACTTTCCTCATTCTGAAGAGATATTCCTCTGGTATTCAAATGCTGAGTAGCATCTCCCATATTTTCCCCCAGCAAAATACTGACCAATTTAAGTTTAAGTAGTTTTCATACATCCCCTGAATAGTTTTGGCCGCAGTTCAGCTTTCCTGAAAACCTCCAAAGAGTTTCTGTTCTTGCCTGTCTAGCTCAGCATTAATTGTTTAGTACTGTTGGGCATCCAGTAAGGTCACCAGAATTTTTCAGGCTGGAAAAACAAAATGGCATTTTAATACTTGGTGCAGAGGCAACCAAACATTTTGTAGTGCTGCTTTTCCCTAGAAGAGGCCTAAAGGGGATATTCCAGCAGACCAACTGAGGTATTCTCTGCTTTCGTATGATTTGCTTGGGTCGAGTTGTTTGTAGGGGAAAACAAAACAAAAGCTTTAGGCATAAACCCATCTCCACTGCACAATTAGATATCACTTGTTAATTCATCTGTCCACCTGCCTCAGGCCAGGTGGTATTTATTCCTCCTTAACTTCTCTGAAGGAAAAGCATAATGGCATACAGCAAACGTTTGTCAATTAGGCCTACAGCAAGAGCACAAAAAAAAAAATCTTCTATGAGTTTTTAATAGCTGCTGAACACAAACAAAGAGAAACAGCTCGGGGTGGGAAGGAGCGAAGAAGTGAAATACCTCGTAAGTGTGACTGCAATGGCTCCCATTGCACCAACAAGTGATTTGCAGTTTCCCTTCAGCCAGTACACGTTGCAGTAACTTACACCTTGCTCACTTCACTGCAATTTTGCTGACTTCAGAGCGTTCATTCCGTATTTAAACAGTAAGAATCCAAGTGCTGTAAGCAGAAGTGTCTTTTTTTCATTCAGGTTAAGGCTTTTATCAGGATGTGAGTCTGTGTTGCAGTAAGATTGTTGACCACCACTTAAGAGAACTAGAAAATAACGCTGATCCCTTTTGGGTGCATTGCTGTTCAGGCTGAGAAAAGAGGAAAAGCAAACCAACTGCAGAATTTGTGGCTTTGCAGTTTATTTTAAATTCAGATTTAACTCCTAAATTGTGGCTAGAAATGAAAGAAAGATTAGGCAAAATATTTTTGTATGTTTTTGATATCCTTTCAAAACCGTGATGAAGGAAACCAACTACCCTGAGAGAATGGCTGATCTTGGGAGTTAGTATCTGCAGAAAGTACACGTGTTTGGGAGCTGCATCAGTGTACTTACAACATCCAGCGAGCTTGCATGCAATGGGAGCAGGTTATCTCTAACTTCTCAGCTCCCTCATGCTTTTGGGTCACACAAAATCAGCAGAGGTGGCGGAATTTCATGTATTTTTGGACTGATCTCTGCTTTCTGCAACACAAGGTTGCCGTGACTCTGCTTGTCTCTCCCATTTGAACTGTGAATATTTTTGCTGTAGGAGCAGATCAACCTGGAGAAGGGGAAGACCCAGCTGTGGTCAGTCTCCTTCCATTGCCTTATGGTTTTATTCCATTTCTAGACTGATTTGGCCAAATGTTGGGTAGCCTGCTCCATGTATACTAATGTGCTTTTTTTTTTTCCCTTTTTCTGATCATTCATCCTTTGTTGAGGACGTGCCCCTAGCCATTGGTGCCCTTAGGAGCAGTACAGGCTAATGATTGTGATGTGAGCGACTTCTTGTTGATTAACAAAAAACAGTTGCAGGAAATTGCACTGGCTGCAGTGAATTTTTAGCAGGTGCCAATGACAGGGCAATGTAGATGGATATTTCTGCAGGGCACCTAGCACACCCAAGGACATAATCAAGCAAACGCTCAATAATAACCATGATAAATGTTACTTTCAATGGTTGGCTCCCAGCTACCTGAAAATATTCTGTGAGCATTCTTAGCATAAATAGGAAGTCAAAGGCTCATTATTTACAGGTCTAGGTAGCGCTGTTTGATTTATTTTCTCGAGTACTGAGAGTAATTACACTTCCTTGCTAAACAAATGATTCTGGCTTTATTGTTTGTACAAACAAAATAATTAGGATTCATTGCATCAGTGGTCAGCTAATTGCTTCCTTTGAGATTCTGCTAAGAGTAATCTCCTGTAACACACAGACAGAAGGAACGTGTAATTTAATCTTATTTAGAGACACCATTGATCTGGAGTCAATCAAATTAATGCAGTCATCCAGGAACCTGTGCAAAGCAAGAGCTGCCACAGCTTGCCAGGAAGAAAACAGTAATGTGCCCAAGTGCAGATATGAGAGGAATTCTCCATGGCAGGAAGTCATATTACAGAAATGCACATCATCGTGCGTTCATGCCTGTGTTGGTGATGCCTCTGTACGGAAGATATGTGGCCCATTTGTTTTCCTGCAGTCCTGCTGGGTGTTAGCCACTTGAAATCTTTCGTACAATTAAATTCTTAGTAAAACAGAAAAGACTCATTAAAAGGTATCTTTCCCTCCATTTTCAGTACCTCTTTTATAGATGGAGGGAATATCTCTCCGTATTTTTTTCATCACTGGGCCTGTCTGCTTTAGGAATCATACCATGGCTGATACACAGGAAGATGGGTATCTTACCATTAAAAATTAGCAGATAGACTTATTTTCCCTCAGCAGTGATATTTGCTCAGAAAGAAAACTTAGGCAAAAAAATAAAAAGCTGAAAAATCCTTACTGCCTCTTCTTAACTCTGATGCACTAAGTATGCTGTGCCAGACAGCATCATCCCCTTTTTTCTCCAGCAGGCCCCTGAGCATCCCTTCACATTACTGCACCTTTGAGGCTGCCTGCCTGGACCTCTCATGTTGTTTACCAATCTGTTATTACAGCTTTCCCAAATGCTAGAAAACAGGGAGCCTTTGCTGGTCTTTTACCTGGTTCTGCCTCTTCTGTGCCTTGCCTTGGCGATGCTCTCCCTCTAGAGCAGTGCTGGTGCAAGATGGAGCAGACCTCTTTCTTCCCAAGACACCTAGTTCTTACTTTCCATTAATGTTAACGTGGTGTTAGCTAGGTATGTGTTTGGTGGTCCCTGCTTGCTTTGTCCTTCAGTAGCCTAGCATGTTGTGAAGTACTTGCAGATTTTCACCAAGGAGATACCTTAGAATGATTTTTCTCAGCAGATGTAATTTTACCCCCGAACTCAGAGGTAAAGAGAGAGAGATTTGTTGATCAATAGCAGAATGAAACCGATTTCCAGTATATACTTGAAAAATGTTAAAAAACACAGTAGGAAAAATTCTTGTACTCAATACCTCAAATTGTATATGCATTAGTTTTTTTAAAGTAATCTATCACATTTTTAAATTATTTAAGTAAAATGCAAGTAATATTCAAATTATGCATAGTGACTGCTGAAATTTAAGAAAAGTTTAATCTTGAGAGAAGTCACTGGTAAAGCAGCTGAAAACATACTTTGTTGACATGATAAACCATCTTTTGATATCAGTAGCGTCTTCTACAGATTCCAGAACATGTTGGGGTTATTTAAATTTTTATTGTTTCTATGCCAAATTTAATTAATTTATTTCAAATTGCAAGGCTGAGTGGGAGTTGGAAATTGAGCAAAGTCGTTCTACTTCTTTGCCTTCCTGAATAAATGTAGAACACTAATATCTCCTGCTAAATGTCATCCAGCTATCATTGCTGACAACTCTCCATCTAAAACTGGTACGGCATTGCTCTCAAGTACAAAATATATTTACTGGAATAAATTGTATTGCTTATAAGTGTATTTTAAACTAGTGGAGTATCCATGTTTTTAATGTGGTGTGAGGAGCAGAAAAGACCTTGACACTGTGCACGCGCAGCTCAGCAATGACTAAGACGGGGGTGTGTTATCAATGTTGTTTTCATCACAAATCTAAAACATAGCCCCATACAAGCTACTCTTAAAGAAAGCTAGCGCTATCCCAGCCAAAACTAGTACAACTGGTTTACAAACCTCTTGCCCATTCTGAAACTTTGGCAAATACTTCAACTGTGATACTTAAGAAACTGACTGTAACTCACTGCCTGCTGTTAGATATGAAAATGTGCTTCAAAAGTACCTCACTGGAAGTTTGACCTTCCATATGCTTATAACATGGAACTAAGATAGTTTTAATGACCCATCCTACCTACTACTTTTCTAATCTTCCACAGTACTTCCTAGCTTTTGTCACGTATCAAACACTTTCCAGATAGAAAGTACTTTCCACTGCTTATGTGCTGAAGATGGGACCGAACCAGGGGCTTTTTCTGCTTGCTTAGGCCTGGAGAACTATAGAAATCAGTGCTACTTTAACAGATCAGGCTGTAGCTCTTGTCCTGCGGCATGCTTCTTCTAAAAGCTTATCATGTTGTGTATGCACACAGAAGCTAACCTTTATAAATCTGTTTGTGTCACAGTAGCATATGGCACAGTACTTAGTTCTAAGGAACTTTGCAGCAGAAATTCTGAAATATCTGCCATATGTGACTGCTGAAACTCAGATACAAACTACTGGCTTTTCCTTGTTTTCTCTTTCTTTTAAATGAAGCCTTCATCAAAGATTCTAGCTTATCATCCAGCCATGTTGAAATAGTCCACAGAATCTCCCCTAAGGGAGATAACAAAGCCTGCAATTTACCTGTATACTTACTTATTTATGTACATACACTTTTGCTCTTCAGAATTGAAAAGAGCGTTAAGGTTGGAAAGTCAAGCAATCTGAAGATAGAAAATGCCAGAGCTAAAATTGCTTGTGTGACCTCAGTTAACCTCCCTTCAGCACCTTCATTCTGGTAGCTCTTTAGGAGATGGAGAATTATAAGCCCAGGACTCAAAGGGGTTCCAGCCATCCTTACCAATTCCTCACTGCCGGTTCCCTAACCTGGGCAGTGGCTCGGTGTCCTTTTGCAGAGGCCACAACCTCTGATCAACGGTATCCAGCTCTTAGTTCCTGCTGTGGTGCATGGGAATGAGCCACAGCTTTGCCCAAGTGCATGTTGGATACTCAGTTCTATGGCAACAGTAGTATCCACCTCCTTCAAATTACTTTCCTCTTGAGAAGACCAGCTGTGATTTGCAATATGTTGCTTATCTTAGAGAAGGATTCTTATGGCTCTGAGTTGAGAACTGATGAGGAACCCAGCTCCAAGCTATCTCACATTTAGGTAAAAATCCAATTTGCTTTGGTTTGAGAAAGTAGCCTGTGCTCCCCATGAAACTGCTCTATTCTTTTTGGCAATAACCTGCCCCTGTGAGTGGCAACCAAATCAGTACCCAGTGGGATCTCAAGTGGCAGAAACCTGGGGCCTCGCAGAGGCAAAATATCACTTACAAGGCAATTGCTTTACCAAAAAAAGTAATGGTGCTTGACGATGGTATGTTCCTATTCAGAATGAAAGGGACGTATGGTAAGCTGCTGCTACAGCCTTCCTGGCACCTCTGTTTGTTCTCAGAGGAATAACGAAGTGGTAGAATTGATACTTATGTAGGTGATCCTTTCCAAGGCCTATATGTTCTTCCTATTAAGATGTACTTCCTCTTTCCCTGTTGCTATAGCTTAAGCCCATTATGTTGTGATCTTCCCACTGTGGAGGTAGCCCTGGATTCATCCTGTCTAAGCGTTTAACTCAGGGGTTTACAAAATCAGGCATGATGCAGAGAGAGTGTAGGTGGGTGTTGACTCTATATCTTTTCCACAAGAAAGAACTAGGAGCCAGGTTCAAAGCTAACACAAGGTAGCTGCTGTTCTTGCCAGTTGGTTGACCCGTGGAACTCCTTGCTAAAGGATATTGTATAGTTTGTATAGGTTTAAGAGGAAACTGGACAAACATCTGGAAGAAAGATTTGCTGAATATTAACTAGATGGAGAAGCTACATCAGGCTCGGGAAACAGCCTGACCTGAAACCAGTTGGAGGCTGGGAATGTTAAGGAGGAGTTATTTATGCTTGCCTTAGTCCCTGTGCATCTGCACTGATTGCTGTAGAATATAGGATACTTGGGCTGGATACAGCACTGGCATGAAGCGACACAGCTGTTGGCATCTTTGTATAGTGTCTGTAGGACACTAGGACATTGGTCCCTTTATCCGTGGAGAGAGCAGGAGTTTTCAGGCAGCAGTGCATTTCCCAGGATAGTCCCTCAGTGAAATGCTCTAAGGTAAGAGGAATGAATCCAGACTAAATCTTTTTTCTCTGCTGGCTCACAGTGCACTGGTGCAGGTATGATGTTTGTCAGGCATGCTGGTGACATACAAGCAGCAGCAAAAACCCACTAATGAGCACGGTATAAAATGCTATATTCCTCTTCTCCCTCAAGCAGTTAGATTAACTGTGTGTTTTCTTGTATCCTGGAATGTGGTCAATAGCAAACCAGGGAGTGCACTGGTTTTTAGTAAAACACTTCAGCAACTTACACAGGAATATTATGTAGCAAGTTCTAAAGTGCTTTTCTGCTGTTTCCCATCCAAGTGATTTTTCACGGTGCATTTGGTAAGGAGTTATTAACTGCAAACAGATTTAAGTGCTGAGGACTCCCTAGATCTAAACCGATGCTTGTCATTCAAATGCCCCAACATGAATCAAGTACAAATGTGAATGTTCACAGCCAGTGCAGTTCATTTGGTAACAAGCATGCATTTAGCATTACACAAAACACAGCCGTCTACCCCTTGACAGTCCTTGCTTGTCCTGGTATTTTGAGGGAAAAGAGGGAGGACATTTATCCTTGATGGTGAACTTTAAAAGTATATTTTCTTTTTAAATGTCAACCTATTCCTTTTCCATGTGTGTTTCAAAAATGTCTCTGACACTTTGGCTCGATACCCAGGTATTCCAGTTGTTATTCTAAGATGGTGGAAATTAAAGCTCTGTTGACTTCACTGGAGCTTTGCCAGTTTTCCTCAGAGGAAGATTTGATTTCAGAATATTTTGTGAAGCCTAGACCTGACACATGCACTGCAGGCACTGTGGGTGCCTGGTAGTACCTGTACCAATGCCAGTACCAATAGGGGAATTCCAGTGTGTAGCAAGGGTTGTGGTTCCCACCTTTGATCTTACAAAGAAAGTAAATGTTCAAACTGTCTTTTGCAAAGGTGGAACTGCGTCAGTCTGTCCTTTTCTAACCCACAATGATGTGCTAAAGGGTTGGGAGTGTGGTCTTGACTCCGAGTAGACTCATACAGCCGTTATCACCCTAAGTCCAGCAGAGCAGAGGTTTGAACCTTGGCCTTCTGAATTCCCTGGTGGTGCTATAGTCTCAAGTCACCACAGCCTGAAAACATCTCTCTCACAAAAATACCTTAACTTAGTCTTAGTAAAATTGAATTGCTGCTTTTTTCACGCTCAAAGAGGGACTCATTGCCCTCAGTTCCCTGCTTTTTCCAACTGTATGTTCTCTTCTATTAGTTTGACGTGTCTCCTTCAAAATTTTCTATCCTATAACTATTACATCTCTAGTGGTACTAACACGAAAGAAAAAAAAAGTTGTATCACCCATTGTTCCTGCGAGCACAAAGCAGCAGAACTAATGTAGGTTTCATGCGCACAAGAACACCAGAACCTGGGCATATAAGTAATGAATCCATTTGTAAGTGTATCTGCTGAACTCCATGAATAAGTAGTTCCCAATCCTGACTTTATTTAGTTGTCTCTGTGCATAATCCTGCTGCAGACACTGAAGTTAATGGTAAATCTCCCATGGATTGCAGTGTGTGCAGGTTGGGGCCCTCGTATATTAAGAGCTTATCATTGCAAATTTGCTGAAAGCACCAAACCCTCACAGCTCCTATGTGCCTCATCTTCAGTCCTGCAGAGACATCATAATACCACGTTTGTGATAGCAGAGTCATTCCCATGGCAACAAATGGAGTTAGAAATGCAAGATTCTGACCTTCCTGTGTGATCAAACAAAACAGAGAAGCTGGGCAGCAAAGACAAAAGTTCATCAAACACAAATGCCTATAAACCCAGCAAGCAGGTGGGAGCGAAGCAGCAGATAAAGACAAAATATTTTGCCTTCTCTGAAGTTCTGCCCTCAGGCAAGTGTTCCTCCACAGATTTTTGTAATGCTAGGATCTGCTATGGTTAGCTGAGCATCTCACCCTGCAGAAAGCGCCAAGGAGAGCAAATGATAGCTTGTTAATAAAGCCATTTCACGTTATTTCTTTCTGGAGGATGAGCTTTGACAAGCAATACTATTTTACGGCTCCTTCCAGTAGATCTAAAAACAAGGCACTTAATAAATAACATTTCAATCTCATCCCATTTCTTAGGGTTATATTAATAGTCTTTGCTTTAGAGATGAGAGCAGAGTCAGTGACCTGCTCTGAATCAAATGCTGGAGCAGTAAAAGAGTTGGGGTTGGAAAAACATGAGTGAGTAATTGGCAGTGTTGTCATCTTGGGAAGGGAACAACAAATCTGAGTGACCATGAGATGCCTGCTTCCTGGGCTGTGGCAGGGACAGAGATGAGGTACAACTGGAAAAGCCCACTATTTCCCACCAGTTCATAAGCAGGAGGTAACTGGGAAGACAGGTGTTGCAGCTGGGCTGGCAATGAAAGAATAGTTTCAGATTGATGTAGCTTTCAAAACCAGCACTAAATCATTGATGGATGTAAAGGAAAAGTTTTAGATGCTGCTAGGAAGACTGGCAAGCCTTCTCACAACTGTGTCAGTGAGAGGTGGACTTACAGTTCCCAGTTTGAGTTTCTGAGAACATTTTTGAGACCTCCAGCCATAATGAACTATTGAACAGTCAGTCACAGGATTCTACCCTTTAACAATATCAGCGTTAAGTCTTATTACGTCTTAGTTGTAGAAAAAAGAACATGGTTTGAATTGTCCCAAGGCAGAGGTGTCTCTAATCTGATCTCCCACCAACAGAACTACACCTGTTAATATATATATAAACTAGTCCATGACTTCTGGAGCCCAGAAAAGGCTTTTTTCCTCATAGATGGAACACTATGATAAACATATTTGTCATATTGCTGCGTATTGCGGATGCAATGGAGAATTAAGAATGAGAAATGGTCAATGAAAACAGAAGCTGTCAGTGCTAGTAGTGGTTACGCCAAGGAGCAGCTGTTTCATTGCATTACAGTCAAGCCCTGAATGCTCAGACCAAGAGTTGTGGCTGCTGATGTTATGCGTAGCAGTTTTAGCATTGACTCTAAACAGAGAATTCCTGCAGGTTTTGTTCAGCCCATAGGCTGATGAAATCCCGGGGAGATGAAGGATTTCAGGTCTGGGCTCCAGGACTGGAGAAAGGAAAGTCCTGTTAGTACAGCTACTTACCCCTGGTACTTTGGCTTGTGTTTGAGAACAGGTCACAGTAGCAGAGATGAGTCCTGGGATGCAGCCAAGTTGGCAAAGCTTTGATTTGGAGGGTAAATGCTAGATGTACCCAGAGAAGGTGCCCGAGGGTGCTTAAAGTCAGAGTTCCACTTACAACCTGACATTTACGCATTGCCCGCTCGCTACTGACAGTTCCCGTGGCCAAGGACCTGGGTTTTCACTGACCTTGGCAAGCAAGTTACAACTCAGATACTGCCGGCCAGAAATGATAGGAGCAAGCAGCTGTTGCTCTGCTGCCTCTACATCTGCCTGAAACAATAATTAAATCTCATCAGCCATTTGGCTTAATGGAAGGAAACCAACTACAACAGAAGAATGATTTCACAGCACAACTGTCTCATGTTCTGTAACTGCAGCTGTATATTTGCCTTCGTAATTAAGTCTGTAAGCATTTACATAGAGCTGCTAGAGACAGAAATTTAGAAAGCAGTGGAAGAGGTAGACCCTTAAAAAATCGAAAAGAGTAATTATTTTCCTCTAACATCATTCTGCTCCGTATCGTCTCCGCTGATGTTTTCCACGGACTATTCACGATGGTGCTGTAGCGTGTCCCTTCTGTGATGGCTCAGCAATACATGTGACTTTAATGTCCTCTCTGCTGCCAGTGTTGTGTTTTTTCTCATTTTCTTGCATCACATAAAAGTTTAAGGTGGGCATGGTAAAGAAGTATTGAGGTAAGCTGCACTGCACGGCCTTTTTTCTGGCTTGCAGCCCCATGGACCTCAAAGTCAGGGTCTGAAGAGCCCATTGCAGCTGGGGAGATGACGGTGAGGTGAGGTGGATGAGCTGCAAGCTAAGCTCCTTTCTGCTGAGAGCAGAAGGCTGGTTCCTCTTTTCCAGGCACCAGCACTCTCATTTTACTGCCAGGAGAGTTACTAATGCAGAGCTTCTGTGTCCTATGCTGACTGTGAGGAGACCAGTCATCAGCTTCAGTGTGAGCATTTGTAACTGGAAAATGGACGTTGTAACTGGGAAATGGACTTGTAGTCAATTGTTTTCTTCTGCTAGAAAGTCAGCAGTGTTCTCCTAGGAGACAGCAGTTTGCAGCAGTGAATTCTGGAAGCGAGTGAAATATTCTCCTAAGAGAAATTGTTTCAGGACCAGCTTCAGTCAGCTGCAGCGTGCCAAGCACGCAGGCTGGATCCCAGGGCAAGGACAACATGGGTTGTTCTACCCTTCTCCCTGGCATTTTGATGTATTTGAAGTGCACTTCCCTATGTCTCATTTTTCTGAGTTGCTATTTGGTTTTTATCTTTCAGAAGCGCTCTGGAGGCGTGTGCTCCTTCCTGCGTCGAGTGTGCTGGGCAGCACTACCATTCCAACTACTCCTCTTGCTCCTCCTGCTCCTGGCCTTCCTCCTGCCCCTGCCCTACAGCTGCTCGCGGGCCAACAACTTTGCTCGGTCCTTCAAGCTGATGCTGAGATACGAGGGCCCACCTCCAACCTAACTTCTTGGTGTGGTAGGAGGTGACTGTCAGAAAGACAGATTCCTTGTTTTTAACAATAGCAAGTATTGTAGGTTTTAGGGCTTCTAACAAGGCCGTCATACCAACGGGATAGGTAACATGAATGCAAGATAATATTAGTCCACTTCAATCAGGTATTTGAGCAAAATTAATATTTTTACAGTATTTTCTTACTATATTTATAATGTGTATATAGAGATTGTGTATGTATGTACATATATATATATATATATAAACTTATCTGTGGTCAAACTAACATTCACCATCCACTATTTAAAGATAGTACTGCAATATTTCTGTTTCTACATCTTTCAGCCAGGAATACTGAATGATGGTTTTGTTGTGGTTCTTCTGGGTGATTTTTAAAAATCAGATTCTTGTTGACTATAGCTGAAGTCAGAGAAAGTATGAGAAGATGTGGGCATGCACCAGAGTGCAAACTGGAGAACGGGCACAATAGAATCATGTTTGAATATAGTGGTTGACATTCAGCCCAAGGAAAATTGGGACTATTCTATTTGAAATCCTGAGCTGTTTTTTCAGTATCTGGATGGCAAGATTGCAGAAGATAATGGAAATTTTTCTACTGACTTCAGTAGGAGTGGGGGTGGGCCTCCTCTTGTTCTTATTTTTTACCAGATCTCTTTTCTCATTACTGTATTCTCCAGCCCACCTGAATCAGGAGAGGTAGAATACAGTAGGAAGAAAGCTGGGAAAAAAGGAGTATATAGATTTTAGCATCTCTATAGAAGCAGAACTTTTAAAATCAGGTCATAACTTTCTGAACAAATTTGTGAACGCTGAACAAAACCTTTTATCAGTGATCTTGTCTACAGAAAGCAGTGAGGTTGTTTTTGCTTATGGGATTTTGTGGTTTGGTTTGTTGGGTTTTTTTACTTTATAAAGAGGCATTTTGTAATGGATCATAAAGCTTGAACAGTGTGATACAGTCTGGCTCAGTTTCAGCAAAGAAAAAGTTGGAAGTACTTTAATAATACCACCCTGGAAACAAGATTCCTTCCTAGGATGTTTTTATATTAATGGTTTGTTAAACTGATGTAAACTGATTGTATCAAAGACAGTCAAGCATAGATTTCTATATAGATGATGATGAAAACTTGTCATTTATTTACCTAACCTTATGCCTGATTTATTCAGTTTCTGAATGTACATTTTAACACTGCCTTTTAATGTAGAAGCAATTCTCCCTTTACTGTGATGAAACCATTCTTAGTGGTGTTTTACCTAATTAACTGCTGAGAGAAAAGATAATTTCTAAAATTTTATGCTGTTTCTGAGAGCTAACCCTTATAGTCTCATATTTTTAGCCACAGTAGTAATCATGCAAAAAAAAATTTAACAGAAGAAACAGTTACTTTTCCCACTCTAGCTGTGTTGCAGGAAGAACTTGTCTTCTGGATTTCAGTATGGTGTATTCAGTGTTGTTTTCCAAATAAGTTCCAAAATAGTATTAAATCTGTTATGCGGGTAAATTATGTAGTAGCTGAAAGACTGAAGAAGGAAGTCGTATTTCTTTAACAGAACCATAAAAGTTTTGCTAAAGAAGCAAACTTGAGTAGAACAGGCAGGCGTAGGAGCAAGGAGCTTATTATAGGCACAGAATGAGGGACAACAGGCAGATGTGAAAGAAGAGTATCTAACGATAAAGAGAGATGTCCAACAATTTCTAGAGCCTAAGAAAAGGAGTCGCAATGAATACAGAGGATAAGAATACAGGCTTTAAGGAGGAAACATCTCTGAATCTTTTTGGTTCCCTCTCCCTGCTATAGTATTGGTACTATTGCATATTAGACAGCTTTTCTTCAGTAAGGTGTAAATGGGGCAAGTAACAGCAGCTGTACCAGTGTTCTGAGGAGACTTTTCCACTGCCAGGACTGTCACTGTGTTCCTAATAATGCTTCCGACTATACTGGGTTTGCTAGAATTGGATAAAAATGCCAAAATTCTGCTAAAAGTGGAAAGGAGAGTGGAAATTAGAGGAGAAAGAACAGGGATGGTGAATGTCTTCAGGTAGACTGAAAGAGGAGTGTGAGGAGGAACTGAACTGATGTGGATTAAAACCTGGCTGTCAGGAGGTAGCAGAAGAGCTCTAGAGAGCAGGCAGAGGGGGACTGAAAGCAGAAAGGTGAGGAGAGAGGATGTACACTGAGCAGTAAGATATTCACATCTAAACGGGAAGCAAAGGAAGGTCTGTGATTTCTTTCATGAAGGAGACAGATGGAGAGGAGCTGTAATTCGTCAGAGAATGGGGCAAATTAATTCCTCCTTTGCAACGGTTCTTTCTGGCGGCAGAGGACATACCTCATTCTCTCCTCTGATTAGCTGTGCAAGAGCCATGCACATTCCCACAATGTTCCTCTAAAAATTGCTGCCAACCCTGTGGCTCTGCAGCAAGGAGCTAATCATCATGCACGTTGCCATTTCAAATTAAATGCACCAGTAGAAAAGAAGTGTAGGGCAAGAGGGGCAGTAACAAAACCTGCTGTATGTGGCTATGGATGTGTGTACTTGTGCACATGCTTTTCTGTGGTGTAGCTACATTGCACTTCTCTGGGTTTTGCTGAGCTGTTGTAGGTGATGAAATTAAAATGCCAGTGAGAAAGTAAAAATAATGAGGAATAATATAGCCGCAAGTGAAAATCAGTAGGGAGGTAGACAAGTTTTTTTCTATGAAGGCACAAAATTTCACATCAGATTTCTTTCTGCCCAGCCTTTCTGATCTGGATGATTTTTATGGGTTCACAGAGCCATTTGACAGCACAGGAGTATGCAACTGGGGGAAAAAAATTGAACACAGAGGACCGTAACAGAACAACTGCATCGTCACCTTGATGTTTCAGTGTTGTGGCAGGTTTAAAAAAAAATATTAGAAACACACTTTTGCTGCTGGGTTTGCATTCAATTTATTTTGTAAGTCCCTTGTCTGTAATCTTGGAATTTTTTGCTTTCAATCTCAGCATATCCATTCTCATTAATTTAAGTAATCTAAATCACACAAGTGATGAATATTTCTACTTCTTTGCAATGGAAACTATTGACAGCACAGGACTTTGATGTTGATCTCACTTAAAGCAGTTTAACTCTTCCATAATGTCATTGATCTCACCTGTCCAATGCAGGTGTGAGACTTTTCTAAGAAAGCAAGCATTAAAAAAATCATAGAATCATAGAATAGTTTGGGTTGGAAGGGACCTGTAAAGGTCATCACCCCTGCAATGAGCAGGGACATCTTCAGGTAGATCAGGTTGCTCAGAGCCCTGTCCAACCTGACCTTGAATGTTTCCAGGGATGGGGCAACTTGTGCCAGTGTTTCACCACCCTCATTGTGAAAAAGTTCTTCCTTGAATCTAGTCTAAATCTTCCCTCTTTTAGTTTAAAAACTTTACCCCTTGTATTGTCACAACAGGCCCTGCTAAAATCACAAAAGTAATCTTGAAATGTAAATCCAAAATTTACTTTCTTTTTTATTCTCTTGGGTTTTTTCTGAAAAGTTTGTGATGCTGATTCCTGGAAGTGTGTATATATATTAATCAAGTCAGTAATTGGAATAATGAAAACCAACTGCCCCATTCAACTTCCAGGAAATGTAACAAAGCTCAAATTCCTCAAAACACAAGCTAAATCATAGCATTTCCAAATCAGTCCTTAAAATCTTGAGCACTATTCTTCATGCTCGAATCTTTGCTCACACATGATTTGGGGGTTACCCCCTCACTTTTGTGCCTATAAATTCCCCAGCTCATACATCTCTGAGATCTGAATGTAACTGAGATGTGTTATAGCTCAGTTTTGGATAAGGGCTGCTGCCTTAAGACATTCCTTGCCAAAAACCTAGGGTGCACGAAACAGGTAAGTGTCCAAAACTGAGGCCTTTGCACTGCTTGACTCTAATCCAGATCCAACCACTGTCGAAGGGTGCTAAAACCTTCTAAAATAGATGGAATATGTTTGAGCTTGTCAATTGTTTGTGCATCTGGCTCAGGCCACCTAACCTGTACTACATGCAAATACCCAGCCTGCTCACAGAGCGGCGCTCTCAGGCGCCTCTCCAAGCTCTTTTGCCTGCACTATTAGACCCAGTATTTGATTGACCATATTGATGACCCTTCAGTGTTGAAGGCAAAATCCTGCATTCCAGTGCCCGTGCATTAAAGTAAGAATTCTGTACAGCCCAAAGGCACGCTTCAAACCCAACCTTTGGAGTGAAAGCAAGCCTAATTTATAAAGTGTAATCGATTTTGTAACCAGATGCTTTCAACAGAATTTTCCATGACTGCAATACAGTGAGGTAGAAAATTGCTATTGTGCCACATGTCCATTAATAGCCCTTTCTCAGATTCAAGCTAGCAATTTAGATTGTATTACATATTACTTATATATGCCCTCTTCAGAAATGTCTGTATGAAAAACACATTCAGTTCTATGCACACACATTTAAAGTGTTGTATTCCCCCAGTAGTACAAAATCTCCAGAGCAATCGTGATTTCTGCCAACTACTAGTTTATTTGCCCTGGCTGAGATACTTAACTAGACTCAAACATTTGTGGCTGAAAAGAAAGCTACTCACCTAACTAATAAAACCACCTAATGATCACTGAATAATATGCAGAGCTTTTAGGAGGGCTTTCTGCTTCTCTTTAATCGTTTTCACTGGGATAGTTGAAGACCTCAGAGAGAAGAAAGACCTCCAAAAAATTACCATCACTAGATAGGCAGATAGTAATCTCCGTATGTCAGAAGAAATTGTATTTTCTCTTTAGTTGTTCTAGGACCTCAGGAGTTTGCTCCATCTGATCTCCTCTTCAGTATTAAACAGGAAATGTTTTACTTTGGTATGTGTGCATATACATCTTATTAGCACTAGAGAGATTTGAAGAGTGAGTTCATATACAGGAATTATTTTAACTTGTGTTGACAAGAGAGTACATTGTCTTCTTTTCTCCAGAAAAAATAGAACCACTGTATAGCAGAGATTCCTAGAGCAAACAAAACCTTTTAGAATAACAGAAGATTACAGACTGAAATTAAATTATCCTCCCTAGTAAATATTTTTTCCTTTCAAGAAATGCTGGTATAATTACCGCAATAAACGTATCTTTGCCAGGCATCATAGGTGTCTTTCAGGTCATAGGTTATGTACCCAGCTGGCTGTAAGAACTGCTTTTGGAGACTTTACTGTCCATCAGACAGTGTCGGTTGCTAGTCTGCAGCTGAAAACACGTTTACCCAAGGAACTATATCAGCTTCTTCCAGAGTCGCTGGAGGCTGTCGAGGATATTCTTAGTAGTTCTCAGATCATTGACTTGCTCTGAGCCATTACAAGTTTCTTGCATTAATCTATCTGTCAGCGGTTGGCAACTCTCAGAAACCAGTTTATTAAAATACTAAAGATAATAATTGTTCATACAGACATCATGGTTCATTCGAAACCAGTCTTATTAATTTCACCATATGTAAGCATAATTATCTATTGGTAAAACTGGATTATAAACAGGTTAGTCATAGGTGTTGGCTATCTGTGGAATGTTTTAGGCACAAGGCCTTTTGACTTGCACACATATGTTTGAGAATTGAGGGTTCATTTTGCACTTGCTCAATGATAAAACAGAAATTCTTGAATGTAGCATTTAAAAAAAATATAAAGCAGGATGGAATAATCTGTCATACCGTCGATTTTTTTATTATCTCTTAACTATCCAATTTAAAATATGAATATGTATCTAACAGAGAGTTATCAGTAGGTCTGGAAAGAAAAGGAATACCTATCAGGAATATATCAATTCCAGCAATAGCCTAAATGGCACATCTGTTACCTAACATACTTCAGAAAGTACAGGATTTTAGCTCGTTTATAGCTGTGAGTTATCCATCCTTCTCCTAATAAACCGTGGGCGAGATGAAACTGGACAGGTGAAGGTACAACGTCCCATTGGAAGCAGCAGAAGAAAATCAGTCTTCAAAAGGCAGCCTGGTGTCTTGGTGCAAGAGACGAACATGTAGGTTTTTGGCAGAGTGAGAGCAACCCAGGACTGATGACCCAGGAGCAAGGGTTTGCCGTCCTGCTCTGCCGTAGTTTTGGCAGTGGTTGTCAGCAGCGTGTGGTTTCACATCCCTGTCTGTGGAAGGAGGCTCTCCTCAGGGTGATTCACTCTAGTTGAGAGATGAGCCTTGGGACTGTTTTTTTCTTTCCATTAAATACAGAAGAAACTGCTTAATCAAAGCCTTCAGTGACAGATTAATGGTAGGTGGTAGGCGCTGATGCTCCAGGAAAAGATACAGGAAATGCTATTGTAGATAGATAGTCATGAAGGTCTCCCTTCAATCCTTAGGAATCAGAGGTTCATTATACAACTGAAGTAGGAGGTTTTCTGCTCCTTTGCAAGCAAATGTCAAGTGCTGCTTTTAGTCTCCTGGATTTTAGGCTGAGCCTGTTCAGTGCCTTACTAAATGCTGGGGGCTTTCTGGCTTCAGAACCCTTCACAGCAGTGAGTTCCACATCCTTCTTATGGGTTGTGTGAAAAAGGTATTCCCCTGATAAATTGGCTTTGAACAATCCCAGTCTTTTCTGCTTCTTTTCATCTTAGAGCTCTTCCACACCCTTGATAATTTCTGTCACCTTCATCTTAACTGTTTCCATTACTGGTTCTTCCTCCATACATAGAGCAAAATATCTAGTCATGTTTAAATAAATTCAATGCATTTCCCCCTGTTGCAGTTCCTCCTGCTCTGCCTATTTCTGCTGTCCCCTGTGTCAAAACAGCCTCCATCACTATTTGAGGGGACTCTGGTCCTTGCCAGCCATCTCTTCAAGTCTCCTGGCCATGTCCTGCCCTCATCTGCCTCCCGTGCTGGCTCAGGGACTGCCCTTGATATGCACATCTGCAGATGGGTGTCATTTAACAATTATTAATAATGAAAGCCTTGCCATTAGCATTGTTCATAGCCTGCCCAGGCCCTTTTCTTCTCTCTAAGCAGGTTTCTACGGGTAATCCAATTACTGCATGCAGAAAAGCGCCTCTTAATCAGCGAGGAGGGCCAGTGTTTCAGTCTCAGCTCTGTTATCCTCACACTGACTGTAAGTGCTCCCATGTGCTGTGGGCCCAGGGCTTGTGCTCCCGGGTGTGTGCCCTTGAGCTGCCAGGCTGTTGTACACCCTAATAAGCCAGGACTTCTTTTTGAGCAGGGGAAAAAAAAAAAAAAAAAGAGAAAGAAAAAGAAAATGGTCACTTTTAACAACGTGATTTCTCAACTCATTTATCAAGCCCTTTAGCAAACCATTTATTTTAGCTCCTTTTTGCTCCATCAAAAGCTGGGTGTTAAAAGGGAGAGGCGAATTTGGAGAGGCTGGAAACTGAGGGCAGGCTGCGGTGCTACCCGCCCTCACCAGCGTTTTGCTGGGAGGCCTCCAGCTACAATTCAGGGGTAGGAGCTGTTATTTTTCCCCGCCTTCAAAATCAAATTATTTCTTTTGTCAAGTCCAATAAGCATTGAACACCACAGGCTTGGTTTCACTACAGATATGAATGAACGCCTCTGTACAGCACTTGCCATTGCCATGAAATATATGTATGTATATATATGTAATGGGGAGTGTAATTATTGTTCTGCTTAAAGAAAGGTGACATTCCAATTCAATGTAACTTTCAAGTGCAGCTTTTAAGAGAAACTGTGTCTTAAAGGGAAGCTGGAAGAGTTTAGAGGTATGTGTTCTAATGAGCTTTAATGAGCTTTAATAAGCTTTGAGTTAGGGCTTTGGTCTCTAAAGCAAAAAGCACCCAGGATGATTTTCCCATCACTTTCCCAGATCAGACCTTCTAAGAGTTTAACCTGGGAATCACTGCTTGAGCACTGGCTATTCCTGAACATTTTTGGATGCTGCATGTACTAACTGTGTGTCTGTCCTCAAATGCCAGCCTCCAGTTTGTACACACACTGGGAGGCAAAAGACACATCTTTGTCTTGCTCCAAAGCCTGACTGTCATTTTTGTCTCAGCGGATGTATTCCTTTTGACCAGTGTCACTCTGTCCATTTTTTTTCCTCCTTTTCATTTGTGCTAATTGAGTTTATCGGGCGATTCAAGGAGGGCACACTCCACCTGCCTTGTCTCAGAGCTTCCCTTCCAGCAACATACCTTCTTCTCCTTTGTTTACTTGGGTGTACTGGACCACTGTGAAGCAATTACACAAGCAATAACGTGGGTGTTGCATTTTTTTGTCATTGCCTTTTGTAAGACGTAACACTTCATTGACATCGAAAAGTGGTAGGAGACCAGGAGACCCACAAGCTGCGTTGTTGTTTACTAGCAATATAATCCATGTACAGTGCTTCTACAGGGGACCTGTCCTCACTTCTCAAAGCAGCTGGCCGTCTCAGGCTCAATTTAATTAACAAGGCTGGATTATAAACAATCTTGGATCCTTTCGCCAACACTCCATCAATCTTGCTTCCATCAGTTTTTGTGCTTTTGTTTAGTTTCGAGCTAGAAGAAAGTTTAAAGACCTGTGCTAAGGCAACCATATAAAGTGAGTAAATATCCCATATATTTCACAAAAATTACAAAAAAATGAAGGGATTTACTCTCTCATTGAATAGAATTAATAAGAAGGTCTAATTGAAGCATTAAAAAGTTATTAAGAACTGCCTGGAGTGAAGTTTCTGCAATCAAACCATTCTCTGCTTCTAATTTAAAAATCAATAAATATTGAGGTATATTTTGCCACCTTCCATTAGAAGTGACCTGGAACTAAAATGTGAATCCTCCCGAATGAGAGTTTTATTGATGTGGATCTAAATTTCACCAGTATGTCCCATGTTAGATCACCCGCCCCTGGGCAGAGAGGAAACCTAAGGCTGTTCACAAGAGAAACTCATGTTGCAAATGGTTTTAAAATTCTTCAGAGCTCTTGTCCACTTCCAAATGTCCTTAATGGGGAGGATAAAAAACCTTCCCATGAACCCTGTGCATTTTGCATGTTGAAATCTTGGCTCGAATTCAGGTCTCCACCTCAGTCAGCTTCTTGTAAATGTTAATATTCAAGTAGAACAAAAACATTAGAAGCAATTACAGCATGAACATCTCCCCTTGTTTATGTATAGTAGCTGATAGCAGAGTCTGTAATAATAATCTGTGCTTGTACATGTGCTGGTCAATGTAACAGTGGGGTACAATATACCTTTTAACTGTCACAAGAAAATAACTGGATTGATGTCACTTTTTGCTTTTATGAATATAATTATTTGCCTTGCAGGGACCAGTTCCACTTTTGTCATGTTATTTATGATTTTTAAATACATTTGTGATGAATTAGGCTCGTTTCTAAGGTAAACAATACTGGAGCCAAGCAGCTGTCTCTGTACATGTGCATGTTATCACAGCTGATATCAAGTCTAAGTCAGACTCCTTGTCTTGCTTGGACCTTTCCTTGACCTTTCTGGCTTATTCAGGGAAATGCGGACCAGTCTATTTTCTTATTAAAAATGTGGGTTTTTGAAAAGCTGAACATATTTTTTAAATCCTTTCTTTTTTTACAATTATTAATTCAGAAAAACTGTAACAATCATATTTTTCTAAACTGCTAATTGCTTGCGTTGGGAAATGATATATAGATATATATATATTTTATTCTACAGATATCCATGTAGTTTTGAAACTTTGTTTTCATATATATCCTTCTATTTGCTCGAATTATCTCCAGAAGCTGTAAGCTTCTGCGTACTGACTCTATGGAACTGCATGAAAATGCAGCTGCATAAAAAGACTGACTTCACTTTTGATTTCAGTTGTGAGAGCTAAGTCATCCTTCATGTTAGGCCACGCAAGATGTACGGAAAGAAATCAGGTCATTGTTCCACGAGGCTGGACAGTGTTACTGACACTTCCTAAAAAGCCTCGACTGAAAGTAAGGAGAATTTACCCTAGAAATGGTGCCATTTCGGGGCCTGACTCTATAGCGTATTCACACAGATTAGGACCTTATTTCACAAATGTTCCCATGAAATTTCACGGGAAATATTAAAAATAAGAGCCTATGATGTGTGAATAGCAGTGACAGGATAAGGCTCTTTTGTAATGAAGGACAAGCCTAGGCCTTTTAGCTGGGGAAGAGGTTACATTTTGAGTATTTCAGGACATTTTGTGTTCTTTTCTGTGCTGTGAGCTCCTCCTGTGCACTCTGGATTTATTCCAAAACTGAAATGCCAGATTAAATCGATTGAAGCCCCATGCGCAGATGAACGTAACACAAAGTTGCAGTGAAATATTGCAGAAAATGGCCTGATTTCATGCTTTAGAACAATAGTTAAAGCCGCTCACAGCCTTGGCTTCTGCACACCTTGTGAAGCAGAGGCCCTTGGTTTGTACCTTGGTCATGGTATAACATGGAAGGATTTCTTCTCTCTGCCTGGTAAATACTGTCTATTCCTCAACATTGTCAGAAGCATAATATTTTCTCAAGTGAAAAAGATCTGACTCTGCAAAACTCATCTGGGAGTTAAGAGCAGCTGGGACCTTCTGTGATCGGGCCACATTATTCCGAAAGTTTATCCCTCGATGACAGATAAAATATGATGTGGCTTTGCTGTTTGCAAGTAGGATAAAGAGACTGGAAATTCATCACTCCAAGCCCTAGCCTTGTGACTGTTTTGTGATGCTCCACTTTTACCAATGAACTATGTTGAATCGGATTATAAAAGCAGAGTATTTTATTGCATGTGTCCTTTTTTGTAATGAACATATAGTTGTATTTGATGTTGCAGTTATAATGCAGTAAATAAATACATACGTATTTCTTTTTAAGGACTTTTAAATTATTCTGAGGGGTGGTTTCGCCCCTTTTTTGCTGTGCTTATTTTTTACTGTCAGAGTATTTGGACTGACCTAGAAACACCCAGAAGTGAAGCAAGGATAAAATTTGCTGCTCCCTGCCTCTTTGCTCATGGACCACTGGAAGAAGGTTGTGCTGAATGTACCTGCTTCACTCTAGCCCTTTAAGATTTAATAGAAATCGTCAGCTTTTCTGTGAGACTGTGCAGTTGTTTGAATAGAATTCTACCAGACCCAAAGAAAACGTGCATTTGCTAAATCATATTAAGATTCAGTATGATTTCTTACGGTGTTGGCCTCTGACACTCTCTCCCTAGGGGGTTGCCCCCAAACCTACTAAGACAAAGGGAAATTTCTTGAGGACCTCAGATTTGAAGTTAACGCCAATCACTTGTAGTGAGCGAGCAGTGTATGAGTCTAACCACTGCTTATTTCTCTGAAGGGTAATCACTGCAGCGTGTATACATGGATGCACAACTCTCATTAGCATCCAGGTAATTGCTGGTTTCTTTCCTGAATCTTTATGAGATAGAGTCTGCCAGGATCTCTGACATCAAAGGGCTCCATAGGCAGTTACTTCTGAAGGAGTGGAAAACCACTACAATTTTTTGGTGAACCCATGGGCTAGGCTCCCTGCTGCTTTTATGAACACACTGAGCTTTATCCAGGTCTTTGACTTCTCTCAGGTATTTGGGCCACATAGTCCTGTGCCTTCCTATGAGCCGTCTCCCGCTAAGCCCCAAAAGTACAAATGCAAACACTTTGGCTGATCGTAGCTGTGCCAATATCTGTGGCTGTGATCAAAGCTGTGCCAAGATCAGAGCAGCAGCTCCAATTCCTCCCGGAAGAGAAAGGGGTGAAACAAGTCCAGGGCTGTAGGAACAGCAGGCTGTCACGGCCGGACAGTTACATTCCTGTAAAGGCTACAATCGATGCACAAAGAAAATGTCTGTTACTTTTTTTTTTTCTTTTGCAATGCATTTTTTCATCTCTCAGTTTATTTTCTGTGGAGCCAGAAAGTAGGCTTCTTTGTATTTATCAGACCTGTTCTTCTGGAACTTGCAGAAAAATTTGGGACTTGATTTTGTCAAAGACACTATACACAGATCACGAAAGACGCTTGTCCAGCAGGGACAAGAGAAAAGTGCCCAAGAATAGAAAAGCTCACACTTGTATGGTGAATTAGTATTTTGTTGACCAAGTTCAGGCTGCAAACAGCTCTGCAGCTGATCAGTGGGAGCTGAGACGGTCAATGAGAATTATTATAAACACATTTATAGGACAATGAAATACTCCTGGCAGTTAGAAATCTCTTAAGCCATATATTACTGGAGAAACACTTGTTTTAGATAGCAGCCCTGCTCCTAGAGGATGGAAGTATCTGTTCAGGTTCTAGCAGCAAAAGGTGGCAAGTTCAATAAATAAAAATAAGAGGGTAAGACCCTCAAGTGGAGTAAATCAGTGTAGCTTCATTGAATCTGTTGGAACTAAGTCAGTTTACAGCAGTAAGAATCTGGCTCGTGGTCAACAGGGATTTTACAGAATGCTTAAAACCTTTCCATTTAGAGAGTTCTCTTATGTCTGTGCACTAAATCGTATCCGCACAAAAGTCCTCGCCTGTATAATGAGGTCATTTCAGATGTGAGCATTCATTATACGCTTAGGTAAATTAAGGGGAAAAAACACCACGTCATTAGCAAAGTCTTAAAGGATGGAAGAAGGTTAGTGAGTGAGAACTATTTGAATAAAATCAATCTCAGCCACGGAGAGTTAATGGGGAGTGGCTTTCCATGGAAAAGGGCTGATGGTGCCTTGATGCTGCACAAAGAAGCTGAGTTCTACGGCCATGAGAGATGAAAAGCAGGGACTGAAGTTTTTTTCTAGGTTAATATTTCAAGCTTTCTGAATTTTATTCTTTGACATACCACGAATGCAGCCCCGGTTTCCAACCCCAGAAAAACGCTCTGATAAACACATATTGCTGGAGCAAATGAAACTGAAGGCTCATCCGGTTTTACCGTAGCACTCGTGGTATTAAGAGGGATTGTAATATAATCCTCTTCAATGAATAACCCTAACAGATGTTATCAGGGTTGCTCTGTACGAGCCGTGGACCTCTTGCTAGAACTCCCTCTGTGGAAGTCCAGTCCATAAATTGTCCTAATGGGCTGCCTGCCTCGTCCCGCTGCTGCAGCAGCATGAAAGGGAGCTGCTTACCAGCGGCCTTGAAAGCCGGCATTATTCCCATCTGGTTCGCATTACAATGCTGCTAAATATTTCATGCTTTTTGTTTTACAAACAAATAAGAGCAGAACTAATCTTTTTTGTTTAATGTGCCTTGATTGACATTTCAGTGAGGGGGAAAAAAAAAAAAAAGTTTGGGGTTTGTTTTGATTTTTTTTCTTGACTTTGGATCTTAATGTGGCTCTGCAAAAGCTTTTAATGGAAGATAGAGCAGGTCGCCGTCGACTTTTCTGGTGGGCTTTTTATGGCACCATCGATACAGGAAAAGATAGGGGGGAAATCCAGATGATGGATGTGCTGTTCAATCAGCTGGGATTTCGAGGAGATAACTCGATGAAGTGCCAACAGAGACAGGGAGCAGACGTTGACTGGATGTCAGCTCGAGACGGAACTCCCTCTGGCTGGGGCCGCTGGAAAACACAGCAGCTATTAGTCCCCCTTTGCCCTTTCACAGCGCCCTGTCGGGGGGTCCCCAAGCACTGCAGCCAGAGCCATCCATTAAACCAAAGGCTCTGTTTAACCACCCCCCTGTTTTACGGGGGCCCTGGGAGGGTTCAGCCGGCATTTTAACCTCCCGCTTCCCTAAACTCCTGCTGAGGGGGATGAGCACAGGCGTCTCCACGGACACGTCCCGGCATAGGGCGGGCGGCCCACCTCCAACAGGAACCTTCACCCAGGGGAGAAGAGGCCGTGAGGGGAGTTCCGTGAGGGGAAGTTCCATGAGGGGAACAGGTCTCCTCCCCTCCTGTGGAAATGGTGGACAAAGGTTTCCTTTCCACCCCAGGAAGGCCAGGCACAGAGCGTGGCCTCTCGGCCAATACTTCTCCACACGGCCGGTTGATGTGGCCTTTGGACAAACACCTTCACCAGGGCACCCACCGAGCTGTGTTAGCCGTGAGGCCTCATCCCAGGATGGGGTGGAAGGTAAGAAATGTCACTCAGAAAGGGATAAACGTTGAGAAAAGGTAAATATCTGCTTTCTTGGCCTGTTGCGGCTTGGCCCTGCAATGGGGTGACTATGTTGGTGCAGGTAGCTAAATCACCATGTCACTTTTGACCACTTAGTCATTGCAGAAACAGAAACGAGTTTGTCCAACTCACTCTCGAGAGGAATCCGTGGCGGGTATTGCAGGATGGATTTTTCCCCGACGGCTGACCCATCAGTTGCCCCATCCCTTCCTCCCGTAACCTCTGGCCTGAACCCAGAGGCAAGAGCAAGTCCTGGGGACTGACCCCAACGCTGGTCTGAAAATAGGCTTCATGACTTACGCTGAACAAGACACCCAAGCAGTAAAATTATATACTGCGTTCTGTATTACATTTCTTATTTTCCTAGCATTTTCCTCCTGAGGACCTCACGGCCTGCTTGCAAGGTGTAACTAAGTCTCAACAGTCACCTGTGAATTAAGTTATTTTTGCTAATTACAACTGAAATACTATTGCCAGAGCGGAAGATTGCTGTTCTTGAGCATCTCTTTGCAACAGCACACAATAGTTTCACTCGGGATTGTAAAAATAAATTGTAACTTGTAATTGCCGCGGTTCCTCGCACTCAATCATTTTCATTGTGGATTTTGACGTTCCACTTAAAAAATTTCAAATCCAGGAATAGTAAATGCCGAGTCATAAAAGCTTAGGAAATGGGTCGAATCCAGAGTGCAAGGCAGCATTACAGTGTCTGATCTGCTGTCTCTGATAATACCCTCACAAGACAAGGGTCTCTTTTTTTTTCATCCCTGAACAAATGAATTGCAGCATGTATGAAATCTCCAGAGGCCATCTGTGACTGTAATTCATTTACCCACCGTATTATGGAACAGATTTTTCCAGTGAGTTCAAAACTCGGGAAAGGGGGGGAAAGGGAGTAGTATGATGAGAAGGATCTGTGATCCATATCTAAAAATAAAAATATTATTCAATTGTCATATTTGATGGATAAAGTGTCTGACGTACCAGGCGAAACCATAGCAACTAGATAAATATGTTTAAAACATTTAATTTTGATACATTAAGAATGAGTCGGAGCAGGGGCTTATCGATGCTGAAATTAAGCAGACATTTCTAAGTTCCTAAAAGCCTTGATTTTGTTTAGCTTGGAAGAAATTTTCCCGTAGATAACTTGGAAGTGTAAGGGGAAGTTGGACTTGGTGCACAAAGGAGCAGCTCTGACAGGTCAGGACCAGCAATTACCTTTTTTCTTCATCTGTTCTTTTCCAAGTGCCAGCAGCCCCTACCTGATTTGCGTTAGACCGCACGAGGCCCCTCGGCAAACCTGCAGACCCTTGGCTTCTGCTTTTAAATTGAAATTAGGACGTTCATTTATGACCTTAGCTGCTACAAAAATATTTTTATATATAGGGCCCTCTCAATATTTCTGTAGTGCTGTTAACATTCAGTAATTGTAATTAGTAACACATCTTCATGAACAGCCAATTAGTTATGTGGCTGTGAGGGTCAGATTTCCTCCCCGAGTAATTCCAAGGAGGTCACCGAAGTTTCAGCAGGAATGAATTCAGCCCCTGGTGGCTGGCAGGGTTAGTGTTTACACTGTGTGTCACGTTGGTGCCCGCTGCAGGGTTTTACCTTCTGCACCAGCTCCTGTGTTTCTTCATAAAATGATAACATGCAGGAGAGGAAAATGGTGCAAACTTCTAAAAATTGGTTTCTGTAGACAGAAAGACCGAGAGTTATGGCTGAAGGAGGAGAATGTTCACTTCCACGCAGTAATTAGGGGGCTGTATCTGAGCAGAGAGGGGTGGAAAGAAGGTGAGAGAAGGAGCAATACCCAGGAGGAGAATGTAGTTTGCTGCCCGTCTGAAATCAATGGAAGGAACTGCACTGAGCCTTTCGCCTGCAGCCCCTGCCACTTGAAAGCACCAGGGTCAAATTTTTTCCTCCTAAGGCATCAGGCCCTGAAATATCTTTCTTCTGAGCCAGTGCAGAAGCGAAGACGACACACGCAGACACTTTCTTTTCCCTGATCTTCGCAGGATCTTGCAGGCACTCCTCTCTCCTGACTCAGGCGGGTGCTGCGGGGCACAAACCGAGAGGGGAGGCTGGGGAGGAGCTGAGCAGGGCTGGGCAGGAGCAGCCCAGCTGCCAGCCTCTGGAGAAGGACTCCCAGCTCTTCAGTTGTGCAGGGGAGGTCACACATACTGGCTCGGAGTCTGAATGCAGCCTCACCCTGCTAATAGTGCTACGTTACTGCTTTCAACTCGACCATCGTAGCCCATTAAGGATGAAGTAGCTGCAGATTGTATTTCTTTTTTGCTTACGCCCGCACGTCTGTAGCAGATAAAATGCTACCTGTAGCTTTTTGACTGAGAATTATACAACAGTGGCAAAACGAATATTCACTGCTGGGACACGGTTTATACAAGCAAAACTGCATCTTTTTAACAATGTCATTTTTCCAGGGGAGAACTAAGTCATATTGGCAGAAATATGCTTTTACTGATACAACTATATCTATGCAACAGGCTTTTATTTACATGCCTATATATATACATACACATATACTCCATGATATGTGTGATCAGCAACATTTATAGTCTTGGGCTTGCCTTGGTGAATGCAGACACAAGGCAAGAAGCTGGTAAATAGAAGCAGTTTAGGCTGCTCTCCATCTCAGCTTTGCTCGTCACTCTGCAAAAGCTGAGGAAGATGATGAGGTACGTGACTGCTTCGGCATTATCGCTTAATTTACACAGGGTGGCAATTTCACCCCAGAAAACTGAAATCAAATTCAAAGACAAACAAAAATCATTCAAAACCCAAACTGTCCAAGACAAAACCCAGGAAATGGAAATAAGGGAAAGATGCAACAGCAAGGTTAAAAAAAAAAAAAAAAGAAAGAAAGAAAGGAAGAATAGCATTTACGTATGGAAAATAAAAAGGGTAAATGACAAATGAAGTGACAGCTTTCTAACAAAGGGAAGGTGAAAGCCGGGTGAGCCGCAGATGGAAATGCTGCACCAGGGGGAAGAGGAGGGAGCCGGCAGGGAGCGGGAGCAGGCAGGAAGGAGGGGGCTACACACCGTGCCTAGCACGGGGCTGGCCCAGCGGGAGGGTGACACAGAGGTGACGGCTCAACGCCACAACGGGCCTTTTGCAGAGGCACTGGATGGGGCTGAGATCTCTGTTCTGCCCCTGGCTGGGCCACGGGTGTCTGGAACCGGATGAATGCTTGCTGTTCCAGAGAACCTGGCTCACAAAAGTGCAAAGGAATTGGGGGAGCCTGATATTTTCCACGACCAGCTGTGGGTACCTGACTTGCAGGAGAGCCACAGGATGCAGGAGTTGGGGTTGGAGCGAAGGCACAGCCTCGGGCATGGCAGCGTGGTCTGCAGGGCACAGGAGCTACATCCTGCTGCTGCCAGGAGATGCTGGTGCCACCTCCCATCCACCCTGGACGGCTGAGGTGCAGTGAGACCTCCAGGAACTGACTTGGAAATAGGGGTTAAACAGGGCTCTGTAATGCTGCTGATGAAATTTGTTGCCCAGCTACATTCCCTGAAGCAGAGCTGGGTTTCCCAAAGGGAGCAGAGACAGCTGGGCTCCAGCTATCAGCCTGTAGGGGCACGGCCATGTCAGGGATCTGCTGCGCACAGTCCAGCCTGTTTCCTCAGAGCCCAGTAGAAAAGCTAATTGCCTTCTGCTAAAAGTCATGTCTGGAGATACTTTTTAGCAACATTTTCAATCAGGAGTCACGTTGCTCATGGTAGGAAATTCCAAACTCCTCTTCTGCCATGTTCACTGTCTTGCTGGTTTGGCTCTCCAGCTCTCTCTCGGCAGCGATCCCGGAGGAAGAGTGCTCCTGGTGCAGGGGGATGCCTGATCTCCCGCAGAGGAGCCGGAGGCTGCACAGCAGCCATCCCTGGCCCCACTCATGGCTGGCTGGCAGGCAGGCTGGCAGGGAACCAGCAAGGCTAGTCTCCATCCGATGTTTGGCAGAACGAACCCATAGCTGCAGGATCCTTATAACCAGCAGTTTTCTCCTGGCTCCATTTTGCCTCCAAAACCATCTCGATGGCCAACAGTAACTGGCTTCTGACCATGCCCACTGCCACACAGCACCCACAAGCCGTGCCTTTGCCTCCTGGGCTGTCTCTAGTCACCTTGGACGATCCCAGCCCTTCCTTCAGCCCCTGCCAGGGGGTGGTGGCAAGGGGCAGCACAGCTGCCCACCAGAAGCACAGTCCTCTCCAGCGGGCACCTGGCAAAGCTTGAGAAAAGCTAGAGGGAAAGGTTTGCTGGAGAGTAAGGTTACATTTCTGCATGAATGCAGTCAATCTCTGCTAGTGCCTGCCTGCCATGCTGGAAAGGCATCAGGTGAGCCTGGGTACCTCCTTTTGCTTCAGAGCAGCCCTGAAACTTGAGATTTCAGGCCAGGATGAGCAAGCTTGGCCACTTTTGTCGTCCCGGGGTCAAATTTTGAGAAGAGCTGTTCCTGCTCTTGTACATGTGGTATTTCTCCTTGATAGAAGACTTGCCCTGCCCGAGTTACTGTTATGGTGTTCTAACCACTAAGTCATCCACCTTGGTTTTGCTGTGAGTAGAGCTAAATGTGGCAATTAGCAAGAACTGGTGCAGTGCCACAGTATTTTGTGGTGTATTTGGCGGCTCTATCCCCTACCCCACCTGACATGGCAGAGTACGTTACCCTGTGAGTTGGCAGGGGTAATAGAGATGGGGATGGCCAATACATGCATTGCTGGGCAATTCCTCCATGACAGCAAAACGTTGCTAAATTTCCTATGGCAGAAAACAGGCTCATGAGAAGAAGTCTCGTGTTAAGGAGGAGAAGGAGAAATGTAAGCATTTCCTTTGGTGCCAACTGGAAGTCAACATCTCGGAGAGCTGTGTTGGATCAAGTTGGTAATCCAAGGTAGCACCACAATACTGCGAACACAGGTTTCATGCATTCGGTATCTGCAGCTGGATGTCACATTGCTCTGGATGTCTTTGCCTAAACTTGGGGAAAAACTCAGGTTCAATAAAAATTGACAGTAGTTGTGTTAGGGCACAGGAAGCTCTTGCTTGCATTTCATTGATATGGGAGAGAGAAGAAAGCCAGAACATTTCTACTGGCACATAACCAGCATCTAACATCTAACAAAACCCACACTTGGCGCTGCCCACTCTCTGCTCGGATAAACGCAGGCAGAAGTGCTAGCAGCTGGCTGAAAAAGGATCACTTCTATTTTTAAATCCATTTGTGTTAGCAACTTACCTGCGAGGAGCCTGGGCTCGCTCACTCAGTAGAAAGGTGCCGGATGAGAGTGGCTGGGAACTATAATCTTCAGAATGAGAGATTATCTGATTTATTTGTTTATATTTTTTGAGGACTTGGGTGATAAGGCCCTCCTAGGAGAGCCTGTGTGCTGACTTTGGATGCAATCACGTTCCTAGTTTCTATCTCCAATTTGCCCTGTTGCTGTGGCAAGCTCTCTTCAGGGCACATGTGTGTGCCTGCTTCTCATGGGCAGGAGACCGGCTCCATTTCCTCTGCTTCTTTCATACCACGGCCTGAAACATTTCTGCTTAAATCCCGTCACATCGTGCAAAACCTCTTCTGTTTCAACTGGCCAAAACCAGCTGCTATTTCGTCTTTTGTTTGAAAGAGTGAACCAAAACAGTGTTTACTTTAATTCTTGAGAGTGTCACAGATAATCTGTGGGATGGAGTCCTCGTTTTCCATGCACTCTGAAACCACCGAGTGTCACGCACAGCTGTCGGTAGTACGAAAAATGAAATCAAGTTGCTCAGCTCAGAGAAAAGCAGATAAAAATTCTGTGTGTGTTTTCCTGTAAGGGAAAAGGAGGAAGGGATGAGGAGAAGAATCTTAATATAAAAGAGATGTGAGGATTTTAGAGACTCACAGGAGGATAAAAGAATCTGAAATCTGCCAGTAAAGAGGGATCTGTTGCCTTCCTGAAGCATGGGGATCTAATTACTCTTCCCCCCACCCCTTCATTATAAAACGACTATTGCAGAACATAAATGACCTTGTAGACTCACTAGATATTCCTGCCAAAAAGGGTATCCATTATCAAGTAATACATTTTCTGCTTGCGTAGCTCCAGTGTGCTCTTTTGAAAAGCAGTAAGTTCTCTTCTGACTCCCTTATCACATTTCAGGATGCCTTTAGTCATGGGACCCTGCTTATTCAGTAGTTCATGTCAAATTTACTTCAGTAAGCAAAGCTCAAAGTTCTTTGAGAGTTGCTTTCCTGTTCCCTAGTGAGAGAGGTGTTGGGCTTGCTCCTCCTCTCACTAAAATACGTTTGAGGTTTGCTATTGATTTCATGGAGGCCACGAAGGCACAAAAAAATACTGCTCAAGACCAAGTCTCTTTGGAGCTACGCTAATTCACACCACCTGAAGTCTCTTTTCCCAAGAAATCAGCAGCAATAAGAAAATTGTGTTTGGGACAAGCACTTCAAAAGGTAGAAACGACTATGGAAGTGGGTCTGCAGAATTTTAAAATGCATCACAGTTCAAATCATCCTGACTGGCTGGTTCTCTACACAACTTGCACATCATGAAACCTGGGTCTCTCTTAGGGAATAACTTTAGATTGAAGTTAGACATCAATAATTCTTGATAAACCAAAAAAAAACCCCAAACACTAGAGGCCATCTGAAATGGGGTGGTTGTACCCCAGTGCCTTTGGGACTCCTGGCCAGCCCTCTTTCCTCAGCTGGTCCTAGCTCAGGACTGTGCTATTTGGCGTTGGGTGCAACCTGACCACGGACCATCCCAACAGGTTTACCACAGAGATGGCCACACAGTGTAAATGGTCACTGTGAAAATCAGTAATATGAATGCAGCTTAGAGTCCCATATTCGGGTAAGTACATTGGCCTCTGATGCTGAAACCTGGTGTTGAGTGCTTTGCTTCATTATATGTTAAGTGCCACAATAAAAAAAGATTATAGTTTTGTTAGGAGTGAAAAAATATCCACTATTTTTGGCTTGGAAAGCGAGCCTTTTATTTGCTCAAAATAACTCATAAATGGTAGCTTTGCTCTTAATAATATATCTACTCACTTTCATTTAAGAAAAATTAACATTGGTATTGTTACTGTGTCCCACATTGTAGTCAACCATTATAGCACCTGGGTTTTTATTATTGTAAAGCATTCAGGTATTTCAGTCCCATGGGCAATGAAACATCAACCGTCTGTATGTGATGCATCTTCTAACTGCAGGTTTGCAACAAAAGAAAAAAAAAGGGGGGGTTGCAATGAAAGAGTCCCAGAATACAGAAAATTGTTCTGATTTTTGTAAAAGATGTTTATTTTTAGGATCTGTCAGTTATGATACACCCCCCCAACAAACACTGTGCTGAAATACTGCGTGTCCCACATTCACACCAGGGTCATTAACAGCTGTCCCACGTGCTCCATGCACTCAGAGGAAGGCACTTTCTCTCTGTCATTTTGTGGTTTCCCCAAATTCTGATAGGAAGCAAGATGGACGTGCTCCGTTCTGCGTGTATACACATCAGATACTTCAGGCTTTCTCAGTGTAAGAAGTCCAGCGTCATCTCTGAAATGAGGTTCATGGCTCTTCCCAACTCCAGCCTTGCCTCCCACCCATCCTCTTGACACATGGAAAGAGGACAACATCTGAACATGTTTTAGTACAAATCTAAGCCATTGCTCAACAGGCTGGACAAATGAAAAGATGTGGATGAATAGTCCACTTCAGCAGCAAATTCTTTGGCTTTGGCATGGTTACAACTACTCTTAACTTCCCATTGCATATAAGACCAGAAAGTTCTTTTGCAGGATCTGGAGTGACCCATATCTAGCTCATTATGTTCCTGGAAATAATAATGAATATTTGAGAGAAGGTCCCCTTCAAGGTTTGTGTTGTTGTCCCCACTTACAGGGTGAAAGGAGCGGTCACAGGCTGCCTTGCACAGGGTTACTTGGCAGTGCGAGGACTTCAGGGTGACAAGGCTGGTGTGATGGGTCCTTCCTAAGAAATACAGCTTTGGGGGTGGGAGGGCTTTTCCTGAGCCCAGCACCCCTCTTTGAGCCAACATCGCCCCAGGGAGCTGTGCAGTTCATGCTCTAGGGAGAGAGATGCCCAGGATTTGGGCTAAATGCCAAATCCTCCTGCCCTCTGAGCTGTGCCGGAGCCCGTGGCTTCCCCAGCCATGGGCAAAACAAACCTGGTTTCTGGCTCACTTGAAAGAAGCAAGGGCCAAACCCCATCACTTCTGCAGGAGGGAGGCTTCTGGCAAAATATTTAAGAGCCACTGTTTTATTAGGCCAAGGAGTATGTAAGCTCATCACAAAGTTCTCTGTGTTGATCTAAACAAAGTGGTTAAAAATTCAGTATTTACAGCCTCTGTTTTAATTTCTGCTGATCGGTTCAAATTTTTCTTGTTTGCAAAACCAACAAGTAAGTTATTTTTAAATGAGTTTTTTCCTACTGGTAGTGCCCCAGTAGCTTCATCTGGGTGGATGTGACTCCTGGGATCCTTCCAGCCTCTCTGCTCTGACTTGGAAATGGTACACATCACCTGCAGACCCCAGGCAAGTCAAGTCCATCAGTCTCACTGTTCTCTAGTTTTTCCTTTCTGAGGCAAAATATAGTGTTGTATTAGATAGTTCCACTTTTCTCTATTCCTGGAAAACAGCTTCATGCTGAAGGAGAAGTGACCTTCCAGGTAAGGCATTGGACTTATTTCATTGGCATTGACTGTCTCCATTGCTCTGCTATCGATTTCTTATGTGATCTGGTCCTGAAATACAAATTTTGCCTCTCATAAATAAAGATAATTATGTGTGGCAGCTTAAATGGAAATATATATTGATGTTTTTGAGACTACTAATAACACAAATGACGTAGAACAGCTTTATAACAACCTCTAAGCAAATATTCACATCTACCAGCATCAGAAGAAGCAGATCAGCAGATCCTGGTTTGAGGTGAATTTGCATCTTGTAGCCAATTATTTTTTTTAAACTTGGTGCACAAAAGCTGCAACATGTGCTTGCAAGAGAAGACTTTATGAATGCCCTTAGCACCGGAAAGAGCTCAATCAGAATTACCTTTTATTACACATAGGATATGTACTTCATCTGGGAAAGGCAACTTGAATGATGGGTGGATTTTTATGCCTAATAAAGTATTAACCATGATCTAAACTTTTCCTGCAGTTAAAGAAAGAATTTAGAATGGTTCTTGCCTGTGTGGATTCTCTGATGTCTCTCTCTTCTACCTGGCTGCTTATTTAACATGGAAATTGCAAGAATATCCTATCTTTGTGATTTCGGCTCCTCAATCAAATCTGGTTGACACTGGTCCATGGTCAAAATTTATTACAGGAAGGTGAGACGGAGATGCACAAACACGGGGTGTCATCACATAAGCCTTTTTATTCAAGCTAAAAATAGAACACTGATGAAAAACCCAAGAACTACTTTAAAAGGTGAAGTTTTGGCTGGAGAAACTTGTTTCCACCTCCAGTATTAGCCATCAGTATTTTGCCGTCTGCCCTCAGCTTGTCTCTGGGGTGCAGGGTAACCTACTGGCCCTCGTGGTGGTTTCTGTGATGTGAACACTGGGCAGTTGTACCACAACCTTGTTACCTGAAGGACTAGTACACGGGTGCAACTGTTGCCTTGGGGAGGAAAAGCTTCTGGTCCCTCACTGTGTAGTTCAGTTGCCAAATCACCCCTTCTACAGGAGCCTCTCCAGGGAATGCCACTGCCCCCTAACTTACATATTTTGATATCATCAGGATGAAGCCAAGACTCATATGGGAATTTCTGACAAAATTTGGATCAAAATCCTCATGGTGGGCCACTGGAAGGGTTGGGAGCCTCCAGCATTGGTACCTTGCTGACACACCTGTGAGGGTACATCACTCTTTCCCCATAAGACCTTCCCCAGGACAAGAAATCCACCAGCCTGTAAGACACCAAATCCATCTCTCTCAGAGAAGATGATGGACCCTGATGTATCCCAGTGGAGCGTGGCTTACCCAAGCCAAAGCCACAAGGTCACTTTATGACAGAGTAGCTTTTTGTAGGCATAAGACTTGCTTTTCTTTGTCTACCCAAAGCCTAGGGGTTTTCGGTGTTGCATAGAACCATTTCCATTCCACCTGCTGCTTGCCACAAAGGTGTAGTTGTGCTGCCACGCAAAACGGAGACGGCTGCAGAAAAGCACCCAGACTGCCTCAACAAAAGGCCCTAAACGTGAGGGAACCGTCAAAAAAAAGCAGGGTAGTTCAGCCAATGCAAACATGTAAGAAACTGTGCAAGGGCTCAGAAGAGAAACCAGATTGCTGTTGAAATAGCTGGTTAACATTTTGTCTGGAAGCACAGCTTCAATAAAATAGGTAAGGAAACCAGCTAAGGACCCCCAATGGCAAACATATTTATTGAGAATCCAATAAAAGTCTCAGAACAAATAGCCTGAAGGACCTGTAGACACAGCCTCTGCTGTAATAAAAATGCAATACAAGGCATCAGGGAAATGGTAAGGGAAAAGGGCTGCTCCATGAGAAAACCAAACAAGAATCCCAGAGCACGAGGCCTGGAGACACAGGCTGGGATGTAATAAAATAAATGCCATTGGGGAAAAAGAAAGAAAAACAAAACATCTAACAAAGGCACAAAGAAGCCCCAGATACCCCAGCTAGTCTAGAAAATCAGCACAAGTTGCCGTAAAAACACATGGGAAAATAGGAAAAGAATAATGGCTGCAAAGTGATCGGCTCCTGCAGGTACCTGAAGGCAGCGAGCAGGCGAAGGTCCACAGGAAGCCATGTCAGCTGCAGTAAACTCTGAGGGGGCCTAGGAGACAAACCTGTAAAAGGTGACAAAACAGCGGCCTCGGAGGGGCTAAATCTCTGCACTGGAGAGAGATTGACATTAAATGCAAACCTCCACATTGCATGGAGCTGCAATTTTTGTTTTACTTATCTTGGTCAGTAAAACTTTTCATTATAAATGCACAGGAAAAATTGGTTTCGGGTAAAATTGTTAGCTCAAAGGGTTCAATCTATATCTGCTTATTGTGAATTTTCATGTACCATAAAAGCAGCTGGGAAAATGAGCAATTATTTATTGTCAAAGTCATTGTCATGTTAAGTACTGTTAATGAAAATGACATAAAATAAGGGTTGGTAGGAATAAGCAAGAAGTTTTATTAAGGCAAATGAGCAAATTGAGAAAGAAGGTGATTTTCATTTCCTGGCTTCAGTTGCACGCTGCAGGTCATGGCCATAAAAGAGCAGTTGCCTGTCGCAAGGCAAGGACCTGCATCCTCGGGGTGTGCTGCTCCCTGGACCCCTGACCTGCTAACAGAAAACGTGTATGGACAGGAGAGGTGTAGGCTGGCACCTCAGGAGGACATCTTCCTGGCTGGTGGCAATTTAGCCTGCCTTGCTAGGGAGAGATGTTTCAATATAAGCGGGTCTGCCATCGATGTTTCTCATTGCTACCCCTGGTTTTACAACCAGTGAGTCAGGGCAGCATGTCATGGATCTGCCTGGGTTTGGGCAAGGATGCCCTCAGGACAAGCCAAGGTGCAGATGTCACCTGATTCTCTCCACATAAATGCCAGCCTTGGAGGAGCTGTAGCACACACTCTTGCTAAGAATAACACATGTCTACAGTTGGGATTTTTGAGTATCTTCAAAAATTGATTCAACCCATGCCTGGAGGTTTTGCTTTCTCTCTGTTTTTTTAAGATATATACTTCTCTTGGAACAACCACAGAGTTAATTTGCTTAGAAATGTGTTAGAAGTTGCCAGTACAAAGTATTTTTTTGTTTACAAGCCTCTGAACTAGGAAACCTAACACTGACGATTAAGTCAGATCCATGAATTCACTTACCAAGTTTTACTTTACATCTCTGGCAAAGAAACATGTGCTTTTTCAAGAACTCTCCTTCCACCTGTTTGTTACCTCTGTTCCTTGCACCAACCCCTCTAACGCACCTACACTCCTGAAATTGTCCTTCCTGAACTGGGCTTCCTGGGCTGCAACAGTCCTAGGGTTTGCTGGGCACCAGGATGGGTAAAGGATGGTATTTTTAAAATTCCTGGATGACTCTTCAGTTGACTAGGTGACAGGCTGTTCCTCACTGCTTAGATCTCTCCAGCTCCCATCGACACCTTGGGGTGGATTTTGCTGCCCTCAGGTTATTCACAGTGTCGCTCCTTGCCAAGGAGACCTCAAGTTATAGCCACTTTTTCCAGTTTTCAGGACAACTGGTGTGGGTTTATCTGCCAATACCCAAGTAGTTTCCATCCACTGAGACGCCACGAAGTGCTCTGAGGACACAGGGGTGTCTGCAGTTCTCAAAGCCGTACGAGCAGGGGGTGCTCTCATCACACGCAGGTCTGGAAGGAAGAAAACCTGAAAAGACCAGTTACAGCACAAAGGTTAAGCTGTTATTATGTCTGTGGTCCAAAAAAGTGGCGAGCTGAGCTCATTCCACCGAGTCTCTTGCTAATCTGGTGCTCTCATGGGTGTGAAATATTATCAGCTGTTAGAGTTATTAACCAGTGTTAACCAGGTAGTGCATGCACTGAGCTGTGTTTAAGGTTAACTGTGCCATTAAGGGCTTACAAACTCAATTAAAGATTTTAGTGCTCAACAGTTGATGGTTAATTTCTGCAGTTGTCCTGTTTCCAATTACTAGTCATATATAATATAAGCAGCATGGCATCACACTTCAACTCAAGACAGACCGATTTTTTTTTTTAATATATTTTATACCAGCAGAAGGTTTCACTTAATTGTGTAATACCCAATATTTAGTATTCCTGGAGTGTCTTTGAAATCCCTCTTAAATCCTGAGTATTTTCACCTTTCTTTTTCCATTATTATCACTGCTCCCTGCCTCACGGGTGCTCATCTAACCCTGCAAGGGTGTGGAGGTGTTCTCCACGTTGTGCCATCACCCTGCTACCGACAGGGAGGAGGACACACCGAGAAACACGCTCTGGCACTCCTGGTCCCCCCGGTCACTATGGGAGGCTCAGAGCTTTTATTTTTTCTCTCTCATCGGAAATGACTTGGGAAGCTCACTCACAACCCTCAAAGGGTACTGAGGAGCTCAAACATAGATTTAAAAGCCTAAATTTGAGCCTGCTGAGTTTGGAAAAAATTAAGCAACAATTGCCTTTTTGTAAGACCAACTCTGATAAGGGAGTGTTTGACTAAATCTGCAGATGGAGTTAACTGGAAAGTTCTGAGTCCTGGAGTTACACCTGGGTGGAAGAAAAGCAGCTACTGTCAGTAAAGAGAAAGAGTGAATAAATCAGCTCTCCACTAACGAGACAAATAAATTCATAACTAGAAGCTGCATTCTTACCAACTCACCCATTAGGAAAAATCAATTCCTTTCTATACACGCAATTGTGATATTCCTCCTGAGAAATACTTTCAGTTCAGCACAGAACATGAACGCATACCTAACTCTGCACATGCGAGTAAATCTATGCTTATCATTAAATCGAAGTAAAGAATATAATTAAGTTGAAATTAAATATGAAATGCCTTGGGAATTACTCATGAGCTTGAAATTCAGTCATTTAAATGCAATGTTGAACTGGGGCATCTGGGAGAAAAGGACCCAGGGAGACGCACAGGGAGCTAGGCTTGCAAAACTCTTTGAGATGGTTTCACAAGCACTTTCAGCCACCTGATGATTGCACTGTTATTAAAAAGGCATGTCCCACCTCTTCACCCTGTTGTGCTTCCCCAGCACAGCAATCATCCAGACTGTTTGGCCAACTGAATCAGCAAACTGATCCGGACAAAAAACAATCCTACAAAAAACCCAATCATTTTTAGATGGGTGTGCTCTCCGATTGCTCTAACTGCATGGCCACGCAACTGCAGGCACCAGCCTGTGAGAGAGAAGGGTGAGGGGACAGGGGTGATCCCAGCTCTTGTGGTGGCTGCAGAGTCTTCAGCTGGTCAAGCCAATAAGGAAACCTATGTGCTCTGAGGGCCTGTTACAAAGTTTGCGTCACTTGGAAAGTCTTTGCAGTCACTTCTGATCTGTCCTATTGCATGTAAAATCATGGCTCTTAGAGTCATTCTTTCAGGTAGGTGAGATTTTTGGGGGATACCTAGAGAGATAATGTTCTTTGAGATTCACAGAGGTGCAGCACCAATGCCTCATATGGCTATACGGGCTATAGTTATAGCTCTGCTTTCTCTGCAGAAAAGATGTGGGCCACACAATGGTAGAAATATATTTTTTTTTCTAAAAGAAACATCAGGTGGAGTCACTAACCCCAGTGGCATAAGTTCGTGTGATGGCATATCTAAAAATTACCATGGATAGAGATAACAGGTGGTTTGGGCCCAGAATTTGTCTAGGCACGTCCAAAGTTTTGGGGTGACATTCATTCTTCCCAGGTGTACAGAAGTTTTATGGTACAGGTAATGCTGTTCTGGGCAGAAGTCTCCACTCTGGTGGTTGTTCAGAAGCTGTGAAGAAACTCCAGCAAGATGTAAGGTCCATCCTAACCCTCAGTGTTTCTTGCTCCAAATGTTAGGAGCACTTTTTAACCTTGTTGTCTCCCACAGAAAGACAGACTACTGGGCACCTCTAAGTGGTCCCCACTGAGTCCCCATATGGGAGAGACCAGATGATGAAAACCTGTCAACAGAGAGCAGGAATGAAGCATGCGTGACAGATATTCATCAGGTCCTTCATGGTATCACTGGATGAGATTCACATGGGTTGCGCAAGTATGAGGGGTGTAGATTAGATCCAAAAATGTAGGATTTACCTATTAAAGGATAATCTGTGGCTGACTTTTTCCTTCATCTAAGCTACTGAAAATACAGGAGTAAACAATCCTGCTTAAGGATGTGTTTCCACTTAGTGCTGAGCACCTCACTGAAAACATCTATTTTTATCAGGCATGTATTTTACAATAGTGGTGGCACCTCTAACCAAGACCAGGCCACCGGAGTAGAGAAAAACCCCAGCTCCCTACAAAGAGACTAAATCAACTGACGAGTTGAAAGGCTTTCTCAGACCTCATAGGATTTTTCTTTGTTTTTTTTTTTTTTCCCCTCAGTGGAAACTCAGAAAAGCAATGCAGTGGATGGCAAAGTGTCTCGCAAATATCTTGTATAATTTGGCAACCACCATGTTCCACATCTAATTTCATTACAGCACATTGAATGTTTTGGGAGGTTTTATAATGGTTTTTGCACCTTTAACAACATGTTGATTATTGCGTTTTGAAATAACTCACTTACTTCTTTAAGAATAACTTAAGTGAAAATTTCATTTAGAATTGCAACACCTGGAGAAAATCAACATCATGTGACTTGTAGGCACTTCTAAACAGGAAATACTCCATTTATTTTTTTAGCTGTGTTTGTGTAATAAAGTCTAGCATCCAAGTGCGAGCAACACATTTTCTTGTTTTATTAAACAGCATGAAAGGATTTATTACTTCTCCACTGAATGCACTTCTGGCACCAAATGGAGCTGGACAATAATTGTCAGGCACTGAGTTTAACATTACAAGAAAACACCTTTGGTGGAGTTCAGAGTTTATTGTATAATGAAAAATACACCTAGATGGTGAGGCTTCCTTTGAGAATTTGCTTGGTGAGTGTAATCTCAGGTACTGCTGCTTAATAAATTGGATTCTTTGAAATAGAAATTAAAGTACTGAAATAACATCTAAGAAGGTTATTTTTCTTTTCCTCCTCCAGCTATATGAAGTTCCTTGAGGAGGAAAATAAAAATAGAAGGAATGGAGAACACTTCTTTTACCACTCAACAGGTTAGGGCCGCGAGATGCTCTCAAAGAGCAGTGCACCATGCTTGGGACTTTTCTCCCCCTCTCCTCTGCTCTTTCTCAACTGCAGTGGAAGCTCCTCTCCCTGTGGTCCTACCCCGGGCCAGAGCTGGGTGTGAAGGACTTTCCTCTCTGTTTTTATTCCCTGTATTGTAAGGGAAATGTGCCCTGGGCAGGGTAGGAAATGTGCCCCCAAGAAGATGGGCTTGGCTGGAAAGAAGTTGCAGAGTCTTTTGTAGGTGTGCAGCGTTCTTGCACTCTCAGGAGTTCCCCAGAAACAGAGGCCAATAAGCAAAGGGAGAGATGTAGTTAAAATCCAAGTCCTGCTCTTCAGAAGATGAGCAAAAGGGACCGATCTGCAGCACTCTGCTCAAAAGTCTCCTGCATCTTGTACAGGACAGCAGGCTCAGGGCACCATGGCATGTTCGTGCCCCAGCAGGGAAAGGCAGGAAGATGGGGAGGGGGCATGGGTGGGCCTGGTCCCCCCTCATGCAGGGAAACACTGAAAAGCTTCTTTCTGAGAACTACCACGCTCTTTGTCTTTAACATACTGTACTGGGTTGAGAGACACAGGACTAACTTTTCTTCTACTGCTGGGGAAAATCGCACTTTTAGAAGACTCTAGCATCTGAATTTGTGAAAATATTTACTTTACAGCCAGCCAGGCTCTGTGGAATTCAAGGTTAGTGTTTTCAAGCCTTGCCAGGTGCAGGGACAAGGAGGAGCAAGGCCTGAGCATTTATAAGGAGGAGCAAGGCCTGGGCATTTGACCCAGGCTGGCCAACAGGATTCTTTCATACCATAAATGTCACATTCAATATAAATTAGAAAAGTTTGCTGCGTAGCTCTCTCTCCCTTGATGGTAGCGGTCCAGACAACTCCTTGCCCCGGTGCCAGAACCCTGAGGCCTTCCCTTCGTCCTGAAGCCATTGCGCTGGCAGTGCCCGCCATTTGCTGTCCCCTGCTGAGAGTGCACAGCTTCCTACTGATAAAATTGGCTGAGTGTAATTCTTGTATATCTTATATCAGTATCGGGAATAATACTGGTTCTTTAGTATTATTGTTAATTATTTAGTCTATTACATCTATTTATATTCCAACCCTTGTGGTTTTTTGTGTCCCCTGGTTCCCCTTTCCGGGTGGGGAGGGGTCATCGGGTGATAGAATAATTGTCTAAACAACAATAGATTGTTATGGGTTTTCTCAAACCCACACAAACACACACATCTTTAGCGATCCGTAAATTAGTAAGCTGGGTTAT
>JAHREE010000118.1:8151054-8232303 GCA_033628505.1 Tringa tobata
CCGCGGGGCGCGGGGGATGCTGCGGCGGCACAGCCGGTGTGCCCGCCCCGGGAGAGGCGGGGGACACTCACACACTGCCACCCCCGGCCTCCTGGGGAGGGCCGTCGGGCAGGGGGCGGCAGGCTCCGGCTGCCCGTCGGGGGGCATCTCGCCGGCTGGTGCGGGGCGGTGCGGGGCGAGCGGTGCCGGGGCTCCCCCGGCTTCGTCGGTAAGGGGCGGCTTAGCCTTCCGTTCCCCCCCGCCTCCCCGGAGCCTGGGCAAGGCGTCCCGGGAGCTGAGTGCGGGGCAAGAGCCCATTCCGACCCACCCCGAGGTGGGGAATCCTCGGCCGCGGTCAGGATGCGGCTCCAGGTCCGTATCGGCAGGATCTGGAGGGATGCCGGTGGCTATCCGAGTACTCAATTTAATGTACCTTCTCACAAGCTGCTGTTGAATAAACATGGGCAGAGCTTTTGGATAAAATTATCTACGAGATGCTGTCCTCTTCTGCCACGGGCTGTGCTGGCGGAAAGGATGCAAATACCTAGGTTTGAGCGTAGTTTGGCACCTGTCTAGTAGTTCCGCCAAAGTTAACTTTGCCCCTCATCGGCTAACTCTTCGTGATGGACAAGGACAGCAAAAAGAAGAAAAAGCAGCAGTGGTTTATGGGAGAACAATTTGTTTAATGTAACATACCAATCTTAGTCAACAGCTCACATTATACGGCAATGTATCTTCATGTTCCGTAGAAATAATAGACTTGAATTATAGGTCATTATCTTTTCCTGTTTATGCATAATGATATTAAAGCACTGTCTACTGGCAGAGGCAGTGCAGTTGCTGGAAATTAGTTTTGGTTTGGCTTGATTATAGAAGATGTATAATTAATCAGAAAAGAAGAGACCCAAATTAGCCATTCTTTCAGCTCTGATGTTGTATTAATGCAGTTAACTGCTGATGGGGTCACTCCACAACATTTTGACACGCATCATCATAACCTCTGAAATTCAGATTTTGAGTACAGCCAGGGCTGTTGATTCCAGGTTGAACTCCCCTTGGGTTTTGACAGTCGCTCATTACAGCATAATTCTACATTTCTGACTCCTGGCTCTGTCTCTTTCAATTCTGTATGTTGGCATGGATGGCCCTCCTCTGATCTCTTATTGCTCCAAACTGTAGCGATTAAACTGGGTTTAATCCTTAATTCATGGGCTTTTTTTTTTGAGAAGGAATAGAATAGAAATCTGTTCTGTAAACAAATAACATGTTTTTGGCTTTGCCTCTCAGTCATTTGTGGAAGAAGGAGTTAAAGTCATCTCCCTTTCTGGAACTTAAAATGCATTTATACAGATGCACGCAGCCTTCTCTAAAATTCCTATAGGCCTGTAGGAGAATGTCATCCTACAGGGCAAATTCCTTTGAATAACATTATGTTCATGAAAAAGCCCTCCTGTTCCCTTCTTACCATACAAGAGGAAATTTGAGAGATACATTAGTTGTCACTTTGCTTGTACTGCTAAGTAGGGTTTCAAGCAGTTTTATGCCCCTTGTGGGCTATTGTAGGGGAGAACAGGCTTTTCTTCTAAGGTGCTGCTCCAAAGCAAGTGATAATATCTATCACTTACAGTATATATGATTTGTAACACATAGTTCTCACACTATCTTCTAGAGATGAAAAACATTTTACAGATGGTGAGTCTGATACTTGGGAGAGTGTGATTTTTGTCACTCAGGAGCTCAGTGGCAAAGCACAGTGCTTCTCTTCAGTATCGTCTCTTGTAAAATGGCAGCATATGCTCTGTGTTCATATGGAGTAATTCAACCTGCTCCTGCTTTATAAGTCAAAATTCATTCTCTCTAAACAATGCGAGCTGAATCACCGCTAGTAGCCTTGTCTATCAGTTGCAGAATCAATAACATTTTGATGCGCTAGAAAGTCATGAGTTTAGGGTGAAAAACTAGCCAAGGATGATGCACAGTTTCCAGCAGCACCTGCAGAGCTCCTGCAGGGCCATGCTCAGGGCCACATGAAGGATCTTGGGTGGTGAGGGTCTTCTGCTGCTGCATCTCCTGCTCTCTTGCAAGACCACCTGTGTTTAGGGTAAGTGCTATGAAGTTGGTGGTGTGCCTTACTGCAGAATGCTCCCTTTCAGTGGGAGATTTTACATATGTGAGGGTGCTCCCCAGTCTTGGGGAACTCCATGAGATGTGTTTAGACCCGAGTGGTGTCTGCTACGCACAGGGAGTATGTTGTAAGGAGAGGATGGGAGGCAGCAGCTAAATATTTGCAGATATGAACAACACCTGAAAACACTGTCATGTCTGTGTGCAGAGCTGGAGACTGACCACCTTCTTCTGCTGATGCACAGACCCAGCCAAATATGGGCTCTTTCAGGTCTGGAAGGCAGACGGAGGTGTTGCTGTCAGGCTGTGTCCAAGCCATCCTGCCCAGTAGCTGATGGAAGACCCCAAGATGAGCCCAAGTAGTGATAACCTTGGTGATGACTTGAGCAGCCTAGCTGGTATTAAAGTTTCTGCAGGCGTCATACAGCCATCTGCCGTAGCAGTTTTCCATACCCTTTTTGCTTTTCAAAAAAACTAAAATTATTCATTTCTCTTGAAAAGTTCTTCGTTATGTCTTAGCTAAGCGATAGAGCGCCGCTGACGTAAAATACTATAAGAGGATGGCATATGCTGTTTCAGTCTGTTGCATCTTCCCTCTTGAGTTTGGTAGGTCCACATCCAGGATCCAGTTACTGGGAAGTGTCTGCTCTCACGGCGGTGCTTTCGCAGTGGTGCGATCCCTCTGAATTCAGGAGTTGTTCCAGGGGCATGTGCTGGGTGCAGAAGTAGCCTCAGGAGCTATACATCCTGTCGTGTAACTGATGGGTGAAATTACGGCATCCAGGGGGTTTTCAGCTTTTTCACAGAGAGACTAAAACTGAGAGCCAGGGGTGAAATTTGCTAAACTGACTGGACACAGGGGGGAAAAACAAAGATGATTTTAAAAATGGAATTGCAGCTGGATACTTAGACACAGGCATAGGATGATGGACTTTTATTTTCCCTTTCCGTCAAGATCTGAGATTTTCCATTTTATTATCTTAAATGAAGGAAGCGATGGTTCAAAGCTGTTGCAGGTAAGTGATGCTAAAAACCAGGCATGCTGCTTCCGTTCTCAACAGAGGTGATTTCAGGGAACAGAAGCAAAAGTGACAATCTGATGGAGAAGAAGAGAGGGGGATGTAAAGAGAGAATAAGTGCCAGGTATGATGATGTACAAACCAAGTTGCTTACTCCAGGTCTGTTCAGTTTCTAAATGCATATAATAAACTGATATGTTTGTGCTCTTTGTTCTGTTTGTATATTCTCCATAGTGAATTTCTCCACATACTGAAAAGAGAAAAATGGAAAGCCTGCGCAGAATGTAGGAGAGCATCATCAAGCAGTGGAATGCTCAATAATTAATTTCCTGCCAGGAGATTTTTTTTTTTTCTCTTTCTTTCTTTCATTACAACACCAGAGGGAACATTTTGTTACAACACAAGAATATTTTAAAATCTTCCCTACTGGAAGCTCAATTTAGGACCGTCAAAAATACACTCCCTTTCGTGGTGAATTGCACTCACTCAGTAGAAGGAGGCAACATCCTCAGCGGGAATTACTCTCTTTTAAATGATATTTTAGTCCTGAATTCCGTGCTTTGCAATAGCCTGAATATATATTTGGCAGTATGTGTCTTTCCTTACGTTCCTTGGAATGAAATATGTGGAGACAAATCCTTGTGCAGTCAGATGCTTTTTATCTGGCAGACAAGTGCTATTACCACAATTTAAAAATAATTATGGTTTGAGTGTTCATTTCATATATTTATAATAGGGCACATGGTCTGGGATGATAGAACTGTACCATTCTTCTATCAGAGGACTAGATAAGGAGCCCAAAGTCCTGCTGCTTCCCTGTTTGCTGCTCACTCTGGGTTTGATCCAGAACCCAAAGAAATCCACAGATGTATATTCCTTGATTTCAGTAGATTTAAATACTTTCCAGAGTCTCAGGCTTGCTCTGCTGAGGGTTGCGAGGCCTTCAAGTATGTTTGGAAGGCTACAAAGGACTATACTGCCGTGCAAAAAATGCAAAAAAAGAAAAAAGTGACGACAGGCTGAAAGAAATAAGATGAGTGATACCAGCCCCACTGGCTCCCCATCCTTGCCCAAGTTGGTACCTTTGGGTGAATCCTTAGTCATAAACTTACAGCACTCTCTGATTTTGCATGTCTTCCTGTTTGGATCCTTAAGATCTAGACTTTTTTAAGCTTTGAACAGTGTTAACTATGGTTGTTATTGATATGAACCTCAGCTTTCTTTGAGATAACAGGGCCCAAAGCCTGTATCTTAAGAGGTAATACGGGGGCTTAATTCATAATAGTTAACTCTTTCAGTGAGAGTATCTACATATCTTTACTTTGAGGGGCTTATGCATCTCTCATGGCCAACTGAAGGCAGATGCTCACAGTCAGCCAGGAGCTCTTGAAAATGTTTCTCCATTTTTGTTCATTGTCTTCCATTTATTTGTGAAGCATAATTTTTATGACTGTTGCACTTAACTACCGAGAGTAATCTTTCCTTTTTTAATTACAAGATTCAGCAGCATTCAACCTGTTTGCTATAGCCTGACATGCCTTTCAAACACATGGAAATTTTATAAATGGAAGGGAACTTTTTTTAATGTATCCATTCATTCTGACGAAAGTAAGGTGCTCTAATTGTTCATTACTTTAACTCTTCCATAACTTGTTGCCATATTCATCAGGATTTCATTCTGCATGTAGATGTGTTCATTTCAGTGGAGTTCTTTGTAGATTAAGGTGACATTTGGAAAGATTAAATTGCCTGAAGAACCTTAGACAAAGCCCTGTAGAACCACAAAGTGATCCTATTCTATATAAAATAGGTCTAAGAGTTAGCAATGCGAAGGCCCAAAATAAAGAATCGGATCCAGGTATAAGAAACCAGAGATAATGCTGGAAACATGAGTCTTCTGGTGGAGGTGTTCTCTGTGAGGGCACCCTCATATCTGACAGTGTTTTTCAGCAATGGGAGGCAAACTTACCTGCTCCAGATGTGGCAAACCCCGGCAGTGAAATAAAAGAGCAGTGAGAGGTAAGACAAAGCACAGATTGCATGTTGCAGCATGCAGTTTTAACAAGGTCAATGCCTAATTTCTCTAACAAATTAGAAGTCTGGGCTCTCTGTCCCATTGCATGGTTGAAATTACCCCAAATTGAAATCATGCCCGGTAGCTCCCCAGTCAAATGAACTCTTATACCCCTGCATTAACACTTCATCGTAAGACAGACTGTTTGTCTTCGGCATCGAAGCGTGGACCTGACTCGAGGTACGGGATTGATCCACTGTCCCTCGCCAGCGTCACCTTCTCTGTCTTCCCTTGGCGAGCTGTTGTTCAAGCAGTGGCCATCCTTGGTGTTAGCAGAGCTGGTGACATCTCGGAACATATCCCTCGCCTGAAGTTGAATGGCATTAGTTTAAAAATTACAATCTTCAAAACACTGTGTTAAAACTAGTGCCAATTTGAAAACACAGTGTGCTCCTCATAGTTTCTCCTGCTGGTTTTTTGTTTTGTCCACTCAGCTTGGACAGAAAGTCAAACAATTTTCTTTCCCCTAAAGACAGTTTCAAGGTTATGTCACTTGCATCCTGAAGCGTTTGTAGCCTTTACTTTGAAAATATTACAAAGGGATGACTTTGCTTCCTTTTTCCGTTTTAAAGACGGCTTTCTATTGGACTAGAAGAAGCAACCTTGGGCATTTTGGGTTGTCAGTGTCCATTTAAACGTTGTTTGTTTATGTTCTGTGCTGTTTAAACTTAGCGTTATTGCAGAGTGATTGTTAAGGGGATATGTCTAAAGGGGAAGAACCGAGTGTTATCTGTCTCTTCATGTAGAAGTCAAAAAGATTCTTAAGATTTTGTATTCAGGAGAAGAAATTACCAGGTGAGCAGTCACATCTGTGTCAGTGCTGGGGCGGTGAAGGGCATCACAGCACCTTTTAAGAAATAAGTGTCTTTTTCTACTTGTCTCTTTACCTGCTCTTCTATTTTTATCTCTCCCCCACCAGTTAAATGGAGGGACTGTAGGTGGAGGATTGCAGGATGGATTTTACTTCATTATAATTGCAGCATATTTCGGTGCAAACAGCTGAGCTGTGTGTTAGCTGGAGTTTGAGGCTCTATAGTCACAAACACAGGTTTAAATTGGCATCTTCTAAGGAGGCTCATAACAGCAGCAGCCTGGATGTCTATAGTGTGAGCGCCAGTGGACATTTAACCTGCAAGCAGAGAGGATTTGTTTCTAAAACCAGAAATCCCACCAAATCTGAAAAGATGATATAAAAAACACTTAAAAAAATAACTCTAATCTCTATGCCCATTACTTAATTTGATGGTGTGATTCAGGATATATTTGTTAAAATAGTGTAATACTTTGAGGGATTCTGTTAATTATTCAGACATATATAATTATTCAGACATATATAAAACTATATTTTATGCTGTGGTATCTTGGAAATTATTCCTGATATATATGAATGCAATTAAAACCCATTGAATCTATGAACAAGTTACCCTGTTTTTTATACTTTTTGTGTTAGCATTTTTTACTGTTTGTAGTCAGAAATGAGATCTTTCTACACTAGTGTTGTTGATTCATTATGATTGTTGTTTCATTATGGAGATTTTTGTTTTTCTCTTTTGGTAGTATAATTCTAGTTGTTTACAGAATAAAAGCTCACTAAATATGTGCCACAGAATTAATTTCAAATAGAAATGTTTACATTCCAGTCCTTGTTGCCTTTAATGCATGTATCCCTTTGGATCTTCATCCTATCCTAATTAAGATGGGATGAGTGCATTTTGTAGTGTCCCAAGCTGGGCAAGGAAGCTTCTGCTCTTGCACAGTGTCCATTTAGTGGCAAACTGGCCATTTAGTGGCATCCCTAGTAACAAGTGATAGGACAAGAGGAAACGGCCTCAAGTTCTCAAGTTGTGCCAGAGCGGGTTTAGGATGGATATTAGGAAACATTTCTTCACAGAAAGGGTTCTCAAGCATTGGAACATGCTGCCCAGGGAAGTGATTGAGTCACCACCCCTGGAGGTATTTCTAAGACATGTAGATGTGGTGCTGAGGGACATGGTTTAGTGGTGGTTTTGGCAGTGTTAGGTTGATGGTTGGGACTTGATGATCTTAAAGGTCCTTTCCAACCTAGATGATACAGTGTTTCTGTATTAGGATGCTCTAGCCATACCCACCAAATGGCCCAGCTAGATCAGGTTGTGACACCAGTGCCTTCATGTGCACAGGGATTTTAAGTAGAAGACCAAATCTTGTCTGAAGGAAGTAAATCATGTTCTACTTGTCTGTACTGGTGGATTTGTGGCTTTTTGGGCAACTGGACTTCTCGGTTTCTGTTTCATGTTTGGCTTGGGTTCGAGACTCTTGTAGTTACCTGGTTGTGAAACAAGTCTCGAGTGTCTAATTAACCTCTGTCACTGTGGATGCCATGGTGCTCCTGTTCTTATACTGAGAGCCCCGGGGCAGGTTCTCCACATTTTAGCCAGACTTACATGGAAGCTCAGATTTAGGTTTTGCACCTGGGATTGTCCCTCTGAGGGACTGAAACACTCTCAAGCAGTGGTTGTCCACAGTGGCACAGCAGTTGCAGTCTCCAGGTTAATAAAGAGCCCTTAAAAGAAAGTGTTTTGTATGTTGTAGCAGGAAGACAGTATTTNTAATAAAGAGCCCTTAAAAGAAAGTGTTTTGTATGTTGTAGCAGGAAGACAGTATTTGCAGTGTAGAAAATAAACTTCAAATAAACTGCCTACATGCATTTTTTCCCTCCCCACCCACCTTACCATCACGGTCAACGGTAAGATGACAACTCTTACTGTTTTGGACCTGTCCCTCAGGATAATTCATTTGTTAGTACTTCTGAAACCTGTGAAAGGTCTCTGATGTGCACTAATCTCACTAGTGCCTCATAACTCTCAAGTGCTTATGGTAAGCTACATCTTTATTCTTCCAGCCTGCTTTTCCTATGTTTTCTTAAAGAAATCTAAATAACAGTACAATAAACCCCTCAACGATTAGGCGACCGTGCATTATTCCTGTGTTGTGAGAGCTGTATCACAGCCTGAACTGTCCATTTCAAGAGACTCCAGCTGAACCTCTGAACTTCTGCCAAAGCACAGGGACTGGTAGCGTGCACAGGCTGCCCTGTGCTATGGTCAGAAGTAATTTGCCGTTTTGCTTTAGTTTTTGCAAAGCTCCCCCCCTAATAGGTATCAATAGGTGTTTTGCATATGCAGTCTGAGTAGTTCACAGCTAAGGGCTGATTATGCTTCTCTTGGCTCAGTGAAAAATGGGAAGGGCGAGAGAGTCCTGGCACCGTGACAAATGAGAGCAATGCCAATGAAGATAACTTTGTTAAAAACTGATCCTTCATATGACTGCATCTGGACACGTGATTAAAGCTTGCTGGCTCTTACTGATGTCTATGATAAACATGAACTGCAGTTATAGCTTAATAAAGATACAGTATTTATAAATAACATAGTATGAAATGTCAGGCATATTCAGACTTATTGTCTGGAATATACATAAGGAAAGAAACATAAACCTGTCTGGGCTGTTTGCCCAGGGAGAGTAACCAGGCAAACAGAAGTGAGCAAATGGGGAAGAGCCACGGAAAAGGGGAGCATCCGATCCCAGCTGTGTGGTCCTCAGAAACCTCATGATAGTGCAGGAGAGACTGTGTCCAGCACCATCGTGTGGTACTTAAAATCAGTGAATCATGAAAATCCTGCCCAAATGAGAAGATGAGACTTTGGAGGCAAAATTCCCATTGATTCTCCCTTTTTGACAAGGCACTTGGTAGGTGTATTTCTATGACAAATCCTGATTGATTCCAGCAGTTACTGTTCAGAGTAGCTGGGAAGAGTTTGGTCCCTGTCCTTGTTCTCAGGTTCCACACCGCACAGGGGACTTCCCAGCCCTGGTTAATGCCACTCAACAGCATTTAGTTTTTGTTACTCTCAGTTGGGTATTTTGTCTTTTCTTTTTTCTTTCTTTTTCTTTTTTTTTTTTTTTTTTAAAGATCGTCCTGGATACAGAGCAAGGAGAGATCTGAAGTTACAGGGACTCTTGTGTGAGTTTTTCCATTTCTGCCCATTACAAAAAAAAGTATTTAAGTGACCTAATGTTAGTTTAAAAGAGCTTGTGCTTAGCCTTCTTCCAGGAGTTAATACAATTATTGACTTTGGCTGAAAGAAAACAGAGTATAAAATTTTGCTGGCTAAGCTGCATTTCTTCTTTTGAAGGTAGATGGTCTTTTTGATGTATTCAATGTTGACCTTTCAAAACTTTAAAAGATTGTTGTTTATCAGAAAGATCAAAGAAGATAGGAGATTTAATTGTCTTCAAAAACTGTGTGTATCAAGAGGAAACACCATGTTTTGGTTGCTAATAGAGTTAAGGGACGCTGTAAAATCCTTCATCTGTAATGCTGCAGTTGACAGCATCACTCATCATGAGTTTATTTTAATTTAAGAACTTGGAGGTCTTACCAGTGTGACTAATCTGAAGTCAGGAAGGGTTTCTTAACCTGGTGATGGTAGCCCTTGTCTGCAGCAGAAGGACAGCAGGTGCTTCCCATCCGAGGCATCACTGGGAGGGGCCATACTCAGGTGCTGAGAGATCCAGACGTAGCTGCAGAGGTCTGAAAAGCTGATACCCGTCTGTCTCTCAAGACTGGTTCACAACTAATTAACACAGCCAGTTATAATTAATACCTTATTAACACAGCCAGGGTCCAGCACCTGGGTCAGAGCAACTCTCAGTATCAATCCAGGCCTGGGGATGAAGGGACTGAGAGTAGCCTTGCTGAGAAGGACTAGGGGGTGTTGGTGGATGAAAAGCTGAACGAGAACCAGCAATGTGCGCTCAGAGCCCAGAAAGCCAACTGTATCCTGGGCTGCATCAGAAGCAGCGTGGCCACCAGGCTGAGGGAGGTGATTCTGCCTCTCTACTTGTTTTCTTGTGAGACCCCACCTGCAGTACTGCATCTAGCTCTGGAGTCCTCAGCACAGGAAAGACATGGACTTGTTGGAGCAGATCCAGAGGGGACCATGAAGATGATCAGAGGGATGGACACCTCTCCTATGTGGACAGGGTGAGTGAGCTGGGGTTTTTCAGCCTGGAGAAGAGAAGGCTTCGTGGAGACCTTATTGCAGCCTTTCAGAATTTAAAGGGGGCCTACAGGAAAGATGGGGACAAACTTTCTAGCAGGGCCTGTTGCAACAGGACAAGGGGTAATGGCTTTAAACTAAAAGAGGGAAGATTTAGACTGGACATAAGGAAGAACTTTTTTACACTGAGGGTGGTGAAACAGTGGTCCAGGTTGCCCAGAGAGGTGGTAGATGTCCCATCCCTGGAAATATTCAAGGTCAGGTTGGATGGGACTCTGAGCGGCCTGATCCAGCTGAAGAAGTCCCTGCTTATTGCCTTTAAACGTCCCTTCCAACCCAAACTATTCTATGATTCTATATTCAGTTCTTGTTTCAGCTGGTCAGATCTTGGGTACCTTTCAAATCCTTGACTTCCTTTAATGTGGAGGGTGGGTGTCTAACCATGTTGTCATTATCTGTCCCAAAGCTGGCTCTAGAGCAAATTTTTTTTCATGTGTATTGAGTCCTTTGCTTTCATACTGAGACGGGTGACGCAAGCCAGTTGCAGCGGTGGTCTAGATGCCTACAGCAAGCTCAGCTGAGACCCCCACGTTGCGTCACTCAGGCCAGTAGACAGCTTTGTCATTCAGGCACTTAATTATGAACCGAATGTTCACTTGACCTCTTATATTCTCATTTCACTAATGAACCGAAACTTACAAAGAGTGACTGACTGCAGAGCTGCTGCAGTTCAGGCTCTATGAGCCAAACTTTCCGCTCATTTCATTTATCACACTAATGATCAGTTTTGGAGCCTAAACACAGGCTGCTTCTCAGGAGCTGCCTGGAAAATACAGCTTAATGTGCTAACCTGATGTCCACGTGACAAAAAGATTGGCATGGGCTGCCCGCTGCTTTTTGGCTTGCTGGTCCTGCTACATGTGTACGTTCTTGCACGCTGCATGCTTACAAAAGGATGGGACTGCTCTGGGTGTGGAAGTGTTATCTAATAACTGTGGTTCTACAGACAGAGTCCAAGCTCAAGATCTGGTACTCAGATAATATTGATGTGTGTTGGCTTTGTGTTTGTCTTGACTAAAATTGAAATGTGTTCTTAATACATTCTGGCAGGGATTTATTTCTATTTCTTTAGTATTTGAATGTCTCACGGTTTTGATCTATTTCTCTAGATGACACCCTTATGTTAAGGTTGGGGATCAAAGCCACATGAAAGACAGAGGATTTATTTCAAAGTTATCCAGACAGCCTAATGACATACTTTTCTGCACGAGAACATGGAAAGTTTTGGTGGAGCAGACCTTGAACCTTGGTATTCTCTTTTGAAGGTGACCATTGTAACTACCTGACCAAAATCTGCTCTTCTTACTTTCTTTTTCTCTCACCATCTGACAGCAAAAGCTAATAACATCGTCCTAACAATTCACGTGGACTGTGATACGTTTACGCTGTCTTGTCTATTGTAAATTTTTACAACTTGCTAACTCGCATGAAGCTACCAACCTATGTTTCATCCCAGCACATGGTGTTCCCATGTTTGGTGGCAGGTGGTTTCCTTCTGGGTTAGCTTGTGCTTGTTGGTGTTCTCTCCAGCGCACACCAGTTGGTGTGAAGGCTAACTGAGTGCAATCAGATTGCATTTTGGCTTGGCTTAAGGGTTTTTTAATGCAAGAAGAACAAAATGTTTGTGGAGTCAACCTGCTTTCTTCTACTTCTGCCTATTTGTGAAGATGTATTTTTTGAAGCCTTATGTTGATCATCTTTATGAGTTACTATTTTATCATCTTCAGGTAAAACCTTTTTTTCTGCAAATGCTTTGGAATTATCTCAGATCCAAATCAGCTGTGCTCCCTCTGACTCTTCTTACTATGTTTTCAGTTCACTGAGTTTGTTCCAGGAGTTTTGTTTGCTTTGGTTTGAGTATGTGTTGCTAGAAAGGAGATAAAGTGGAACTGAGGAAGGCAGAAAACTTGCTACTGGAAGCTGGAAGAGGGTAATTCATGGTGAACATCTCCAGGAACTATGATTTGTTTTCTTTGATGAATGTATGCTAATAAAAGCTTTCCGTTTGCATGCATAAATGAATCAGATTAAATTTTATCCCAGGCTGAACTTGCTGTCAAATCATACTCTTCACTGCAGTTCTCAGAATCATCCAAATGTTATTTTAACAGAGAGCAGTGCTACATCCTCTGTCCTGAAACCCCGTCTCCCTTGTGCATGGGTCTGAAAGAACTCAGCAGGGTAGAGAGGAAGACAAAGGGAGAGCTTGCTTAGGGCATGGATGAGTCATAATAATCCTGCATGAATGTAGAGAGATACCTGCCTAAAGATGTCTGTCTGCCCTGGATGATTATAGAGATAAGTTTTGCAAGAGAAGGAAGTCAGAGAGTTAACAGAAACAAAGTTAGAAATAGGAGAGCAACCAGATTCTGTTTTTCCTTTCTGCAAAGGTCATAGAGGAATGAAGCAATTAATTGCCTCACCTTGAAATGAGGTATATAATGGAAGCTCTGCGATACCTGAGAGTGTAAGCTGCTTTGACTCGAAGCCAGTTGCAGCCGGTGTCTTGTGGAGTTACAGCTTGATAAATAAGCCATTCTGACCTGTTCCTGGAACACTCCTTCTCTTCTTTGTTTTCTTCTCCCAGTTTCTTGAGCTCTTTGGTATTTGTGTGGTGATCTCCACTTGGGCTTGGCTTCACAGTAGGAGCAGAGGAAAGCATTACTATTTAGTCTCACGATACATAGAGATGAGTTATTAATACGTAAAGGAATGAAGAGATGACAGGTGTTCTGCAGAGCCCTTTCCCCCCACTTTCTCAATCTTTCCTCCCACTGGAGCATGAGAAATGCTGAGACCTGGTAACTCCTGAAATAGCCTGGAGTCTTCCCTGGGCAGGGCCTCCCCACTACACACGGACACTGACTTGTGATCAGCATGTGTGTAGGAGCTGATCCATTGCTTCAGGCTTTTTGGGAACCCCAAAGAACAATAATATCCTGTTGACTAGGATTTTACTATTTATAGCCATCAGCTGAGCAGCCACCTCCTCTCCCTGCTCCCTAGTTACCAGCCTGTAAATCTCTCTTTGGACCACGATGTCTGTTGCAGCGTTGACAATATGATTTTTAATTTCAAGATGAATTTGTTTGAGGCACATAGAAAGGCAGGTGCACTGATAAAGAAAGGTGTCAGCTTTTCTTGTTCTTGCTTTGTTAACTTGTTAGCATTTTGGACATTGGGGAAAGAGACTCTCCGGAAGCTAACCTAAAAATATGGGGTATCATTAGAAAACAGTACAGACCTATAGCAATGCAAAGAAGAAAACAATTAGATCCCTTACAGATATGTTTATGGAGAAGTGCTGACATATACCTGTCAGATTAAAGACTGAATCCTGCCACCCACATACTCTCCCAGCAGTTTATTCTTTTCCTTCCTCTCTTTCTTTCTCTCTTTTTCCCCCCCTGACTTTTTTCTGCCACAGATTTTCAATCTGCTCGGGTAGAAAAGGTGTCATCTTCCCAAAAAACCCTTCCCTGGCTTTGAAACATAGGGAAAAATCATGTCAAATTTCTCCTGGTATTTTCTAGGCTCCTTTTTAAAGGTGAGCCTGTACCATTTGCTTTGAAGAGAAAAAATACAGTCAAACCTGTGGGAGTCTGCTAGAGTGAAGTGAAAAGAAAGCAATTATTTCACTGTGTGCTTTTTATAAAGATTTCTGAGGCTCCTACCAGAAATAAAAGTGTGTTAATAACGGGACTTAGTTATAAAGTCCAATTGCTTTAGCTCTGCTATGGATAAACTCTATCATGGAGGGAGGGGGTTAAATTTGATCTGAATCAGAAGCAGCCACTGCTCTGAGTTTGAGCTATTTTTGATGCTATGAACATGGCTCACGTAGTTCCCTAGTTTTGCTTCGGTGCCATCCTGCGTGCAGGTCTGTGGACATGCCTTCCACAGACCAAGTCATTTCTGAAGACATTGCTGGTGTACCCACCAGAGAAGCACCATACAGCTCTTGGCTTCCCAGTTCCCTCTTGTCCCCGCTTTAGGAATGTGATGGTCCTGTACAGCTCCCCTCACCCGCCCTGTCTCTCCCCAGCTTTGCCTTTTGAGGCTTTTCTAATGCACGTACATCCTCCTTGTTAAAACTCTGCCAGCAAAATACAGGGCATGTTGAGCATTTAAAAGTGAACTGGGAACACCTGGGGAAACCAGTATATTTTCTAAAACCATTTTTTAATTATAGTGAAAGCTTTGTGCTTATAGGAAGTTGAGAGTATTTTTGGTACCATCTGGATACCTACGCTTGCACAACAAATCACTTCTGACATAATGACGACAGTATATAATACTGTGTTCTTCTAACCCATGTCTCGTTAATGTGGAAGCACATGGATTTTCCTGCAAAATGTTGATTCGCCATCTGTGCTAGTATTCTTTGCATGGAGTAAAAGACTGCCCTTTGTGTTGCGATTGCAATGGATCCATTCTGCTTTTAATGACTTCTCTCTCTTGGACCAAATGGGCAGGTCAGAGAACAAAATAAAACTATACCAAATAGTACTTACTGCTAATGGTTATTTACCTTACTTTCAATGTGGGAGCTATCAAAATTTATTAAAGGTGGAACTCAAAAGATTAAGTGACATTTTTCTGTTGTTCTTACTTTCCCTTTCCCATGCTTTGGCTTTAATTTGCTTTTTTGGGCTGTAAGCCCCTGATTTTAGGGAAACTGTGAATTCCTTTTATGCCCCTTGTAGATGTCAAAACCTGAATGGGAGAGTGTGTAAAGAACAGTAACATTACTAAAGGGGTATACATAAATTTAAAGTGGTATAGGTGAGAGCTGTCCACTGAATGGGTTGCAGCTTGGTCTGAGTCGTGTTGCTTCTCAGTTACAGTTGCTTAGAGGTTATTTACCTTCTGAGCTAGGAATTGGCATTTTGAGCCTGGTCTAAGTCTGGGGATCCTCAGCTTCATTGCACTTCTCCACTGAGTTTTGAACTGCTTTTTAAATTCTTCTGCCTTCATTGTGAGGCCCTTTATATTTACGGACTAATAGTAAAGATACTTATATAGAAGATGTTGCAAAGCAGTTGTCTCTTCACTGTCGTATGAGTTGAAGTATCACAAAAAAGATTTTTACTTGCTCTGAAACTTTGTTCTACTATCATATAATTGGTGGCTTCATTCATACTACTGAATTTCACAAGCCAGTACTGATGGATTCCAGATGAAGCCCATCAAACCCAGGGATCTTTAACTGTCTTATTTTTTCTTCATCTTTCTCAAGTCCTTCTTCTTTTTCATATTCTTGACCCTGAGAAATAGACCGAAGATCTTTAAGTAAATGAGTAAATTAGCAGTAAAAATTCAATCTGCTTCAGTAAATTAATCAATGTAGTATGACTTAACACAGTACAATTAAGGAGCAGATTCTGTTTTCTTGTACTTTTGATAGTTTTACCTCTGCAGCCTCATGGAGATAAGCTGCTTTATTAAAGATATTGGTCTGCATTTTATTAATGAGTTTTTAAGGTAATTTTGATGCACCAAAGGGGAAGTAAAGGGCTTAAGAAGAGGTTCTTCTGATGTGCTGTGACAAGAGACGTGGAGTATCAGTTGTGGGGTTGGACTTCTTTAAGGACACTGCAGGGGAAAATGGCTACAACAGAGAAACGAGAGAAGACTGTTCCGGAGAGGCTGGAGCCAGAGAAGGAGAAGCTGGTGGGGCAGGAAGGCGACGGATTTCTGTGCTTTAGGGGCAAGTCCGTCTCTCTTCAGACACACTGAATGACTCTAACTGCATTCTCTAACAAATTGGAAACAGCAATAGCGAAGCCTTTCTTGGCTCCTTGAGGCTAACTTCTGGTGGGGTCTAACAAAGTAGAAGCAGCAGTGGCTGACAGCGATCGGCAGGATATTATCAGAGAATTGGCCGGAATAGCGTTTTCTGAAATGAGAGGATGTGAATAGGAGAGACTTGAACGTGTAGGTAGATAAAAGCCTACGATTTTGCCTGCTGCGATGAGAAAATCCAAGGGTGCTCACTGGGGAGATGGAGGAGGAGGTGATTATGGCATAGGAAGCTAAAAGATATTTTGGTGCTTTGTTCATGACTTAGATCCACTAAATTATGCACATGTGCAAACCTCTGTAAGTTGCTCCGCTTGCCTTCATCCTCCCTAATTGTCGTATTAATATCGTTGCCTGCAACTGGGATCTGATCTCGCACCCACTGAATTTTTTGCCGTTGATCTCAGAGGGGCTAAATCCGGCTGCTGCGGCGGAGGAGCCGCTCGTCTCTGCCACTCTCACGTGCACAGAGTTGCACGCTGCGGCTCCGAGCGTGCAGGGAGGGCCCTCCGAGGGCTACAGTATGGCTGCAGGCGGTTTGTATGAATACATCTGCCTGCAGTCCAAAAAACTGAATATACATCCCAGAATTAGACCCAGATTCCCCCCGCATCAGCTTGATGTGCCGTGTGCTTGTCCTTGGCTGGCATGTTGTCAGGTGGGCCAGCAGCACATCTGTGCAACAGGAGTGATGTGGAAGCCCCCAGGTGGATGTTACAACAGCTTTATGCGTGTATTTGCCTAGGTGTAGGAGGCATTATTACAGCTTCTGGCCTACTTCTCAGCAAAGCAATTAGCAAGTCCGAAAGGTCTTGCCTCAAGGCTCTCGCAAACCATGAATTATGCATTTAATTCTGGATCCTGCCTTCCATTTCTCTAACACGCTCTTTCAGAAGATTGTGTAATGTCTTATTTTCCCCTCACATAAAAATTTGACAGGCTGGTGCCCAGAGCAGGGGAATCAGAAAGCCTTTTCGTCATCTCTTCGTAACATACAACTATTTTTAATTTTATTTTTTTTCAGACAAAAGACAATGCTTGTTGCCAGACAATAATATCTTTAGGCTATTCAGTACCTTCCCTGATGAGAGTCCTGAGAGCAATAGCAATCTGCAGGGCATTCGGCAGCAACAGCTGCTGCCTGCCTGATACCATTAAAGCACCGATTTAGCATTTATTTACAGTGCCACGGAGCAATGACCCTGCCCACTGCCATTCTGATAAGGTGCAGCTAAGGAATAACGTAGAGCGCGTCTACATGAGTACACTCAAAAGTTAATCCCAATTAACTTTCCGGGAAGTCGATTAACGAAACCACTCTGGATGCTGGCATGCGGGATCCTCTACAGAACAAAGGTGGCTCTACCTCAGCTGTTTATAGTTAGATGTAAACTGAATTAAGGATGCTGTTTTCCCTCTGCTAGTGTTGTACTCGAGACGAGCTCTTAGGGGCATGAGGTCGACCACGGCCCCGGCAGCGGAGGCGGATGCAGAGCAAGCGGTGAGGGTGGCAGAGGAGAGGACCCTGACCTCTTGAGTTGGGACTGTCAGGGGCCCAGCTTGTGCTTTGTACCAGGATCAATAGAGGTGGAGCTGGGCTCAGTCACAGCCGCCGGAGGCTGTGCCAGGAGAGGCGGGCACAGGAGTGGTTGAGCTGGAATGGCTGAACACAGAGCCCCGTCCTGCCGGAGCGGTGGGGCTGAGGCTAATTTGTGTGTAATTCTGGCTTTTGCTTTTGTCATTGCCTTGAGGCAGCGGGGAGGAGTAGTGTGGCTACTCTAAACAAAAATAGGCTAGGAAAGAAATCCATGAGTATTTCCCTGCGTCTCTGTCCCAACGAGAAGCTCACTGGGGATGCCTGAGCTCTTTTCAAGAATAAGGATGCTGAAAAGGGGCCATATGCCTGTGTTAGGGGTGTGTGTTTACTGCACAGTTGACAATGCAGGGTTATATACCTTAATTCACTTTGTTCCTGGAAGCAGTTTATTAGTCATCACCAGACTTTGGGAGGCTCCAGGGAAAATTCTGCTTCCCTAAACCCTCCTTGGTATCCCTGTGCTGCCCCATGGCTATACATTACCTGTTCGTCTGCTGATCCATGGGATACAATTATTCCTCCAGCCTTGCAGAAAGTGCTCTCCTAATTCAGTGCTGTGGCAGTGAATGTGGAAGGAAAAATGGCTTTCAGCCACTTCAGGAGCTCGCTGCTGCCGCCTCTCAGGAGTCCCCAAGGAATCCCACACGCCTGCAAGGGAGCCAGCTCGTCTCTCAGATCATTTTTTTTTTTAGGATACAGACCCACCCACGCTAGGGATGGTAATTCCAGGCAATGTCAGCTGGAAGGTAATTCGGTCCCACGGCCCATCATTTTGCTGCTGGGGATTCTCCTTGGATGCAGCATGTGGGGGTGAAGGAACTTGCGGATCCGGTGCCCACATTGGCAAAATTATACAAGCTTTGTTTCCAGCACCGGTGTTACCGTGCTTTCTATGCCCTTCTGCACTGAAAATCTTATTTAGTTACAAAAGTCAATTATGAACTGAGGCTGGAAGTCTCTGACTTCCAGCAAACGGAAAATTCAATTGTTAGGATGAGAAATATTTGAGCAGTGAAGCTGCTGCCGTAATATAAGCAAGGCAAGGTTTGTAGGGAGAGGTAATGTCTTTTATTAGGCTGGCTGATAAGTTGCTGTGTTGTTTTTCCGGCTCCTGTTTGTTGGCCTAATAAAAGCTACTACCTCACCTCAGACCTCTTTTTTTTTTTTTTTTCTTTTGTGGCGTGCTTATCTGAATAATAGAAATCAATGAAGTTAGCCTACTGCAAGTTTCCAGACTGGAAACTATGAAATCAACAAATTCAAGGTTAATTTGTATAAATACAGATCATTTATTGCTTTGCAAGTGGCTTTTGTTGTCTAATTTGTGACCATTGAGGAAAAAGAAATACATTCTTTCATTTATACAAAGTAATCTCTTGAAAATAGAAAATACATCATTGCTTCAATAGCATGACTATGCATAAATAAGATTACAGCAGTGACTGACTGAGAATTGGCCTTGGTAGGTAGCAAGTGGATGGATTAAACTAAAATTGTAGGCAGGAGAACATTGTGTAGCTATGCTGCCATAACCAGGGTATTCTGGGGTCTGCCTGGTCCCTGAGGAAAGTCACCCAAGCAGTGTTTCATCATACAAGGCCATGCATAAAATACACTTATCCAGTTTGCAGGCGTGTTAGGAATCCCAGCATGTATAATATATCAAAACAAGAAGTTTCATTGCTTGAAATGTAAAGATTACAAATGATACATACATTTTCCCCAGCTTATTTGACTGTGCAGGGCGAGGTCTATTTGAAGTTCATCCTGCCTTAGTTTATTTATGTATGGGAAGCACTTGAGGAGTACTTCAGGGATGGGGCACGGGTGGAGGCTAGGAGATGCCGGAGTGTTTCCCAAGCCCTTGCCAAGCTGTCGACGTTGTTCCAGGGTTGGACATTCCTTGGAGCAGCCGCAGAATTCACCATTTCTGTCCTTGCCATGACTAGCAGAGCAAAGTGGAAATGCACTTTAATTTACTCAAGCAAGGGTCAATTTGGGAGAGCATCGGTGGAGGGAGGTTGCTTGGACTGCTCGCTTTGAAACTCTTTTGACAAATGCTTCCTTGATGAAAATACAGTCTACTGCGGTCTGCCGTCACCATAACTGCTGGTATTACGTGCCTGGAGGGTCCCTCGTGTTGACTTAGTCCTCATTAAAGCTGTGTGTTTCTCATAGCTGTGGCCCTTAATGACAAACACCTTGAGTTGTGGCTCTTCGTAGTGGGTGGATGCGATTCCTGAAGCTAGCTGTCCTGTCTCGTGAGACCCCTGAGACTCTCTTTTACAATTTTGGCTTTATGGGTGGCATTTCTGTCTCGTAAACCCTAGCCGTTCTCTCAGGTAATCATGCAGACTTCCTCTGGAGCCCTGCTTTTTACCTGTTTTTCATGGTTGTTTGCAGTACGTGAGAATATGAAATGCTGAATACCAGACTGGGAAAGAACTCCTGTTTGCTGTGAGAGAATTAGGCTCAATTTCTGCCTCCCCTGTAACTCTGCAGACACAGAAAAAGATTTGGGGCCGGCAATGTAAACATTGGGAACTACAGCGTTATCCCTGCTGCTCCCAGGATGGCAGGAGCAGCGGTGGGGGCAGAGGCCACCCTGACTTCCTTTTGACACAGTCAGCAAACACTAATCCTTCTTCTGCCAAGGGAAAGTTGCCCCACTCGCTCGCGGGGAGCCCTCGGTCACCTCAGCCCCTGTTTGTGCACAGCACATGGTACGAGGGCAAATAAAAGAGCAGAGTGTTCTCAGCTGAGCCCCCCTGTTCTACATAAACGCTGCCTTGTTTAGGCAGCTTGGCTAGTCATTTTTATTTCATTTTGTTGGCACAAACTCCTTTCCTTTTTTCCTGTGGTGTTTATAGAAGAGTGTGGCCCACCTATGAATCGCATGTGGTTCTTGCTTGCCTTGTCTGCCTTGGAAACCTCCAGGTTTGCACGTCTGCACTGCCCTGGGTGAAGACCACAACATTACCTGCAAGAGCCATTTCCCCCCCGCCGATGCGCGTTCTGAGTTCAGCCGTATCTGCTTACCCACATTCCTTCTTTTCTTCCCTAATGCAGATTGAATATCAAGTGCTTATGCACACGTAAAACTGTGTGTGTTTTAGAATTGAGTCAATCGGGTTAATGCTGAATGAACAGGGCAACTAAGTGGGGAAAAAAACCTTGGATATGGTTGGGATGTTCATCTCTAGAGGAAGGCAGGGTGCTCTGACTTACTTGGCAGAGATCTGTTCATGCCCAAAGAGCATTTTGCTGTGGAAAAGAACAAATGACTCTACCAAATCTGAGTTTCTGTTAATCTAAAAAAAAGTTGTCAGGTGATTTCAGTTTTTGGTCTTTTCTCCATGTTCTTACTTTGTTCCCTTGTCCTCCTGTTCCCCATACCACCATCCTGGAGTCATCAAATACCATTAAATAACTTCTAACAAAAATTGGAGCTCTGATGGTTGCAAACCTGTCCTTGCAGAGCTCATTGCTTTCCATAGCAAAGCATGCAAGTTGTGCGGAGCAGAAGGCAACTCTAGTCCTTCCTCTCTGAAAAAAAAATATTTTTCCCAGGTCAAAGAGAGAATTTTCAAGTGCAGAACTTAAATAATACTCAAAGTGTAACCTTGTTCTAGTAACGTTATCTGCTTTTAAACAACTGTTAAAGTAGTAGTGCAAAAAACCCAGTGGAAAGCCTCCCAACACCAACAGGTACTAACTCTTTTCAAGAGCCACCTGGCTATGGTCTCCCCTGTCACTTCTACCTCAGCATGGTGTGCCACCTTGTACATGTCTAAACTCTGTTGAACTTGTTTGGAAAGAGACTGGAAGTGCTTCAGGGTAGTCGCTTTTTGTGTGTGTGTGTGTACAGCTATGCAGTCTGGATCAAGCTCTCTTTGATTTTAAGCTCTGTTAATAATTAACCCTCAGCTTGTAATAACTATCCAGCATAATGATAACCACACCGCCGGCTCTTGTCCACAAGGTTATTAGGTACGTACTACGCAGCATATCCCTTCCGCTCCGTGTCTGAGCACTGATGTCTGTGAATGTGAAATCATCCAAATTAGGGACGCTTTCCAATGTCTTTTTCTGAATTCTGTTACTTCATGGGCACATCTCTGTTCACCCATCCTTTGACCTTTTATGCCAGTCTTGAGGAGCGTTCTCCTGGCAGAGCTCTTGAGCACACATTGTGGGCATGCTCTCATGTTTGCGTTAGTGATGGTGCTTTTCCGTGTTAAACTGGTTTGACCGTAAACTATGCGAGATTATGTCTAGATCTGTTTTATCTAGATAATTTTTTCCTACTTCCATGTTATGTGAGGGTGGGTAAGCAAAGCAGTAGTTGGGTCCCTGTGTTTCTAATTGCTTTCTCCCCGGCTCCTTGAGGTATGGGAGAAGCAGACAGGCAGCAAATGTGTTTATTGCTGCTGATCACCGTTGCTTTGGCAGCTCATATAGAAAACACTACTAAGAAATTAATTTTTGCTTAAAATTTCATCATCTTTAAATACCAGCTGCTCTTTCTTCCTGGATGCTCGTTTCCTTTGCCCTAGCTGCATTCCCTCAACTGATTGTCATCAGAGCTGAAATCCTGGCACAGGGTGTTCGGCTGTGGAGCTGCGTGATTTAGCCACCAGATCGAGAGTCAAACTCAGCGAGGAGAAACCGAAGAGAGCTCAGGTCAGTCAGAAAAGAGGAAGGAGAGCAGAAAACTCATCTTCCTCCCCTGCCTGCGTTCTGCCCCATCACAGTGGCCCCACAGATGGGCCATCCTCAGGCTCCCAAATAGCCAATTTACAGCCTCTCCTTAAGTGCATGTGTGAAGGAAGGGGAAAACTGAGCTGTAGTTAATCTCATGTTTCTAAGCAACCAGGTAATTCTCTGCAGCTGATCCCTAAAGGGAAATTCCTGTTTTCCTGCCCCCCTGCTCAGCTGTGGTGGACGACACCTTCCTGTCTGCCATCTCCAGCTCTGGGGACCTGGGGCAGTGGAGTCTGAGGGTGGCTACAGCTTTCCAGCATTTTTCCAAATGTTGTGGGGAGGAGTGAGGAAGCACAAAAAGGGAGCTTTGTTAATGGTTTGTAACAGGTAAGGAATGTTCTTTGCAAAATCGGTAGAATAGAGGGCATGTGAAAAGTTTAAATGTTTTATCCAGGGTGAAACTAAAATTAGTCACAAGTGGGAGGCTCCAAAATAGTGTATTGCAAATCCTATTTACAGTGAAATCTCTGTTTGCTGTGAAGTTTTGGTGATAAAAATAACTGAATTCTGTTTTGAGTCTGTTGGAGTAACTATAAGGGTCCAGGCTTTTGTTAATAAATGATTCCCGAACTTAAGACTGTCAACATAAGTATTAGAGGAAGTAGAGATCAAGTGAGATCTCTGAACTTTTCCACTGTCTGAAGAATGTGAATGCCTGGTTGGGGCTCCAGAATAACAATTATTAGACCTTTTTTTATAAGGAAGCCACATGAACAATGGACAGGCAGTTATACTGCAGGGACCTAAATCTGCTCAGCACCATGAATGAAGGTGACATGTGGTGAACCTAGAGGTGTGCTGGAATGGTGCAGGAAACTGGGCAATTAACCCAAGTCCCAGCTTCAGCCCCAGCAGAGAACCTTAGCACCGGCTCAGTGAAGCAGGGCTGGAGGACTTGAGAAATGCTCCAATGGGTCCATGTTTCTCTCTTGCTGAAGGCTACCTGTTTGACCAAATATAAGTGCTGGTTAGTCTGGGAAAAAAAAAATTCAGAAGGGATACAGTGGTGGTCAACAGGAGGAAATAGAGTTAAGAGAAATGGGCATGCCTTGGACATGTGGGACAGATACATCACTGACTTGGAGTTTGGGCTTTTTGACTTGCTTGGTGTTTGATAATCTGAAGCTTAACTGAGAACCAGTCCCTGTTGTCTTTTGTCCTGCGTATTGAAAAATAGATGCTATCAGCAGATGAGATTCTGGGTCAGATGGACATTTAGGTCTGATCTAGCCTTATCCCTGTCCACAAAAATGCACACTAAACCACCCTGCATGAGGGCTTTATAGCTTGGTTAACCAGATGCTGAGAGCATGTTTCTTTAGAATATGCCTGGTGCTTTTAAGCCTGTTAACAGGCATGAGCTTTTACAGGGCAGAGTATTGGAGTAGTAGGTGAACTTTTGACAATATTGCTTCAAAGTGCTTTGTATTTTAAGTTGTAACCTGGGAGGGGGATACTTGTGAGATGGACATGCCTTTGGCTAAAGGGCTGACCAGTCTTCTCATCCCATGTACCTCCTCACTGGCCCCAGGAGAGCCACAGAGCCAGGCTTCTGTAATGGCCAAGGACTTTCTTCATCCCCCATCACCCTGGCCCTTCACTGGTTTGCCTTCTTGTAATGCACCTGGAGGTTCAACTAGACTTGGCCGACTGTCGTGCAGCCGTGCTCGGGCTCACCTTGCATGGGGATACATGGTGGAACGCAACCAGGGCTGCCTGGAGCTGGACGGTTTTTATGTCAAGGCAGGAAATGTTGTCAGGGCAGATTACGTGAAACAGCCAGGAAATCTTCCAGCAAGCTCATTTGAATCTCGAGTCTGGATATGTTTATCTGTTTTCATGTAGAAGAGCGTGCGTCGCAGGGCAGTGCGGTTCACAGCCTTCCATGCCAAGTTCAGTTGTGTAGCTACCATCAGTATGGCCATCACGTGAGGCTATGTGTAGGTAGATACCAAGGAGCAAGAGTATCTGGCTGGTATCCAGCAGTGTGTGCAGAGTAATAGGAAACACAATGAGTTTCTTCCTCTCATGTACCTTTGCTGAGGACCTGACCATGGGCAAAGGGATAGATTAATGGGTAGGAAGTGCCTGAGAAGACATAGAGATTAAAGCTGTTGTAATTTTGGTTTGGGAACACGGCAGGAATATTCTAGCTGACACCACCAGAGCTGCATTTGAGGTAGCTGTTTTCTGTCAGGCGTGTCTCCTCTCAGCACCAATATGGGCTTTCATCTGTCCTTAAATTAGTGTTAATTACAAGTCATTAATTTTTTAAAAAAAACAGCAAAATGCAGCTGAAAGCAATTACCCCTAATTGCTAATTTGTGTACGTATACCCAAAATGGTAATCTCTTCATCTGAACATCCAGTTCGCACTGGAGTCAGTTGATGTGTTTTTGCTGCCATTTTTTACTTCAAGTTTGGATTGTATGATGGTTATTTTTTTTTTACTGGCTTCTCTGAAAGCTACAGAATCTCTTCCTTCAAGTGCTGTGATCTTCCTGAAAACATGACCTCATTAACTGTTAATGATGCCACAGTAAAGAGATGCTCTTTGGCTTTGCAAGTAAAGCTTAAATGGCAGTCATCGACATTGGGAATTACTCAATTCTTGCAAGTTATGTCTAAAATGCTCCTGAATTTCTGTTGGATTTCTGTTTCATCTGTGAACACCATCCTTTTTCAGTAAGCTAAAGGCCACACAGACTGCTGTTCTTGTGCTGATAAATTCATGGTACGGTTCAACGCTGACCTCTGCAATCCTAGGTCTCAGATTGCTTTGGACTTGAAAAATTTAATTCAGAGATATCATGGCTTCTCTTTCCATCTGCATATTTTCATCCTTGCCAGTGGAGGAAAGATTCAAAGCTGCCAAATTCTGCCAGTGGGAAATGGCCTTTCTGATACTGCAGACAATCTGGTGGAACAGATTGTTAGGTGGGTTGAAAACCGACAGGACCACCTTTGGCTGGACTCCAGGAGACCAAAGGGCTGACATCCAGATGGCACCAAGTAGTGAGCAAAGTATTCGGGGGCTTGGTGCTGGGGTCCACGTTGCTTGACATTTTATCTGCAGGCTGGTGAAGACACGGGGTGTGCCTTCCCCAAATGTGCTGCTGGCCCTAAATTAGGGGGATCAACTGACATGGCAAACAGGAGAACCTAAATCCAGAGGGATAAAACTGGGGATGAGGCCAACATGAAGCTCGAGGAGTTCAGTAAGAAAAAGTGAAATGGTCTGCACCTTGTCCAGAAAAATCACTTGCACTGGTAGAGAGTGGGAAGTGACTTGTGGGACAGATGATATGGATGTGGGTATCACCGTGGATGCCAAAAGATGCCAGTAGATATGAAAGTTGCAAACAGCCCCTCAGCGCACCCTGATTGCAAATAAGGCAAACCCTCTACCAGGCTACACTGGGAAGGTCATGGCCAGCAGATTGTGGGAAGTTACAATGCCCTTCTACTTGGTTACGAGGGAGGCCACAGTTGGAGTGCAGTCCAGTGCAGGACTGCAAAGATGGTAAGATGACTAAAGCACGTCCTAGGAAAAGATACTGTGGGATATGGGTTTCCAGTGGTCCCTTCCATCCAGCAAGCCTGTGACTGCACAAGGAGTGACTCGATGTGCATTTGCATGGTCTGTGTTTTCACACTGTTCTTCTTGAACTCTGCCTGTTCGCACTTCCAAAGGAGACCTGAAAAAATATTAATATGCTAAGGCAGGAAAAATGGTAATGGGTAATTACAAGTTGTTGAAACAATGGCTTTTCGTTGTCTAAAATAGCCCAGCTTTTAAAAAGAACTGAAGGAGGAAATACAAGTGATTTTTTTTTTTTTTTTTTTTTTTATGCCACCTAATCTGAGTGATGTTACAGACCTGCCTGCTGCGTTTAGAAGAAATGCCGTGTTGCAAGTGCACAGGGGTTTCTTCTCAGAGGCCAAGACCTGCACCTGAGCCTGGTGCTCGCTCTGGGTGCTGCCCTTCGGGCTGGTGTTCCCACAGCTGGCAAACGCCAACTGCGATGCCACTGCTGCTGGGGGAACACTGCTTGTGACTGACGCCGACACACTTCATCCTACGGTAGGGAGGACGCATTTGCAAGCGTAGGCAGACAGAGGACTCTTCCATGATCTGTCTTCAGGTGTGTTAGTTCAGTTTAGTAAGCCGAGTATTCAAAGGGACTTTGTCTTCAAACGCTGTTCTCTGATTTTTCGTGTCTTCACGTCCTTGCCTCAAATGGTAGATCCGCCTCTTAGCCTGAGGTATATCCGTAGTACTTTTCCTCCCACTAATAAGGATAAGAGGACTTCTGACTGTGCCACTGGCATTTCAAAGCTGTCAGGCTGTTGAGGAGGAAGGTTCAGCTGCCAGCTTTACTACAGACTTTGCACGTGTCTGCGGGCAGCAGAGCCAGCCTCCATGGGCAGGCTGTAACACAGGGATTTCTGGAGTGGAGAAGGATTTGTTCCACCCCTTGTCCTGCCTGGGTAGGTGTGGATCGTGCTGCCTGTGCCCAGGGGATCGCAGTGAGCCCCAGCAGAGCTGGCAGCACTCAGCCCTTCGGAGGGGCTGCCAGGGATGGCAGAGAGCAGCAAGCTTTGCAGCCTCAGTGAGAGCAGGGGTTTAAGGGGGCTTCACCTATGGAAAGTGATTTTGCAGGCATGGTCTATATTTAGCCAGCTTCTGTTTGTGCCGCATTAAGTCATTGGAACAAGATAAATTTATTGTTTCATTTCCACTGATGTGGCATCTTGCAGCTAATTCCACGCTCAAATTCCACGAGTCAAATTCCACGCTCTTGATTAACCCCGTGGCACGTTTCATCCTGGAGCAGCTTGTAAAATTAAACTGAAAAAAAGGGGAATCTTCATCTGCTTGTAATGTGTCACCAGGGTGGGGAAAAGAGGACAATTGTGTGAGTCCTGTGGATGGCAGGGAGATGCCCGGGCGATGAACACGTTACCCAGCTGAGAGCCAGAGTGACTCAGGAGCAGTGGGTGTGCTTCTTGCATGTCAGACCTCTGCTGCCAGCCTGCTCTGCGTACCTCTGGGGGTCTGATCTTTGACTCTTCCAAGCTTTTTCTTACGTATCTAAGTCTTGATCTGCTAGATGTAGTTCCGCTGCTAACTGAAGATTTAATTCTTGTACAGCATACCTAGTACCTTTTTAATTATTCATTCCTTCAGATATGAAATAATCAATATAGAGGATCCTTTTATGGTTAGCTGGATTTAAAAGGTAGCAGCCCCTTGTGATTCTGATATTTAATGCATGAGCAGGGACTGAATCCTGCTATGGGGCCTCCTGAGATGGTGCATCAGCTGCTGCCTTTGGGCAGCTTAATGCAGAGATGCCTGGGGGGGAATTTTGTTCATTTTGTCCTGACCTGAAATGTTATAGCTGGAGTGACTAGGTATGTGTAACGCTCCTCTAACCACAGCTATCTCAGAGTAGCATCGGTTCTGGTTTTCTAACTTGTTATCTCATAAGGAAGGGAACTACCTCTGTAGGATCTGTGCCACCTTATCTGCTGTGAGATGGAAAGAGCGAACGGAGAAAGGGAAGAGGAACAGATAACCATGTACCAAGATTACAGGCAAGATCAAAGACTGAATGGGGAAATCAGCACTAGCAAAACAGGGGGTAGGAATGATAAAAGCAAAGGCGGCGAGGAGGTTCTTGATCCTTCTGTCTTCAGCCACTTGTGCAAAACAAGTTCCTCCATTTACATCATTGGGTGTAGGATTGGGATGAGCAGCTAACAAAATGTGTCACATAACAGTTCTGAATCAACTGTATGTATACTTTATTCTGTGGCTTATAACAGGGTAGGTAGAGGCAAGGATTAGAGACAAAAGGGAGAGAAAAAATGAATGAACTCTTTAAGATAAGGACTTGTCCAGCCATGTGGGGATGCTGCCTCTGAGCAGCCCTGCAAATACACAGGAGAGACTGGACAGCCACCCTGTTAACATACATTACACTTACTTGGTTTGTGTCACAGCTCTATGTTACATTTTTTAATGCTTTTAAGAATCTTAAGGTTTAGTCAGTTATTTTTTCATAGATAATCGAAAGATTAGCTCTCATCCTGAGACCTTACAAAGTGTTTATGAATGGAGATGACACTGGGCCATGGAGGTGGATTTGTTTGCTTTTCTCATGTGGCATCTCTTGGCAGTCCTCTGCTCTAACTACCAGGCTACAAATATTTCTGAAAATACAACCATTATATAAAGCCATTGGATCACTGAATATTTGATTAGACATATCATAATTTTCCACCCTGTGTGAGGACTCAGGCTTTGTTTATGAAGTGTCTCCAGTCTGGACAGCAGCAAAAATCTGTGTGATGTATGTGTGACTCAGGAGACTAAATAAAATGGCTCAAGGGCTATTAAGCCATACTTTTACATACAGTTTAAATAGAAATAAGCCAGTGCTGCTGCCAAGACAGGCAGAGCTATAACACACCCTTTTCCCCCTTGGCTCGTACAGGCACAGTGTTTGTGTGACTGTGCAGTGAATTGGATCGAGTGACCAAGTTAAAATAAACCCTTTTGTCCACCAGGTTAATTTTAGCTGGCATCAAATCCTGCATCTGGTTTCCCATAGAATCACAGAAGGATTTAGACAGCTCTTCCCTATCTCCGGCTTTGCCCAGGCCATTAGAGTTTGTGAACTGCTGGAGAACGTTAATCAAATCTGTGCACAAAAAATCTGTGTCAGGTATGTAAACTGTGAGTCTGTGATAAAGGTAGGGAAAACCAGATGTGGCACTACACGTTGAGTTTAGTCATATAGCACTAAAGTACAAAAAAGAAAGCAAGCTGTCATTCTGCTGGGTCTTTTCTTCCTGATGAGATACCTGATTGGTACTGCATACTTGCAGTTGTGAAATGAGATATGTATTATATGGCTGATTAAGCCTGTTGTAGGCAGTTAGTTCTCCCTTTCTGCATTTCTGCTTTTGATTGCTTCCCAGGATGAAGATTTGAATCCATCTACATTAACATTTCTAAGTTAGAGGGATAGTTTAATGTTTTAGTCACAACCACTGCATCCAAGACCAGGTAATAATGAATTACAGGTGATTGAGTCATAAACCTATTCAAATATGACATTCATATTCAGAGTAGTAGATGGAACTTCTTTGCTTTTGAAGATTGTCTCTCGCTATCTTCTGTGAGAGTATCCCACCCCTTGTGAATAAGCTCTGATCCAGGCTCTCCTCAGCCAGTATATTTACAGGTATAAGGGCTTTAGTTTGCTTCCAGACCTTCATTGGCAAGGAACTGAGTGCAAGGTGGGAGAGGCAGAATCTGTTCTTCCTGCTCTGCATTCCGATACCCTCAGTGGGTATAAAAGGAGGTCTGAAGTTGTCCTGTGTTGGCTAGCAACTGGCTGTGCTAAAATACAAGATGAACCAAGAGCAAACATGACATTAAATTTTTCCCTTCTTCTGTTTGATGCCAGGACATGGTGCATGAGGGAAGTGTTTCCCAATGCCCCAGCTCATTAACACCATATTTTTTTTAAAAAAAAAAAAAAACAAACCCTAGCCCATAGCTTATAATATTGAATATACATTGTTACTGTATGATAAAGCAACACGGAGGGTGATCCAGATCACACGTGGGCTCACTTCTGTGCTGAAGTCACTGAAATGTGCAACGAAGAGCTTGGCAGCTCTATGCTGGCTGTGGGAGACCAGATAAGAACTGATGTCTTCTAAAACTTGGTGGTACAGAGTTAACTCGCAACTTGCTTTAAATAATAAAGCTGCTAGGTTAAGTTTATATTAGTTCAGTATTTTTTATTATGTGGGTTTTAAAAGAAATGTGATTCTACAAGCTTTAGGATGGATTTGCTGTACTGTTGAACTACGGTGTTCTTTGCTGCTTATGTTATTAAGTTACTATGTTTATCTCTGAAGATAATGAAAATGAACTCAAACCTGACTTTTCTTAGCAAAGCTTTTAGGAGGCAAACTCTTGGCTAGGGAAACCATCCTCAACCCGGCATTAAGAATATCTTTTTGAATGATTTTCTGGAAAAATTATAAAACCTACATTTGGGACACAAGTTGCTGTGGGAAATAGAGAAATTTGAATGCATATGGGGAAAAATCACACTGTCTTTAATTGCTTTTCTTGTCATGTGTCTTGGTACATCAATAAATGTTAAAATAAATGACATTTTTGTAAGGGTAGGGGTGCATTTTTCTGAAAGCATTAAGCAAGTATTTCAGCTGTTTTCAGAATGTAGCATAAAAATAAGCTGGCAAAGGAATAAAAGATGATGGAAGTAATCATGTTTTAAAAAGAAAAAAGTACAGGAAACACTGTCAGCTTTCTAAAGAAATATCCAGTGAGTCATTTCAACAGTTTGTTAAACAACAGGTATGTTGCTTGGGCTTCTAACATGTAGGTGACCTGCAATCTCTAAATAATGTTTCAGGCTCCAAAGGCGCTCCAGGATATCAGTCTTTTCCCAGGAACAGCATCGCTCTTCCTGTGGCACCTTCTTATCTCATTCTTTTCTTGCTTGTGTGCCAGGAGAGTAGTCTAAGGTGTCTGTCTGCAAACGTGGCTGCAGGGCTTATATCCTATTCACAGTTTAATGGTATTTTGCAAATAGCAGGATTAGATTTGGGGTTTTGTAATAAAAAAGTTCCTTCTGATAGGTAGAGAGAATGAATTGGTTAAAAATTCAACAGATCTCTTAATTCCTTATGATTCAGTAGAACTCAGTGCACTTCGCATTTTTTAACAAACATTGGAAATGCAGTGTAAGTTTAACCCAAACTTACAGAAACTTAATGGTTCAGTAAATTGTGGTTGGATCGGATATTCTTTTTTGGAGCTACAAAAATATCTGAGATGCTGCCACTTGATATCAAGAAAAAAATCTAGAGTTGGATATATACTTAATAGCGTGCATAAATCCTTGCTTTTCTCTCTTCTTTTCTTCCATCCAGAATCCTCTTGGCATGGAAAGTGTTATTTTCTGTCACACTGCGATTTCACAGCCCTTTTGATGTATTATACTGCCACGCTTTTTTTCATTTGGGGGCAGAAGCTCTGAGCTGCTGATTAATCTTATCAAGGAGTCATACCCCAATTATACAACAGGAGTCAGTGATTCTTTTGGAAATCTTAATAGCGTTCAGTCAGTTGAGGAATAATGTACTTACTGATGAGAGTGATGCGTTTTAAAGGAAGTGGCAGACCTAGCTGTTTCCTTATTGTTGAAAACATTTAAACTGAAAGCAGTTTAAAACATAATGCTGCTTCTGTGGATGCTTCTGTAGAGGAACCTTTCACGTCCCTGAATTATTTGCAGTGCTGGTCTGCTGCGCTTGCTTTTCTATCTGCTTTTCACATGTATGCAGAAAAAATGAAATGTAAAATGCTTATGATTTGCATCCACATTTTTGCCTTGCCCTTGAATAAAAGGAGGTGATTTTTTGCCACAATGGTGTAAAGGCATGTTCCTACTGTAAGTGAAGTTATCAAAGCTGAGGAAGTAGCTAGAGAAGTAGTGTGTCTATCAGGAACCTCAAGAACTGCGAAAAAGCAAGATGGAACAATTTATATTCAGCTTCGAGGAAGAAACATAGGTTATAGAAGGGGAGGAATCTGGAGAGGACCAGCAAGACAGTCTGTGAGATACAAGCCATCCTTGCAGAGCTTCCATGAGCTGGTCTTGGAATTATCCCGGATCTTTCTGAAATCAGCCTTTTCTGATCTTTTCTGAAACTTGGTATCTTCTGGTGCTTGGTATGTGCAATAGAGCTGAAGTTGTCAGTGTAGCAAATAAGGAATAGAAAGGGAAAGAAAAATAACAATACCAAGAAAGACTATACATCCAGCACAAACTACCTGGCAAAATGGACTTCTTTTCAAAAAAATGCTTATGTGCACATGGAAGCAAGAACAGAGTCTGAGTGCCGAGAGGACCATAGGAGAAAAATAAAATAAAAATTAAAAAGCTTTACTTAATTTTATTGGCTAGTGGTAGAATGGTAGAGGAGATGACAAGCTGGTGAATGTGCAGTATTTCTTTCTGCTGACTGTTGCATCAGTTTTTAATGGGATGGAATGTACTTTTTTGGTGAAAAAAAGGTATCCGGTTGTTTTTTCTTTCCTGACTTGATTCAAGAAGCAGAAGAGGGATGGATGGTGGGATAATCTGTGGAGCGTGTGACTTTATATCTGAGGAAAAATTTAGAGGAACAGATTCAACCCTAGAGAAATGCCTGTAAATAGCAAAGGCAGCTGAACTCTTTGGGGAAAGGATAAAATAATACCAGCCACTGGTGTGGAAAAAGCTTCCAGGCTGCAATTAAAGGAGCTCAAAGAGATTAACAAAGGCAGTAGAAGCAGCATCCTATCCCCCATGTGCGTTCTAGACAGTGGTACGCAAAGTATGAAGTGAAACTCATTGCCGGTTGAGATGAGGGAAGGAGGACAGCACCATACGTGGTCCCAGACTGGCAGAAATCACTGCTGGTTGGCTGCAGGGTCTGGGGAACTGGGCTCTGGGCAGGCATGGTGCTCCTCCACGGCGTTGCTGTGCACATGGGACCTCCTGTCGGGGCTCGGCCGCTGCAGTTCCACAGGTGGGTTAGCAAACGGGGATCGTTTTGACAGAACTGGGTTAGGAGTGAGTTTTCTCTGCAGTTTTGAGTAGAATTGGCAAGAGGGCACAAATCTGGGACGGTGATCTGGGACACTGACGTAGTGATGTGGAGCACAGGGGCATGCATCAACGAATGGTCACCCAGAGGACATGGGGACAGCTGAATTAGGCCTCGTTGGGTCTGTAACTTCATAATGAGGAAGAAACTTCTTTTTCTGTCTAAAATGACCAAGTAGAGGACAGATATTATCCATTTCCAAAGACTGATGTGTCTGATACTACTCATACCATTAACTATATCCAGGACAGAGGGTTTCCCTATTTTAAACCAGGGTGGAGGGTGTGGTTTGCAGGTCTAGCTGAAACACCTAATATCACTTATGACCCTCTTGAGTACAGGAAACTGTGGACATCATCTTGGTTTCATGGATGTTTTTGGTACAATTTGAAGCAAGAATGAGAAGGGCATCTCAAAGAAAAGCCTGAGTTGGAGCTTCCAAACTGAAGGGGAAAATTCAGGTGTGCTATACTGGCCACTGACCTCTCATTGATCCATGTTACAACCCGAGAAACTATAAGCTGTTAAAGGAACATCTTCTCCAAAATATGTCGATTGCTGAGAGTGTTCCTCGGTGTGGAACAATTTCACGTTCACACCTCCATGTCTGAAGTGGATATGGAGTCTCAAAGCCACAGGAAACTGCTGATGAATGCAGATCATCTGAGGTTCAAGTTCTGCAATGTGAGATGTTGCTGTCCAGAAGCTGCAAGTGGTGGCAGATACACTGAAGGGGATATCTCCTTGGGAGTGCAGTGCAGGTGGGTTTGAGGAAAAAGTGCTTGGATGTGCACCTTATGTGTAGGTCATGAGATGGGTAGTTGCAATGGCCGGGGACTGAATTGCTTCCTCAGTAAGAACACAGAGTCCTTTTTTGATAACTGTGGGGTTCTTCTCTTTTGCTCCAGGTGCAATTTCTGAAAAAATACCACTAAAGAAACACTTTTTTTTCTGTTGTGTTTTTTTTTTTTTTTCCTCAGAAAAGAACAGAGGCAGCAATGAGATGCTTTGAATTAAGAGAGCATTCTCATATAGCACCGCACCAGCAGAATTTACCCAGAGTCAAATTTTTAGCTTGGTATTTGACTGATAACTTCTCTGCCCAGACCTTACTGCAAAGTCCCAGGGTGCTCTTACGGGCCAAAGGCAAGTGCATTGGACGGAGGTGCTGGCTCTCCTGGAGATGCAGCTTTCTTTAAAAACATTCAGTTGAATTTGTAATATTTCCTTTTTAAAGCAAGTAAATACAATGGTGACCTTGTCTGTCAAGAAATTTTTAGCAAAACATTTAATAGCAGCATTTTCCATATCCCTAGCTGTTCGGCAAACCTAGACTTCAGTACAAGAATCTCTGCTGATGAAGGAAGGGGAAGAGGAGGGGTGTTCGTACAGCCTTGTCAGCCCAAGGCAAGGCAGGGACAGCCCAAGGCAACGCAGGCAGAAGTGGCATTTTCTGATATGTCTGAGATGCAATTAGGGACAGGCTGAACTAAACAGATCTGCAAGGGGTGGAGACAGAAATCTCCCAAGGATGTTGGTGTAATTGAAATAGTGCTCGTTATGTGGGTAAGAGAAAGTAACTGCTCTTTGCATTCTAGTCCACATCAAGCAGACTGTTTCTAGTCTAAAAATATTCTCTGTGCTGACCTGTCTGAGAATAATTTTGTATCACTTTCCTGACTTTATTTCTGGCTTTTGATTTCCCATAGAGATCTGGAGTCTGATGGATTAGACTGGTTTCTGGGAGTAATTGCGGCAGTCCTGTCTCCGCGAGGAAGGGCCCTGTATCTGGAATGTGCTTTCCTTGGCAAGCACTGGGTGGTGGCAACCTTCAGGCTGTGACAGGAGACCTATTTATTTACTTTGGTTCTTATGCTTACTGTAGGGGTTTTTCTCTGTGTGTCCAACTTCGGATGCCAATACTTCTCTCCCACCCGTGGGCTCAGCGATAGCTACGCCCTGTAAGACATGCACTGCAGAGATTTTTCATGGCTGTTTTATTAACAGTCAGGCTGGCTTAACAAGGCCAGCCGTTTTATAATAGGGTAATACATTTTAAATTAATAAAGTCATTTTTTTAAATCAGTTGACTTTAACAAGGGGTGCTACTTTTTACCAGTAAAAGTGAGTGAAAAGCTCTTGGAGCAAGTAGCCAAAAGGGTTGTCTTATCCAGTTCTTCCCCCTCCCTGCCTTTTCTTTTTAAATGTTTTTGTCCATCTAAGGGTGGGACCATCCAAGATCACTCAAAGAAGATTGTAAATTGATGTCAGATATGGTAACAGTCATCTACTTATCTGCAGTGGTGGAAGCCCTACTGTAGATTGGACAGACTAGGCAATGGTAAAAAAGAAAACCAACCCCAAACCTCTCGCCTTCCCATAAGCATATGGATTGCTGTATGAACATAAAACTGCAAAGGTTTCTCATTTCTTTTCTCTACCTCCCAGGGCTTTTTATCCAAAGTGATCTTTTGCTTCAGCCTAGGGCTGTGACAGTGTGCCTTCAGCCCAGGTTCTCTCTGCCTTACCCCACAGCTGAGACTTGTCCACTATAATACCTAATAGAAGAATGTGCTGGAGGCCATGTAGTCACACCAAAGGTCTATCTAGCCAAGTATCTCTATCTAACAGTGACCAAAAGGGCCCTGTTCTGGTATAAGAATGGGGCAATCAGTTTTCACAATTTCCATTTCGCCATTTGCAAACCAGGGACTTCCAGAGCCAGAAGGGAGTTTACTGTAGTTAATAAACATGGGTGGATTTCCCTTCTGTAAGCCCTCACTAAATGGGTTGAATCCACAGTGTCTGGCTGTGATGACTTCCACAATGCAACCATGTTGTGTGTGAAGAGGCAATTCCCTTAATTTTGTTCTTAAACCTGCATCCTGATGTTTTCATTTGATGTTCCCTAGTTCTTTTGCTGGGAGAGACAATTACAAATTAGTCTCTCTCAGTGCCACTCGTGATGTTACAGACTTTGCACAAAGAGAAAAAAATATTCTGTCAAATCTTAAGTCTTCCTTTCTTCAGATCAAATAATCTTTTTCTTGCTTCCTCTCTTATATCAAAAGATAAAAGAATTGTTTGTCACCAAAAAAATCCATCTGCCAGGTAGGTAGTCAGATTATCATGATGTCTTCCAGCACCTCTGTTCTGGTAAAGCATAAGAAAGACAGGGAAAGGCTGGTGTTACCCACCCACTTTTTTTTCAGAGCTGGCTCTTTTGAGGCAGAGACATAAACCAGTAAACACTCTGCCAAACCCACTGCAACTTGGAGATCTTGTTAGGAAACATGCCAGGACCAGCGCTGCCTCCTAGTTGTAGGTGGATATTGGCAAGAAGTTCAATGCAGGGTAACCAGAAGGGATGCTGGAAATATGCAGCTCCTTTATTTTCTTGCACTCTCACAGTGAAGTATTCACCAGCATTTATGCTTTATCTTTGAAGAAACTAAAGACTAATGCTGGAGTGCCTGGACAAGGAGAGGACCCACCTCCTGCAACCCAGCACCATGGTGACTTCACAGATTTCCTCCACTGGTTCCCAAGGAGCTCCTCAGAAATGCGTATTTCATCATAACTTGGCTGGGGCAGCTCTGGATCCTTCTTTGATAAGTGGCTGGTGCTCCAGTGTGCCAGATGTGGTACAAAGTCAGGGTATGGTTCCTTCCCTGGAGTGCACGCAGTGCCCGCTCAAGGCCAGCTCTCTCAGATTTGAGGAGTGCTTAGTAGTAGTGCGTCTCTGTTTTTATGCCAGCAATCAAAAAATGCATTAGTGCTCCTCCTAATGCATGAGGACTTGCATCCATTGACTTCTGGAAGTAACTTGGACCACAGATTACAGTTATTGCTCTCTCAGTTATTAAAAATAGATGGATCCTGAGAAATTATGAGATTTGACTAGAGCAGGCAAGTTTCAGCACTGATTAGCCCATCTCTGTACTTGAAGAACAAACTGTTAGTACAAGATATGAGTGGAGCAACTGTATTTAGAAACTTGTTTCCAGGGAAACATTAGTTTCTCTGGAAGACAACCCCGAGACATGAAATTTTATGTGACTCTTGGGACAACTGTAAGTTTGAAGACTTTTTTTTTTACCCCTACTTTTTATAGCGAGTACATTCTGCTCCAGATTTATCCGCTTCAGACCTGCATGGTAAAACCTATTTTAACTGTGGAGTCCAGTACCTCAGTGGATTTCATTAAGAAAAGGGCCCACACACGCTGCAGCTTAAAGATCGGTTGCTTGCATAGCAACTGCAATCAAATCAGCACTTCCTAAGCATATGCGTACACACCACGCAAAGTGTGACCTCAAGAGCAAGGCTTAGGTTGTAACTTGGTTTCTTGTGTGACATCAGGCAAGTCCATTAACTGTAACGTGTCTGTAAAATCAGTATAGTGATAATTTCTTACCTTCGCCCCTAAAATTGCAAAGATCACTTTATTAAGCTTCTAGAAATCCAGAGAAAAAGGGCTGAAAGTTTTTCCTTTGACTTTGACTAGCTCTTCCTCCTGAAACCAGACAGAGGTTCATCTCTTAACCCCTTGGCAGCTTCCTTACCAGGCAAATTCTCTAGAAGGCTCTCACTTAGTGAACAAAGTTTATGTTCTTTATACCAAGGAGGTTTCTGTTGAAATTGCAAATACTATGAACTTGTCTAAGTACTTTTTGTCATTATTGCAATTTACTTATTCAGAAACTCACAGTTTTTTCTTGCCTGTGACAAAACTATGTCCTTTGCTCTATAGTTATATTTCTATACCTGATTGTTCCTGTTTTTTTTGTTTGTTTGTTTGTTTTTTTTAATGGAGACAGTAGTAGTCTGGAAGTATATAAGTGAAAAGAATTATATAATTAAGCTTTAAAATCCTCATTGGTCACACAAGTGAATCAATTAGTTATTATTTTTCTAGCAGAGATGTATGAGCCAATAGTGGCATTTGTAAAAGTCAGCATTTATCTCCATTTTTAGTTTGCTGGCCAAGGTAGGAGAGGGCAGATAAACTTTATCTTGGGAATTTGAAAGGCTCATGGCCCTTGCTTCTCATCTGTTAATGTCCAAGAGTCTTTGTTTGCTTACACGTGTGAGGTTTAATGTGACCATCTGTAAAACAGCTATAAAATTAAACCTTTTCAGTGTTGAAAGAACAGAGGAACCATTATTTATGTTGCAATAAAATGGACTACGGATTAAATGTGTTTGTTTTAGCAGACAAATAAAAGCTAAATCCTGGTGCCTTAGCTGTGGGTGCTGTCAAGGACGAGTCTCTGTGGGACACCGCTGTCCCCAGAGCTCTGCAGGATGTGCCATGAGTGGGGGATGAAGGCTCTCCAAACCTTAGAGGTGTGCAGCATGTTGTGGTGTCATAGCATCAAACCCTGATTAAATTACGTGCTTAGGGATTTCTGACAAGCTTTTCCTACTTAATTGCCACCCACGTGTTTCATCTGGCTTAGAACTGTAAGTAATTATGTTGCTGTCTTTTGTCCATACTTGATTTCTTTGCTTTTATCACCTGCTGATCTCCAGCAAAGCAGAAGCCCTCTTCTGACGACCTGTCTCCAGTCAGATGGTTCCCACCTACTCTGCACACACCACAGAACGTGAAAATGAAGAGTGTGCATGTTATTGGTATTGCTATTGCTGACCGTTTGAAAACAAACAAAAAGTGAAATAACTGGTCTGGCGGCCAGGCGCAGCTGTAGTCAATAGTGTGAGCTGACTGGCAGTAAAGCAACATGGAGTGAAGTTATTTTTCAATCAAGTTAGGCTTTACCGTACTAATCCACGGAAACTGCAAAGGCTGTTTTCAGTAAACTCGTCACTTTATTAAATGGGAGCCAAAGCCAAAGGAAATCCACTTAAGAAAGAAAAGTTAAACAATGTAATTCTGCAGCTGTAGAAATAAATTGAAAGAGAGAAGGTATATTTTCAAAGCCATTCTTACAGCTAAATTGCAGTCTTTATTATTAATGAAGAAATAAACTAAAAGATAATAATGAAAAGTTTCACTCTTTTCTTCCAAGGGAAGTTACGTCAAACAAAATTCCCATCCTGACTTTTCAGGGGACTTGCTTGTGAATGTAACAGTGAGCAAGGGAAGAATGGTCTGCTGATGAAGTTCAGTTGTAATTTTGTCCCCTTGGTTACTTCCAGCATTCGTAGGGTTAGTAGATAAAAGGTGCTGCTGTCTTTCCAACTTTCCTGCCCTGAATTGAATTTTGTACAGGGGCAAACAAAACTAGCACAAGAGTTAAAACTAGCACACTGTTATATTGTCCTATTGGCATTCCTGTCTTGGCTGGGTAAATGATGTTATCGATCAGCAGTTGTGATATTGTTAGACAGACGCATCACAAAAGACATCTTATAATTGTTTTTTTTTTTCTAAACCTTAGGGCCTGTCAGTGTAGTTGTCACTGAAGTATCTGACTGCCTTTGCAGTCAGTGTTTGTGGGTTTAATTTCAAGATCCTTTCAAAGCATGAATGACTCCACTGTTAAAAATGAGAGGCACAGAGATCATGGAAATTTGCCCAAGGTCTGAAAGGGCTTCCTTCAGTCATTTAAGACTTTAAGCCTCCTCCTCTTTATCTTCTAGCTAATATTTTTAATAGAGATCATATTCTGGTATCCATCACCTTTCTAGCAATACGTTGTAGCCAAGTCTAAATGCTGTTTGGCATTGAGAGTTCTTTTAATTTTTTTTAATGATACCTCAGTTTCAAGTAGCATCTTTTGCTTAAAGACTTACTGTTTCCCTGTTGCCATGCAAAAGGCTGCAATCAGGTAGTTGCATTCCTGGTTTTGGTTTGGTTTGTTTGTTTTTTTTCCCTATGAAGATTTCATTGTGTTTCTAATCCTGAGGGGAACTGACTGTAGGATCATGTTTTAGTCATGCTTACTCAATTCTCTGGTCTGACTTTGCTTGTACCCTGTGTGCTGTGAATGCTTTGATGAAGCTCATTGCCATGCACACTTCAAGCCTGCTAGAGTCCTTGGAATACTTAATAATGTCTTTCCATGACCCCAAAATGACAGACACTGGGGATATACAGCTCTTGAAACTCATGAGTCAGGTCTCATATTCCTGAAATGTTTGGTTTGCTTTAAGTCATTTCATACAGCTGTAAAGAGTAGAAACTTTGCAAGAGTTAAACTTCTTGCCTTAAAATCAGACTCTCAAAACGAAACAGTTGCTGAATGGTGGGAGCAAGGCACAGCACTGATTGCTGAGCAGGACCTTGACCATCTGCAAAAGCTTCTCAGCTTGAAGTCTCTAGGTCTAAGCATAGACATGGCCTTGGTGAAGAGAGCGTCTCGTCATCCTCTGTCACCAAAAATTCAGTGTCCATGGTCGTACTAGCTGGGCTGGTCTCAATGTTGTTGAGAAGAAGGTGTTGCAGATACCAGAGGTTGCGTGTAGGGCAGCCTTCCCGGTGCTTCTGATGTCTTCTATTTTACTGGATTGTCCAGCTGAGTTGCCATAAGGAACTGGAGTGTTTAGTCTTAAAAGCAGCAGTGTCCTTGCTATCCTCTTCCATTGCTCACCCACTCATCTCACATCCTACAGATGAAGAAAAATGGAGGCTGAATAGTGATTTTTCTGTTGGAGAGCATGCACATTCCAGCTCTGTAAGTACCTGCAGGCCTAAAGGAGGTAATTGTATCATCTATTAACCATATCCAGCACATACCAGCAGTGCTCTGTGGTGAAACTGGCAGGTGTGCCTGCGACAGTGACAAAAAGAGGCAGAACAGAAGCTGACTGATTAGAGCTCTTCTGACTCCTACAGAAGTAGGAATGTTGTCAGTCCTCATGCTCTGCGTTATTCCCATTGCACAACGTTCATGGTTTGATGTGGCAAATGGATAAAAAATGTGAGGAACACACATTAACCAGAATCCTGTGGCTTGGGCTTGAGGCAAGAGAGGCAAGGCAGTGCTAAAGCAACGTGGGGCAGGGAGAGTGAGCTCATCTGATAGTGTCTGGAGGTATGAGTGCTCTCAGGCCAAGGGTTGATGTACACAGGAGGCCAGCTCTGCTGCCAAAACACTGTTTGACGCCCTCCTTTGTGCCGGCCAAAGTGTTTGCTGAGCCTCATAGTGCCAGTGTGGAGCTGTACTGGGTTAAAGGGTATATGAAACTATGCTTCTGCGTGGTGCAACTTTGATGTGCCACCAAGCAGGCTGCAGTGACTGAACAGTTCCTTCTCTTCGTCTCTCTGATAGTCTTGAGGAGTGGCCAAGAGCACCAGGAAGGTGGGGAAAAATAATTTTAATTGGCATTAAAAGAAAAATAAAAGTAGAGAACTGATTCAAAGGGCTGTAGAAACCAGACCCTCTGACAGAAGATCCCTCTCTTTCCAAAGTGCCTTTATTCCACTTGTGCTGTGGACTATGACATACATTTGAAGGTCCACCTTTCTCTGGAATGTCTGATTACCATTCTTTTGAGTACAAGCTAACATAGCAAATAAAATGGCTTATGTCCCGTTTTGAAGTATATCTCTTAAATCCATCTCAGGAGGATTGTTATGCATGTTGAACGCAGTTCAGAGCAACAAAATGCATGTTCTTTCTATGAGCTCTTTTTTTTTTTAAACTTGCCTTTTGGAAAGATGTGATGCCATATGAGCACCATTGAGTGTATTAAAGGAAGGGCTTGCTGCTTGCGTGATAATTAGTCCCTGAAGTTCTTGGTGCTCCCATGTTCTCCTTTGTATTGGGAAACAATGCTATGTCTTGTCCCCAAGGAAGTGAAAGTCTGATAAGGAGGATCACGGAGCTCATCGCGTTGAAGGTACTGTGCAAAGACAGAGTCTAGCTATGTAGCGAAGTCTTTTTGCTTGAAAGAAGGTTGTCTTGCTATGAATAATACTGTACCAAATGCCTCTGCTAAATATTGTTTCTGGAAATTTCCATAAATAATACAAATATTTGCTTGGCACTTAAGTCCAAATTCTTTCATGTTTGCTTTTTCTTCCTGGTGGATGCTCTACATGGGCCATGAAGGAGAAAGAGTGAGTTTTTGTGGTTCCTGCCATGTTCTCACTTGTATTTTGGAAAAGAGTTGCAAAAAATGGAGAAATAGAAAGGTTGTTGTTGTCCTGGAGGTTACAGTTGAACTATTTAATGAGAGAGGCAGGGCAGTGTCAGTGTTGAAGACGCATGCAGTGTCTACAGTTCACTGGGCTCTGGTCTTTTGATGGCATTTTTTTTAATGCCATAAAATGGTAGTATTTTAGTATTAGATCCTCAGAACAAGAGAGCCTGTGTACATATTTATTTTCCTTGGGCTTTCATCCTGCAGATTTGCTGAAACCTGCCTTCAGGCATACAGTTAAAAATGTGGAGCCCTATCAAGAGCTTCAGTCAATCACTTGAGGTGTGCACTGCCACTTCTGGGAGACTCTTAGGAAGAACTGGGATCCTGAGTGTCATAGCAGGCCTCAATCTAAGCCCAGTCCAAGATTTTGTCTGACACATTCTAGTTTTGATTAATTGGTGAGCTGTACCAATGCTATTTCTGAATGATCTTCACACATTATAGCCTGGCTTCAAAGCCTGTGGGAGCAAAAAGAAAGACTGCTACAGAATTCAGGAAAGTAATTTCTCTGCTAATATTTGGCAGCTGGATAACATCACCCAGAACAATGGCCACAACTTCCAACTCGTGGTGCCCTGTTCTACCTAAAGCAGTGCTCACCAGCATGCAGAGGGGACCGGGCTTTCTGTTGTGCTGCCCACAAAGCCTATGCTAGGGTTAGAGGGGGCAGAGTTAGGGTCAGAGACTCATAGAGGAGGCTACATGATTGACTTAGCTGACCACTCAGAAGTTTGCCATCCTTGATCTGCCCATAATTCTGTGGCAGCTACTCTCTTCTCAGAAAAGCAGGTGTCACTCTGGAAGCATACCTCCTAGAAGGTCATTTGAGACACACGGCAACTCCTGAGGAGTATCCACTAGTCCCTGCTAGGCTCTTGCATTTTATAATGCATTTTAAAAAAGCTTCTACTGTAGTTCAGCTTTTTAGCTATTTTCATCTAACTTGGTCAGCTGACACTCTGCCTTTCTCTGTGACACGGCACCTTACAGCATAGCTCCCATCTCTTGCCTTGTGGTTTTGGTTTTATTTCCATACCTCCAAGAATGGTTTCGTACCCTCTACTTCAGATCACATGTCTGGCCCACAATAGACAAAGCATCTGCTTATTCCTCCAAAGCCACAGGATTTTGTGCTAGTTAATATTAATCTCTGTAAATCTCTTCAATCTTTTGCTCTCGGAGTTGCATCTATTTCTGCATGTTTCTAATATTCATCTGACTACAATGCTCCTCACTCTATTTCTTCTGTGCTGCTTAGTGGCTTTGATAAGAGACATTAAAGGGATGGATAAATGGGAGAGAGGCAGAATGCAGTGTGATTTGTGTATTTTTCACTAGGGAGACCCATATGAGGCCCCTTCCTTTCTTGAGTACACCAGTACGTTTTGGCTGTCCATGCAGTGGGTTACTCTGCCTGTCTTTTAATACTGGTTTTGCAGATCTGCACATGTATAATTAAGTTTTTCTTCTGACACCTTTGTGGTGTCCTGTTCAAAAGGCTTCATAAGCATTTCTTGGTTTGCATTATATAGTGGCTGGGTAATGTCCCTGAGTTGTTTGGGGACAATGAGGGAAGCAGAAAAAAGAAATCCAGAAGCCACAGGCACCCCAACAGGCAATTCTTTGTGATTTCATGGCTTCTGCAAGGTAGTTCTGTGTCATACCAACCATGTGGTTGCCTTTCCTTACCTCATTTTAGAAAATGAAACTACTGTCTTCTAAGTACAAGTTTCCTACAGGTAAAGGCAAATTCCAAAGAAAATTATATGTCTCTGGCAGTTGTCTCCTCAGCCCTTCTGTACCATCCTGTAGTTCTTTGAAAGGTCCTTTTTACCAATTGCGAGAGTTCAAATGACTGACTCCTGCAAAGGAGTTCAGAAAGCTGCCCAGGACTTGTGTTGGAAGTGGATGTGTTGCCCATTGCCTGCACCTGCATTTTCTTCCTTCTACTCACAAATTCAGTTACAGTGTTTTCAAATGCATAAAAGTACAGTTAACCACCAACCTATTAACATTAACTGATGAATATAGGAAGCAGTGAGAATCTGGGCACACGCTAGTTCTCATCTGACTCTGAATGTCAAGAAATAACCCTGACACATAATGTGGGTTTTCTTGGGCTTCTTTGCTCACCTCAATTTGTTCAGGCTTTAGCACTGTTGTCAGAACTGATGTAAAGCAGAATATCTTGTTGCATTTCAACTTTTTATGCCTCAACAAAATTAACCAGCCAAGAGGATTTTTTTTGCCCTCTCTGGAAGGAAAAAACATAAACAGTAGGGAATGTTTCACTGTCTAGGCTTTCTAGGTTTACCACAACAAATACAAGGGTAAATGCAGAGCACTGGAGATGAAATAGACTGGACTTTGTGACTAGCCCTTGATTGAGGTAGGATGGCTTCTGGAAGCTGTTATTCTGTTCTTCTTAGATGCTACAGGATGAGCACCGAGATATTCAGTTAGGAGTGACGTGATATATAGATGGCAAGGGATGAAAGTTTACCCATTGCAGAGCTGGGGACCTAAACACCCCCAAGAAACATCGTCAGTCTCAGGAGACGAACCATTTGTAGAAACTGACACTAGTGCAGCAAAAAGCATTGGAACACAGTGAACCCTGGAGCAACTCTTGACTCAAGATGTTGTAAAAGTGCATTGCTTCTAATGGCCACTGCTGGTAATAGGAAACCCTGTTGATTTTCATGTACAGAAGGAGGAATTATGCTCCTTGTACAGCATGTAATACCACGAGAGGTGGTGGGCACAGTCTGAAAACCCCTTGCTGGATCAACATTTAAATCACTATTTAAATCAATTCCAAAGCCATTGAATTTAACCTAATTACTACTTTGTTGGGTCCACTAACATTCCCAGTAAACACTGATGTTTGCTTCATTCAAAGTGTTCAGAACAGAACTGTATCTCTCTTTTTAAAATTGCCAAATTTTGTTTTGCAATAACTTTCCTGGTATGTAAATGAGTAATTTAGTTAATCTGTTCAATAACATTTTCCATGTGTATAAAAAGTCATGAGAACAAAGATGTTTGCTTTGTGATTGAAGGGTACAGGAAGGGGAATCTTTACCATCTGCCACTACCAAATTACTTTTCAAGGGGGAAAAATAAATCCCTCTCATTGGAAGCTATTTTGATCAGCTCTAACAGTAATATTTTATGTAGGATTTCTCTTCCAGAGCCCAGTAGAATTTACAAGAAAATTTATCTTCCTAATGCTTTGGTAAGAGGAACATCTGTCTCAGACGTTGTGAGGACTGAAGCACTAAGAGTTTTTTAGAAATCTCATATTCATCCTGCAATATTTGTCTGCTGTATATAATCCTAATATGCCAGTTGCAGCAGCAAATCTTTTTCTACAACCAGCCAGTGAACTCCAAAAGAAACCTGTTTAGCTGCAGCTAATGAACATGTAATGCCTGTGATCCTGCGATGTTTTTGTTCTGCAGCACCAACCTGAGTTTTAAAGAATTTTGAACCAGTAAGACTCAGACTCTGCAACTTTGATGGAATGTAAAAGCCTCAAGCTTTCAACACCTGCCGTAGAAATTTAATAAGGACCCTAATAAATGGGTCAGTTTCAACAAACAATTAACTTAACAACTTCATCTGGAAGGCTTAGAGGCCCTTTTTCATAGGAGGTAACTTGAGAGCAGTCTCATGTTATACAGTGTAGTTAATGTTTCCTTTAGAAAACCAGAGTTTTTTAAGATTTAATATTTCATGTGCTCCAAATTACATCAAATTAGCGTATGGTACAGAACAAAGCTTTCAATCCCAGTATAGATCAAAAGGAAAATTTATATTAATCTTCTAAGCTGTTTGGGGGGTTCTTGAGCACAAGGAAAATATACAATTCCCAGGAATTCAGAAGCTTATAAAATGAATTTTGTGGGCAATTTAGATAAAATTATTCCTTATACTTTGATTATGCAATTAAAATTCACACTCCTACAAATATGGAGATTTTCTTGTAAGTACTGATTATTCACTGAGCCGTGTAGCTGGACTGCACCGTATAGACTTGAGAAGAATGTGTTTTCCTACATGTTGTCTTACATTGTGAGCTACTTTTCAGCCTCTTGTAAAAATATATAATAGACATTAAGTCTCTGAGGGTTCATAGCTCGATGTGTTTAATGTAAGTCTGCGCTGAGATGAAGCAAAAGAAGAAAATTTAATTGCACTTTTCCCTGCCCTACTTTACACATTTCATCTTAAACTCTCAATTTATTTGGCTGTCAGTTGCCACACTCCACCAAGTCTCCCTTTCTCACCTCTTTTTTTTTTTTTTGTTGTTGTTACAGCTGACCTCTAATCATCCCTCCTGTGTCAGATATGTTGCCTGGTCTTTTGTCTTTGCATCTGAACTTTGTCCCACGTGTTGTGTTTGAACAGTAAAAGGTCTCCTGGACAAGGACTTGTCCTTCCTTACCGCTGTCAACATCCTGTATCTCATGTCTGGCCGCTTATTGTAACTAATGGCATGGCCTTTATTTGCCCGTATGGCATATGCAATTACTTGCATCTATATAGGCATAAAAAGGCAGAATGGGATTCATGTGTCCCAGCTGCACTGTACGCAGAAGCTCATTGAGGCAGATCTCAGTCAGACATCATCCTCCTTTTGCTGGTTTGACACCAAAATTCAACCTGGGTACTCAGTGCCATTTGTCTGGGTGTATGCAAAGATACAGCCACCTAATTAAAACAAAAAACCTAAGAAGTTCTCTTTAGCTAATGGTATTGCTGGCAGCCTTGTCATTATCAGTAAGAACAACACGGGCTTTCATGTCTGGAAAAGCACTTTTCAGTGCTTGAGACATAGCAGCACAAGCTTGGAACGTTGCGGGCAGCAAATGAGCAATTTTAGGTAAAATCAATTTTCTAAGATGTCAGGTAGAAATTTTTCACAACGAGGATGGTAAGACACTGGAACAGGTTGCCCAGAGAAGTTGTGGATGCCCCATCCCTGGAGCTGTTCAAGACCAGTCTGGATGAAGCTTTGAGCAGCCTCGTCTAGTGGGAGGTGTCCTTGCCCATGGCAGGGGGGTTGGAACTAGATGATCTTTAAGGTCACTTCCAACTCTATCATTCTATGATTAAGTTTGCAGAGAAAACAGTATAGTATGATCATAGAATCACAGAATGATGACCAGTAATCAGAAATACCTAGGCTGAGTCACCGAGTAGGATCACCAGTTTAAATCCAGTTCCTGTTTTATTTATTGGCCTGGAGTTTGGGCAGTTCAAAAGTAGAGGGTTCCGTGTGTGTTCATTAGAGACTGATAGCTTGCTTGGCTGTATGAACTCAGGTTTTGGGGTGAGGAAGGCGGAAGGAGAGGAATTTGCGTTCCCCTAGACTTAGGATGTCTGCACCACATGTTTATAGTTTTGAAGTTAGGCTGTAGTATTTAAATATCATATATTTATGCCCATATATTTTTGCTGTGTAATAAGAAGTACCATTTTCTCCTGATCTAAGGCTTTGGCAGGTGCTCAGGTGCCTCTAGAGCCAAACACATTACGAGCTGGTTCTGATGACATGGATATGGGACGATTCTCCTGGCAAATTATTGCCTCTGAAGCCAAGGGCAGTCAAAGCATCTTCTTTCACAGTTAGGTGGCCAACACCAGCGTTTCTGTCTTGAACACTTGCTTCATGTTAATAACAGGTATATCTTGTATCTATAGAGGTTGTAACTTGTGGTAGAAACAAGGAAGCTGGCTTTTGTGTGTGTTATAAAACTAGCAGTTAGCAAGATGTCTTGCAGGTAAGTTGCAAGTGGATCTAAAAGCCAGCTTGGCCTGTTGTGAAAGTTTTAACGTCATCTGATGATGATATCCTGGATGAAATGGTAATAGCTCTGGAAACAAATTTAAGTGACCTTCTGTTTTGCTTTGGGAGTAATATCCATACATGCAAATCAAGCAGTTTTCTGAAGCTACGTAATTACACACTGATGAGTGTTCCATTCAAATCAGCTTCCACGTTTCATAGTTCCTTCATGTGCCCAGCCCCGTGGTGATGTGCCTCAGAGGATTATTCATAACTGGTTCTACAACAACAGAATAAATAGTATTTAAGAGCAAATCAATATTTGCTATCTCCAATTTGCTGTTGAACCCAGAGGCTGTTAAGGGCTCGGCTTCTTGTGGGTATTGCAACAATTGTGACCTTTGAGGAGATCTGAAGGAGAAAGAAGTGGCATTAACAGTAAATGCCTGACGAATTTGTAGGCTGACGGAGAAGGAAATAGTGCCACAAAGGGAAGCAGCTGAACACTCTTCTCCACTAACAGCTTAACCTTGAATTTGCCCAAGTGGTTTTTTAACTAGCTTAGTTTTCTGTGATAGCTTAGTTGCTTTTGCCATAAGATTTGACAAACCAGAATGTATATCCTCGTGAATATTTATTTGCAAACTGACTAGGGTGCAGACACTGGCTAAGCCAAATTCTGCTGTCCTCTGGGACACAGTTACGGGCAGAGAACTGTGTGGGTTATACAATAGGCTCATCACCCTACCAGTACATGTTTTCCTTCTCTAGAGGTTTCTTCCCCTCTAAATTATCGCAGCTAATGCCTGTTAGTGCCTTACCTATGTACTTTGATATAAATACTGTGCCTCTGACACATCTTAGACCCTACTACGAAAGCATATTGCAGTTGGGCTTATTGGAAGAGTATGGAAGGCCCAGCTTCTGTGTGGTGGTCAAGATTTCTCTTTATAATTTTTCTCTTATGCCAAGGTCTGGGCCGAGCTGAACCAAAATGGCAATTCCAAACGTTTTACTACCTTCCAGCATTACATCCTTGAATCCAACCCTCACAGCAGGCATCCTTCTTTTCCAGCATAGGATTTGTGTGCAGGCCAGCCATATGGTGTGTGTAATTATAATTTTATAATGGTGTTATTGCTCTCTAGCTGCCCAGTAAACCCAGTGCAGTTTCAGTAAACTATATGCATAAGCATAGAAACTTTAGACTTGAAGAATTTTTTTCACTATTATACAATAGTAGGCGCGAAGGAGAAAAAAAGACTCCATTTAATTTATAGAAACTGTATAAAGTTTATAGAGTCTCTACAATGATCTCAAATGAAAAGGCTGTGGAGAAGAGGGGCTGTACTGAAACTGGGAGGTCCACAAAGAGAAGAATAACAGTTAAAGGCACACATCAGTAAATACCTGCACTGAACTTTTCCCATTAACTCTACCGTCGAGCATATGGACTGCATTAGGGGTTTGTCTGCCTTAGGGATTTTATAAACACATTTCCTCCCCTTTCCTCTTCCCTGCCCAGTCACTCTTGTTTTAGACTATTACAGAATTGAATAGTGTCCATTCTGGGGTCATCATTTTTATTGGAAGAGGCTGTTTGCTGTATTAGTGTCAGAAACCTGTGTATGTATGCAAGTGCTTTCCTGAATGTGCCTTTTTTTTTTTTCCCCTTGGTGTGTGAGCTTCCTGAAGCAGTCATACCAGCTTGGCTCACCCATCCTTTCAGGCATATGTGCACCTCTAATTTGCATTGATGGCAGAATTTCTGCAGCAAAATTGGGAGCCAATGTGTGCCCAGTTTTATGGATGATCTGTAAATAAACAGCTCACTTTTGAATCCTTATTTACCCTGAAAATGAAGGTTGCCAAAGTGATTGGTGAAAAATAGGACCCAAACCCAAGAATCTAAGCCTCTGATGAAATCAGAAAATATTCATTACGCTTCTGTGTACCCTTCTATGTTTCTTCTTTGATTTTAGCCAACACTGGAAGTCTGTATGTACAGCCCCCAGAACCTGGTGCTGCCCATCCGAGCATTCCTGAGCTTGAGGAAGAGGTGGCCCCGTTGCCTGCTGCCTCCCCCTTTGCACTAACACATGTATTTTAACAGAAAAAAAGTTTCTCCGGGAACAGATCTGGCTTAACATTAACCTCCACCCACCCTCAAGAGTTAATTTTAACACGTCGATGGTGGAAGTTACACCCTAGGTGGCACATAGCACTTCTGCTGCTCAGCCCTGGATGTGTGAGTGCCTGCAAGAAGTTCTGGGGTCGAGGTGCTGAAGGAAGGGAAGCCCAAGAAAGATGTGACACATCTCTTAGTTTATTGTACTTTGAGATTTGTAGGTGGTAAATGATGTGGGTTTTTTACTGATATTCTGGAACCCTAATATAATTTACAGTTTCATTTGTAGAGAGCTGTTTCAAATCTGTGCACATTCTTCTAAGATGTCTTAAAAGAAAAGCCAACAGCAATAATTAGTTTGGCGTTTTCCATGTTTTCTAAAGCACTTAAGGGGTAATGACTTTTTTTAACCAATCTTACATAAAATCAGGTTTTACAGGAATAAGAGGACTTAAAAGGCCTGAATGGCCGTCAGTGACATGTAATTCTTGCTGAAAGCTCTATTCCAATACATCAAAATAAGGAAAACAATTATACATATGATTAGAGGCTGCTGACCCTTCAGTTAAAATGATCAAAAAGAACAATATTAAAATTTGATTTACGGAAGCTACTACTTAGCCTATAATTACTCTGACCAATAAAAACAAACCAGACTTTTACAGAACGTGATTTCCCAGAAGATAGGTTAGCTATTTTTGTAGGGCTGAAGAAACACAAAATGGTTTTAAAATATATTTGATATGCTCTGTGAGTAAATTGAAATACAGCATATAACTACTTTTAATGTTTTTGTTCATAAATTGGCAGATTTCCTTAATTCAAGTGAAATTTGAGAACCACTTGAGAATAATTGTCCCTAAAATGAAATATTACTTTGTCAGTCTACTTCATTTATATTAAATATATGGTTTACTTTTTTATATTAGAAGGTAAATGAAAGTTGGTCAGTAATATGATTCCCCTTACACTTTTGCTGTAGTTCACTATGGAAATGGGTTCAGGAAATGGCAGATGTGATTAAAAACTCTTCAGCTGGCCCAAGAGCTGTTTGTACAGCACCTACCATACAGCACTTCTGGCAAGGAACAAGCACTCCTCGTCTTATTGCAATATAAATAACATGACTCTTCAATGTAGGGACTTGGAATTTTGATTTAAAATGCACTAGTTAGGAGATTGGGAAGATGAGATTAGATGAGGCTTTTCATTCATAAGAACGAAGACACAATTGTTGTGCTGGCTAGTGCGGTCCTGCTTCCTTGTGCACGCGAGTAAGTACATTGGAATCCACGCCAGACAAATTTGCATGAGTGTGTTGGAACAATAATCCTATAAATTGACATAGAAGGGTCAAGCTGCCTGCTCAGAGCCTGACATCACTGGAGAGCTGTGCACAACACATAAATACATTGAAGATTGCAAAACTAAAAGAGACTTCTTCCTATGTCCTGTAGAATGCATCTACAAGTGTAGAGCTCGTGTCTGGGCAAAGACTCAACTTTGTATCTCCCAGTTTGGAATATATTTTTTATTCACAGACCTCTCATGAATTCTGACTTTTTTGTGCCTCAGTTTTTGAAATTTCCTACCAGCTGTCCCTCGTCTGGAAACTTAAGTCCGTTTTTTTGTTTCTGATATTTCTAGTGGAACGGGAAAATGTACAGAAGAGGACCTTTACCAGATGGATAAACCTACATTTGGGAAAGGTAAGACTGACAAATCATCTTGATACTGAGATACAGGGACACAACCGTAGACAGATTGCAGTTAATCCCCTTTAAAGTAGTTAAAATTTGGAAACACAGTTGACTTCTATGCATATGGGGATGTTTGGAGGAGAATGAGGGGAAGCTGAAAGTTAAGTTTCAGGGTAAATGGAAATGCTTGGCTGGCTTTAGTTCATCTCAGGTGCATTTATGTCTTTAATGCTACTGACTGTTACCATGAGGCTAGAATTTTCCCATAGAATGTACTCACATGAAATCAGATGTGGTTGAGGGTGCTCTGAGGTGATGATGACTGTGTTCCCTGGACTGGAAGTTCAAACATCCAAGGCATCATGGCTAAACACAAATGTTCTTCAGAACCTGGCTTCATCCCAGATCTGCAGATGGGGACCTTATCAGTCATGTTTGGAGGGGAGGGCTGCATAATGGGATCTTTACATATCCACTTACGTTAGAAAACTAATTTTTGGACATCATATTTTTAAGATGTAATTGTTTCTTAATCACACCATAATATGTATGATTATTATATTAAACCTAATTTATGGTTCTTATTGATAGCAGATAAGTAATGACTCTCCTGAGTAGTCTGCCATCCAGAAAATGATTTTTCTGCTGTTGAGGAGGAAAAAAAATAAAATTCTACTGTCGCTGAGACTACAGCAATGCTTAGCGAAGGATCAAGGAATTGGACCAGCTGATCTAGACGAAGTCCTAACTCAGACTGGAGTTTGAGCTTCACAGTGTAGTATCTGTAGATAAACTTCATAAAGTAGAGACTGGGACTAAGTTTGGGCTTCAAGTGGACTCTCAGTCTAGCTCCCGTAGTTCTTGGAAGCAATTGCAATTCATACATAGTAAAGCAAAGGAGTTTTAGAAGAAAGACATCACATATATAGTTGCTTAAGTCCACTACTCTACAGTGAGTGTTGCTGAAGGAATAAAGGGATCCTCTTAAATCTCACTGGAAAATCAGAATAAGGCTAGTTAGAAATGTTTTGACTAGCAATTGCTCCCAAAGGTCTCTCGGAACCAAGACAGTGTTACATGATTCCTTCGTGAATCAGGCTCTAGGGCTTTAAACTAACTGCAATTTTGGAAGTTGTCAAAAAGGGTTGTCAAATATGTGACTGTGGAGAAGGTCTTTGATTTATAGAGGGAATTAGATCATTAAAAAGGCTGTAGGGTGCTGTTAATTCTGCTGTGCCAAGCATATGAAGTCTTAGAAACTTTGTGGGCAGGTGAAGTGTTTTCTCTGGAGTGCATACAAATTTTTTTTCCTCTCTGATTCAACAAAAAAAAATGCTTTTCTGAAGAGAGGGCAAAAGTCTGGTGCTATATTAATGTTTTTCCTGGAAGTAGCATAATAAACATATCCATGTAAATACTGAGAGCTTTGCTAAAGCTCACTTTAATTACGGGTGATTCCCTGAGGACACCCACTGAGGAAGGTGGCTTCTGTCTTTAATCTCAAAGAAGCACTTCATGCAAAGTGGCTTCTTTCTTTAAAGGGCAGCAGTGAAGTCTTCTTGTACTTCTTCAGGAAGCTTATTGTGCGGAGTGTCCTCTTTTGGAGCAGACCATCCAATTTGGGTCATCTTTTGAGAAGAGCTGCCTCTTGCTGGTTATGGGATAGTTGGGAGTAGTCTGCATCTTCTGAGTTCTGGTGGTTCTTGTCTTAAGTAGTGAAAGAATAAAAAAAAAAGGCTTGGGTTTGACGCTTTCAGATAGGTTATTTAATTTTGAAATGAATGTTTAGTACTTTTGGCTAAATTAAAGACTAGTAACAAAAATGTACAGTCCCAGTTTGCCAGAAGCTGCTTAATTGAACAGTAGGGCATTGCCCAACCAAAGATAAAAAGACTTGGCTCTTTAGGGACAAGAGAGTGAGTGACACCTGAACAGAGCATAATTGCTGCAGCTGAGACTTCCCCTAAGGGCTGAGCTGACTTGGCTGTGTGCCTCACAGTGCACTCATCATCAGACACTTCAGTGAAGTGAAGAGATGGTTCCTTTTGGAGGAGTTTGCTCAGAAGAGAGATACACAATACAAGAAATTGCTTTTTAAATTACTTAGAAAATACTGGGAAACAGAATGGCACCACCAGAAACCTTACAGAGGAGACAGGACATTGTGGCCAAGCTGGATCTTGGGCTTATTTTGGGCATAAAGGGGGATTCACTTCTGCTGAGGGATCAACACCCAACCCTTGGGTAGTCGCTTCCTAGGCAGACTGTTTAGGGTCAGATTCTGTTATGGGAAATCTGGAATAAGTTCTTGTCTGATCTCAATTACATGAGCACTATATCCCAGTTTTAGCTCCGACATTCCTAGGACAGAATCGCCACTGATGTGAAGAATAGTCAGCTAAGATTTATTTCTAGTATCTCTGTCTTGTAAAATTCTCCCTCTTACTTTCTGAAATCATGGTGGCTTACCAAGCAGTACTGCTTTAAAAGCTCCCTGGTTTCTTTTCTTCACAGTGCAAGCCACCTCTGAAAGTGAAAGACTTGTTTATTGATATACAAGATGGCAAAATCTTGATGGCACTACTGGAAGTCCTGTCAGGACAAAAGCTGGTACGTATACAAGAGGGAAAACCTCTGTAGTTATGGAACTGTCTGTTATGAGGAACAATGTATGGATGTCCAAGGAATAAGGGGAAACTTGGTCCCATGTCTTTGGTACAGTAATAAGAATCTCAGCAACTTGTGATTTCTTTATGTTACGGACTGGTGTCCTGAGTTGTAAGTTTGCAAGAAAGTATATAACAATGATGAGTAAATGCTATGCAATCGGTGTAAATGTTCCTATGCCTCAGTTTTTTTAAGGCTTTAATACATTAATACTCATGTTTTCCATTTGGAGATCACCCAAGTCACATTACCAGGAAAAGATATATTTGCTGTATTATTTTTTTAATCCATAAATTCTGTTTCTGTTTTGTCTGAGATCATTATGACACTTACGAGGTCTGCATCAGCAGCTGATGCTTGGTGTAGTTGTGAATTTAGTTCCGGTATCCTGGATTAGGTTTCATTAGTCTTACTGATATGGTCTAAATCAGGAGGGCAAAGCTTCACTTATCAGAATGTTTTTCTCTCCTCCTTTCTTTGTAAGCGCTGTATAAAGTTCCACATACCAGAAATGGAAATACCCAGTGCAAATACAAATGACCAATTACAGTTAACTTTAATGTTTTCTTCCTATATCAACCTTGTCGGCGAGTACTGTCTTCTGTGTGGTGTCACGCTTGGGTGAGAGACCCCTTCTGCAGCCGTCCCACCGCTGCGGAGGTACTTGCAAACACCTGGTGATGCCCTGTAGCAACTGAACCCTCTGCGTACTGCAGCATACTCCACTGTGGTCACACATTCAGAACCGCCTGGGTTTTAATATTCTTGCAGTTTTGGGGAGCTGTAGCAGAAGCAGCCCTGTCTCTTGTGTGCATTCAGACAGATTGCATTGAGAGCCAGGGTGAGGGGGGAATGGCATCCCTAGGCTTTACCCCTAGGAGGTCAAGGAGAAGGGCAAGGAAGGGGGTAAGGTCAGCTGGCCAGACTTGCTGCTCTGGCAGTTAGGTGTTCCTGCACACACGTGATAAAAGCAGCGTGCCAAAGTGGTATCACAGGGAGATGGGCATGCAACAGATACATTTCATCTCTGCCAAAGTTAAGGTTTCTACCTGTCACCTGCCTGTGCCAGCTACAAAAACTGCTCACGCTTCCTAATTAGGATCATTTAATTTAATTCAAGAGAAAAAAAAATCTACTATTATGAATTTTCAAGTAAATTTGATCCTGAGACTGCACGTGGCTGGGGAGTGATTACATAAATAATCAACGTGGCAGGTCCAAGAGAGTGATAACATCTGGAGAGCGGGAATGCTGGTTGCTAACCCTGTTTTGCTACAGCAGGGGCAGATCATGTAGTTGAAGCACTTTACTGATCAGAAAAGATGGCAATAATTTTATACAGGTAGATTTCCTTAGCTTTAATTTGCCTCTATGTTTGTAGATCTTCTAAGCTTTGTAGATAGTAGTGAGTAATTTCACCATTTCTAAAAACAGCATGGCTTTTATTTTTTCTAGATGCATGAGTACAAATCTTCAACCCATCGCATTTTTCGTTTGAACAACATAGCCAAAGCACTTAAGTTCTTGGAGGACAGTAATGTGAGTATTTTCAAAGGCTGGTCTTAACATCTTCTCTTGATGTATATTGCAATTTCTAATTGTGGTAATTGTAACTCGTCTGATGTGCTGCATGGGAGGAATGTACTGCTTAAAGGCACTGTGACTTACCTTAGCAGCAAGGCTGAAAAGCCACATAAAAATGCCCAACGAGAACACCTACAGAGTCTAAAACAAGGATTATTTGTTCGTTTTATAACGTAAAAGTTCAACAGGATTAAAGGCTCAGGAACCCAATATTAAAAGAAAATAGAAAGAAATGCAAGTAATCTTTATGAACTGGGTCTTAGTGGTATTACTTCAGTTACATTGAATGTAGGTGACTTTTTTCATCAGAAATGCTTTCAGTATTACAAATCATGTATTTATCTGGTAAACTGCTGCAGCAGCTGATCATGAGTCAAAGGCAAGAAAAAATTAAATCTGGGAACATGACATAAATGCATAATTCCAGGAATCAAAACCTTATAAGGATATAACTTCCCTCAGAGTCCGTGTGGCACTACTGCAACATCACTTCCTATACTGGTGACCAAGCAAGATCAGACCCTGTAGCTTGAAATGATTCATTCATTTTTTGTTTTTTTTTTTAAATTTCTCCCATTAGAGCTTTATTCCAAAGCCCTACAGATGTGGCCTGTTTCTTGAAGACTCTCTGCTTTTGAAAAATGTTGAGAAGTAATGAGGTCAAGAGAAGTCCCAGCCATGTAACAACTCATATACATGGTACAGCTAGATCTTTCAGAAAGCAAAAACAAATATTGCACTATTTCCTATGAAAGACTGCAGCATTCTTGCTGTACTGAAAGATTTTTTTAATCTAGTTATCTGAAATAAAGTTTTGCAACTTCTCCACTATACCATCTGGGAAGAAAATCTTTTGACTCCAGGGTGCATGTACTCTATAGCATTTAAACTTTACGGGTGAGGAGGGATCCAGTGTGTGCATAAGGGCAAAACCCTGCCTTGCATGGAATGCCACACCAGCAGCTGATGTCACTTTGCTGCTTCTCTGCAATGAGCTCAGCTCTTGCTCCAGAGATACTGCAGCATGGTTAGTTGTGCAGGAGAGTCACTGCAACCCCAGTGCAGGAACAAGCATGTCGTGAGGTCTTTGTGGATCTCTTACGACCTGGTAGATGTGGGAGGTTTAACCTCCTTTGGGTTTTTCCCCAGGAGATGATGTGAAAGGTCAAGAAGTTGTCCAGTAACTCCCAGGTGTTCCAGTCTCCTTTTGGAAACTCCACCAGTAGGGGCTGCTCTGGCCCTAAATGTGTATGTCTACATGTCCTGCTGTAGAACTGCAAAGAAGTATTTTACAAGTACTCAAGATTTCTTAGCAGTTTACCAGTTGATGATTTCTACCCAAATCCAGCTAAGGTACTGGCAGATGAGATTTTTTTTTTTTTTGTTTTTCTCTGTTGATACCAACACATTGCAGAGCTGCAGCTGAAGCACATCTGGTTGCCAGGAGCTCTGTAGAGAACAACATAGACCCTCAGTGAGCAAGGCCAGGCAGGAGGAGTCTTGGACACAGGCGGCCTTTTAATTAGTGGTGCTAAAGCACCTACTTCTCTATGGATTTCTTGTTTCCTTAAGGGGAAGCAGCCAATCTGTTATAGCCAGGTATCTCTACTGGGCTGGGTGACAAACACGAGCAGCAGTAGGACAGAGCTGACACCGAGAGCAGTCTAATGGTAAATGCCACTTGCTCCCCATTTTGGAGAAACTGTTATTCAAATGTACTAGGCCTTAAAGGCTTTCCCGTGCCCAATACCTTGGAGCCAGCAAGAAATGTGAGCCTTGAAATATGACAGCTAGAGGTGTCTTCTTGCTAAGATTGAAAACTGTTGTGCAAACCACTAAATAAAAAGTTATTTTGCTTTCCTTTTTCCAGTGTAACCAAACCGGTTAGTGAAGGGCGGTGATGAAAGTGTTGGCAAAATGCCTTGGCTGCCAAGAGCTTCAGGGTTAGATATTAAACCACAATGGGTGGAACCCGTCAGCGTGTGCTTCTGTGGAATCCTTCTGTGGAATCCTTAGTAAAGTACTGCTAAGTGATTCATCCTGTACAGGAATTCTCGGTGATAAATGGGCTGTATGCTGGGCTTTAACTCGGCCCAGGCATCATGTACAGTCCTGACAGCTTCCTTGCTTCCGCCCTCCTCCGTGACCTTTGCCAAAACCAAGTCTGTGTCGTCTAAGAGAATAACATCCTGGTGTTATCAGTGGAAGAAACCACAGTGTGGGAAAGTCTAGAGTTTGCTTGGATTAAGCAACTCTATCCTTTGCTAAGTGATTTAATCAGAACTCTGTGACAAGCTGTGTAAGGTGAGATAAGCGAGGAGAAAGGAGATGCATAGCAAAACAGAAGTAAGCAGATCTTACTAGGACTTTCATTTTCCTATAGGAATTGACTCTCTACTTGTTAAGAATAGGATCCACTGGTGGGGGCACCATCTAGTTTCATTCTTCTATGGAGGAAACGTGTTTGTGGTCCTGAGGATGCAGAACTGGGATCATGTCTGTTCTGCGGACTATGCTGGGGGCTTGAGATCAGAGTTCCATGAGCAGGGTGGTTGTGATCAGGGCAAATTATCATTAACACATGATTTCAGTCTTGCTTTTTGTCTGACCAGTCAGTGGCAGAAGTCTTCTGGCCATATCCAGTAGTCTCAGTGCATTTTTTGCATTTACCTTGCTTCTTTGAATTCAGCTCTGAATTTATGATCTCTTCTACAGGTAAAGCTTGTTAGCATCGATGCAGCAGAAATAGCAGATGGAAATTCGTCTCTGGTACTTGGACTAATATGGAATATAATCTTGTTTTTTCAGGTAATAAAACTTGAATACTTTAATCATAAGAGAACAATCTTCATGGTATCAATCTATTCCAGCTGAATACCGATTTTTAAATTGATTTTTAATCCTAAAGAACATAATTAAGCATGCTAACCCTGAGCTTTTCCCTCCTAATATACACTAATTTTATACCTGCAGCTGCTTTCATTTTACTTCATTGGACCTATTTTGGTGTAAATAGCAGATAATTTAAGCCCTTGTTTGACTTGGACCAGAATTAGAGCTTCAGATTACTACCTTCCCTTCTCTCCTGTGCCTTCTCAGGGTTCTGCTCCAGATTCCCTGGATCTGAACCAACGTCTCAGGTTTGGTTCCAGGTCACAGTTTATTTTCAATAACCTTCTCTGGATTTGGTCCAGTGTGGTGGGAAATTCCATGTAGAATCACTGATCTCCGGAGGCTTACTGAACATGGCAAGAATTCACAACTGATGTAGAGGGCCAAATGAAAGATCTTGAAGGGCCTGGAACTGATAAAACTGGTTTGAGCCTGAAAATTGTTTTAGCCCCGGTCTTAGAGTAAAACTGCTCCCTAATCTACACATATTTTGAAAATATCCTTCTAGAGAATACCAAATTGTTATGAACAGAGAGAGATGGAGGGAGGGTTTCTGCAGCTCTCGTAAGACTATGAGGCTCCTTCATTCTCTTGGACTCATTTCTAAATTGGCTAGCGGTTTAAAAAATAATCTCAAAGTGGCACTGGGATTCCTCTCCCCGGCTGGGCTCCTCGAGCTGAACAGTGGTGCGCAGCACTGATTTGGCCAGATGGACTCGTAGGCAGAGGTGGTGTGACCAGAATCTGTCACCCCAGCAGCAGAGGGAGGACATGGGGGACCTAAAAGCAGCAGAGTGGATGACTTGGACTCAACTATCAACGCTGAGCAGGACAGGAGTGCTGCTGTTGGTCACCGTTTCTTGACTAAAAATATTTCACTCAAGTCCCAGGAAAAGAAAGAACAATTTCAGTTAGACTAACTTTTCTTTCAAGGACACATTTCTTTGCTTTCTGTTTACTACGAATTTGCTCAGTTCAGCCTGAACTGGTACCTTGCCCTTTCTGTTTCCTGGGGCCGCCAGCTGGGCTGCTGCTGCCTGTCACACCTGTGCAATATGAGTTGAGAGTTCTAATGGGCAAGTCTATAATTACCTCTTAAAATTCAGTTATGGCGCTGTTATCTTTCAAGTTTGCATGAAAACAAGCACTAGAGTTTTCCATGCAGCTGGCGTTAAACCAGAGCACTGGGTGTTTCACCCTTTTATTACAGATTAAGGAGCTGACGGGTAACCTCAACAGGAACTCCTCCTCCTCCAGCCTGTCCTCCGGGCCCAGCGGTCCCGAGTCGGACACGTCCCACCCCAGCACTCCCTGCGTGGAGAGAAGCATGTCCATTACAGTCAAGGACCAGCGGAAAGCCATCAGAGCCCTTTTAATCTGGGTTCAGAGGAAGACCAGAAAGTAAGCTAACAAACCCTCCTGGAAAAATGCATTTTGCCACCTGCCCTTTTGAAGCTGAATCTCTTTTCTCTCTCCTGCCCCCTCTGTGTGTTACCGTGTGCTGTGGCTTCTGTGCAGGTACAAGGTCTCTGCAGGAGGGTAGGTCACTACGGCTGGGTATCTCCAGCAGCAGTCTGACCTCGAAGCTGTGTGTGCTGCTGGCTTCGTGATTTAAGTGTTACATGTTAACTTGCACTAATCTGCTTGGTGCTGTTTAAAACAGGACCATTCCCTCCTCTCCCTACCCCCTGGCTTTCATGCCGTCTATTTGATACCTTTCGCTCATTAAAGAGTAGGCATCAACAAAGGGTGAACTGAAAAAAAAAATGTATTGAAAGACTTTAGCAACAGCCTTTTGAATTAAGAAGCAGCTCTGAGGGAGCTTCTCTGTGTGCTGCAGAGTGCCTTGAAGGACAAGGCCCATATTAGAGTCCCTCTTTCCTCCGAACTAAGATGATCAGAGGGCTGGAGCACCTCTACTATGAAGGCAGACTGAGGGAGCTGGGGTTGTTCAGTCTGGAGAAGAGAAGCCTCTGGATAGAGACCTTCTAGCAGCCTTCCAGTTTCTGAAGGAGGCCTACAAGACAGCTGGAGAGGGGCATTTTACAAGGTCATGTCATGATAGGACAAGGGGTAACAGCTTCAAACTGGAAGACTGTAGATTTAGATTAGATATCAGGAAGAAATTTTGCACTCTGAGGGTGGTGAGACATTGGAACAGGTTGCCTAGGGAAGCTGTGGATACCCCATCCCTGGAAGCATTCAAGGCCAGGCTGGATGGGGCTTTGAGCAACCTGGTCTTTGAGCAACCCCCATGGCAGGGGGTTGAAACTAGATGATCTTTAAGGTCCCTTCCAACCCAAACCATTCTATGATTCTGTGATTCTGAACTGGAGGGGAAGGAGGTGAATCTTGGGTTCCTTCTCATGAACTTGTAACATGTGGGTCCATTTCTGTTGCTCAACATATCTCTTTCATCTTTAATAAAAAAGCAGTTTTTTCACCAAAGCATTTTGTCTAGTAAAGCTTTAACCTGGCAGAGTTACCGTTGGGTTAAAAAACTTTAGTGTAAGATGTCTAGTGCATGTGTAAATGCCTGGAGTGTATTTTACATGTATTGTTATTGGAAGCGATGACTGCCAGGGAGCTTTAAAGAGGGCATGGGTTAAACGTACTTACATAAGTTGGATACCTGAATATTTGATATTTCTGCCTGCTGATGAATTTATATGTCCAAATCTGCCTGTGAACACAAACGTTCTGTGTCTAGTGTTGAAGATAAAAATTTATATCCTAAATACTTGGTTCTGTGGCCCACATCATCTCTTGGTTATCTTCAGTGAAGGGTGCTTGTTGTGCAGATATACTTGTCCCACTGAGATCTGTAGTTCACTGCTGCCAATGTAGCCTGTAAAGAAAACAGATTTTTAATGCCAAAATAAATCTGATAATATCATTAATGGGGAGAGGGTCAAGGAAAGTGAGGACCAGAGAAGTAAAGGCCACAGACTTTTCAGAGCAGTCAGAGTACCATTTGCGAATATCTAAGAGGAGAAAATTGTTCTTGCAGCTGCACCGTTAAAAACATAATAGTGTCATTATAATCCCGTTATCCAATGACCTGTGCAGAATTTTCTATTCTGGGGCTGTATTTCATTGCAAGTTTGACAGTTGTTTTTTCTTCCAAAACTTTGGGCATCTAACACACTTGCGGTTTATACATACGCTGACACCATTTGCATTTGGCAAAGCACAATTTTCTGTTATAGAAGGCCAAGTACATAGGAATGTGAATCATTTATGCTTATGTTTTTAAGTACTTAAGTGTTGGCAGTCTTCCCAAGCTATGGCATTAAAATGCTGGAGAGTAACAGAAACAGGAATCATAGAGACATTTGGTTTTGTGAATGTTAAATGTGGTTGCTGAGTTCTTGAGGGCTTTGTTTTTAATGACTACTTCCTACAAGCAGGTTGATGTCAGCTGTTAGTGACACCAATCCAGTTTGTGAACTCTGGTGTTTTATGGATGTATTTTGTGCGTTTTGAAATCCAAAAAGATCTCAAATGTGACTAGTGCTACTCGGCAACCTCACTTTTGACTTTCAGGAGTCTTTGAAAATGATGATGCCTTTACTTTGGATTTTGTAACACAAACCACCCATGTAAACTGTATGTAATTCTGTTCAGGTACGGTGTCGCAGTTCAGGACTTTGCCAGCAGCTGGAGGAGCGGCCTTGCTTTCTTAGCTGTCATAAAAGCAATAGACTCTACTTTGGTAGACATGAAGCAAGCACTGGAGAAATCAGCTCGAGAAAACCTGGAGGATGCTTTCAGCATAGCACAAAACAAGCTGGGTGTTCCTCGGCTCTTAGAACCAGAAGGTAAAACGCCTACATCAGCTTCGTTGGGTAACATTCTAACTGTAATGAATTAATGAATATTGCATTGTCATACCTACCAAAAACCTCCCAATGATTAGGCTGTTGATGTGATCAGTGAGTTGGGTTGATTGATAAGAAAAATACAAATTAATTAATTGGTCACTGGCTTGTAGTCATATGCTTCCAGTCATATTTGTAAGCTCCTTGGGGGAGCAGGGATCTAACCATAGTTTTAGCTACGTACACTGGTCCTGGTTAATGTTTAGATGCTATGTGATATCTGCATTACTAGCAGGCATTAATCCCCACCCTGTTGTGCTGAGAGGTCTCTCCATGCATTAGCACCATTTCATAATGCCTACAGTCTGCAGAGACTAAATGTCACTCCAGGATGAAGTCTGCCAGGCTGCCATACCAGGAAAATGGGTAGACAGCTATTCAAACGTATTTGAATCTCCCAGTTTTTCCTTTATAATGCATATATACACAGATATGTAAACATAAGCATATGTGTGTGTATATAAGTATATGTATATAAACGGAGCTGCTTCTTGCAGTTTGTTTTAGTGAACTCTACTAGACGGGTATTAGGCCTTGATTTTATGACTGAAAGCACAGATTGGATGTTTGTGCTTTGGTGGGTCACCTGTTTGAAGACTGAGCTGTCCTGCTAAAAAGAAACCTCTGTGCAGCCACTCAGCAAGATCACTGTCTACTGACAACAATGTAAATGACAGTAGGAAGGTGGATGAAAAGAGACACTGATCAGGGTTTGGAATGTGTTTGGAAATAATAAAAAAAAAAATGCGAATAAGATGTTGAGAACTCTTTCAAGTACCAACAACAGTGAGAAGGATTTTATCTGTCAGAGAAAGAAAAGTCCTTGTAGCTGTTATTTCTGTCATCATAAAGGCCGGATAATTGGCTGACAATCTGTTCCAATGCAAGAGCATTTTAAAGCCATGTGTCCTTAAGCCCCTTGCATCTGTCTCCATAGATATCATGGTGGAATCACCCGATGAACAGTCAATTGTGACGTACGTGGCGCAATTTCTGGAACACTTCCCGGAGCTGGAAGGGGTATGTGTTTATTTTTATTTTTTTCATTTGCTTTGTTGTACTTAATAAAGTCAGGTATTGCTGTAATTGTCTTCTAGGTTTCTTTCTAAGCTATTTAAAATAAACCAGAAACTTAGTTTTAATTTCTCACATTTTTGTTAAATCCAGTTTAATGGGATTAGGGGTTGCTAAAATGCTTTAGGTAGAACTGTGCTTTTAAACATTTACATCCAATTATAGCTTTCAGAGGTTAGAACCAGTTACTTCTTTGCTATATTAGTCTTAGAGTAAGGCTGAAGTTTATCCCTTCGTCTATGATGATTCAGTGGACTTTGAATTTCATTTTGACTTCTATCTTCTCAAGTTTGAGAGACACACTCAACCTGAATTTAACAGATATTTCATCAGGCGCAAGATACCAAGCGTTCAATTTTGCCAATAAAGCAGTCAAAAGTACTCATTGTAAGCACGAAATAAACTACAGCTTAAAGGACCAGGACTGTAATACAAACTTTTTCAAAAATAAAGAACTAAGCAGGGACTGACAGTGCCAGGGAATGACAAAGGTCTTTTGGAGAAAGAGAGGATAAACTTGTAGAGGAATTAAAGGATAGGAGACAGAAAACTCGAGGAAAAATGGGAAGCTCCAGGAACTGGAGAAGAGATCTGCCAAGAGTTGAAAAAACAGTTCTGGAGGCTGCTCATACTTCCAGACAAACCTAGTTCAGCATAGTCTTTTTGGTTTGAAAGGGTTCCCAAGGGACTCAGTGTCCCTTGAGTAGCTGGGTAGGTTTTTGTGCTAAAGTATCTGCACATAAATGATGGATGGTTCCTACACAAAAGGCATTTCCCCTCATTTCTTGACTGAAGGTTGGTATGTATTTTGTAGCTTATAAAATTGGTGGGCATTACTAAAGTCACTGGAATTAAAATTATTGTAACAATCTATTTATGATTATTAGAGTAGATGAGCATTAAGATTTATTGGCATTAAGACTTGTGGGCATTTTAATGGACAAAAAAAACCCTACTTTTTTAAAAAAATACAGTCAGTTGGAATGGAATAATCTAGCATATTAATATATTTCACAGTGGATTTAGTGGACTTTTTAGATTTATTTTATTCCCAGGGTTTGGGATTGTGGCAAAAAGCCAAATCAATTGTCTCCACAAGTGCAGCAGGGAGAGATGAATACATTACCAGCTGAGGAGTAGGCTTGTCTACATTCTAATCATCTTCTGCAAGTGGCTTCTTGACACTGAGCTTTGTTCAACTCACTTGACTTGCCAAATTGGTTTCCCTACTTTCAAAATAAATGAGTCGTTAATTGGCCAGTCACAAGGTAATAAGATGATGGGCTAGGCAGTCATTCTGTCTGTAGTGTTTGGGAAAAGTAAGATGGTATCTGAGGATTGATTTGTCTTTTAATGTTGTATCATCACTTACAGGAAGACTTTACAGATCCTGACAAGGAGCTTCCAATTGAGTCCACATATGTCCACATCAAAGATACACCTTCAGAAGAAGAAAGCAAAATCTTGATTTTAAGTGAAAGTGAAGAAAACATGTATACTGTTAATCACGAAAGGAGTCATCCTGCTCCTCCAAAGGTTCATATTCATGACACACTTGAGAGCGTCCCATCAGAAACTGTTCCTGAAAAATGTAATGGGAAATTGAGTCACGTGTTCGGTGATGTACAGGAAATGTCTGAAGAGGAGCCTCAGAGGCCTACCTCACTGAAAATTAAAGGATCTGTCAGTTTTGAATCCAATTCCTCTTGGGAGGTTCTAAGTGACAAATTCATGCCAGGTGAAGGGGGCATATCTTATGATCCACTGAAACAGAATGATGAGCTTTCTCCAGCTGTTCTGACAGATCAGAAAAATTCCGTCGACTCTTTTGAAGACTACTCTGAAGAATTAACTAAGGAAACCTCTACGGAATATGACAACGAAACTAAGAGCCTTTCAGCCAATACTTCTTCTTTGAGTCCACTATCCTGGACTTCAGGTATACTTACAGATGAATCTATAAATAAAGTAGAAGAGACAAAGCCCCAAACTTCAATTCTTTTACCAGAAGATACCTCAAAACAAGAAGATACACATAAGTATGTTCTTCATCTTCTAAATGAGGAAATACTGAAAATTCCACAGAATGAACATACAAAGCAATCACCTGACTTTGAGACAACAGAAACTAACCATTGTTCACTGAATGGTTCTAATCTCAAAAGCCAAGAACAATCTACACAGCATGAAACATCTGACGATTCTCTCTCAGATGTACCTAAAACTCCAGAGGACCTGGACAGCTCTGATGAAGCTGAGCCTTCAGATGAAATGCTACCCAGTTCGTCAAAAGTATCTGTAATACCCCATGATCTCTTTTATTATCCACATTATAATGTTCCCATATCAGCAGTTTTGGATGCTTACCTTGAGCCTTGTATTGAAGGTTATAATACTGAAAATGGCAAAGCTTCTTCTGAAACAGTAACAGATGTTTTACATGAGAAGGACATACCAGAACAGAACTACAAGAATGATGCTCCGGAGCCAGACTTAGGGAATAAGCTAGATGGTATCCCTCCATCAGAAATGGATACTGAGAATGGCAAGGAAGAAGCTACAGACATTAACAGTCACATGAATTCTTCTGATGAAAATGAAGTGTCATTAATAGTAGTAGAAGAGTTAGAAATTGAAAAAGATGGCAAAAAGGCCACCAATCATCAAGACTGCACTATTCCAGAACATCCTGAGGTATTTTATTTTTTTATTACCAGCATTTCTTTGTGTATATATGGAGGACCAGCATCTGACCTCAATGGTTTTTATTTGGTTTCATTTTGCAATGTTTTAGAGAAATATGTAAAATGTACTTGGTTTCCTGTCTGCTAAGGCTGTTTGCCACAGCCCTCTACTGGAATGAATAGAATTGCAGATCCCTAGGAAGATCTGACATTAAAAGACAGAGTAAGCCGCAATACTATTAATGCTGGAAAAAAAAGTGAATTTTAATTATGTTTTAAAGTAGTTTGAGTCTCCTGTATGATCTCTAGACATAAAAGATTATCACAGAGGGTATTTTTAATAATTTATAACCAGATGAACAGAAAGTAGTATTGCTGATTTAGAAAGGTAATTTTTGTCAGAATCCAAATTAGTTTGCCTACAAAAACTTAAACAAATTTGATTAGGAGAATTTATGTGGGTAATATGAAGGCTTGTCTATATTGGAGGAGGAGAAAGAGATTTTTGGTCATTATCCTCTGTATTGGATTTAGGCAATTCGCTACTATATCTCTACTTTCAGAGACTGATTTTGAATTGTTACACATTTTCCAGCGCAGTAATTTTAGACAGTGTTTTTCAGGAATGTGTGTCCATTTAATGTTACTCTACATGTCACTTAGATAAGTTGCTTGGACATGTTTTGGTCCTGACACTTACTAGAGTAATGAAGTTAATTTTCTGTTAGCTTCAAAGACTAATTGGGGATAGATTTAAAAAAGTCTTAGCAGATTACTTCAAAGAGCCATGCCTTCTTATATAAAAGGAACTGACAACTAATTGTATGTATGTTGAACTGATGTTACTTTATAGCACAATGTATCCAATACGATCTTCAAGAAATGAATTGCTTTTTATTATCTTTAGTGAGACTTTCAATCTTGTACTACATGCAATTTAGCATCTGAGTAGGCTCCACCACTAAGATATTTAGAAGGGTAGGGTCAACAGTCTTGTTGTCTAATGCAAAATGTTTCTTAATTTCAACAGGCGATAGTAGAACATCTAGAGGATTTATCAATAGCCATAGAGAGACCAGAAAAAAGTAGTATTAGGGAGGAAGAGGAGAAAAATATGGTCAAAGCAGAAGATTTGCAGAGCTCACAAGTTGCCACAACTGCTCTGTCACAAGATAAACTGGAAGAAATTGCTGATTGTCAGGAATTATCCAGGTATTTCACATTTACTTTGTCTTAAATACACCTACCTAGTATGAATGCCTGGTCTTTTGAAGTGTTCCTTGTCCATTGGGTGTTTCTTGTAGACTTCTTTTAGGAGCACTGTACTGGGACTCACTGGCTTCTTCCTGTGTTTATATTAAACATGAGTGATTCAGTGCCAATGGGACTTGACTTTGCTATACAAACTTTGCTACACAAAACCCAACTGGAACCCCGTTTTGAACATGGCAGTGTTATAACTGTTTTTCCAACAGAAAGAGTGTTTTGTAACGTAGATGAAATAATCCGTGTGCATTGTGACACTACATGGAAGTGTAACACTGCTTCTCTCCAATAAATATTTCTTGGCCTTTTTCTTCTCTCTATGAACAAATGAACGAGTCTGTGGTAGGTTGACCTTGCCTGTCCACCAGGTGCCCACCAAGCCACTCTCTCATTCCCCATCCTCAGCAGGATGAGGGGAAGAAAAGAAGATGAAAAACTCACGGGTTGCTTCAGAAGACAAATGCCTTAATAGTAAAAGTATGTGTGTGTCCCTCTGCCTTCCTCCTTTCTTTTAGTTTTTATTGCTGAGCATAACGTCATATGGTATGGAATACCCCTTTGGTCATTTTGGGTCAGCTGTCCCAGCTGTATTCCCTTCCAACCTCTGGTCCACCTCCAGCCTACTGGCCTTTGCGGAGGGTTGGAGAGACAACCTGGGCGCTGTGCGAGCACTGCTCAGTGACAGCTGAATATAGAGGGAATGCACCCGAGCCAGACCCAGTACAGAGACACTCAGCTAATTGTACTCCATTTGCTTCTGTTTCCTCTTACATTCTAATTTAGTTCGTAGGTAATGTGTTTGAGTGGGACACGAACTGTAATTCGTTGATGCTTATCACGATAGCATTTGAAAGAATTTGCTTAGAAAAACCCATTGTCTCCCTCAAGCTTTCTGTTCCCTGCAAGGTCTGTCAATTTTTTATTTTTATATGGACAACCATAAACCCTGGGGTATACTCTCACTTAAATGTAAATGACATTAAAGATGCAAAAACCCTATCAGATACCATTTTTCAGAAAAGATTTGAATTTGGGCACATGGATATTTTATCGTAGGTCAGATTTTCTCAGAGCTATTTTTTTATAATGTTGCTGATAAATTCAAGTCCATATTGTAATACATGCAACAATGCATACTTGTGGTTTTGCATAACTTAAAATAAGCATGTGCAACTCCAGGGGCTTTCTTTGAAATAAGAACAAAACTTAGCTTTACGAATTTAAAAAAATCGGTTTTACATACATTTCAGAACCAGTGATAGTGATTCCAACATTCATCTCCGGAAAAGATTTCCTAATACTTCTGAGGAGGTAAGTATGTGGAAATTTAATTCTATCACTGTTTCTCTACTTCTCCTAAACTCCAGAATTTTGCATACTGTAAAAGGGTCTACTCTGTAGATAAGCTCTATGATAATCCAAAAGCCCTGTGGCTTCTAATAATTTTATTGCCAAAACCAGGCAGAGCTGAAGAAGCTTTATTGAACTCTCCCAAATATATGGAACTGAACCTCACTGAACCTTGAGCAAACCCACAAAGGAGTACCTAATACTGCAATTAAATCTATTGTAACTTTGATGCTTACTTTGTCAGAACTATATAGCTGCAACGTTCCGCTTCTTTGAAGATGGCTTTATTTGCTGCTCCAGTTTCTTGAAGTTTTGATATTCTCTGTATGTATGTTGCTGTCCTGGTTACTGCCCTGCAAAAATGCTGGATGTCTCTTGAAGTGCACTCTTTAGAAAAGATTGGGCTCCTTCCCTGTCCTTCACAGTAGTAATGTATTACATCATCTCAACAGCAGCAGCTGGCCCTAAAAGAATTTTAGCTGTAATGTGAAACTGCATCCTTAATCGCAGATGTAATTCGTACTGGTTTCTTGAGAGCACACTGTACAACTGAGCTCTAGATTTTAATTTTTTCACTTGGAAGGAAGGGACAGCAACAGCAGTCTGGGCACGCTGAGCAAGGATAGGAGTACGGCTCTTTTCAGCAGCAAATAAAATTTTGACCTTCTTGAAGTTTTAAAGAAGTGCTGCCACCAATGTTCAATGAAATGGAGGTTTCACATAGATGCTGTGGTTTTGCCATGCTGTCAGAGCTACTAGAAATATATATGAATGAGGGGTGCCTTATTCAACTGAATGAAAGCAGCTGAAAGCAAAAGAAATCTTCTTTCACAATTTTTTTCCTTTTCTGTGTGTGTACCAGACTGCAGTGGTGGATGTGCAGGCAGGGAACAAATTTATAAGCACACTTGATCATTTTAGATGATATGTATGTTAGACATACTTTGCAAAGCATTCATATACAGCTTCCCTTTTTGAGAGATGCTGAATTTTATTTTTTTATATAATCTATTCCTGATTTGCTCGTTTGTTCACTTGTTTCAGGAAACCTGTGGTGAAAACAACAAGATGACAGATATGGATGAAAATCCATTAAATGTCGGGTGAGTTGTTCTTATTCAGACAAAGCTTTTTGCAAGGAATCCATAACTCCTAGGTACTTCTAAGAATGTTATAAAGGGAAATGAAAATTAACTATAATGGTAGAGAGAGACTGGACATCGTGTGTAATGGCTCAGAGTCCTTATTTTCCATAGGTGTAAGGTACAAAACTTCTTTATTGCTAGTTCTTCTCCTTGACTAAAATGCTTTTTCTTGACTTGAAAGATTCAGCTGCCTAAGGAAGCCTGTGAGCACTGTCCCCACATGGTGGGTATTTCAGACCAAGAAAGGAGTGGGAGGACTTCAAATAAGAGGTCCTCTGGCAGTGATGACTCTTTCCAGGTTTGGAAGACTGTCAAGACCACTGTTTAGCACGGTCAGTGCTAGGGAAAAATGATTCAATGGACTTCTGGCCTCTGTTAGAGCACCCATCTGTTTCTGTAATTTGTATATGTTTCAGTTTAGACTTAGGGTGCTGTGGTTGATCCTGAACTCAGAGTGCGTATCCCTTTGGTATTAGGGTCTATATATCTATAAGAAATAAGGATTGCTTTATGTTTTCCCTCTCAGTTGATACTGAACAGTGTGTCCCTGAACTTATAGTTAAAATGATGGTTGCATTTAAATGCAGAAAACACATAAAATATTATCAGGACCCAGTAACCTGGTCTCACACTTCTGTTAAAAAAAAATAAATAGCTGTCACAGTTCTGCCTGTTTGCAGACTGCTGAAAGCGAGCACGTTTTCTATAATACTTAAGATATATATCCAGTATAATATCTGAACAAGCAGGATACCCCAAGCCAGAAAAAGGACTCATTAAAACAGGCCAAAACCCAGTTTTCTCCAAAAGTAGATTTAAAAAAAAGTCTACCAGACGGTGATTCATATAGTCTCAGTAAGTTATAAAATTAGTGTATCATCTTGTGCCTTTTTAAATAAGATCTTTTGTTGTCTTTGTGAGTGCTCAGTCGTGCAGTTAAAGTCCATTGGGCTTTGCCCTTATGAATCAAAGCTGGAATTTTGGAAGGCTGGAATTTTGGAGTTGTCCTACAAAATCCCAAGTGCTAGTTGGTTCCTGGAAGTCTTGGGCTTTTCCTGTTTAATGTTCTGGTGTCTGACATAAGAAGCTCTGAAAGTAGATGATTTGGGGAAAGTGTATCAAGTCAGCTACAGCATGTAGATAAAATAGTGGAAGTGTCGTATGTGTTGCCCAGAGCTATGTTTACTGTTCTGAATATAAATTTGACTGATGGAGATCATCTTACATCGCAGGACTGTGCTGCAATGGCATGTATTTAAACTACCTGTCCAGACTTTTCAGAGGATTAATTGCTATGCACCATGGCTCCTGAGGAAACACACTACTAAAGCCCATTATGCACCTCATAGTCTAGCTTGGACTCCAACTGACTAGATTGAAATGGTTCATTAAACTGCTGTCTTTTAGTCTGCCCCCTGATCTTTGCAGTAAATGTTAACAGTGAGGGCTTTTTCTTCTTCTTCCTGCCTCTTATCAAATTCTCTTCTGTTTTCAGGAAGCAAAAGGACTCGGAAGCAAGTGAGACTCCAACAGCAACTCAAGAGATTACGATTTCTGAGCAGCCAGAGCTATTCTACTTCATAATTTTCTTCTGGGTGCTGGTCTACTGCCTTTTACTCCTTCCACAGCTTCTTAGCAACAAAGTTTGATCTCTGTGAGGGATGGAAAAATAAAGGACGATGGCTGGATTGCTTTGTGTATCTGTATATGAATATGTTCCTTCAGGTGAAGCACAAACAGAAATGCAGGACCTGGTATTTGTGTTTATTATCAGGTTGTCCTCGATTCCTCTGCTGTTGTGCTATGACAGTGTCTAAGCACATTTTATATTATGATAATTGTGTAAATATATATAAAAATGACCTGATTTAGTAGACGCCATTTTGTACATTTGTGCCTTGCTTTATAAGATGCTAAATAAAACCAGATAATTATCAGTAGAAATATGAACAATTCAGAGCTCTAGTCTTCAAAAATTATTCTTCTGGCTTCAGTTACTTATGTAGGGCCTGACAGCTGTGGAAGGGGGGGGGTGTCTAGTTGCCTGTGAATCCGGCCCACCTGCAAAGGCAAGGCTAGAAATGCTTTTTCTTGTTTTCCATGGAATTTTTAGAGCTGGGGGCAGAGCAGAGCTGCAGGTGGTAGAACATGCTGACCCCAGGAACTGATTACAATTCTAATGGCAATCCGGTACACCAACAAAATCAGGTTGAGGGTTTATTTGGGTAGGGGAGTTTAGGTTTTCTAGGGTTTAAGTTAGTTTTTAACCTGCACCTTTTGTTATGTTTAATTTGCAGGAATAATTTGGGTATGGAGAAGTGTGAAGAATGTGTAGGCTAGTTGCTTTTTTGTACAACACATTGTGGTTTTTTGGTTTTTTTAGTACCTCACTGCTTCTGAGGCTGCTCCCTTTTCTCTGCTGCTGCCATTTACCAGATCATGTGAAGATTTCTCTTTCTTGAAGATACAAAAAAACCAATAGGTAACCTAACTTGCTGAGGTTACTGTTAGGGCACAAATGCATGGTAAAAGGATTAGAAATATCCTTTTAGTGCCCAAATCAATAAAGAAATGACAGATGTAAAACTAAATACAGAGAAACGTTGACAGGTGGTATTGACTTTGTCGTGCAACTGAAGAGACTTCTGTGGCTTGTCCGTAGACACAGTTGAACCACTTCTGCATCTTGTAATTTTTGTCCACATCAGTAAACACTTCAGGATATTTGATTTAGGATTTTTGACAGAGGGGGTGTGCCTGTGCATTACATGACAAAAGAGAAGTCTTCAAATTCAATTTAATAGCAGTATCTTTTCTCTGAGTGACTTTTAGTGAAGTCACTATTTTTCATCGGCATATTTTTAGTTTCATATTATGCTTTATGAGACTACATTGTGCTGCTGCTTTCACTTGAAAATTCTGACGGTTGACTGCAATGTGCTTCATAAAATGAGGGCTTTCATGATTTACATTGGGTGAAAGTTACAACACGTGACTATAAGTTTTACACATTTTGTTTTATCATAAGGTGTATCTCTAACATGGCGTAGTTTTCAGCCGAAATAATAGTACCTAGGGTCAGGAGACATCAGAATATATAGCAATTTATTTGCAGGTATTTAAAACCTGTTTGTAGTGATGTCATCTTCTGGGGTAATCCTAACTGTCCATCACACTTCATTCTTCTTTATAGGCTTCTTGTTTCCCTGGGATTTTTCCTAGGAGCTGCAGTTAGAATTCAATAGCAGCAGTGCATGGTAGGAGATCTTAAACATTGAAAGTAAAATTCTGAACCTCCTTCAGTCAACAGAATGCTGAAATCTTTCCTATTCTGTCCTTTCACCATTGACTAGAGCTGGATTCACACTATGAACCAAAAAATAAGATCCTTTGTACTTGATAAGGAACAGATCCGAACTTCCCCACTTAATTCAGTGTAAATCAACTTAAGTAAACAAAACAGTCTTTCATCTTGCTGATGAAAATGTTCAGCATTTTGAATTGCCTGATTTTATGATGCATGAACCTGTTTGTGATTGTTGATGAAGACAGTGATCCTTTCTTCTAACAGAAAACCTATGTTAGAATTTTTGGAAATGCTCTCTTGAAGTAGGCTAAAATATGACATGGAAGGGATTCTGTTTTTTCTCTGAAAGAATAAAACTTAATACAAGAAGATTTATATCCTCATCCTGAAAACCATAAATACCAGGCTGGGGCATGGCAGCTACTAAATGGCAGCAAGTAGCAATGCACATTAGTTTGGAGGAAAAGCGCGGACAGCTCTTCATTATGAGCCACTCTTCATAGGCTCCTTTGGCTTATGACAACTTTTTTCTGAGCCTTTGTACTTTATTCTCTGGTTCTTCCATGTTTTCTTAGTCTTCAGCAGAGACTATCTGGAGTTGGATTACAATCCCTTTGTAGGACTTTACAGCTATCAAAGTTCAGTCAAATAAAATAAGCTCCCTTCTTGTCTTCTCTCCTTCCTCACAAGAAAATTAATGAGGAGGCCTTTGGATGTTTCATCTAAACAACTGATACCCATAAAGAATGGAAAAAGTGAATGGGAATGCACTGATGCTGGTAACTTCATTACACAGTATTTTCTTCCAAGAGAGAGAAAACCCAGGGTTTTCCTTCTTGCCTCCCACTGATGAACAGTGACTGAAACAGTGAAATGAGTAGTTTAAATGTCAAACAGCATCCAGCAATTGTCTTGATCCTCTCACCCAGTGTTGAAACTGATGTTTGCTTTCCAGCCTCTCCCATTAAAAGATGGAGATTGTTTCTTCCATGCAAAATAGATGGAAAAAAAATACTAAATTGGTCCATGATACTTGGTATGAAGTTGCTTTCCGTATCTGGGTTGATTTAGTTGTGGTTTTGCTATAACAGAAATAGTCTGGGTCTACCTTAATCAGCCATATCATGGGTCAGAAGATCCAGGGTTAAGAGTTAAAAGTAATCAGTCTGGTATGTTCAACTGTGCCTGAAAAGAGCATGAACTCTTCAGGAGCTCTGCCATTACTTGGAACCACAAAAGGTGACACCTGCATAAGCAGCAGCTCCCCCCCACTTAAATTGACTTGTAAGCCTGCATCTCTTCTTCCACAGCACAAGATCCAGTCCCTCAACGCAAGTGCTGTATTCTGAAAAAACTGCTTGTTGTTTGACTGTGTGTCCTATTCTGAGCTCACAGTCTGAAAGCCTGATTGTGAAGCATTCACTATGGCAAAGCCCCTTTTTAACTTGCTGGGTAGAGGACTGGCTTGAGGTAGCAGGGGTTTTAAAGGCTGGTGGGCAATCTATCATCTATCCATCTTCCAACAGATACATGCACTGTCTGAAGAAGGAAGTTTTTCCTGAATTTTTGCTTGGGTTTGCGAAAATACTACGCTTGAACTGACCAATACATTTGGTATTTTGATTTAGCAGCAGAATTCAGATACACCAATCTATTAAGACAGTTTCTAAACCCCGATGTTCTTGAGCAAACGTGTGGGTAGTAGCATATTGTGAAGTGTAAGTGTCAGGAGGTGCTTGAGGATCAATGGATAAAGGGTGTTTGGTGTTCACAAAAGCACCATTAAAGACCAAGAGACAACCGTAATAGAATGGTTCAATGTTATTGTAGTCATGTAACTGAACAGCAAAGTGTTTCGTTGTGATTTTATAGAAAGTGCTAGGAAAGATATGCTATTAAAGACAGAACCCTGCTAAACATTTATGGGGCAGATGTGATACAGCTGAAGAAATGAGATAAACAGTTGTATAATCTACAAACTGAATTGAATATAGCCTTTGCCAAAGCGTAGGAAATGATCAGTGCAAAGATAGGGCAAGCACAGATTACAGTAAAAAAATGACAATCACTTTTCAATGCCATGAATATTTTTGATGGATTGAGCTCTAAAATGTATTTTTATTGAGTTTCTAGATTGTATTGAATGTGTCTACAGAATTTTATGCAAAGCTTGAGAGTTCAGCTGTTTTAAAATGATTTTTTTATATAGCAGTGATTATTTTATCTATATATTTAATAGAACTGTAAAACCATTTTAAGAGTACCTGTAAAATTCTATGTATGTGATATGATTATTTATTAATTATGACTCATGAGAATGAACATTAAGCTATGCATCAGTTGTGTCATCCATTTGAAAACTGGAAACTGCAAACAGGAGAAGAGTTTTTAATGAACAGTAGACTTGAAAAACATGGGAAATTATTTAATACAATTGTGTGATTCTTAAAGCTGCATAGCAGTATGTCATTTTGCGATGTTAAACCTTCAGCTAAAGTTGCAAAATATACAGAGTGATTAAGCTACTTTCTTCCATTAAAACTTCCTGAGGCTGAAATTTCTACATGTTGATATTTGGTGTCTAAACACACTTAAATCCTCTACATCTTCTGGAGACTCTCGGTTGACTCCAGCTCAGTAAGACAGTAACTTCTTTATCCATGTAGTGCTCCACTGAGTTTATAGGGGTACCATGATACTCAGGGGGTTTTTTTAGGGTTTTCTGCACCAATCCCCACAGAATCAGAGCTTTACAAGATTAACTTGGCCATCTAAGAAGGTAATAGTTCTAATAGTGCATTATCACTTATGCTAGCTTTAACTACTTGGAGTCCCCTCTTGCCAAGCGCAAACTTGAATACATCCAAGTGATGTGTTCAGTTCCTCGACTTCTGTGGAAGTCAGTGCAACGCACCTGTGTGCTACGCACACACTACTGGATCTGCTCTGAGGGGACTTAAATCAACATTAATCACATAGGCCAGAAAGTAGCTGAAGCCTACGCATGGCCCTTAGGCTGGATCCCCTCAAATCCAACGTACACAAGCAATCCCACTGACTCGGGTTAACCCCTCTGTACGCATAGTATTTGTTTGCCTAAATTCTGCAGGATCAATCCCCTCTTCCTTCTGGGAAGTTAACATGCCTGTCCACTTTTGATTAAGAGAACAGCAGCGGGGCAAGGAATGTCTGGAAGACAAGGTGAGCTTACAGGCTGGAATGCGACTGTGAAAGTTCTCAAACAGCTACAAGTTGCCCGCTGTTTTCCATTGAGCTAATAGGTACTGCATCTGAATGGAATTTAAAAACCCTTAAGTTTTTGTATTTCCACATTGTGCAGTGTTTTGTCAGGTAAATGACATCAAGTTCTTCCCCTCGACGTACCACTGACAAAACTAATTTACAACTGCCAACTTATGACTGTTCACGTTCCAGGTTTGCATCTAAAGAGGATTTGCAGTACGGCTTGTTCCCACCCAGGCTGCCCCAAGATGGTGAAGCCAATCGTGCAGGAGGATGGGAGGTATATACGCATTAAATATATGGAAAAAGTCATTTTCTGAACGGGATGACTTGCTTACTCTGTCCATCGCTTGACACAACTCTAGAGCTCAGAAAGGGTGAAAAATTAATTTATTCTCAAGTCCATTTCAAGGTTATCTTAACTGAAAATGTGGAACTTCAAAGTATTTCTTTCCTCCTCTGAATGTGAGACATGGAAAGCCTCCTTCTACCTCAGTGGCACTTTTGATGACTCCCTTCCAGGCAGCTGCTACTGTTGGTATTGGAAAACAAGGCCTGTGTTCTTTTCTTACCATGAGGGGAATGTCTAAGTTTATGTCTCTGGAACATAAAATTGGCCCCTGCGTGAATAATTTACTTCTTTCTTCATGAAAAGGTTAGAAAGGGCAATAAAAATAATTAATTTACCTTGGTGAGAAATAGTAAAACCTACCATTTCAAGAAAGGCTAGATCAAGGCCTTCACTGCCGTGTTCAGGTCAGGTAATATTTTATTCTGAAAGTAGTTTCATGACTTTCACTGGGCCTTCCTGGAATCTCTTTGACTGGCAGAAAAGATTTGCTCCGTGTCCAAGGACCGGTTCGTACAGGGGCTCCTGACCCACAGCCGTTATTAGACTGTAACAGAAAATCACCAGTGTTCAGTTAGGAATGACTGGTCTGATTCAAATCACAGAACTTTCAAATTATATGCTGCTAATTTTTGGAGAGAAATAATGCAGTCATTTTTTAACGCCAAATAACTTACACAGGTCAAATACATCTATTTTTATTGTAGTAAAAAACTGAACTTCTGCTTTTGTCTTGAACAAAACAACGTATTTTAGAAGGCACCCGCTTTGTGCTATTGTATTCTTCTGTGTAAAAAGCTGAAGAAACTGTTTTAGCTGCCTTCTTAAAGTTCTCCAGTTTAAAATGTAATCTGTAAAGTGATAATTTGCAGAAGAGTTAATGAGGAACTTTTAAACTGAAGAAATAATTTGTAAGTAAGAAATGTAATATTTAAAGTACATGTTTAGCTTTGGCAGGTGGTAAGGAATATTGCTTATTTAAATGAGAACAAATGCTGGGAGGATTTGTGTGGAATCAAAAGATATACTGAAGGAGATGCATTTTTGTGTACTTTCAAATAATTTCTTCTGAATGCTTTCAATCAGTGCTTTGTATTGAATGTTTGCACTTACTCAAAGCTAATTTTTGTGAGAAAGAAATATATTCTTGTGTATAGCTGGTACACTAGAAAAGAAAATGTTTTTAGAAACTGTTACGCTGTACCAAGATTAGTATTTACTAGCGAATAGTTCCACTTTCTTTTATAAAATCTCCAGTTTTGAAATAAATGGACAGGCTTCCTGTATATAATCTGTTAATCTGTGGGTTTGTTCTTTTTCTCCTGAGAAAGTATCTTCAAATATCTCAGTTCAGGAGAGATCACCATTTTGTTCTTTTATTTATTTATTCACTATTACCATTACAATATATAATTTATATATTAGATATTTACATTACATATATATATTTTTTTTATTTATTAATTTGTTTTCATGTCCAGAAATGATGTTCATTATTTTTAGCCGGGAAGACCTCAGTAAATAGCACAAATTCATGAAGTGCATTGTTTCGTCACCTACTCAAAAAAGTTACTTTTCATCTTAGAAGAAGACCCCAAACTTTTCATCTAGTCAACAAGCAGAATGAATTAGAATTATTTATAAAGGTGAAGATTTAGCAATTTAATAATGCATAGAAATTGGCATTAGAAAGGCAAGCCAGGGGAAAGCTTACAAAAACATTTGTGCTGAATTATATACTCTTCTTACAGTTGAGTTTATCATCCCGCCTGTTTCTAAGTAAACGTTTAGACTTGTGGATCAGGAAATTACTAGGTGCGGTACTGATTCATATTTACTATGTTCCTCCCCTACACCTTAATTCCCTTTGCAGTACATGAAAAAAGGAAAATAAAGTCCGACAGAGATGCAATATGGTTCAGAATCAACCCCAGGATGTGTCTCCTGAAAAAGTATCTGAACTGGATAAACACATAGAAAGAAAATAGTATTATGGGGGATGGAGTAGGAGTGCTTCTTCTCTAATTAAAGTTTGGTAGCTACCACGCTTTATGAATTGTAAATTTCTCTGTTCCTTCTATAAAATCCAACGTGAGCTACCTCATCACCCCTGAGGTAGCTGACACCTGTCTATCGGACCATCCTCCCCCACACCTAATCCTGCAGCAGGTAAGACAATATTCAAATTGCTGTTGGGAATTTGGGACATTTGTTAAGTCGGTCCTGTTAGCAGTGCTGACTTCATTACGTCATGAATGACGCTTAAGTGGAGAATCAAGAGGTTTTTTTGTTTGTTTGCTTTTTTTTTTTTTTTAATTGGGTTTTTTTTGCAACTGACACTGTGATTAGGAATTTGCACGTGGACTGGGAGGTGGTGGTGGTGAAATTCAAATATGCAAGATGGGTCAGCTCGGAACGTGGGAGTAGAGTAAGTTTTTACAAGAGTATGGGATCCAAACTTTAGTTCAAACTCAAACACAGTACGAACAGGAATTGTTGGATCCGATTTCATGTTACAGCCCTGGGATAAAAGTAATTCTGATGGAAACTGCAAAAACAATCTGCCATATCTTGCTGTGTAAACACAATTTTTGTAGCTTAAAGCAAGTGCAGCGGAGGAAACATACCCACCTGGATCATGGCAGCAAGAAAGCCAAGCACAGGGTTCATTTCAGAGAAGGAACCACGTGCAAACATGCGTCCTGAGGATGCACACTCGGGTCATGCAGGAGCCCAGACCTCCTGAGGATCACTGTGGACATCATGCAGCTATTTTGGTTGCTAGTGTATATTGAAATCTTTCCTCTTGCTTCACTGCTTTTTTGACCTGATTGGTAAAGAGAGGCCAGCAGGGGCAGGAGTACCTTCAAACTGCTGGGCAGATATAACAAAACCTCAGATTGAGCTCTGATTTCTATTAAGACACCACTATACAGCAGTAATCTTGAGTTGCTATTTCTATTGATGTTACAAGGATTATTCCCAGGAGAGTTAACTGTAATACTTTACGAAATGCCTTCTAGTGACTAACTCCATTCCTTGGTTAGATGGCACCACTGGCAGTTCTCTGTCCTTGCCATTACCTGGGAATTTTACCTGGGAATATCATGCGACATATGATCAAAGCAAAATGTATAGCTCCACCTGCTGTAAATACTTTGAATTTATTATTTTTGCATTACTTTTTTTATGGACAATCTGTACCCTGGGGAACCGATTTGTCGCTTTGCTGATACGTATTTTCTGCATGCTAGCAAAAACCAGCATAAATACAGCAGCAGCTAAGTTTATGCATTGCAAAGTGGTATTTCTCAGTTCTCTGGCAAAAAGGAGCACCAAAAAAGTGTTTTTTTCAAGGGCATTAGGAATTTTTACTTACTGTATGGTAGATCTTTTGTACTGTGTCATTGCAGCTGCTCATGAAGTGCAGAAATGACATGACTTGCTTAAGTCAGTGATGGATGAGAAGAGATATCCAGTTACACTTGTAAGAAGTGATGGCTTTCCACAACCAGGAACAGCAACTTTTTTTCTTGGCAGTAGTCCTCAAAGCTGAGTCCCTGCACAGGAAGAGTGACTGAGTTGATATCCTGATTTTAAAAGGTAGACCAGCAGTTTAAAGAGGTCAAAAAAGACACTAAAGCAGCTAAAAATATTGCACTGGGGAAAATATCCTTATTTAGAGTTAGGAAGTCTGGGTCACTGAAATGCGAAAGCACACCAAAAATTTTTCTTAAAATAGCATCTTAGGGGGGGAACAAAAAGTTTGTGCAACCCAACACCTTTAAAAAATCTCAGCTCCCATTTTAGGAATGGACTCTGTTCAAAATAGGTTCTTTCTTTCTTTCTTTCTTTCTTTCTTTCTTTCTTTCTTTCTTTCTTTCTTTCTTTCTTTCCTTCTTT
>JAHREE010000118.1:8237276-8258608 GCA_033628505.1 Tringa tobata
CAGGCTGGGTCCCGTCCGAGCAGGTAGGAGATGGCGGCCCGGGTGCGCCTGCCCCTCGCCCCGGGAGCCTGCATGGCGGCAGAGCGCGGCTGTGGGAGCCCCGGCCTGAGCTCCAGCCCCACCGCCGAGCGGGGCGGGATGGCGGCGGTAGCTCCCTCCCGCCGATGGGGCCCGGTTAGGTCTGCCCCGCCTCCGGCCCCGCGGGGGCCCCGCCGGTCCCGGGGCCGCTGGCAGGGCCCGGGCTCCGCATGTGGGGCGGGGGCCGCGATCTGGCCCCTCTCGGCTTTGTCTCCGTCCCCCCCACCTCCCCGGCCGGCCGCGCTGGAGGCCCGGCGGGGTGGGCGACCAGAGGGCCTGGCCCTGCCGCCCGGGGCTGGGGGTCTCTGAAACCCGCCTGCCGTGCCGTGCGGGGCGGGCGGAGAGTTTCCATTCCGAAGCCCTCACGTTAAAAGCGGTTTCAGAAACTCTTGGCTTGGCTTCCTTGCCGTCCTCTCGCAGCTTTTTAGTGAAGGCAGCGCATGGAGTGAGGAAAACGTAGTGGGCAGCGTGATTAAGGCAGCCCTTGTGCTGTGTGGTCTGGAGTTGAAAAACAAAAGGTTAAAAAGGCAATTATTTTTTGCACTGGGGTTTGTTGCTCTGTTAGGTAATCTGATGAGTAGAAAATGGGTTGTGATACTGATACCTGGGGGGGGAAAAAAAGACTTTTTTTTTGTCTGTTATCATTAACCAGAAATTATTGATTCAAAAAAGTGAATCTATTAGTGGTTCGGTTAAATTCAACTGCTAAAAGTCTGGAAGATATTTGGCCCTTCAGATGACCAGTTATGAGTATTTGTGACATAAAGAATTTGAACTTAAAGTTATGTGGTGGGCTCAAGTGGTGAAAGTGTGTGGGCTGGGAGATGATCACCACTTTTAGAGAAACGACAAAATGGAAAATTCAAACAGAATTAACTTTGCAGCTGCTCAGTTAACACTCTGTTGTATTAAGTTTTGTGCTTTTACTTTTTATAAGCCATTTTGGATGCTCTGTTGAAGTGCAAACTGCAGGTGTATGTTTAGTAAATTGTGTGGTGGTGTTTGTTCTAACAGTTGATCCAGATACAAACTGAAATTGATTTCTATTATGCCATAACTATCCTCCAAAATCCCTCTCTTAAGAGAGTCTTTCCCATTGTCTATGTCTCCAAAATAAGCTGAAGTCTGTTTAAAACCTTTGGAGGTGCTACTGGAAGTTTTCAGTTGGAAAGTGCATTTACATATCTAATCATTGGATTATTACTTTTTTAATCCATTGGATTAAAAAATACATATGTATTTATTGAGCAGTGCTGAAGTCTGAATTAGTTACTGTTGTTCACCAAAATGAAAGCTTCTTGGTGATACAGTTCTGTGAAAGTGGCAGTTCAGTACTCGCCAGTCAAAAGGTGAATAATGCTAGAATTAACAATTAATTTAGAAGAAAATGGCATCAATATGCCATGGTATAAATCCTTTCTGGGCCCATATATTTAATACTAAATGCAGTTTGGATTTTTTCCCTTCATCTCTCTTCTACCTCAAAAAGGTTGTATTAGGCTAAGAGAACAGTAGATTGAAATTAACTAGAGCTTTTTAACCAGGGAAAGAGATACCAGTGGAGGGATAAGACATGACATGAAATCTAGAGTCATGAAGAAAGTAGGTAGGGAGCTGGTTTGGTTTTTTGTTTGTTTCCCTGGTCTTTGAAAGATGCCTGTGTTCTACAGATTCCAAACAAATGAGATACACCTTTACACCATGTGTAGCTGAAATGCCTGGTGTGGCAGCGTATTGGGAATGCTAAAAGTTTAGAAGGAAGTTGAAACAATTAATTTGTAGGGAATATCATCAAAGACTATCAAACACAGGAGTATCTTTTCAGACTTGGCAAATGTCAAGGTGACTGGTCAGTGGAAGGTATTCATACTTGCCCTACTGTTATAGTCCTTCGTGTGTGTCCTCAGTTGGTTACTGGTGGAGGGAAGCCAACAAGCTAGACGGCTGTTTTGTCTGACATAATATTTATTATACTAACATTTTTATAGAAGTTACACTTTTTTTTTTTTGAAAAATACTTTGATCTTCTGTAGCCATCAAGAAGAAAAAAAAGCAGAACCTGCAATTCCAAAAAAACTGTTGTAATGTTTTTTGTGCTCTCCATAAATGTTTCTCAATTCCCATTTAAAAAATTTGTAAAATACTCTTCCCGTTTTTCAGAAAAGTTATGGATTGTACGAAGTTGCTTTAGCACAGCTGATGAGAGTCTGAGTATTGCAACTTCGCTTTCAGTATGAACCAACTACATTGATCTGTAACTGAATGCAAATTACTGGCAAAAATAAATACAAAACCATGTGTATTCCTCTTAGATCGAGGAGACATCTGGTAAAACAGATATGGTAAACTTGGAATTGAAATACTCTGATTTCTCTATGGATAAGCGGTAGAATATAAGTGAGAGTGAGTGTTCAGTAAGATTTTGAAAAGGATTGTATACTTTAGGGATGACGAGCATTATAGTAAGTGCCAAGTCTACAGACCGGAGTTTTATTTCAGGGCATAATCTAGTCTACCAGGCAGCAGGTAGAACATCAAAACGTTCTTTGAGATGGATTGTTCCATTATTCTGTGATTCTTTGTGAGGAAATCCAGTTGTTTCTTTATCTCATATAGGCGGTACAAACTAAGGAGTATAGTGAGCTTGATAGACTGTTGGCAGAACAGCGAGATGGTTCCTGTGCTCCGCTTCCCTCCTGTCCTAATGCTTGGCTGTGTAACCACTGACCATCTGTATCCCATCACCTTCATATGTTCAACAGTAATTTCTTCAGACCAATAGCACAGAAGTTTGGTTATATTTTTTATATTCCCCACCCCCACCCGGAAATGACTCCCTTTAAAGAAAGTAAATGTATAATTATAGTATTGTAGAGAACAGGAGCCTCTATATAATTGTGTGCAATATGCTTTTAGAATGCTCTACCCTGAAGGCTAAGAATGATTGGAGTAGAGAAGAAAGCATCATTTTTTCTTCACACCATCCAAACATCTTTCCTCATCCATTAGCTTTTCATGACTTCCATATGTATTGTGATAAACCAGAAGAGACCTGATATATAGTAAAAATTAAAAGTTCATTTTTTAGCTGATGTTACTGCAGTCTTTGGTTGGGGTTTGTAGGTTCGATGTTCAAACAGTGTTGATCATTTGGGGAGATGGATGGATGTAGGAATGTCATTAAAATAACCATGCTAAAAAGACTTAATCTACAGGACAAGGCAGTGCTTGCTTTAATGTATGCTTTGATATTATATTAGGTGAACTCTTGTTTTTTGGTAGTTCTTGCATGCCTTACCTAATAGTGTCATAATTTTTCAAGTTTTAATGTTGAGAAGAATATCTCAAACTCCCTTGTTATTTCTGCTCTATATTGCAGACTGAATTAGTGAAATAATTTTTCTGTGATGTTTGTCACTTTCAAATTCCTGCAGCTTTTGGAGTCATGAAGCAAAGTACTGAGGCTAGTATCAGGGAATTTACTTGTATTGTCACTAAACTGGAGGTGTTGAAACGACCTTCTCTGGTGGGGGGAAAAAAGGAAGAAGAGTGTTCTCCAACTTCTCCTTGCCTAAATACTCCTAAATCCAAAAGACCTTGTACTCTTGTCATGGCTTTTACTTAGGTGTAACGCACTCATGAATCTGTGATCCTTGTTTTGGTTGGCACAGATGTTACTTTTGGGTCCCTTCTTCCCAAGGGAAAAGAACCAAAAGTGTGCTCTCTTGATCCTTGCTAGTACACAATAGTATTGTAGGAAAACACTTGGTTTGCTCTGCTTTTTTCCTTTTTATGTCCATGGCTCAATATTTACACTATGTAAGCTGGCATGATCAGTTTCTGCCCATGTTTCGTGTCTTTTTATAAAGGATCAGTTCCTTTGGGTTTTCACCAAATAGGTGTGAATTTGTATCTGAGATGCAGGAGAGGGACTGCTGACTTGAAGGATTGGTTGCTGAACGCAGAGGTGATCAGGTTGTGACTATTTTAGCTGGCATTGGGATGGTTTTTAGTTTTGTTTTAAATTGCTTATCAATATCTTTGCATTTTTCCTTTTGTAAGCAAAAAAACTCACCCCAAACCCCTTACTGGTAATTATTAAAACCTGGTTTCCAGTACCCATCTCATTTTGGAATCTGATTCCTGATAAATTGTCAAGCCCTGTAGCAGCCTTTTCCTTGGCAGAGATGCTAATAAGTAGCTGGGTAGTGGTAAAAAAAATGGACTCCTTAAACTTAAGAATTTTTTAAAAAATCTTTTATTTTTGAAAATTTGTTTGGCGTTTTAGACCTGCCCACTTACTGATAGCATAAATTTCCTTTACTTAGGAAGTGAGGCAAATACATCTTGCTTTGTGAAGTTAATGACTCCATTGCGATGATTTGGCTATGCAAGCGTGTCTGGGCTGGCTAACTTTGCAATTCGTGTTTCTCTTTTGTTTGCAAAGTCTACTTTGTTTCTGATTATATCAAGTTTCTTACAGCTTTCTTGCAACTCTTACTGCCTCTTTATGATGACTTTGGCTGGATATTTTCTTGTTCAAAAATAAATGAGCAAGGCTTACCTACCTAAAGGTGAAGTTACTTCATGGTTGATAGTACAAACATCTAGAGATGATCTAGGGTTAAGACATTGTCTAGTGTTCAGAAGACTGAACTTTTCTCACTGTCTCTGAGTTTTGACAAGTTAATTCAGTATCTCTCTTATCACCCCCTCCTTCGATTTTAACTCTCAAGTGCTTAAATAAAACACGGTTTTTAGATGTTTACATTTTGCCTCTGTACATTAAGACATTTAGAATTACTTAAGCTGACATTAATTATGAATTCATAAAGCCACAATGTTCATTGATTATGTATTTGTTCATCTTTTAATCAGGGTATTAGTGCCTGAGATCAGTCTCAAGTTAAGACCTTTAATTCCTTGCTTAAGCTTTGTACTTCTGAGCAGACCAACCTGTATACCTTCCTGTCTTCACGGTCAATGGCTAGTAGGTTTTTCTTTTTGGAAGAGGACAGAAAGTGAAAGAAAATGCTTATAATACAACTAAGAGCTTTGGCCTCTCATTTTTTCAGTTACCCACAACCTTTTGTCATCTTTCCACTACAGTTAAATGCCTGTATTGTCAATTTGTGATATCAAGGAGTAAAATGAGGTCTGTGAAAATTTTTTGGGGAAAAAAAGACATGCCCCTCTCACCCAAGTTACTGAAGATCACTTTTAGTTACTGTTGCTGTCTAACATAGTGTTGTCTCATTGATCTCCCAAGACCTTCAAAACTCAATGACTACTGGAGGTGGATAATGGGCATGAAAAATAAACTACTTTAAAAAAAAAAACAACCCACAACCTTCTGTTTATGCTGTATGTTCTATGAGTAGTCCCCAGGAAGATGCGTGTGTTCTTCATTTATTCTTCTTGCTACTTATGCTTTCCTGTTTCTGTGAGGCAAAATAAGAGGCAAATTGACTGTAGGAATTGAATGGTTTCTACCAGTGTAGTGAAAGAACTCAGCATGAATGGCAGAGACTGTAAGAGGAAAGTGACAGAATGATGTTACTAAGAACCATGGGGTTACTCTCTTTCTCACTATTTCTTGTTATTGTAAGCAAGGTCTGCATTTTCTGTTAGTTAATGCAAACTAAACAAAATTCCATGGACTACCTTATAATTTTTTACCACTTTAAAAAAAAAAAAAAAAAGTGTTGGGAAAAAAGTTTTTCCTTTTTTCATTGTTTCCAAACAATATTGAACTCTGTTAGCGTCACCCTACTGAGTTGACTTACATCCATGCTAAAGAAACATAACAAACTGTAACTGATAGGGCAAGAAAAAGTTTTTGAACTTTAAAAGATCGTAGATAAAAAAATTAGGAAATGTATACCCAGGTATTCAAAGCCATAGATTTATATGCTGAATGGATCAGTTGATTTGTTTACAGTGTAATTGGGAAGACTGTGATTTAGTGAAATCTTCCTCTGAAGAAGTGTGACTGTATCATGTACTGAGGAATTTATATCCTGGGATTTGAGGGGAAAGAGTTTGAACTGTGGCAGGTAACAAAGCTCTGGGGGAGGTGTAGGTTTTATGAAGATAATGGGCACCATAGGCCTCCATTTTTACCTTGAAGTAATTCATTGAAAAAGTACTGGGAGAATGCCAAAAATATTTATGAGCTCCCTGGGTCTTTGAAAGACACAGGATCAACTTCCAGGAGATGAGTAATTTTCCCTATGGTAATCTTTGCATAGTTAATGCTCTGCTGTGTAGAAGTTGAGAAGTGAAACCTGCCTTGATTATTACTGAATTGTCTGGAAAATGGTCTTCTCAAGACTATGTGTTCCCTAAACTGAATAGAAGGTGAGTTTTCAGTGACAAAATTAATGATTTGTTAAAACTGTCCCCTGACCGGTTATTATCTCTGTGGATGGTGGTCTACAAGGAATTACTTGATGATTTTTGGGCATGTAGTGACTGGCATAATGATGAAGCAGGTGCTGATTTCTGGCAAGAATTTTTAGTAGCATGCCAATAATGATTCTAATGTATACGTTGACTGCCCAGTATTAACAGTTGTTAAAATCTTTTATTGCTTTTTTCTGTTACTGCTGTCTGCTGCCACTAGATGTTTCCTTTTGCTGCATTCAATTAGTTCTGGACTAGACAGCAAGAAGCTTTGTTTCTGGAATTTTTAGGTTTATTGTCACTAGTGTAACATAGCAGCAGTTGGCAATTGAGAAGAGAAGCTGGTGTCTGGTTTTGAGTGACAGTCAAAAACCTGTTGAATCCAATTTGCTTGTTTTCTGTAATGTAGGCAGTCTCCTGGCTGTCAGAATGGATGACAACTGTCTCCTCATGCCAACTCTAATACTTGTCTGATCCCCATCAACTACTTCATTCAGCTTGCTGAACCTGCAAAAAACTTGCCTGGGTCAAAAAAAAAATAAATAAAAAATGACTTGGTTAGTGTGCTGAACTGTTTTTCTCCCAAAGAGTCATGCAAGTGTCAAAAGCTGTTTAGAGAAGAGAAGGAACAGTGAGAGGGGGATTTGTCTAGTATGAGGCTGCCTTGGGATTGGATCTGCAGTCTCATGAAATCTAATCCCAAAATACTGCTTTCCATTTGATTGTCTTCCTTACTGTATGAATATTGATTTCTCACCTATTAATTAAAATAATGGTTTCATATTTTTCCCAACCTTTCGCTTTCTCACTTATTGTTAATAGCTGCTGTTATAAGCAGATGTATTATTACAGTAATCTTGTGGTCTTTATAGGAAAATCATCTGTAGTGAATCCAGGATATGAACCAAAGGGGGGATGTGTGTGGGGAACGCATGGTGTGTTATGAAAATGGAATAAAAATTCCATTAGATTTAACTACATTTCTTCAGTTACATTCTGAGGCTTTAGCAGCTTTTTAACAAAGGTAACAACCATCAGAAATTGTAGTAATCAAGATGGAACACTTAGGCTCTAGCAATTATCTTGGGAAGTTCTGAAGTTAGGTCTAGTTTAAAACCTCTCATTTTTATCTAGTTGTAATCTGTAGTTGTGAATCCATAATCAGGGAGTTGTGCAAGAAACAGCTTAAAATTTTAGGACATCTTTTCCAGTTTTCCTCAAATGCAATGATTATGTATTCCAAGATAGTAATATAATCAAATACAAATCAAAGCCTAATAACCTATAAAATTAATGTTTTCCTCTATCCAGTTTTCTGTTCATCTGGAAGTGATAGAGTGGGGTTATTTTTTGTAATTATGTATTCAAGTTTTCTGGCATGCTTTGATTGGCTTTAAAAGCTCTTGAAAGCAGTGTGGTTAGGCTTCAGGAAGCGAAAGGTAAATAATTGTCCTGATCTTAAAGAACAAACAAACAAACAAAAAAACCCAGTCCCCTCCAGCCCCCAAAAACCAAGCCCAAACCTCCCACATACATTAATAAAACCCAAAACAAACAAACAACTCTCTAGTTTGTTTATGGTAGAGATTTGTAATCCTTAATTTGAAATCAAAGCTTTAGGACTCCACGTTATCCACAACAGAAGTCTTTAAATAACTATGTGGGAAGTTCAAAAGTACCAAGTTGGACTAACTGAGGGACCGAAGTCATCTTTGTAAATGAGAAAAATTTGCGGATTTTTCTGTTTTCCCCAACTTGAGTAAGGTTCTGTTTCTCTGAACCCCATAAATTTGCTTTCAGAGTAGAACTGGGGGTGAGATTAGACTATACAAATTTTCCAGACTGCGGAAGTTTTGGGGTTTTTGTTTTGTGGTTTGTTTTTCTTTTTTTTTTTCATTAGGCTAAAGTCGGTTTTCTGGTGAAAATTGACTGCAGTTTTTGTTAAAACATGTAATTGAATGGTGATAGTACACTTAAGATACATTAGAGCTTTGAGCTAGAGAATCCATAATGTAAACAATGTGCCTTTCAGTGGGAGGCGTTCAGCACTTAAAAGTGTGGACTAAACTTTTGTATCCAGTTGGATGTATGGGATAAACAGTATTTGCAAATTTCCATTTACAGGTATACTTCTAAGAATATTAGTTGGCTTCATGTATAATTTTCATATGAAATAGCAGCCAATACTTAATTCAGGAGGATTTGCAATTGATGGTATGATACTACCTAGAGGGTCAATTAAAAAGTCAAAACCAGTAAAGTTTAATATAAAATATTCATATTCTTTATATTTGCATTCTAATTAGGGGATATATGATGATGAAGGTACTACTCAAAACAGTAAATTGTTTTTTCTGTTAGGTGTCTGAGGTGCACAGGCTGTTTCTCGGGCTGTAGTTTGACATTTATTTTAGATGGTATTTCTGCCTAAAAGGAAAATATGTGTGTGTCCCTAGCTAGTGGTATTTGTTGTTAAGCTTCACTGGTGCAAGCGTTTTGAAGTTGTATGATAAAGTGTATTAAGGAGACCAATTAATCTAAGAAACAATTTTATTCTGTGTGATTTCTTTATTCTGTTGTGGTCTGTCTCTAGTCCTGGTCACAAATTACCTGGAAAGGGTTTTGCCAGCATAAGAGATTGAGGACAGCATATAGGTTGAAGAGTGAAGAGGAGTTATGCTCTTGTATGTATAGCAGTGCCATATTACATGCATAATAAGCTGTCATCTGGGGGCGTTTATCATACGGCATTTTGTCTTGCTGCCACGTGAAAACAAAAATGATAAAACACAAAGTGACTTTCCTGTATTTTGTCTACACCAGGGATATTTCTTCAGTCATTGCTTTAGAAAAGTTTGACTGTATGAATAGGCGCATATTTGGGAGAGCTAAATTGAAATACCAGTCTGGTGAAATTATGGTATGCTAAACCTCTGCATATCCTCTGGTTTAATCCTACTAGAAGAGGAATAGTAAGGTCACTCTTCTCAGTGACAGCTTGTCTGTAAGAGCTTAACATGCTTTCACTTTTTGAATGAACTTCATTCTCTTAGTTGATTAGTTTCAGTTTCTCTAGGCTCTTGTCTGTGCAGTAGTCAAACTTTTAAAAAACAAACCTTTAAAATTTTATTTCAAAACTATTTTTATATTGCAAGTCTTAAACGCCCAGATTTATTGCCTGGATTTTTTTGTTTGAGTGTTTGGTTTTTTTCCCACCAGTTAGTTTTAGTATGTATTTGAAAAATGCTGAAGTAATTTGAATTATAAATTATGAAAATGGCCATTTTTTAATGAATTACATGTAGTTATGGAGAAAAGGAAAGTTTTTGAGTGTTGGAATAGTATCCTGCTTTCTCTAAGTATCTGTTAATTTGGTCTTTAAAATGTTGAAAGTTAACTGCATTTTTCCATATAATAGTACTTTTTATTTTTGTTGTGCAAGAAAGGTAATTAATCTGTTAACTAAAGAGGAGTTAGAGATGTCCTATCGTTCAGGGTTGAGAAAGTGACAGTGGGGAAGAAGTGGTAAAACTTCAAATCTCCATTGAAAGTCAGGCATGTAATCTGCTTAAATCATACTGAAAGTCATACCAATGAATTATCTGCCTCTTCAGGCATCTTAGTGTGTCTGTTTATACCTACTCAAACTATAGCTGATAAAAGCAAATGATTAGTCAATGACATTGAAAGCCAGTTGTATTTAAATATTTATTTTGCACAAGGTTTTATTTATTATTATAACTTAAAGATATGTTTGCATTGAGTTGTAAATACAATCTTTCCAAATACACTGTAATATGCATAATAGGCCATGGGGGAAAATTGTTCTAAATACTGGAATATACCAATTAATTAGCTAAATCATGTAATTACTTGAATGTTAATAAAGGCTATGAGACTACCCTCCTAATTAATCGGATACCTGTATTTGATAGTTGCAAATCAAAGTAAATAATATCAATATGGAAGGCACTTGTTTCTAAAGAAAACTAGAAAAAGAAAATAAGTTTCTAACTGATAGAAAGGTTAGTTCTATGAGAAACCTTATATGTAAGGTTTCCCAACATAAATCAAGATTAAATTAAGGGATGTTAATGCCTTTGATTTAATCAGACTTGCTATATTGAGATGTTATGGGGGAGTAATTTACCTTAAAATGCTTGATTACTCCCCTGCTTTTAAACAAAATTATTTGGTACCTTAAGACTTTTTGTTGTTTAGGTGGGTTGGGTTTTTTTTTTAAGCAGAAATATCTTTACTTTTCCAAGACTTTAATTGCGTTCATGTTTTTCTGGTTTGCTTGTAGAAACTTGTTCCTTTCCTTTTAGTCCCTCATAATTAGATTGAGTTCTTTGTTATTTAAATGCTGGCAGTATTTCTTCTGATCCTATTAAAAGGTTACAGATTCATTACAGTTGCTCTGCTGTCCATCCCCCTCTGTGCTGCTCCGTGGATGCCTTTGGAGAGCCTGGATTTGATTGGCCTCTGGAGGACTACATAGCCAGTCTGACCTGCTGGAGATGGTCATTGCAGGGTACTGTGAGGATAAATGGGGGCAAGAGAGTACTCCTAATCCAGTACTCTTTGCTCAGTGAAAACGTTGAAGTATTTGTAGAGCTGCCCAAAAAAAGGTGTCCAGGAATGTTTCCACAACATACCTGCCTTAGAGTAATAAGACGTCCAACACTGGATTTTCTCAAGTTAACCCAGATTGGAAGAATGCTACAGTGATAACTGCAAATGATCATGTGTGAATCTGTGGTTTGTTGTTTTTTTTTCCCAAATTCAGAATGGTGGAGATGTGTTGTACTTAGCTGATTAGCTAAGTTGCTTATCTGTGCACAGCTAAGCTGTGCTTAGCTGATTCTCCTGTCATCTCCCAGGTTTTTCCTGTCAATCACCAGGATTTCTAGTGAATGTGCCTGCTAGGCTGTCACTGGGGTTTTTTGTAGGTCCTAATATATTCAGAGTAGAAGCTTAGGATACCAGCAGAAAGGGGAGATAGTCCAGGCTGTACTGATGCAGCTGTCAGGTAGACCTCGTGGAATTTGGTGACATTTTCTCTGGAAACTCAGAACTAATGAAATAGTGAAACACCTCAGAGTTTTTGCTGATGGTTGCTTTGGCCGCTTAATGTTACTGCAGCCAAGCAACCTGTAAAATGTCTTCTGTTACACTTCTGGTAATTAGATGATACTAGTCATAATGATAGGTGGTTTGACAACTTCTGTGCAAACCACAACTGATGTGGTAAGAACAGGACAGAATTCATTCTTTTGCTTCCTATTACCTATTTTTTGTGTGCCACTATTACTTGATAACCAGTGCTGTGGAGCTGGTAATTCAGGTAAAGCAAAATCTGCAGTGATATTTTTAGAGAAGAGGCTCTACTGAAACTAGTGTATTTGTGTTGTGTCCTGAAAATGCTTTTCACAAGTGATTGAATTACAGGACTGTATTTTAGTGTTACGGAAGAGAGGAATTCCTTTGACTGAGGGCTATGGACCAGGATCCTGTAGGTATGTCTGTGTTTCCGCTGCAATATTGTGTTAGTTATTCAGGCACAGTTTGGAATGGAAAGAACCATAGGAATCTATTAATTCTGAGTTCTGCTCAGCAGAAGAGTTAATTGACAGGTGCAATACTATATTAATACAGTTATATTGCTTCCAGAACGCAAACTAATATCAAAAACCCTGAAATGTGCCGTTTACAAGGGATTTAACTCATTTTAAACATTATTTCTAAGCTCTAAGTGGTTTTAGATAATAATATAGAAAAAGTGGAATTGTATAGCAATATTCCATTATCTTTCCTTCTAACCTGCCTCAGTAATCATAGAGTGATGCAGTATTCAGTAAACCACAACTGCTTTGATGTCTGGAACCATTCTTTCATTTGTATAGCTGGGAATGCTTGTGCTTATATGCAGAAATTCACTCCATTCTGAGAAATGAAGGGTAAAAAAATTCGCTTGTCTGCCCCTCCCCTTATTTTTAATGATGGCTATAGCAAAATGGCTTATTTCAGGTTTTGAAGGTTTTTATCATTCAACAGGGAGGAACAACTTGGATCCTTTTTTTTGTTTTCCACCACACAATATTAGTATCCGTTACTATATTTGTAATATGCAGAGTTGATGTGAAAAATTGGACTAATGTTGCACTGGACCAAAAAGCTTCTTAACTGTAATGTAGACATGTCATTAGGCAAAGGTACCTGTTAATATACATTCAGAGAAGTCTCTCAAGGATACCTATTTTATCTCCAATTACTCTTTTTCATCTTGCATTCATTCTGCTGCTGGGGAAGATTGACAGATGGCTGAATCAGGAATGGATCTGTTCTTATTTGTGCCTGCATGGAAAGTGTTACTGGTGCTTAGTTGTGTCAGTATTGGGGCTAAGGGACCCTTATGAATGGGTTACTTCAAAACTGTAGCATGAGATGCTGTTTATCTCTTTGATCTTGTGCTGTCTTTCCTAATTGATCAGAATGTGAATACCTTTCAAAGAAGAAAAAAAAACCTCAACAAACCTTTAAAAATGAAAGCTTCTCAGAGTTTAGACACCTGTGATCCTGCATATTGGGAAGAGGAAGCTGTTCCAATTGTGTTTTGTGTATCTTGAATACTTTTATTTTTCAAAGTCAATCATGATTCAATATTCACTCTTAAACCTAGGACTTCCATTCAAGGCATCGGTTAAAAATAAAGTTTTTTTTTTCTTCAATGAAAACTTTTGAGTGAGCACAAGATGAAGTCCTCAAATCTTTGAAAATCGCTCCAGTTTATTTTTCTTACCTGTAGTTCAGGACTGAAAATACACAAAACTAGCATGTATCATCACGTAGTGTTATTTTTATGCCACTTTACCTCAGATAAGGACTTCAGTTCTCCCATCGCTACCTTTTCCTCAAGTAAAATCTTGAATATGTATCAATCAGTTTCAGTATCATGTCAGTTACCTTGAAGGTCAACAATGCTACAGATGACCTGTGATATGAAAATACTACATGAAGCTTCTAGTTTTATGCTGTTTAAATGTAGTATTTGTAGCTTCTTGCTGGTTTTAAACCCCAGTCGGTATGTAAATCTGTGTGCTTTATTGGACAATATGGGAAGTGAAGATTGATGCATTAAAATAAATAAAAATTGTTAGTTGACATGACCTGCTGAAGTCTTATATAAGTTTGTTTAACTGTAAAGAATGTAAAGGAATGATCATGTTCTGTTCTAAATGCATCTATTTACAGGGACAGAAATAAGTGTCTATAAAATGCTATAGCTTTTTAACACGATGTTCATTGTATTCATTTAAGTATGCATTATCTAAGTACCTGCTTCTGTGCTGAAGCCTAACACTTCAGTAGGATATAAAAGCTTGTGCTTTAAAAGATTGCAATTCTTGTTTGTTTGACTCGAATAGGAAGCATTAATTACTACTGTTAAAGGTTATATGAATTTTTATAAATAGAAAATTCAAAATACCTGGAATCTATGTAAAGTGCTTCATGGCGTGCAAAGATTTTTGGCATTGGTCCAGTAATGCTGCACTGCACTTGTTGATTGGAGATTATCATCACACATTTCCTTTTCTAATAACCTTTTCCATTTTGGAATTAATTCAGGCAATTTTACAATCCCACATGCATTTTCTTATGGTCATTACATGAGAGATTCTGTTCTTCACATCTTGTGTGAAGGTCCTTGCAACACTCCACAGAGCATTTTCATCTACACCTTTAGCTATTCTTACATATGCTGAGACAGAATTGATGGGACTATGGAAATGTCTTAACAATGATTCTTTTTTTTTTTTTTTCTTTAGTGAAATGAAAGAATCAATGAATTAAGTTTTGGGTTTGGTTTGTTTTTTTCCTCTGGTGTTACACCTCTGGAGATCAGATTCTGTGGCATCTGAGCAACTTTGAATGTCTCTGTATCTGGGAGCAAAAATAGTCTCTTTATACTACATATCTTTATGAACTTAATATTGACTTCATCCCAGCTTCACATAAAAGAAATTTCTGGTAGTGTGCTCACAAGTTCTTTGCAAGGAAAGAACATGTACAGATATGCAGTGTGACTGGTGAGAGGCCTTTCTTTTTTAGGCAGACAGATTAAAAACTACAAAACCCAAAATGTAATTGGAGTAAAAAACGTGCTAACCAGTATATAATACTTCTGTAGTTTAAGCTTGGATTAGGATGAGTTAGTTTTATGCACTGTTAATAATAAATGCATTCTTTTCAAAAATAAGCCAACTGTTTGTACGCTAATTCTTGGGTGATACATAAATTGATATGAAGACCAACTATAGGAGATTTGAACTCTCATTTTAGACTTGGTGGAAATTCTAGAGGATGACTTAAACCCTGAATATCTGCAGGTCGTGCATCATACAATTAATAACTTTAGAGAAAGCCTTTTGTAATGTAAGATTCTTAGTAATTTTGAATATTCTGGCACAGAGTATAACAGAAAACTGTCTAACATCCATGTTTTGGGGAGCTTGACTTTTTGCCACATGGAGAGAAAGGATTTATGTTTATGCAGATAATGGAATTGAAATCCCCACATGGGGTTATATTCAGGGGGCAGCTGCTGCTTTTACTTATCATAAGCAAGAATAATTGGTGCTTTGGAACTGTACTTGTCTCACAGCTTGCCCCCAGATTGGGGAAGAGAGAAATCCCTGTCCTAATGTCTGCTTAATTGCCTTCCTGTCCAAAGATGTAGGTGCCTGAAAGGCTTGAACATAACCTTTATATAAACTAAATAAACACAAGTAAGCAACTTGGTACCTGAGTAAAGGACCAAATGATAAATTCACAGATATAGTCAGTAATCTCTTTGTGTGATATTGATGTAATAATAGTATAGTTACCTACGTAAATTTGGATCTGTAAACTTAGCTGTTATTTTTCTCTTGGTTAGTTTTCAAGCAGCAGCCTGAAAAAGTTTGAATTAAGTATTACGTGGAATAATTTAATTCTCATTGCTGTTAAATCTCTTAATTGTGTTTCAGAGTGTTCATACAGCTCAGATTTTTTTTTTTTTTTTTATTCAGAGAGATGTATCCCCAGTGTAATTTTTTTCCTTGACTTCTTTGGATGATAAGATTATTTTGTTTTGGAGTTAATCTGAGGCAGTAGGGAGTTTGTATTGTGGTTTCTGACTAAATTCGTTGTTTGTACCGTAATAAACCGAAGAAAAATATTTGAAATATAGGGTGGCTGGAAAAACACATGGAAGAGAAGGATGGGTCTTGTTTTATAGTCATCCCTTCCCCCACTCCCAGCATCTGTGACCAGCTGTAATAGTAGAGACAGGATGCCAGGCCAGACAGACCTTTTCCTCCCAATCCTAATGGCTGTTTTTACCTTACCCCCTCCCATGCTGCAGGACTTCTATTCATGCTGAAATTCATTTGTATTTGCATGAAGATAGTTCACTTCGTTATAGCTCTGTTGTGAGTTTGAGCCCAATCGTGTAAATCTTCTTGCAAGATAAGAACTTTATTTTCCATTTGTTAACAGTTTGAATGATGGCTTATTTAAATATTAAGATCATTACTGGGATGGAGGGAATAGTTGGTTAATTTCAAACCACAGAAGATGTTGAAGAGCAAGAACATTGATAGTTTGTGTTTCAGATTCAATCTGTTGCCTGTAGTGTGTCAGTAGGTCTTAAATTTCAGTCTTTTTCTGACCATCTTTTTTCATAGCAACAATTAAGTATCACATTAACATGGTTCTTTTCAAATACTGAATTACAAAACCAGGAAATAAAAATAAAACCTGTTGATATATTTCTCTGTATGCTTTTTGATATGTATATATACTTGGGGCTTTTTATTAGCAAATATTAGGTAGCAAGTAGCTGAGATACTTGAAGATCTTGGCTGAGATTTGCAGAAGTAGCGGTCGCTCACAGATTGCTAGAGAGCACTGGAGACTTGCAGAAGTGACTGGTATGTCACTTGGATGCTGCTCTTGATTTCTTCAGAGGAACTGATTCGTTTGAGTTTTTGGGTTGTGGTTTTTTTTTTTATATTGCTGCTTTATGCTTTGAGTATTTGATGTGTTCGTGGTGTGTCTAGTTAGATTCTCCAGATGGCTAGTTAGCTTGGAGCTCCCACCTTCTACTTTTTGTTAAAACATGTGAATATTGAGCTCTTAATTTAAAAAAAAAAAAAAAGATTAAAAATGGTGGCATTAATGTTCAATGGAAGACATTCTAGAAGTTTAATTTTTGTGAAGTCAATGTCATTAATTTTTCTTGTCCCTTTTGCTTTCTTTTAACAAGAACCTCAGTCACTGTAGAGTAAATTGAGATCTATTTATTTAATGTGGTAAAAGGAAAAATTCTTATCAGACTGGACTTTGCTGAAGGGGTTGGTTGGTTACTGGGGGTGGTAGCCCTGGCTGTGTCCCTGGTGGGGGATCACTGGCAAGCTGCTGGTGCCTTTGGCTTGTAGAGGGGAAGGATTGGCCATCTACTGCAACAGGCCTTTGCCTGGGTGCACCAGCACCATTTAGATGCTAATGTGATATAGGCTGGCTGTTTTGTACTAGAACTTGACTGCATCTCAGGAATGTGGTCTGTCTGGTTTTATGTTGGCTTCTGCATTAAAAGGGCCTAAGGTAATTCATGTCTGCCAATCGATTAAAGCTGCAATCTTCAGTTTTATGGCTTTGAAGTGCCAAAGGAAATTGTTGGGCTTGGTGGAGAATTACATACTTTTTGGGGGATATCCCGGATCTTACCTGCTGATCTGTATGCTTTTTGTTTGCCATCTATGATTAAGGAATATAGTAAATTTGCTATTTGAAGCCATATATGGCACTACCTTTACTGACAGTGCTGAACCTTTTTTTTTCTGTTCATGTTTGTTATATGGTGGGGTAACTAAATGCTGTGTTGTTCCTTTCTGCTTTTCTTGCAGATATTAAGTGGAGTATATTTCTGTATTTCTACCAGAGATGTGAAAGTTTTCTGTTGTTAGGCTATTTTCTGGTTCATGTTTTAGAGGCAGGGAAAAAATGAATAACCTAGGCATAACAGCGACATATTGTAATAAATTTAAGTTCTAGTCGCTGCATCCTAACAGCAATTTGTGGTATTCTGTGCAGAAAAAAAGATGTGTGTATGATGCAAATACAAATTTAAAAAGTAGCCCTGGGAATAAAATTTTTCTGGCTCTATTTTGTACATGGACGCAGTACTCATCATTTTTTTCATGCTGCTCTCCCTACGTATTCTTGCTGTAAAATAGAACAATAACTGTTTATTTTCTCAAAACACGTACATTCTCTAAGATTATTTTTTAAAATGTGTTGAATGCTAAGTTTCTTCAAGATTTCATTACTGTATTAGTTGAAACGTGCGTGGAAGGAGCACAGGGGAGGAAAACTGTAAATCTAGTTGGACTCAGCTAGCAATTACTTGAGCAGATAAAACAAAATATGCAAATATCTCCTGAGCACTCCAAGGCTGATCCTTCAGACACTGAGTGTCTGTATCCCTAGCCAAAAAAGGACATATGATAATTAGATTTTGAAGGACCATGTGCTGTTGCTACAGAGCTAAATATTAAAATGCAAGAAAGCAGACTACCACATGGCACAATTGATTTTTATGGCAGTTCATGTTAAAATGCTCTCTTTCTATATTGCCTTTTAGGTTACCTAGGGTGAAACAAAATTACAGGCTTGGAGACTCTGGAAAAGCTCAGCATCAGCATTTGAGGTAAAAATGAACATACTGAAGTAATCTTGAAAGTGTCCTTCTTGTTAACTTTATGGAACTGATTGGAGTAGAAATTTTCATCAAGATCCATTTTGCATTTAAGTTTTCAGTATTGATTTAAAAAAAAAAAACAACTTCAGAATCTATTTTTTTAGGTCTGGGAAAACTCATACTTTAGCTGAATATATCGTGTAAATTTTTTATTTCAGAGCTTTGAGAACACTGTAGATCTGCTTAGATGCAGTATTTTTGTTTTAAATTGTAATTTTGTAGAATGGCTAATAGATCTATGAAATTCTTTGTCAAGAATTACCATCTCTCCTAATTTTACCTGTATAGCTAAATGTATTTTTATGCAAATCACTGGCTTAATTGCACAATATTTTTACTTTTACAAAAAACGTGTTAATGTGCTTAGGAAGAAATGGTTGCTAATTTTTCATGAGTTTTGTGTATTATTTGTGGCTTCAAATTGTAATATTTTGAAGAAGCTTGAAATCCAGTATTATTTTTTAAATATTTAACTCAAGTGAAATGAAAAAGCAGTGTAATTATACAGAACAGATTAAAATTATGTAGAACATACTACTACTGTATTTCTTGTATGAACTGGTTATTAACTTTAATCATAGTAACCTGATAAATAGGATTAGGGGAGTATACTTATACATTTAAACTACGAAAAACTAGCTTTTAAATCACTAACATTTTTGTTTCTAATACTAAGCTAAAATAATTAATGTTCAGGATGGACTTAAACAGCTCATTTTCTGTCAGCAAGTTATAGTGTAAAGTAGACACATTTAAATGTTTATAAGCAACTGAATTGCCACATTTAACTCTGCTATTGTAGTTCTTTTTTCAAACAATCTTTATAGTTCATAGGTTTTGTTGTTGTTTTTTTTTTAAGAGCCAAAGCTTGCAAATTATGTGATTAATCTACAAGCTGATATCATGATGTCAAAATGCAGTTTGGGAAGCATAAACACAGAGACTGCGGAAATTAAAACGGTAAGACTATGCTTTGTAGTGTGGGAGAAGCAGGTTTTTTACGTATCACTTCACTGTGTTCTCCTATTTGATATTTAAGGCTTCTTCGGGACCATAGAGTTGAGTAACTTACCTGTGTGAAATTATACACATTTACTGGGAATTCCTTTAGAAAGAATAAGGAAAGTCGCTGATTTATTTTATCCATAGATGGTTAGGTGCAGCAATGGCAGATAAAAAAGACATTTGTCATGAAATGCATGCTTTGATATTTCTTATGAAGCTGGTTATGATTAGAAATGTGTTCAGTTTTTTAAAAGGGTATGTGTGCTTAAATATTTCTTGTGGATTTTATACTCAGCTGTGGTTGTGTTGGTGAAATACAATCGATAAAAACAAAAAAGTGGGAAGAGGGCAGATACGAAAGGTTGGGATGAGAATTGAATGTGTATGTTGTTCCAGATAGGAGCTAAAAAGTAAATGGTGAGGAAAGTAAATAGCAGGTAAATTGTGAAGGCTTTACTTTCAGTAATGTGCTTCAGTTTGAATTATGAGTTCAGTAAAAACAGGAAAAGAGGCTATCCAGTGAAAGCTATGTAGAAGAAAAATTGATACATAGTTTGATGACATAGTGAAGACAGAAACATCAAGTTTCACTGGTCCTCACCTTGCCTTGCATCTTAGGTGCCATAAGCTTTAGGGTTTTTCTTTTGTCCTCTGTTAAGGAGGTAAAAGAAGAGTAATCTGCATAGCACCGGTTCTGCACCACTGATTAAGCAACTGCATAGTTTGGACTGTTGCACAGGACCTTATACACATCTTTTTAAAAAATGAAACTATTTGTTCCAGAATCTGGCTGCATGTTGGTATTAGTTAAAGGAGAAATGTCCCCTTTTGAAACTGTCATTTTGGATGCCTCATGTACTGCTGTATCTGTAGATATGCTAGAAAACTGACTTTTTTTTTTTACGTTTTATTTCTGTACTGGTAAATGCCCTACAATGCCCTATATGCATGTTATGCTGATATATAGCTGTATAATCCTTTACAATGTACAGCAGCATAACTTTGGTGTGATCTGTGTCTTGCTGGCTCTGTTGATAGGGCTAGAATAATTGCAACAAAGTGTTTATTAGGCTTTTGCCTCAGACCCAGGTTTGATCATACTGTTGCCTGAACACTAGATGAAGGGCTTAAGGGGTTGTGTGTTTTTCCAAGTCTGCTAAGTGTCATGCTGTACTCCATTTCTCTCCTATATACTGACGTTTAGGAGAAGTCTGCCAGGAATTCCAGCTGTTAGCTATACTGTATTACTTGTAGAAATGCTTCAGAAGCAGCTCATTCAAATGTGGAGCCTAAATGTAGTATTCGTTTAATAAGCTCCTTAATGAAACTTTTCAGAACAGCAGAAAGCAGCCTTTGCTGCTTTGGTGTGTCTTGGTGTGCTGTTAGAGACCAACATTCTGCTTGTGCTGTTAAGACTGGTTCTGTATCAGAAAAATAGAACAAAAAAATCTACTTAAAGACGAGCACTCACAATGAATATTGATGATTGCGCTAGGGAAAGCAGGGAAGGTGGTTCTTACAGGAGTGCTTACATTTAAGCTTTCTAAGCATTTATGCATTCTGTTTGTCCTTCTTAAAAGGGAACAGATCTGAAATATTTTTGTTTGGGTTTTATTAATATCCCTTTAAGAATGTAGCAAGGCCAAATATAAAGACTTCTGTTAGGCAGTGCATGTGCTGAAAGTCTTTGAAGGATGACAGAGAGGGAGTGTCTCGTGTAGCTGTGTTGTATGTATGTTAAATATAGCATAATAGAGAGATTGCTGATTTATCTTATTGAATAGTGTTGTTTGACAGTATTTCCTTACTTTATACCTTCTGGGCCGAATGATGTGGTGTAGAAACTTTTGAATTTTGAGTTGGGAGCAAAAAACTAATTTTCAAATTATCCTACATATCAGTCACTAAATGAAGATGTGGGGGTGGGGGATGGACTACATTTCCCATGAAAATGAAACTTTTCCATTTGTTTCTGAGCTGTTGAGTTTTGGGACATTTTTTCCAAATAAAAACTGGGTGTGTTTTCTTTGTTGGGTTTTTT
>JAHREE010000118.1:8263169-8315904 GCA_033628505.1 Tringa tobata
CAGCAATTTGTGGTATTCTGTGCAGAAAAAAAGATGTGTGTATGATGCAAATACAAATTTAAAAAGTAGCCCTGGGAATAAAATTTTTCTGGCTCTATTTTGTACATGGACGCAGTACTCATCAGTTTTTTCATGCTGCTCTCCCTACGTATTCTTGCTGTAAAATAGAACAATAACTGTTTATTTTCTCAAAACACGTACATTCTCTAAGATTATTTTTTAAAATGTGTTGAATGCTAAGTTTCTTCAAGATTTCATTACTGTATTAGTTGAAACGTGCGTGGAAGGAGCACAGGGGAGGAAAACTGTAAATCTAGTTGGACTCAGCTAGCAATTACTTGAGCAGATAAAACAAAATATGCAAATATCTCCTGAGCACTCCAAGGCTGATCCTTCAGACACTGAGTGTCTGTATCCCTAGCCAAAAAAGGACATATGATAATTAGATTTTGAAGGACCATGTGCTGTTGCTACAGAGCTAAATATTAAAATGCAAGAAAGCAGACTACCACATGGCACAATTGATTTTTATGGCAGTTCATGTTAAAATGCTCTCTTTCTATATTGCCTTTTAGGTTACCTAGGGTGAAACAAAATTACAGGCTTGGAGACTCTGGAAAAGCTCAGCATCAGCATTTGAGGTAAAAATGAACATACTGAAGTAATCTTGGAAGTGTCCTTCTTGTTAACTTTATGGAACTGATTGGAGTAGAAATTTTCATCAAGATCCATTTTGCATTTAAGTTTTCAGTATTGATTTAAAAAAAAACAAACTTCAGAATCTATTTTTTTAGGTCTGGGAAAACTCATACTTTAGCTGAATATATCGTGTAAATTTTTTATTTCAGAGCTTTGAGAACACTGTAGATCTGCTTAGATGCAGTATTTTTGTTTTAAATTGTAATTTTGTAGAATGGCTAATAGATCTATGAAATTCTTTGTCAAGAATTACCATCTCTCCTAATTTTACCTGTATAGCTAAATGTATTTTTATGCAAATCACTGGCTTAATTGCACAATATTTTTACTTTTACAAAAAACGTGTTAATGTGCTTAGGAAGAAATGGTTGCTAATTTTGCATGAGTTTTGTGTATTATTTGTGGCTTCAAATTGTAATATTTTGAAGAAGCTTGAAATCCAGTATTATTTTTTAAATATTTAACTCAAGTGAAATGAAAAAGCAGTGTAATTATACAGAACAGATTAAAATTATGTAGAACATACTACTACTGTATTTATTGTATGAACTGGTTATTAACTTTAATCATAGTAACCTGATAAATAGGATTAGGGGAGTATACTTATACATTTAAACTACGAAAAACTAGCTTTTAAATCACTAACATTTTTGTTTCTAATACTAAGCTAAAATAATTAATGTTCAGGATGGACTTAAACAGCTCATTTTCTGTCAGCAAGTTATAGTGTAAAGTAGACACATTTAAATGTTTATAAGCAACTGAATTGCCACATTTAACTCTGCTATTGTAGTTCTTTTTTCAAACAATCTTTATAGTTCATAGGTTTTGTTGTTGTTTTTTTTTTAAGAGCCAAAGCTTGCAAATTATGTGATTAATCTACAAGCTGATATCATGATGTCAAAATGCAGTTTGGGAAGCATAAACACAGAGACTGCGGAAATTAAAACGGTAAGACTATGCTTTGTAGTGTGGGAGAAGCAGGTTTTTTACGTATCACTTCACTGTGTTCTCCTATTTGATATTTAAGGCTTCTTCGGGACCATAGAGTTGAGTAACTTACCTGTGTGAAATTATACACATTTACTGGGAATTCCTTTAGAAAGAATAAGGAAAGTCGCTGATTTATTTTATCCATAGATGGTTAGGTGCAGCAATGGCAGATAAAAAAGACATTTGTCATGAAATGCATGCTTTGATATTTCTTATGAAGCTGGTTATGATTAGAAATGTGTTCAGTTTTTTAAAAGGGTATGTGTGCTTAAATATTTCTTGTGGATTTTATACTCAGCTGTGGTTGTGTTGGTGAAATACAATCGATAAAAACAAAAAAGTGGGAAGAGGGCAGATACGAAAGGTTGGGATGAGAATTGAATGTGTATGTTGTTCCAGATAGGAGCTAAAAAGTAAATGGTGAGGAAAGTAAATAGCAGGTAAATTGTGAAGGCTTTACTTCCAGTAATGTGCTTCAGTTTGAATTATGAGTTCAGTAAAAACAGGAAAAGAGGCTATCCAGTGAAAGCTATGTAGAAGAAAAATTGATACATAGTTTGATGACATAGTGAAGACAGAAACATCAAGTTTCACTGGTCCTCACCTTGCCTTGCATCTTAGGTGCCATAAGCTTTAGGGTTTTTCTTTTGTCCTCTGTTAAGGAGGTAAAAGAAGAGTAATCTGCATAGCACCGGTTCTGCACCACTGATTAAGCAACTGCATAGTTTGGACTGTTGCACAGGACCTTATACACATCTTTTTAAAAAATGAAACTATTTGTTCCAGAATCTGGCTGCATGTTGGTATTAGTTAAAGGAGAAATGTCCCCTTTTGAAACTGTCATTTTGGATGCCTCATGTACTGCTGTATCTGTAGATATGCTAGAAAACTGACTTTTTTTTTTTACGTTTTATTTCTGTACTGGTAAATGCCCTACAATGCCCTATATGCATGTTATGCTGATATATAGCTGTATAATCCTTTACAATGTACAGCAGCATAACTTTGGTGTGATCTGTGTCTTGCTGGCTCTGTTGATAGGGCTAGAATAATTGCAACAAAGTGTTTATTAGGCTTTTGCCTCAGACCCAGGTTTGATCATACTGTTGCCTGAACACTAGATGAAGGGCTTAAGGGGTTGTGTGTTTTTCCAAGTCTGCTAAGTGTCATGCTGTACTCCATTTCTCTCCTATATACTGACGTTTAGGAGAAGTCTGCCAGGAATTCCAGCTGTTAGCTATACTGTATTACTTGTAGAAATGCTTCAGAAGCAGCTCATTCAAATGTGGAGCCTAAATGTAGTATTCGTTTAATAAGCTCCTTAATGAAACTTTTCAGAACAGCAGAAAGCAGCCTTTGCTGCTTTGGTGTGTCTTGGTGTGCTGTTAGAGACCAACATTCTGCTTGTGCTGTTAAGACTGGTTCTGTATCAGAAAAATAGAACAAAAAAATCTACTTAAAGACGAGCACTCACAATGAATATTGATGATTGCGCTAGGGAAAGCAGGGAAGGTGGTTCTTACAGGAGTGCTTACATTTAAGCTTTCTAAGCATTTATGCATTCTGTTTGTCCTTCTTAAAAGGGAACAGATCTGAAATATTTTTGTTTGGGTTTTATTAATATCCCTTTAAGAATGTAGCAAGGCCAAATATAAAGACTTCTGTTAGGCAGTGCATGTGCTGAAAGTCTTTGAAGGATGACAGAGAGGGAGTGTCTCGTGTAGCTGTGTTGTATGTATGTTAAATATAGCATAATAGAGAGATTGCTGATTTATCTTATTGAATAGTGTTGTTTGACAGTATTTCCTTACTTTATACCTTCTGGGCCGAATGATGTGGTGTAGAAACTTTTGAGTTTAGAGTTGGGAGCAAAAAACTCAATGCCTAATTTTCAAATTATCCTACATATCAGTCACTAAATGAAGATGCGGGGGTGGGGGATGGACTACATTTCCCATGAAAATGAAACTTTTCCATTTGTTTCTGAGCTGTTGAGTTTTGGGACATTTTTTCCAAATAAAAACTGGGTGTGTTTTCTTTGTTGGGTTTTTTTTTTAAGTTCTCCAAGAGAACTGAAGTTACAGGAGGGAATATTCACAAAATATACTTTTATAATGTGTTTGAACTATCACAGGAAAAGTAAAATCACTTTAAAAAGTATACTTTTAAAAGCCAATTTAGAAACTGGATGATGTAGAAACCTTGTGTGTTGACCTTCACTTGAGCAAAAAACAATTCCTGCCACTGAATGCTTATAATATAAGTAGATGTCACTTTACTGCAGACTTTGTTAGTAGTTGGTGTAGAATATCCTCAGTGAATGTTTTACATTTTGTGAATTAATACTTAACATTCACTTTCTACTCTGTATTTTATCTGTAATATTTTACAGTTTTCTCTTCCCTTGTTCCACCATTACCCAAGTAAGAAATTTTTTTTGTTAGATCCTTCAGCAAATTAATGTTCATGTAGCATTTGGACATAAAACTTACTATAAATGTGATATTCAGACTCTTTTTCTGTAAGAGAAAATTCAAGCAGCAAGATTCTGTTCATTTTTTTTGCATAGATTGAGGTTTATTTACTTTTGAGCAAGTGGGTTATTTTTTTCCACCCCTTGAGGCTAACTTTTTTTTTCTGGCTGATGCTAAGTATGTTTTTTAGTGAATAAATTAGACATTCCTGGACAAAGATGAAAACCTACAGCATTAGAATGTATAATTAATTTTTTTAATAATTTTTGTATCACAAGGATTGTTGGGTACAAATTTACAAATAAATGTTAGTGAAGAAAGCAGATGAAATACATGGCATATAGGGGTAATATTTTTTATTGTTAATATGAGATAGTTGTAGTTTTGCATTAACTTGGTATAACACATACTGCGCACGCAAATTGTGGTAAAAATTGGAAACATGTATCCCCAAGGCTCTGGTCTCTTCTCTGCTTACTTCAGAATGTCATTCCATTAATGGCTTAAACAGTCCTTGGAGCAGGACTAGATCTGGGATGACTTACTCCAGGTGAGTGCCCTACTTGGTTTGCCTGGTATTCCTTAATGGTTCCTTGAATTATTTTTTTTCATCCACCAAAGGGGACTGTTTCAACTTGGATGTAGCCCCGTGACTGAAAACCTACACCACAGTTCCCAAATTACTGTAGACTGGAAGAAACTGCTATTAAATGTTGCTGGCTGTTCATTCCCAACCGTATGCCTTTCTGACATGAAGCTCTTTAAATGGTAGAGCTAACTATGGTTAGTTTTAGCTCTGCAATTTACTGTCTGTTCACGTAAATGTGTGTTAAAATGAGGACATCAAGTTGTGGATTTTGCTCATGAAATATCAAGGTTGGTGGCTATAAAACTGGTCCTTTCAGTATTAGTAGAACAGATAAGCTTGGGCACCGTGCTTCTTTGTCCAGCTTCTGCAACCTAGTCTAAAGCCACAGGAAGCAGGATTTGTTTCCTGTGTTTCTCCCTCCAGATTTGGCTTCAGCAAGTTCTTACAGTTTCTTTTTCTGTCAGTTGTCGAAATAACGCATCGGATAAAGACAGAACATCTTAGCAGGTATCTGTTCCTCACAGTGGCTGAGCAGGACTAGTTTGGTTCTTTTTTTCTGCTTCCATGTTAGCTAGGTTCAGTTGACTTCTGCTCACAAATTCTGAACACATGTACTTGCATCTCAAATGTTTTCAATTTAAAACCTGTTCTTCAAATAGATGTGTTTTTTCCCTTTTTATTTCTAGATGGTCTTGTACTGCTTCTCTTTTACTGAAGAACTTGATATATTTCCTTGCTATTGAAATAGAGACTTAGAATGATACAATTACTTCATTATTCTGGCTTACTCCTGTAATAACGTTGACATTGATCTTGTCAGATCTTATATACTTCCAATACAAATAATACAAACAAAGGCCAGAACTAGGAAATTTTAGCACAGCAGGAAGTAGCATTGATGGTTTAGAGAGGAAAACTTTTTCTTTTTACCTGATTTAGCATGCAGTGGGAGGGAATTTAAGCTATTTCAAGTATGTTCTGCCTCATGTGAGCTTATTTTGCTAATTAATCATGCTGGTTATCGTAGTTAAATTCTTTCCTTTTTTATTTTTCTGTCAGATTGCAAGGTGATAATGGTAGGGGTAACAGTGGCAGGAAACATTGTTTTGCTTGTGCTTACTTTTTAAGTTACAAATGTGTATGTACTTCTTCCTTTGCACTTCAAAGGTTTTTTTTGATCTCGATGAGATGATTATACTTTAGGGCAGGTCTTTTATGAAGATACAGAGAAACTAAAATTGTAGTTTAGAGTGTGTGTTGTTTAACAGCTCTTCCAGATCAAGCTGGAACCACACGTAAGTATAAATCCCCTTGCTTCTTGCAGTGGGGTAACTAATCTAGTATCACTGTCATGGAGTGAGTAGCAAAGGAGATAGGCTTATTTGTGAATATTCAATCCTATGCTTTTTTTTTATTAGCAGTGTTCTCAAATACAATTGGTTTTCTTTCCTTAATTCCCTCCTGGTGATATGATATAGCTATTTTGTATGTTCCCAAACTTGTATTTATGATTTAGAAAAGAAAAACAAGATAGGTGGAATAGCAAGCAAAGAGAGGAAGTACTGCTGATCTGAAGTGATTACTAAAACTAAAGTGACTGGGCTTAGATACAAGAATGATTGGGGAATTGGCTTTAGCTTTTATTATGCAGAAGGTTTGGGTGTTTTTCCTGGTCCTTTCTGTCCTTGAGCAATGATGGCTGTGACCAGGTCTTATTTTAAATAAAGCAAAGACTAATTGTGTTTGCAGTTGAGTTGCTGCTATATGTAAGTAGAGAAACATGGCTGAGACCATTTCAACAAAATATTGCAGTCATGATAAAGACTCATGATAAAGGATTTGGTTTTGTATGTGTTACCACCTCACATGATACTCATTAGAATATGCAAAGAGATAAAAGGGAGCTTCACCTCTAAGCTTGGGGATGGATCAGGGATAACATACCTTTCCTTATGTTTTTTCCGTTCTCCCCTGCTTTTATGCAGTTCATGGAGAAGTTTCACTAATGTTAGTGCCCAGAGTTTCCAGATGCTTTCTGCTAGTCACTGGGGAAAATTGTATATAATTCTGCTGTCCTTGCCATGTGAATGATTTGATTTAATTTAATTAGTCACGTACTGATTATACCGATTAACGTCAGTACATTTGATGTGCAGATGTTCAGTAGATCAGTGTCCAGGATGATCATCTTTGCTACATGGAACTGTATAGCATGTATACGTCTCTCCTGCTGGTTGTCTCCGGTGACCCAGAGCTGTGGTGTTCCAGTAAAGGAACAGCCACAAAGCCAGTAGTTCCAAAGAAGGATTGAACCAAAACATCTTTTAGTTGTACCTGATCTGAATGCTCTATAATATTACTAGTTGAAGAACAGAACCTTCATGTGCTGTATGCATTGTTTGAAATGTATAAAAACAATTTAAAAGCCTATAGGTGTCTTGCTGTATTAGAACTGAAATGAGTAACAGTGTATTACTGATTTTTATGATGTGTGTAGATTATGTTGTTTTATATTTGCAGTTAAATAAAGTGATAACATATTGATCCATTTTATATGTTTAGGTAATCTGAAAGACTCGGGCTGAAACAGTTGCTTATGTTACAGGACTGAAAAAGTAAATAAGATGATTTGCATGTGTTTAAAGATTCATTCAGAAGCAACTGAAAAAAAATCAGATAAAATGTCAAGAGCATTCGTTATTATTTCCCGTGAAAATGTACATTCAATCTTCTTTTAAAGAAACACTTAAATATATCTTAACCAACTTTGCTGTTATATAGAAAAGCAAGGACATTTCTTTGCAATAGTGTGATAATTGTTTTCCTGGTGTATTTCTAATGAATGATTAAATTTGAAAGCATTGTCCATTTTATGCATTTCTTGCTTTGAGATTGATCCTAAAATGAATATAGAGCATCTAGGAATTTTGAGGAAAACTAACTTGGGAAAATACAGACACTATTCAAAAACAGTATCTAATTTGAATGGGGGAAAGTATTCAATATTTCTTAGATTTGATGCAGTATGTTTGTATTACACTTCAGCATTATTTTTCTGTATCATCAGGCCTTGATCAGTTTCTCTGGACAACATAAAATTAATTCTTTTTTTCTTTTTGTTTTTTTAACCTTGACCATTCCTAACAGATAGTAAACATTTTTAAAAATCCACAGCTGTTGAAGACTTTATAGCCTTAGTAAGAAAGTGTTTTCCAGAGCATAATTGTCATCAAGTTGTGAATGGTTTGTTTATTTATCAATTAAACTAGCTTTCTGGAAAACCTGATAAGGGTCCCTTTCTCCATTAGACCTTATTAGAGTCATCAGCAATTATTTGTAATGCTTTTGCCAGTTTCTTAAACAGATAATCTGATCAGAATCTGTTGATTTAAAAATAGTAAGGTTCTTTTGTAGTTCCTATTCTTTTCCTGCTGATTAGAATAAAGTTCCTGTTGCGTTTCTGTAGGTAACGCTTTAAACTGGTCATAGGGACTTCCTGCTTGGAAAGAAAAATGGAAAATGTGATACTTACCTATGCATGTGCTCTAGAAAAACAATTTTTTTTCTTTCTTGATGTAAAGCTAAAACAAATTTATTTTTTAAAAATTTGTTCTTAAAGATACACGAGATAGGATTTCATCAGAACATAAATGGAACTTTATTCTGAAATGTACGTGCATAAATCCAAATGCCTGGAGTGAACTTTGCCCCATAAAGTACAGCACCTTTCAAATTTCTTTGGTACTTTGAGAAACACACATCTTTAAGTGGAAAAGTGCCTGTAAACTTAAAATGAATATTTTCTGCTGAAAATGCTATGAGATCTAGCACTTCCTGGAAGTAAAATCAAGTATGTCTTTTCTTAGAATAAATTTTCTCTTCTTGCTTTATGTTGTGACTGTATCTAATACTGTTTCTTTTTCTTCTCATAGTAGGCAGTGCTGGAACAAAAATGCAATGAAAGAAACACTGGATGAATGAATGAAAAGCCCTGCTTCGCAATCCCTCAGCATGGCGGGACTGCAGCTCATGACCCCTGCTTCCTCCCCAATGGGTCCATTTTTTGGACTACCATGGCAACAAGAAGCAATTCATGATAACATTTACACGCCAAGAAAATATCAGGTACTAGTGATAATACTAATACAGTAATTTCAGAAAAAAAAAGTACAATTAAATTCATTAATTTAATAGAAAAAGAACCAGAGCAGCTGGATATTATGCAGTGTTGCACCCAGTCTGGGCATGACTCTCTCAGCCCCACCTGTTGAGAGCTAATTGTGTCTCTCTTTCTTTAGCTTGGCTGTGTTCTACGTTTGTAATATCCCCCATGCCCTCTTCTCAGTTTGCTTTAACAAGTAGAACAACTTTTAAGATGAGTATTCTCTTGCTGCTGTCTGCAAAATGCTATAAATACAGTAAACAGTACCCTGTGCATCTCTGTCGTGTGCATACAATCATGTCTCCTTCCCCCTCTGACCTCTGTCTTCTACATGGTAAATCTTGATTTTTTTGGTTCGTGTACTGGTCAAAGCAGCTCAGTAACGTCAGAAACCCAATCAGGGCACACTGATGTTTGTTTTGGTAAGGAAAGCTATTTCTGAGTTTTAGAATTTCAGTTCTTTTTGCACTGCGGAGGTGCCTGAAAGCTAACATTTGACTAATATTACTGAAAAGCTTAGACCACCTTGAACTAATATAGTTGTTTGGCCGAAGCAATGTACGTGGTTGAATTAAAAGCTCTAACTTCTTTCATCACACAAGATAACTAGCAACAGAGTCATCTATTAAAAATATATAGTTACAAAGCTACTTAACAGCAAATTGCGATACTAGAGGATTTTAGATTTAGAAGCTAGACTACATATAGTGTCTACTAATATTTTTTTGAGAGACTGTGACAATACGTTGTTATGAAAGAGACATGTTAATACTATGGCACTGGGGAGATCTCTAGAGGTACTACTGACTTTTCTGTAGTTCATCTACCACTTGTGTTTTCTTTTATCATCTTTTTACTGCATTGCTGCAAGTAAGGACATCTTTTTTTTTTTTTTTTAAACCTAGGTTGAACTGCTTGAAGCAGCTTTGGATCATAATACAATAGTCTGCTTAAACACTGGCTCAGGGAAGACTTTTATTGCAGTACTACTCACTAAAGAGCTGTCCTATCAGATCAGGGGAGATTTCAACAAAAATGGAAAAAGAACTGTGTTCTTGGTCAACTCAGGTAAGGGGAGAAGTATACTAAGTTCCTAAACATGCTACTAATACTTCCATGGAATATTCCCTGATACAGTTTTGTGAAAGCACAGTGTAAAGCACAGCACAGCAAGGATGCTAAACTGATGAAAGAATATGATACCTTTCATCTTTTCCTTATAATCCATTTAATACAACCTGTTTATCTCTATAACGTCATCTGTTGCCCGATTTAAAATTAAGATACTGAATCTGAAGTGCAGTTTAGTTACCAAGCTGTTTCCTTGCTGTGGTTTTAAATGGAGGCAATTCCTGTGTAGACGTGGTTTAATGTTAGTCTAAGCTATGTTATGAAACATGGTGCTAGGTAATATGTCTGACATCTTGAAAATTAATGTATGAAAAGATGTGATTGAGGTTTTTTTAAATTTATTTTTTTTTGTTCTTAAGCAAATCAAGTTGCTCAACAAGTGTCAGCTGTCAGGACACATTCAGATCTTAAAGTGGGAGAGTATTCAAGTTTAGAGGCAACTGAATCATGGACAAAAGAGAAGTGGAGTCAGGAATTCTCTAAGCATCAGGTAACGTATTAAGTATAAACTATAAATATAAGCAGAGCCTATGGTAAGTTAATCTTGATCAGAAGCTTGCACTTTTTTTATACTGACACTTTTTTTTTCCTTTCAATCTAGGTTCTGGTTATGACATGTCATGTTGCTTTGACTGTTTTGAGAAATGAGTATTTATCCCTGTCAAATATTAATCTTCTGGTATTTGATGAGTGCCATCTTGCAATCCAGGATCACCCATACTGTGAAATTATGAAGGTGGGTTTCAATTGCATGAACGTTTTAATACTTGGTTGATGAGGAGTCACGGGATGGAAGGGCTGGAGAAGTGGGAACCACTTAAGGCAGTGTTTGCTGCCATGGAAAAACATCAGTGGAACCATGTTTTAGCATCTTCTAGGACTGTTAAATTACTGTAATGAATTAAGACTTCAGTGATATTATGAGATAGAAAAATAGAGTATTTACTGTATTTTACAGTGGGTATTAAGGAGAACTCTGGCATTAACAGAGAAGTTAAACTTAGGGAATTAGGGGAATTTTGTAAAATCATTGATAAAATATTTGAGTTTAGGAATGAGATGTACTAATCCGTTTTTATTTTGAAATACTGATTTCTAAAGATATTTGTAGGGCTCTTACCACATGGAGCCAAGAATGTCTGGAATTTGGCTTATGCCATACAAGAAACCTGTGTAATAGACGTCTTTCCATATCTCTCTTTGTAACCAGAGCATGTGTCTTTTACTTTTTCAGATGATACTTAGTTTTTACATGGCGTGGAAATGTTACGATATGTGTGTTGTAAACAGATACTCTGTGCAGTGCTAACTCCTTATTTATATTTTTCCACATTGTAAATATTTACCTTTAGAGATCATTGCTGTTAAGTGTTATTCAATTTCTAGTTTAACTTCCAGTCAGTGAAATAGAAAATGTTCATTCAATGTTTGGTTCCTTGTTCAACACCTGCTATTGAAACACTAGTTTCCAAGTAAGCATCTTAAATTTGCAGTCTGCAAGCTTGATGGTAGATTGCAGGATAAGTGTTCTAAGGTATTTCATTCTCTTTCACTTCACAGATCTGTGAGGATTACCCATCATGTCCTCGAATTTTGGGATTAACAGCTTCCATCTTAAATGGGAAATGTGATCCTGCTGAGTTAGAGGAGAAGATCCAGAAACTGGAGAAAATTTTAAAGAGCAATGCTGAAACTGCAACTGATTTGGTGGTTTTAGACAGGTATGTTGTACAGTTATGATTATTAAATTTATGCCTGCATTTTCATTTTGGGTAGCGGAATAAGCCAGTAGAAATATTTCCCCTTTTAAATTTTAGGAAAGTTTGTGTGTATGTGATGCCGTTACTTCTACTTGGAGTGGGGAGGGAATGTTAAATTGTTTTTTGAGTAGCCATTGTTGAAATACATCTTTCCTTGATTTGCCTTGATATTCAGACATTTTCTGTAGTTGTTAAAAAAAAAAAAAACAAACACAAAAATCCCAAGATACCAACCCCAACAAAGCAACTTAAAAAACCTACAAAAAACCCAAACAAACCAAAAATCACACAGAAAGAAAGAAACAAACAAACAAAAAAACCCAACCAGTACACCACCAATCAAGAAAATTCACATTTAACAGCACACTTCTGAACTTGTGAAATGCACTGTCTTTATGTTTGGAGAGTAACTGGTTCATGTTCAGAGTATGACGGAATGTTGCTATTTAATTTAGAAAAATGTTGCAACATGCACAGTACAAGGTGCTGTTAATGTCAGAAGTTACATGGTGTTTTGGGTTGATTTTTTTTTATTTATTTTATTTTTGCCTCAAATGAGTAACCTGGATTTAGAGGCTTATGAAAGACAGTGTGAGATGAGAGGAAGTAGTAAAAACTATTTAAATAGCAGTGCAAGTGGGTGTTTTCCTCTATTCTTACAGAATGTAGAATCCTGTAAATGTTATTTAAAATAAGGTGGTGATGTTGTAGAGGAAAATTAGTGTGAAATAATTCATATCTAGCATGTTTTCTTGCACCACCTGTACTGTGCTGTATGAACTGAGTTTCAGACAAAGTCAGAGACAGTTATTTCATGTTCTGGAACAGGTGTTTGGGTGTGTTTTTTAAATGCATTTTCCTGAATGTGTGTGAAGCATTTGCTTTTACGAATTTTCTCACTCATAGCTCTGCCATTCAAGAACAGTAATTACTTTACTAGTGGAAGTGTATATGTAGACCTAGATTTACATTATGTGCATTGTATTTGTTTTGCCTATCAAGAGAGTACACTTTGGAAACCCAAAAGTGAAGGTGGTGGTCAAGTAAATTCAATTTGCTTTGCCTTAAATTATTCTGATATTGGAAATGAACATAGTGATATTAACCTTTTTAGAAAGTGCATTAGAAAGCAAAGTATTCTAGAATGAAGTAGTTTAGTATTTGGGGTGGTGGAGGGGTTTTTTTACTTTATTTAACTGTGTAACTATTCATTATTAATTCATGGTGTACTTGAATACACTTCATGTTCCTGTTGTTATTTGCTGTATAACCTTAACAGGCTGAAATAGGTCTGACTTTCAGAAGCTGTGTTTAACTTGATCTTTGCCCTCAATTAAGATATACTTCTCAGCCGTGTGAGATTGTTGTAGACTGTGGACCATATACTGACAAAAGTGGGTTGTATGGAAGATTGCTAAAGGAATTGGATGAGGCACTTGCTTTTCTAAATGACTGCAACATATCTGTACATTCAAAAGAAAGAGATTCGACATTAATTTCTAAGCAGGTAAGGACATTAAGCTATGTGAAAAACTGGGGGAATAGAAGTCTTACTGCTGTTTTTCTTTGTTATGTGTATTACTTTACTGAAACTTTAAGGTAGCCAGCCTAGAGTATCTGAGCAAAAAGACTCCTGACTTTTGCAAGTCAGTGCAAGTCTTTTCTGAAATGAGTGGGACTTGAATATCAACCATTATCAGAACTTCATCTGGTTAGAGAATCTTGTACTCAAATTTGCTTAAGGCAATAAAATAATTCACTTTGGTGTTGTGGGTCCTTATTTCTGAAATAAAGAATTTGACATCTTTGTGATGTCCTATGACCTTTACGTAATTCAGTACAGAAGAGGAAGTAATGCTGCAGAAACTATTTGGAAAAACTGTCCCCAATTGTATTAAAAGATGATAAAATTCAGGCAAAAATTCCAGCCACAGATCTACAGGTTTCTGCAATTTGTCTTAGAACACACCTTGCTGGAATGAAATGGAGCCTCAGGCTTGCCCTACCTTTGTGTGTGTTTGGCCCTCTATTGTTATGTGAGATGGCAGAGAAGAGTCCAGAAGGCATGGTGTATTCAACAGGGACCTGTCACACATGGGGTCTGGGGTCCGGGCAGTGTTTTTTCCCCTCTCGGGCTCTGTGGTTTGGAATTTCCTCCTGAAGTCCAGCTATGTAGGTATGCAAGTCCTTGTTTAACAAGAAGACAGTAATGAGTCTCATATCTATAATAGTCCTTGAGGAAGCTGGAGAATGTATTTCTTTCGTCAGCCCAAAGTATTCCAGTTTCCTTTAATATTTTTAGGAACCCAGCACTCTGATGCTGTCCAGAAAAGATTATTTGGGCTAGGAGGAGGGATGTTACATAAGGCAGCCAATTAATGGCTGCACGGGAAAAGGAAGTCCTGGGTATTTTTGTGCTAAACTTAAAATGTAATAGGCTAAATTATATAAGGAATGCTAGTGGCTGGGGGCAATCCCCAGGATTTGCATAGTCCAGAAGAGTGGATTAACTGCTATGCTTCAAATGCACATGACCCTCTGTGCTTGCTTTCTGATTGAGTAGCTTTCCAAGAAGATGAAGACACCCATATCATGAAAAAGAAATCAGTTTTCAGCCTGAGGTGCCTTTTGTTTTTAGCATTGGAAAGCATCAAGACTCTATGTGCAGTTAGATTTGGCTTAGATAAATTTTGCCCTTAATGAAGTCTTACAGCTAACAGACTTCATGGAAGATAGTGTAAAGAGGGTGATAACCTGTTCTTTACTGCCTCACAGAAGGGAAGAGAAATTAACGCAGCAACTGAAACTTATGTTATCCTGACTGGTTTTATTGTTCTGTCATAGTTGTTACAAGAACTATGCATCCAAATTGTGAGTCTTTTTGATAGTGTTATCAACATACCTGATTTCTGGATTCCTAGTTTGTTTGACTAGGTAGCGTTGATGGTGCTCAAGTGCCTATGCTGTACTTTGAGTAGATTATAATTTTCTGTCTTTCCTATTCCACCCGCACGTACAAACACCTCATTTTTTTTTCCCTTTGAGAGGCTAGACTTGCTATGATTACCCTGAGGCCACTATACAACTTTCTGGTTAGATGCTTTTGAAACCCTGGCAAGTATCAGGAACAAGTGAAGTAAAAATGCCTAGTAAAGTATTTATCTTTGTTAGATCTGCGTTAAATATAAATGGTAATAATTTCTGCTTTGTTCAACTAGCTGCATCAGGAAGTATTCTCCTTTCTAGCATAATTATCTTATGGTAAATTTCAAATTACAATTCAAACAAAATTGTAAAATATTCTTTAAATGTGGTGGGTTTTTTTTTTTGAGATTCAGGAATGTACAAAGTTCAGTTGTAATGATTCAGGGGAGAGGGGGAAACCTGCTCCATTAGAAACACCAAAGTTGCCAAGGTCATCTAAGTAACCGAAACAAACTTGTAAATATTTTTAAAATAGAACAATTGTCATAATCCTTATAAAGATTGTGCTATATGAGAAACAAGATCCCAGTCTTAAATGTGCATGAATGTACATTTTGAACTGATATTTGAATTCATTTGTTGTAGATACTGTCAGACTGTCGAGCTGTATTGGTTGTTCTGGGACCCTGGTGTGCGGATAAGGTAGCTGGGATGATGGTGAGAGAGCTACAGAAGTATATCAAACACGAACAAGAGGAGCTGCACAGGAAATTTTTATTGTTTACAGACACTTTCCTAAGGAAAATACATGCACTCTGTGAAGAGCACTTCTCGCCTGCCTCACTTGACCTGAAATTTGTTACCCCAAAAGTGATAAAGCTGCTTGAAATCTTGCGCAAATATAAACCATATGAACGGCAGCAGTTTGAAAGTGTTGAATGGTATAACAATAGGAATCAGGATAATTATGTGTCTTGGAGTGATTCTGAAGATGATGATGAAGATGAAGAAATTGAGGAGAAAGAGAAGCCAGAAACTAATTTCCCATCTCCCTTTACTAATATTTTATGTGGAATTATTTTTGTGGAAAGAAGGTACACGGCAGTTGTTCTAAACAGGTAAAGCTTTTTATTTAAAAAAAAAAAATCATTTAAAAAAAAAATAATGCAGACTCAGCTGCCAGCACATGCATTTTAATATCATGAATATGTAGGGGATTGTCTTAGGTTTTCAGAACTCTTATTGGTTTAGAAGATCGTACTGGATCTGCATAAAGAGTAACAAGAAAAAATATAATTCAAGCTGTGTGTTTATGGGGTGGATTGGAAGAGCTTGTGTCTTTGAAAATTGTGCTCAAGGGCTTGTTTTGGACCTGACTGTGTAATTTGATTCCTTTAGAAGGCAAAATGTGAAATACTGTACTTAACCTGTAAAATTGCCATATACTGATTTGGCTTAATCAGTCTTTAAATTTATATTTGCAATGGATGCTGGAAACTTCTCTATGCTACTGAGTGCAATACTTCTGGAAACTTTACCATTACCTTACTAAATCATATTATTATATGATCCAAAACTACAGAAAATGAAATTTGCCCTTGCACAAAAACTTCTTAAGATTTACCAGTACCACTTTAAGAGATAGTGTTTATAAAACGCCTATTCAGTCAAATACTAAGCATTTTCTTACCGTCTCCACCAAGAAAAATATGAACCCTGGAATATTTGCCAAGATACACTTTGCAATATTCTAGTTCCTTATCAGTTCTTATTCCCGAATGTGATGTGTTAGTTATGCATAACACTTAATTGTTAAATGCTATTTGCCACAAACCATGAATGACATCTGATTTATTCACTGATCTTGATTTTGGGGGTTTTTGGTAAGTTTTTTTGATAGTATGCTAAATGTCCTGTGCAGTTTGTTTATTGCTTTCTGGATACCTCTGAATCTGACCCTTTTGTTGTTACCTTTTTGCCGGAGTGAATAGTTTGAGTGCATAATGTATTCTTTGATCTGCAGATTTGTATGGGGGTTTTTTGTGAACTTTTTTTTCTTTGCCTTTTTTGCATTTTTAAATATGATTATGTAAATTTGCAATATGAAGCAAACCAAGTCATTCAGTGAAATGAACATGTTCTGTTAATAACTCCTGAAGAAATATCCCTAACAGATTCTGATAAATTTTTGCTGAGCTGACAGAGTATTTTGTTATTCTACAGGGAGTGAACAGAATTGTGAAAACTTTTTTTCTTCCCTGTTAAGTTACGAATGTGATTTAAATTTTACTTTTTCCACTGTGCATAGACTGTTTTGTGCGCTGTACTATATCCTAACTGCTGATAGAACACAATGTCTAGATCAAAGAGGTAACCAAATTCTGTCATCTTTAAAAAGCTTTAGACACCTTTGGTACAGGTTATTGGCAGCATAAAATAGAACTATATGTAACTTTTTATCCACTTTGGAAAGCTAGCCAGCAGACTCAAAATGCTCCTTTACCTCATGTAACACACCTGGTCTCAAAATACCTGGATTATCAGCAGACCTGGTCTGCTGAAGTTAAAGCTGAAAGCCTTCAGTGGAGACCCTCACTTCAATTGAGTGGATTTGGTTGAAGAGCCTCTGCTGATTGTAGTTATATTTAGGCTGTATATATAGGTGGAAAGACTGTCTCCTGAATAAGGAATTCATGAGTGTTTGAATTACTATATCAAACCACTGGAGCTTCCAGTAATCCAGTATGGATCATTATACAGAACTAACTTAAAACAGAAGTATAACTTACTGCCATAATAAATACTATTTATTTAGAGCCTAGAGTCCCATTTTATGAAGTCCATGATAACTGAGGAAGCGCAAAATTCATGGCATCTGTTGTATTTTCTGGAAGAAATGGATAGGAATTTTCTCTGAAGCAGTAATTGGAGCATATCTTCTTAGAGATCTTTAGCACCAGCCACTGCGCATACTGTAAATACTACAAATTGGGGGGGGGGGGAAAAAGGAAAAACAAACCCCAAAAAACTCAACTTATTCTTTGATTATTATTGCACACAACTGATGAAGTGACTTACTGTTTCATTTGGTGTGTGTAGTTGAGTTCTGGTGCCTATAAGCTTGTTTTCAGAAGAGAAAACATTTTCTGAAGCCTAGTTTCCTTCCATTTTCATTGTGGTGCCTCTCAGCTCCCTTAGAGGGGGGTCTGAAAGCAAAAGTTTTCATATCTATTTGGAAAATACCACCTGTTACCTAACACTAATAATAATTTTTTAACCACAAGGTTGAAGTCTTGAATGTTTCTCAAGGACTTGCCAAAGACGTGCAAAGTGAAATGTTTATTTAGATGGTTTTAATTGCCCATTCTATAATAAGTGAGATACAGTAAGAATGTTGGGGATGGTTGGTAGGCACTCAGACTGAAGCTATATGACTTGACAGAAATGACATGTGGGAAAAGAAATATATATATAATATATAATATATATAATTAGGTTTTTTGTCCAGTTATTAACTCACACTTATCTTCCTATGTTTCCATACTTCCTTTCTCGGGACCCTAGCCTGCATACAGAAATGTGGATCTCTTTGGCCTTGAACTAATGAATCACATACATTTTAGAACAGGAGGGTCCCTCTAGTACATTTCTGTAAGGATAGTAAGCTATTTGCCACTTTCACATTCTCTTGCCTATGCTCCCTGTCCATTCTAGTTCTAACAGATTGCAAAGGAATGAACTCTTCAAGGTGTTCCTGTAAATCTTGTTTAAAACAGCAACCAGATTAAGGGGAGAGTTCAGTAATGTCCCAAGGGTAGAAAGGCTGGAAAGGCCAGGGAGAACTTTGCCATTTTCCATCTAGTTTGGCAGCAGCTTGCTGGATGGGTGGTGGGCATGTAGCTGGGGACTGGCAGAGCACCCATCTTATATGTGAGGCAGATCTGCTGGAGATGTGATTGGGAAAGGTTTCACTTACTCTGAATTATTTATCTGAGAAATCTTCTGTCTTGTCTGTGAAATCAAAATGGTGCAAAAGCCAGCCTTTCCCGCTTCTGTAACATAAAGAAGGACATATGGGAATAAACTGAGAGCATGGATGATCCTTACCTCCCCATTCAGTGTTCCTTTTTGAAGAATTGGATTAAATCCTCCAATTGTAGATACACTTGGGTTAATTTCAAAAGTAGTAAACATCTCAGTGGTCAAACATTTTGTCATTAGTATAGCTGAACAGAATATGTATTTTAATATTAAAGAGAATAAAAATCTATGTTTTAACCTAAAAATTAACACCTTATATTGGGGCAATATACTTTGAGGGAGCATTACAGGTTTTTCTACTAGAATTGGTCGTCATCTACAGAAAATGAGATTAACTAAACTGGTCATGAGTAGGGTGCCTTGACAACAGGGAGCCTTAGAGCAATAGATTGGTTTAAAAAAATCTGGTTTTACCATGATAGGTCTGAAATGCATGTGATGCATGCACACACATGCTGTGTGTATATGCAGTCAGGCTTATTTTCCTTACTGAGGTTTTCACTAGAACTAGTGTTTTTAGAGAAAACTAAGGTCAGTTTTATATGTTAGCGTGGCTTAATTGTCATCCTTCCATTTCTTCTTTTAATGTAAGTATTGCAAACAAAAGATTGTCTCCATTTTCTGGGTTGTGTGACTTCTAAAAACACATGTAATATTTTTAGGCTGATAAAAGAAGCTGGTAAACAAGATCCAGAACTGGCTTACATCAGTAGCAATTTTATAACTGGACATGGCATTGGCAAGAACCAGCCTCGTAACAAGCAGATGGAAGTAGAGTTCAGAAAACAGGAAGAGGTAACTTCAAGAAAAATAATTGAAACTAGCAGCACTTTGAGACCCTTTTGGTTTCTTTCTTTGGGGGTGGGTGTGTATGTATCTTCAAAACCAACAGGCAGAGTCTGGGCACAGTCATTGGAAGTTCAGGGAATACCCTTGGTTTAATATGCATGTTATTCGAGATACAGATGTTCTTCATTTAAAAAAAACAACAAACAAACCAAACAAAACCAAAAAAAAACAAAACAAACCCTCCATGTTTAGAGACGTTACTATGTTACCATACACAAACAGAAAAATGTAAAATCATGTCTGTGTTTAGTCAGATCATCAGTGATCTGATTTTTCTGCTCTGGGTTAGTAGTAGTAAAGTAATACTGTAAAGAAAGTCCAGATTTCTGGCACTTCCAACAGTTAAGCTGGTTTTAATATTTATCTTTGCTAATGAATTTGGTAAATCATGAAATGATAAAAATGTAAAACCCTATGACTTTGACCTCACTTAAAGCATGTGAAGTATTTTGAAAGCAAACGCATTTATCCCTCCCCCTCACCTGGCTGTAGTAGCTTCTCAGACTTGGGTAATTCCACATACCAGATTTGATTCCTAGAAGTCTGCCTGTTAAATAGCCTTGCTGTGTTTCTGAAATGACTTTTTGTAATAGTTTTATATCTGCATATTTAGACAATTTTTGGAGTGTCTGATCCGCTCTCCTTGTTTTTATGGGCTTTTGATGAATCTGATGATGGAAACGGGTCTTGGACTAATCTCTGAAATTTGTCTTCATTACTTTTTCAGGTTCTTAGAAAATTTCGTGCACATGAGACCAACCTACTTATTGCTACTAGTATTGTAGAAGAAGGTGTTGACATACCAAAATGCAACTTGGTGGTGCGTTTTGATTTGCCCACAGAATACCGTTCCTACGTGCAGTCAAAAGGAAGAGCTAGAGCACCAATTTCCAATTACATCATGTTAGCAGATACAGACAAAATCAAAAGTTTTGAAGAAGATCTTAAGACATACAAAGCAATTGAGAAGGTATGAGATCAAAGGAATGTGCCTGTTTTTATTAAATTTATCATAGTATTTTAAAGGAAAAATCTCTCATTATGCTCTCTTCTTGAAATGTTAAGATCCTGAGAAACAAATGCTCAAAATCTGTCGATGCCAATGAAACTGAAACTGAACCCATTGTTGATGATGATGATATATTTCCGCCCTATGTGTTGAGGCCAGATGAGAACAGTCCAAGAGTTACTATTAACACTGCTATTGGACACATAAATAGGTAAGAGGCACATTCACTTTTACTTTTTGTCTTTAAATAAAAAGTTGCTTAGTCTGTCTTGCAACATGGAAGCGTAGGCTGGGGCATTGTATGAGTTTCCTCTTAAGAATCTTGTAGGATTTTCCCCCACTAAAGAAAGTGAACACAGTGTTTTGAAAGGATATTTTGTTTTTTGTCTTTTTGTCCTACAGAGGTTCTAGCTCTGATAATAAATCTAGTGATACTGATTCCTGTTTAATTAAAAGCTGCCCTGATAACATTCCTTTTCCAAATGGGTAGCAAGATTATTTTTTTTGTTGTTCTTGGCAAGCTAGCTTAAAAAAAAGTGTCTTGTTAAAATTGTAGTAAAATCTTCCACTTCTAATATTCATATCTGTAATAGCAATCTGTTGTCATGTTTAAAAAAAACACAACAGCATAGTAAGCAAGCTGAACATAATACAAGTTTTATTACATACATTGCTTCCAAGCCAATATCATCTTTGTCAGGCCATGGCAATTGGAGGAGGTCCCCATTGGCTGGAAAACGTAAATGTTATGGCACTTCAAAAAAGGCAAGGAAGAATTTCCAAGGAGCTACAAACCTGTCAATGTTACCTTAGTCATGCAGAATATTATGCACCAAGTCTTCATGGCGGCCGTTTGCAGGCACGTAAAGGAAAAAGTGGTTGGCAACAGGCAGCAGGAGTTTTATCAAGGGCAGTTTCTGCCTGACCAGCTTTGTTTCCTGTGACAAATGCTTGCTTGACTCTGAAACGGGAGAAAAACAGTGAATGTCATTTAGTTAAGTGAAGATTTCAGTGCAATTGCCATAGTACCTTAGTGGCCAAATGCGTGACATGCAGAGCATCTCAGTGGACTGCCTGGTAAATAAAATTTGGCAAACCAGTCATATTCAAAGGGTGTAATGGTAGGTGATTCAAAGGCAGCTGCTTGCATTTGTAATTCCTCATGGGCCATTAAGAGGTATAATATAATTTAACATCAGCATGTTTGCATTTGACACCAAGGTGTGAGGGGGGGAAATAAGTGCAGTGGAGGTAAGGCTACCCATTCAGAGGGGAACCGTGACAAATAGGAGGAATAGGCCAACAGTAAACGTTGGAGATTAAACAAAGGCAAATGCAAACACTGGTACCTGGGATGGAATAGTCCTGTGCTTCATTGCAACCTTGGAACCACCTTTCTAGAGAGCAGCTTTGTAGTAAAGGACTTGAGGTCTCCCGCTCAACAGTTAGTTGAACATCAGTCAGCAGTGTACCCTTGCAGTGCTCGATATGGCTTGAAGTCACCTTTTGTGGTGTTTACACCAGTAAGGCAAGATTCCATTGAAATGTCTTTAGGTTTCAATTTGCAGGTTTTGATTATTTGTAAAATGTTTTGTCAACTTAGGTACTGCGCTAGATTACCAAGTGATCCATTTACACACCTAGCTCCCAAGTGTAAAACCCGAGAACTACCTGATCATACGTTTTACTCTACTCTCTACCTGCCAATCAACTCACCTCTTCGAGCTTCAATTGTTGTAGGTATTTGGGGAAGGAAAAGCATAGAAATAAGTAAATACGTTGGCATAGATGTGTGTGTGTGTGCCTTTTCTAGAATTAGTTTGTTTCATTATTGTAATAAAAATGACATGATTTTTTCTTTTCCTTTACTGTGCTCTGTAACTGTATTTAGATCCCTGTTTGTATCTGTTATAATCTGTTTTCCAGCAGTTACTGTTTATTCCAAAGGCAAAAATATTTATGTGTTCTTCCCAGTGCCTTGTTTTTTCACACGCTTAAATATATATCAGTTGTAGGAAAACATCTTTTATTGGTTTTGATCAATAGTAAGTTGAGTTCAAAAACTTGTAATTTTAGCTTCTGTGAAAAAATAACATAAGCCTGAATATCTGCACAAAACTGTCATCAATGTAATATTTTGCAGAGTTTTGCTTACCTAGTGTTTGTGTTAACTAAACTAGCCGTACAATGTATAATGAGTAATGTGCTAATTAACCAAAGCTTTTAAGAAGTATTTTAATGTTTATAGGGTCCTCCAATGAGTTGTGCGAGACTGGCTGAGAGAGTTGTAGCTCTTATTTGCTGTGAAAAACTGCACAAAATTGGTAAGAACTGGAAAAGCAACACTTCTTTGCTAAAGAATAGTAAAGAATTGTAATTGAGAAATTTAAGATGGTATAGATATCGTGCATATACATGTATTTCTGCTCTAGCCATATACTATAGCTTCCCTTCTCTTGCCTTCGTTTTGTGATATGGTCATGTAATTACTAACTTAGCGTACATCTTTCAAGCTCAAGTTAGATTCTCCAGGGGAATCTTGTTATTTAACATATTTTGACTTAACCAGCAAATGCAATATTAATACAAGACACACAGATTTTGATATTGAATATACTTAATAAAGGGGAAAAGAGTCTTGTTCTCTACAAGACTTTGCTTATATGTTAGGGATTACATCCTGCAGCCAAAAAAATAACTGGTATTTTTCAAGTAAATTGTAACTAATTAAAATATAAAATATGCAGCCCTAAATTTATTGTATTCTCTACTGTATCATAAGTCATGTTCCAAAACATGAGTCATGGAACATGACATAAGTCATGTTCCATGTCATTGCAGGATTATTTCAGCTCTCTTGTCTCTAGTAAGTATAATGGACCATATTCTTTATTGTAGAATGTTTTAAAGAGAATTCCATGTTAGGGGTGCTTTGATGAAGTACAGAAGTATTTATGTATCTTTTAAGCAAAAAAGATTGTAGGTCTGGGGTTTGTATTTTTTTTTCTTCTGTCTGAATTAAACCTTTTGATCACTGAATTTATACCAATAAATGTATCCAGGAATCATAGAATTGTCTAGGTTGGAAGGGACCTTAAAGATCATCTAGTCCAACCATCAACCTAACTCCATGATGACACCATGATGACTCAACTCAGTGTTGAGGGTACACACTGCTGTTGAGTAGTAATCCCCTTTTTAGAATGATACAAAACTATAACTGTTCCCTCTTTCTTGGCATAATTCCATGTGAGTGATTTTCAAATGAGTATTTCAGTCACTGGTTGGTTTTTATGGGCAAAAAAAGTTTCTCTGATATTTTCATTACAGAATTGAATTTTTTTTAATTAAAATTTCAGAAGTGCTTGCAGAAAAGTTCAGCTTATCACTCTTTCCCCAAAGTTACACTTTTGGAGCTGTGCAGTAGTAAGTGTATTTTAACAACTTAGGTGAGGGGTTTTCATGAACAATCAGTCACATCTGCTGAATAGTAGCTGAATGAACCAAGATTTGATTGTTCCTAATGCTATTTCTTTGTATTCTTCTGTAACATTCAGGTGAACTGGATGATCATTTGATGCCAGTTGGGAAAGAAACGGTTAAATATGAGGAGGAGCTTGATTTACATGATGAAGAAGAAACCAATGTTCCAGGAAGGCCAGGCTCTACAAAACGAAGACAGTGCTATCCTAAAGCTGTTAGTGTCACTCACTGCTGCCCACATCTCCAATTAAATGTTTGATGATGTGATTAGAAGACAAAATTGCCAACTCTTAATCTTATCTGATAACGATCTCTTACACTAAATCTTGCATTTATAGTGGAAATATTTTGCAGTTTTAACTGTATGGAAACGCATTGTCTGAATGAGCTTATGCAACCATATGCTTCGAAAGCATGCTGGTAGTTCACAGAATGTGCACTTTCTATAAAGCCCTTAAGTAATTCTATTCTTGGCATTCTCCGTGTGCCCCAGTTTTATTAGTAGTTAAAATAATTGGTTATTGGGAAAGCTCAGGAAAGGTTAATGTGGCATCACGGGGTATATTACAGAGGGAACAACAGTTGAGAAAACCTTTCTCTTGCAATACTTCACAGTTTGAATCTTTGCACAGTGTTTATTGGTGCTTCTTGTTACAAGTGCCTTTCTCAGTCCCCTTACCTCACTAGGGATTTTTGACCCATAAACTGCATGATTACGGTATCTCTCATTCAGAGGAGTTGATTTGTCAAGTGATGCATCATTCTTTCTTGGTCATTTTTTTAATGCAGAATCCAAGAATACTTTCCCTTGCTTTTGTCCCAGCTTTTCACATCTGGAAAAGAAGCTTTGGCAAATGTTTGAGGTCTACAAGATTCTCTTGGGCTTAATATAGTTATTAAACTTATGAGTAATTTTCCATTAAGCCAAGACCATAGTTTTGCCACAGTATAACTTTAAAATCCAGGACTACATGTATTGCAATTTAGTTTTAGATAAACAGGAGGATCATTTTTGAGACCTACAAAGTAATGAACTCCTATCAGACATAGTTCATGGTTTCTTAAGGTCTATAACAAATACAAGCAGCAGAGTTTAAAGTGCTTGTGGCTGTTGTGAGTATTCACATCTGCAAGCTAGAATTGTTATTAGGAAACTCCTATAGTGTAGCGCCCAGGCAAAGGGGCAGTGTATCTAATTTTGTATGTGTGTTTGCCTTAAGTGTATGAAGAACCATTTTTGATACTTCTAAACAGTTCTGCTGGGGAAAAGAATTTATCTTAATTAAGCTGTAAGTTTGGCCAAGCTTATATGAAAACTGAATTACTGGGATGTAGTTTTTTTCCTCTGTGTGCCCATTTTTCTTTCTCTTTCCTTTTACTTTTTTTTATTTCTACTGTTAAGGTCCAGAAACCCTGGATATAAAGTGTGCTCCAGAGTTACCGGCTAAATATGGAAATTGGCATAAAAACTTTAGTTGTATTTATGGTGAAGGGTGGTCTGTGTTTTACAGTTAGACTTGCATTTCTAACGCAAGGTGGGTATGGAGGAAGTTTTAGGGATGTAATGGAAGTTGCCTCTTGGCGAGTAAGAACTGTTTGGACAGATCACATGGCGGCCAGGCCAGACTGCTGACCAAATGTTTTGGCTTAAGAAAGAAACAATTACTTAAATCCAAATTAATTTTTTTTTATTCCTCATTTTTAGCAATGCCATTACAAATAAACATGTGAAGGCTTGTTCAAAGAGTAGTCTTTAGGTGAATTTTGCTGATTTTTATCATGTCAGCTTTTTCTTTTTTTTTGATTTTTAGATTCCAGAATGTTTGAGGGATAGTTATCCCAAACCTGATCAGCCCTGTTACTTGTATGTAATAGGAATGGTGTTAACTACTCCTCTACCTGATGAGCTCAACTTCAGGAGACGAAAGCTATATCCTCCTGAGGATACGACAAGATGTTTTGGCATACTGACAGCCAAACCTATACCTCAGGTAATGAATCTAGCTCCTTTCCTTATTCTACGTGGCTTACAACCTGACATTTTCGTCTTATTGCCCACCCCCAGACTGAAGAGTTGGAAGTGACCATAAGTGCTGCTTGTATGGAGTAACCTCCAGAAAATAAGCAATAATATCCATCCAGCCCAGTTACCACTTCATTTTCTTTCTTTAGTGATGGAACAATTTGTTCTGTTTTTACTGTTTTGTTCTGTTGTTTCTACTTTTGTTGTTTTACAACTTAATTTTTTATTGTTTTGCAGTGACAAATTCAAAATCTTTCTCCTTTTTTGTATGAGGCACGATAGGAGTGGTGTTTCAGCTACAGAGATGCCTTGCCTTACTATACCTTATCTATATGAAAGCTACAGTAACAAGTCCTTTCAGCATTCCTAGTCTGCAGCAGCAGAAAAAGTAGGCCATGTTAATTGAAATTCATACTTCTTCCATAGGAAAATTTTTGATAGACGTTTTCTGTGGAAGAGACTCAGCTGAGGAAGATTTTTTGAATTATATTTTCTGTTGTCCATGGAAGAAAACATTTCAGCAATATTGCTGGGTTTCACATTTCTTCCTCCGTAATGGAAAGAAGACTTCAATTTTTATTTGATCTTATGTACAGAGGAGAGCTGTAAAACACAAGAATAACTATTAAAAAACAACAAAAAAACCCATTCTTTATGACTTCAAAATCTCATCTATAATTGAAGGTCACTAAAGGTCAAAATTCTGATCCAGTGTGCTGTGAGGTCAGGCAAGTGCTACCTCAGCATCTGAACTAAACAGCCAGTACTCTGTAGAGGAATCCTGCTCTGGATTTTCTCTCTTAATTTCTCCTGGTTTTTCTTTCTTATTCAGATTCCTCACTTTCCTGTGTATACTCGCTCTGGAGAGGTTACAATATCTATTGAGCTTAAGAAATCTGGTTTTACTCTGTCTCTGCAAATGCTTGAGCTGATAACGCGACTCCACCAGTACATTTTTTCACATATTCTTCGTCTTGAGAAACCTGCACTAGAGTTCAAACCCACAGAAGCTGATTCAGCCTATTGTGTTCTACCTCTTAATGTTGGTAAGAATAGAGCTCTTGTTTTTTAAATATTCACTTTGAATCACTTTAGCAACGTGTTTGTTAATGTTTATTTCAGGTGTTAGCTGTAGTAATAATAATACCGTATGTGGTAGTATGACAATTTGTCAGTTATATTTTTATTACTTCTTCACAATTCCAAATTAGTTTTAAGTTGGTGATGTGAGTCAATTTATAGTAAGTTTCAGCTGACTCCATAAGGGGATAAAATTGTATATGTCTCCTTTTAAACTTTTTGGAAATAATCAAATATGTGTATAGAATTTAAAAAAAAACAACACACAACAACTTTGTAATTTACCATTTCCCAGAAAAGTTCAGCCTGAAAAATTCCCTCCTGAATAACTGAGTTATGCATTTTCCTTTTTAAGTTGATGACTCCAGCACTTTGGACATTGACTTTAAGTTTATGGAAGACATCGAGAAATCTGAGGCACGTACAGGCATTCCCAGTACACAATATACAAAAGAAATGCCTTTTATTTTCAAGTTAGAAGATTACCAGGATGCAGTTATCATTCCACGGTGAGTGCTACATACATATTTTAAGTATGTACCTATTGTATTTATAAAAACATTGGTAGTAAGGGGATATTAGTATCTCCAACAGAACTGCTTGTAAGAAATGTACGCTATTATTCTGAAGGTATCTGGTGGTATCTCAAATAATTGAAAAATATATTTTAGTCATTAGTTAATCTTACATCATAGGATTTAAGTGTTAAGTGCCTGCCAAGACACATTATATTTTTATTAGGAATAGTAGAGTTCACCGTAAAACTTATGTAGTATTCTGTTAAAACATTGCAACTTCATCAAGACCTGGCCTACTGAAACCAATTTTAATCTGGAACATTGAGTGGGCATCTGTTTCTCTGGTTACCACTTATTCACAGCAAGGCCTGCTGAAGCAATGTATGCTACTGGTAGATGGAAAAATTAACATGTGAAAAAAAGGTAATCTTTCTGCTGAGTGGTATTTAGAGGTGAAATTTATGTCATTTTATGTACTAGGTATGCAAAGGTTCTCCAGAATTGGTAGGTTTTATAGAGACTTAATTTTTCCTCATGTCATGTTTGGCATGATGTGAAAAAAGAAAATTGGTTGACTGGCTGTGCTTGTACTCACCACATTGTAAACAATGGTAGTTGCAGAATATGCATGGAAGGAAAATATTAGTACTTTGTCTTAGCCTCATATGTGTTAGATTTTCTTTTTTTTTTTTCCTTAAAATCTCTTCCTATCCGTGCTGATGACTACTGTGGTAAAAATGCTAGTGTAAAGAAGTGGTTATGGACCATCAGTGTGTGTAAGCATTACTTCATGAGAGAGAAGAGCCAAAATAAAAAGTTTGTTAGGTGTTTGGAAATTATCCTTTCCTCCTTACTCGTGGAGATCATTGTCCAGAGCTTGATTTTGTATTAGATATTGAAGACATAAATCGTTCATTTAATTTAAATATTTCTGTAGAGGGAATTCTGTAGATTATAGATGGACTTTATTCTTTTTTATCTTATAGCACACTTCTCATTCAGTATTTCAGTTAGCTAAACAAATGGTTTCTACAACAAAAAACCACACCAAACAAAGACTTCAAGTGAGGTATTTAATGGTTTATCAACTGACGACATTGGAACATAAAGAACTTAGCATAAGCTTTACCCTAAGGCTATAACATATGCCAAAATACAACTTTTTTTTTATTTTAGGTATAGAAATTTTGATCAGCCTCATCGATTCTACGTAGCTGATGTATACACTGATCTTACTCCACTCAGTAAATTCCCTTCCCCTGAATACGAAACTTTTGCTGAATATTATAAAACAAAGTATAATCTTGACCTGACCAATCTCAACCAGCCACTGCTGGATGTGGACCACACATCTTCAAGGTAACAGCAGTCATATATGTGTCTGATGTTTGGAGTTTGACAATAAAGTGCCTTTTTTTTTTTTTTAATAGGAGAAAGTTGAGGACTTGTAGTTTCTAAAATAATTACTGATTTTTTTTTTTCTTGAGGTATTTAACTTATGTTGTCATTGTAACTTGAGTCCATTTTTTTCCAGACATAACTGTGCTGTCACTTCACAATGCATTGAATAGTAATAATAAGTCATCACTTTAGAAAGTTTAGGCTAAGTAAGTTCTTTTCATTAATTATGTACTTTTCACATGGTTTTTAGACTTAATCTTTTGACTCCTCGCCATTTGAATCAGAAGGGGAAAGCACTTCCGCTAAGCAGTGCTGAGAAGAGGAAAGCAAAGTGGGAAAGCTTGCAGAATAAGCAGGTAAAATAGAAGTATCTAATTCAAGTTGCCTCTCTCTTAACAGTGGTCAGACGACTATCTTTACAGGTAAAATTCTTTTCTTCCCCCCTCTTCTCCCCAGATACTGGTTCCAGAGCTCTGTGCTATACATCCTATTCCAGCATCATTGTGGAGAAAAGCAGTTTGCCTGCCCAGCATACTTTATCGCCTGCACTGCCTTTTGACAGCAGAGGAACTGAGAGCTCAAACAGCCACGGATGCTGGTGTAGGGGTTAAATCACTTCCTGCAGATTTCAGGCATGTAATTTTTTAGTATGATATCTAATTTCACTGGAAAACTATGTGAAAACTTAACCATTACTGCTTAAATTTAAAACTTCTTCCCTTTAACTCATGTCAGTTTTCAGTGAAGCATAGTTAAAAAGACTTCTGGTGAAGTTAGATGCTGCAATCACTGTTCTTCTCAGAAGAACGTGGCTTTTTTTAAACCTGTATGTGCATATAGTCTTCTTGTCTTGTGATGATAATTTTTTGTTAACAAAATCAGCATGTATCTTTACAGATATCCTAACTTGGACTTCGGATGGAAAAAGTCTATTGACAGCAAATCCTTCATCTCTATTCCTAACTCCTCTTTAGTAGAGAATGAAAATTACTGTAAGCACAGCACAATTGTAGTCCCTGAAAATGCTGCACATCAAGGTGCTAATAGAACCTCTTCTGCAGAAAACCATGACCAAATGTCTGTGAGTTACAGAACATTGCTCAATGAGTCACCCAGTAAACTCCAAATTGATGTCTCGGCAGAACTTGCAGCAATTAATGGTGTTTCTTATAATAAAAATCTTGCCAATGGCAATTGTGATTTAGTTAACAGAGACTTTTGCCAAGGAAATCAGCTGAATTACTGCAGGCAGGAAATACCTGTACAACCAACTACCTCATATCCCATTCAGAATTTATACAGCAGTGAGAACCAGCCCAAGTCCAGCAATGAATGTACTCTACTGAGTAATAAATACCTTGATGGAAATGCTAACAGATCTACCTCAGATGGATGCCCCAAAATGGCAGTGACCACCAGTACTTCAAAAGCTATTAATCTTTCAAAAGACAGAGCAGATTCTGAAAAGAACCCTTCCAGTGGGTACTCCTCAAAAACTCTCGGTCCTAATCCTGGTCTCATTCTTCAAGCTTTGACTCTTTCAAATGCTAGTGATGGATTTAATCTGGAGCGGCTAGAAATGCTTGGTGACTCGTTTTTAAAGCATGCCATCACTACATACTTGTTTTGCACTTACCCTGATGCTCATGAGGGACGGCTGTCATATATGAGAAGCAAAAAAGTAAGTAATAATAATCCAATGATACTATATAAAAAGCATGCTGTAACAAGCCATATATATAAAAATTTCACTAGAAGATTGAATGGCAACAGGTTGATCTGATTCAGCAGCTTTACTGATTATGCATTTGGTAGCATGCATATTAGGAATAAAAATACAGGTCTACAGGATTAATGTTGCCATAATTGTGATTGATTAAAACTGTCTACAGTTCATTTTGAAATCTAAACCAGCTGATTACTAGCCTACAAAAGGACAGGACTGAACAGAACTATAAATTATTTTGAAAGTATTTTTAAAGTAAATATCAACAGTAATGAGCAGAGCCTTCAGTTATACTGCTACTGTTTTTAAATTCTGGAATAATCAATCATGTGAAAGTTTGTTTTGGTTTGGGGTTTTTCCCTGCATATTGTGATAACTTGAATTAAATGCTAATGATTTGATTGTCTACCTCTAATAAAATGCATCACTCAGAGAATGAAATCAATGAGTAATCTAATGAGTAGGAAAATAAGAAGGGCTAAATAAATTGCACAGTTCAAATACAGAGATTGAATACTCAAGTGCAATTTTTAAGTCTTGAAACATGGAAATTGTGTTTAAAATGAGAAACAAAGATCAGAAGCTGATAGTTGAAAAGGAAGTATGTTTGTGTATGTGAGAGTGCTTTTTTTTTCCCTTCCCTGTAAAACACTTAAAAATTTTACAGGCTATCAAAACAACATCTGGATTATGACTTAATAAGATTTGTTATATGGAACTGTTTTAACACTTTCTACTGCCAAGCTTTAGGTCAGTGTACCCATAATAGCGTAGCATTTGTCATTCCAAATCTAGTCTGAATGTTGATTACTAATATTGGTAATTAATGACACTTGTACAGGTTATATTTACTATTATTTTAAAAATAGCAACAATTTTATTTTGCAAAGAGAATTTAATTTAACAGATTTCTTTAACTGAAATTGTCACACCTTATTTCCTTGGCCTTAAAACAAAAAAAAAAAATTAAAGAATGAGTACCTTGCTGTGAATTTCTTGTACTTTAAGAAATCTGAACTCCCTTTTGAGAACTAGATAAATACATAATGATACAAGGCCTGGGCTTGACATGTAAAATTGTTTTGTTCCTTTTGCATTTTAACCTTTTTTTATGTAAGTGTATGTCCAGAGGTTTATCAGACTGTTTTTCTTGAAGGTCAGCAACTGTAACTTGTATCGCCTTGGAAAAAAGAAAGGACTACCTAGTCGCATGGTGGTATCGATTTTTGATCCCCCGGTCAATTGGCTTCCTCCTGGTTACATAGTAAACCAGGACAAGAGCAACACTGATAAGTGGGAGAAAGATGAAATGGTAAGACTTTAACTATGTTGAGGAATTATTTGCATGTCTATATTTTCTCACTCTTACCTTCTCCCTGTTCCCGGATATTTTGGTATGTTTTCAGCAAAAAAAAAAAAACCCAAGGTAAATCTGTATCTTTGTTTCCTTCCTAAAACTACAATATAAGTTATGGAAAATGAGAGAAAACCTGATCCTGAATAGAACCCAAAGTAAGGAAATTTGCTGAACATCATCCAATAATCAGTGTATATATAAATGGAAAAGCAGAGAGTTTTTCTGAAATTTCTCTTGGAAGTTTTAAACAGAATTATCATTACTGGTTTTGCTGTAATATATATAGGCAGAAGACGGTCTACTTTTTAATTAATGAGTTCACCTCTATGGAATATATGAAAAGGAGTTGATTTTGGTTGTTTTTCATAGCTCTTAGGCAGAATGATGATCAGGACTGACTTGAGAAAATGTTCAATGTTGGTTGTTGTTAGCTGCACCCTGGGTATGACAGAGAGCTACTTCTCAGCCACAATTCGGTGCTGGCTTAGACACCCTCCCTGTCTATCACCAAAAACATCCGAATGACAAATCCTAATGAGGAACCCTTCAAATTACTTTCTGACTAAACGCATTGTATGTCAAGAATAGAAGTGCGTATATAAGAAATATCGCTGATCACAGCAGTCAGTAACATAATCTTTAAATGTTTGAGACCTGGAGGTCAGGGGGAGGTGGTGAAGGGATTTTCTTCTTTTTCCCAATTCTGAAGACCACACTCAGATTGTAAACCACCAGAGGGCACATGAGAGGACTGTTAGGTAAATGTACTGTGCAAATAAATGTTATTGCAGAATAAAACAACCTGATTATTGTGGTTCTATATTGTGCCAAGACTTCATTTCAAAGAGACTTACTGCTATACCTTTCTAAAAATAAAATAGCACATTTGGAACAGGAGCTAATCATTGCTTTTAAAAAGCTTTCAGCTCTCCATAATTTTTCAGTGGCCTCTTCCTCTTTGTTAGTCATTGTTTATTTTTTGAATAAAACACACAATTTCAGACCAAAATGCAGGCAGTGATACAACTAAGTGGGTTTTATGCCAAGTGGATATTTTGCTTAAATTTCATTTTCCATCCATGGGCTGATTCAGGTCTATGGCTGGGGATAGTAATCTCATATCATTATGACAAGTTATTACTAAAACATTCTAGTCAAATGCTGATTTGGGTGTATGTGTTATCGAGCTTTATTTAGGGGAAAGATCTTTTGTTCATCTGATCAAATAGCTGGTTTCTGAAAAGCATGGAAAAAAAGCACTTGTGTGTATTTATCTTCAGCTTGTAAGTGGCCATAACATTCAAAACCAATCAGATACTCTTTAAGAAAAGGTTCTTTCTTCTGGGGTTCATTTTGATTTCTTTTTCAAATGCTGTCTAACAATGAAAAAAATCAACTATCAGAATTGCTTCCTTGTTTCTTTATCTACTTTTAATGCTCATCACTTAGAATTTTACTACTTTTTTTTATACACGAAACGATGTGCAAACAATGTAAAAGTAGTTTATATAGCTGTCGTAATTGAAATTAATTTTAAGAAACTTGTGAATGAAAATGTAGTAAAAATGAACTTTATCATTTGTTAAATCTTTGTGAAAACAGACACTGAAATCTGTTTTGAATTGTTCATACAGACATGTCTCATTCAGAGAGTGTATTTTTACAGATACCACAGGTGGTATGTAACAAGAAAAAATCAGCACTAGCTCTAGTTGAGACTGGTTAAATTAGTCTCATTTTGAGCATTATACTGCTACTAGTATCCAAAATAACTATTTCAAATCAAATTTTGCTCTTTCTGATCAATTAAAGATACAGAAATCCCCGCTGTGTATATGTGAGATGGATAATTACACCAGCAGAAATTCTTTTAGCGAAATGTCTAAACTACAAATTTCTGTAGCCACTTTTTCTTCCACTCATTAGTAAACCTGACTGAGCCTGCTCCATCCTGATGGGGAGCATCATGATTTGTTTGATCCTTAGATGGTTTCAGGTGCTGCCTAGTGCACCCTATAGCTAACACCCATGCACACCTCTATAAAATTGTGCCTTTGGCCCAAAGGGAGATGTTCCCAGGGGTAGCATCTGGTTCACAGATTTGCAAAATTAAGTGACCAAGACCTGCAATATGACATACATAGATTGAGGGCAGATACAGGCTGTTTCACTTGATTCAAAATGGTGTTGGCTTTCAGGACCCAATCCAGAAAAGCACTTTGAATCTGATCTTGCTCCTATCAAATTCAGTGGCAGAATTCCCACTGACATCAGTGATGCTGGGTTGAGCCCATGAATAGTCCTTTTGATCTCAGGAAGACTACTTGTGCATTTAGCTAATATGTTTAAGTGCTTTCCTGGATTGGGGCCATGGCAAATTGTACGGCATTGTGTAGTTTGGGCATATCTGTGTTCAATTTGTAATTTACATCAGTCCATACCAATTTGCTCAATATGAGCAGGAAAAAGACATGGGACATCATTAGTTTTACTGTTGTAGATATGTATGTAAGTATTGGAAAATTGGTGACAACTTCAACTTTCCTTTTAATTAGTTAAGGCTGTAAGTGTAGCCTAAAAAAAAAAACACCCAAGACTTCAAACAAATGCATAATTGTTTAAAGGGTAGGATTAATACTAGTTGCCTTTGCATTGAATTATCCTACTTCATGATTTAATGTAAATGTTAATATTCAGTTAATATTCAGTAACATACAAAAATGTATGTTACGGAAGTGTGCCATTTTCTCTGCTTTTCAATTTTTAGACCTGCTATATTGAAATTCTGGTAATATTAAATGTATGACAGACTAGAGAGATTTCGTATTTGTTAAAATTAAGAACCACAGTACAAGTTAATTCTTACAGAAACAAAAATTGGCTATATCTAACGTCTAATCTGTAAGATCACTTACTGAATCCCAAAGGCGTGCAGTCAAGACTGTCACCCACATAAGCATTAGATTCTTGCCAACTAACTCATATTAAACTCTTGGTTTTGATCTCTTATATAAAAAAATCACCTACACTGATTCATTAAATTTAATTTCTACTAGTTTGCCAAGTAGACTGAATTAATTTGCAGCTGTGTTTGAAAGCGTAGATAAATGTATTTTGCTGCTTAAAGTGATAATTATTGGAAGACTAGGGTAAAGTTCTTTAGTTGTTTCATTGAATGTGTCATCTGCGTGTCCCAAAACTGAGATTATCATGATTATGACTAGAGTAAACCCTGCAAGCTCCTCATTATTTTCAATAGAAGGATGTAGAAAGAATCTTCTAAATACAGTGATTTAACACTTGTAATGGCCCTACTTAGCAACTAGAGAGAAGTATGCATGCAAAACCGTTTCTTGTACTTCTCTGAATTTGTTAATTTAAAATTCTTTCTTTTGTTTACTTTGTTGTGCAAGGATGTGATGTTTAGTGGTTTTAAAATTAATTGTATGTGCATCACATCCAAGTATAAGCATGAGTTCCTCCAGTTCCTGTGAAATGCGGCATGTGTTGTATGTGGAACAGACACTATTGTAAGTTAGTAATAAAAGTTTTATATTCCAGGACAATTATTCTAGTCTTAGAATGCTAGTGTTAATTGGTGTTGTATTGTGCATCTGATCAGACAATGTAATTAGGAATATTAGTTAAAAAAATGAGTCTTATTATTAACAGACACTACTCAAATCTTACTCTTCTGACAATTCTGGAATAAAAGTTTCTCATTTCCCTCTTCAATACCATGTTTTTTTGTTCTTTTATAGACAAAGGAGAATTTGTTGGCTAATGGTAAACTTGATGTTTATGATGACGATGAAGAGGATGAAGACCTAATGTGGAGGTTACCCAAGGAAGAAACAGACTTCGAAGATGATTTTCTGGAGTATGATCAGGAGCATATCAAATTCATTGATAATATGTTAATGGGATCAGGGGCTTTTGTGAAGAAAATTTCTCTCTCTCACTTTTCAACCACTGATTCAAACCATGAATGGAAAGCACCCAAAAAGTCATCCCTGGGTAATGTTCAGTTTTCATCAGATTTTGATGATTTTGACTATAGCTCTTGGGATGCCATGTGCTATCTGGATCCTAGCAAGGCTGTTGAAGAGGATGATTTTGTAGTGGGCTTCTGGAATCCATCAGAAGAAAACTGTGGTGTTGATGCAGGAAAGCAGTCTATCTCCTATGACTTGCATACAGAGCAGTGTATTGCTGACAAAAGCATTGCAGACTGTGTGGAAGCCCTCTTGGGCTGCTATCTGACCAGCTGTGGTGAAAGAGCTGCTCAGCTTTTCCTGTGTTCATTGGGGCTGAAGGTGCTCCCTGTAATTAAAAAGACTGATTGGGAAGGCACTTTGTGTGCTACCAGAGAGAATTGTAACAGCGAGCAGAAGAATCTTTCACCAAACTCTGTTTCTGCCTCTGTAGCTAATTCAGAGCCTTCTCTGTATAAAGACCTGGAGTATGGCTGTTTGAAGATTCCACCGAGGTGTATGTTTGATCACCCAGATGCTGAAAAAACCCTAAATCACCTTATTTCTGGTTTTGAAAACTTTGAGAAGAAAATAAACTACAGTTTTAAGAACAAGGCTTATCTTCTTCAGGCATTTACTCATGCCTCATACCATTATAATACCATTACTGGTAAGTCATCTTAAAAATGTATTGTAAATGCAGGAGAAGCAGTTTATGTTGTGTAGTAGTCTTTTTTTAGACATCATTTGTTACTTTAAGAAGTCGATAGTCTCTAAATGCAAAATCTTAGAAAATAATATCTTGCCCCTTATCTAGAGGAGGATACTTGTTGAAGCTGTATCTCAATGATTACTCACATTCTGACTTGATACAAATACAAGATTTACTAAGTCTAACCAAATTCTGGGAAAGAACAGCAATTTTCATCTCTGATGTTGTATCAGTAGTTGTACGTGACTGAGACTAGATCCTCATAAGGAACAAATAAGTTCTTGTTAGAACTCTGGAAAACTGCAGTGTAGATTGCAGTGTAGTCCTAGAAGTAGCTATTAGGCTTTGCAAATCATAGAATCATATGGGGTTGGAAGGGACCTCTGGAGATCATCTAGTCCTCTAAAATATATTTAGCAAATTTGTCCCATGATTTACTCCTAAGAATATTACCCTTTGACTGTACTTCTGAAGATTAGAAGTAGACTATACAACTTTTACTAGCTGAATATATAGGATAGCAAAATATGGAGACTTCCGTTTGAAGTTGTGAATTGGAAGGCTTAATTTAAGTCTAGGCATTTTATTGAGTAAATATTTAAAGTCAAAGTTTGAAGCAATGACTAAATCAGACTAAATATTAATTTCAAGTTAACTGCTTAATGTTTCTGTGCATGATCTCCTAAAAGATTTTACAGCACTAGGAATTTGTATTTCTGAAATCCTTTTGGATTATTTTTGCTTATGCTAATTAATTTAGTATTGGTTCATTCTGAAACTTTAAATATTTTCCTATGATAATATGCAATCGAAAACAAACCATGGTAAAATTCCAACCCTATTTGAAGTGAATGGCAAATTCCTGTGCAGTCAGCAGTCTGAATTTTTCCCCATAGTGAATTGGTTCTTTATTCCAAGGAGAAAGCAAGCTCTGCTTTAATTGAAGAAATAAGTCATTTTGAAAAGTTAGTACATTGAGAAACAATTCTGACAAAACGCTGAAACGCTCCTTTGGTTTTGCATTCTAGGTAATACCTATGCAAAAAAACTACCCACATATATATTTTTTTTTTACAAATATTTCATAAAACACATAGAAGGTAGATAATTCGTTTCTATATCTATACTAAAAAACAGAAATGTTGGGGCATAGTGCCAAGATAAAATTACGTTCTTGGTAGCAGAAATTTTTTTGATTCTGTTTCTATTTACCAAGTAAAACAACTGTGATTTGCTGTTACCTGTAACTTTTTCTCTTAAGGAGTAGGTAGCAGTTGAGATCTGGCAGCATCTTAGGTGCAGTCGCTATAAAAGCAACTTAGTACTAGATGTTTCACTCTCATGTTGCTTTTGTAGTAATTTTGTCTTCCTTGTCTACCCACCTACTCCTGTTAGCTTTCAAGAGGGTTTTGTGCTTATGTTTATATTCTAAAAATAGACCTCTGTAGCTCTCTATTACTGTGTCCCCTGTCAGTTTTCCAAACAGCAGAGGCTTGGCAATTTTAGTTTCCAGTTCAAAAGACCCATTCTGAATGTGAATCTTTGCTCAATGCTTTTTGAGAAATCTAAATGTGGCAAAGTAGATGAAAAATGGCAGATTGTACATTCCCCCTGCTTTTAATACAATGATTTCTTTAACTTTTTTTTGGAGGGGTAATTATTACTGCTTTCAGATCAGCCTGCTGGTGGAATATTTTGATTTTAGTTTTTAATATTTCTCAGTACAATGTGAAGATCTTGACTAAAAGTTTTAATTGATTATAAACACAAATGTTTTGCTAGCCTGACAAATTAACATTTGGTTCAAAAGTGGCTTTATTATTAGATATAACTTCTGTTTTTTCTGATTTTTTTTTTTAATAATTCTATAACAATCTTTTTAAACATAGAGATACCTGTTTTAAAAAACAGATTGTCTTCTCTGAGCATTGGTTAGTTTGTGGAATTTACATGGCAGTGTACCAAACCTCTTATCCAGAAAGGCCTGGAAAGAATGTGTGTGTTAAACTTAATTGTGGTGTTGTACATTCTTTTATTTCCAACGCTTTAAGATTGTTACCAGCGCTTAGAATTCCTGGGAGATGCAATTTTGGACTACCTCATAACCAAGCACCTTTATGAAGACCCACGGCAACACTCTCCAGGAGTTCTTACTGACCTACGATCTGCTCTAGTCAATAATACCATTTTTGCATCATTAGCTGTAAAGTATGACTACCATAAGTACTTCAAAGCTGTCTCTCCTGAACTGTTTCATGTTATTGATGACTTTGTGCAGTTTCAAATGGAAAAGAATGAAATGCAAGGAATGGATTCTGAGGTTAGTGGAAGTAGAAGTACTGTTCGGTATCTGATTTGAATCATGTCACTGGATTTCTTAGTGTGATGCAGGTCACATAATGCTGACTCAGGGTAGGATATCAATGCAACATCATGAGCAGTACTGCCTTGGCACAATGCTGGGATTATTTAATGTAGCATACTGACAGAGATTCCCACTGGTTTTCTTCTGATGTTTTCTGCTGGAGCAGGTGTCATTGCACTGTACTCAGGTGTATTTGACATGCTCCTATAGGCTTTATATCTGCTAGCCGGGGAAACATACGCATCTTTCAAATAAGCTACTTGAACAGTAGTTTAACTGAAGACCTGCAAACATAGATCACATCTATGCTATGCAGGAAAGCTAATGATAATGAACATCTATTTGCTGGAGAATGGATTAAAACTAACTCATTTAGATAAGCTGCTCAGAAAATGTATGAGGGCAAGGGCCTTGTGAGTCAAATTCTAATCAGGGTCCTAGAAGAGATGGACTTTCTCATTATCCTTTCTTTAAAAATGTTATCCAATCAATATCCCTGATAGTTCCTCCTCTGAAAAATTGTGACCAGTCTCTTAGAAAATATTCTGAGACTACTCCACCATTAAACAAACATGTTATTTTTAGTAATTTTGTCTTTCTGATAAACAATTTAAAAGCTTGGGAGTCAAAGTACTTCAGTTACATATGTGTTGACAGCCCTTGCACTCCATTGCAGACTGAAATCTATGTTTTATGGGAAGATTAAATAAACATTGACTAAGAAATTTGTCACTAAAATTTAGATAATATAAATCAATTTACATCAGAGGATCAAACTCTGTCTTGTTAATGCTAAAAACTTACTTTAAGAGCCCATAGTAGAGAATTTTAGCTTTGTTCATTTTCTTGCTAGTATGCAAAAGGTTTGCCTAGAAAATTCCACAAAGTTGCAACCAAATTGTGCGATAGCTGTTTCAAATAAAATTCTTGTTTCACTCTCCCTGCGCCTGCTCCCTATCTTGGTCTGGCACTGAATTACTGAAACTCTTATTTCATCAGAGTTAATGCAAGAGTCTTTGTTTCTGCAGTTCATGCCAGCTTGACTGGTTTCCATGTGTGTCTCCACGTCATCTGCTTTTCTTTTTTTCAAATCTAACTCCTGAAACATCTGTTGTCCCTTGCCTTAGAGCTCTTAGTTTCTCTCCTTCTGTTATTTCAGTATAACTCAAAAGTGCTTCAGATTGCACTTGGTATGAAATACGCTATTCAAAACAGTTGGATTTGTTTTTTAACATCAAAATTCCCGTTATGGAGTGTGTACATATCAGGTCTGACTTCTTTTTTTGATTTATTTCAGGTAGAAATACTGGGTGGGACTAGTTTATGAAGTAGTATGGTGACTCTTAGGAGGACTGAATCGGGTATAAAACCCCAAATAAGGGCCACATGGAGTGAGAGGGTAGCTGCTGAGGCAAAGACTGACAGAAAATTATATTCTCTTTAGGCAGAGGAGAGTAATGACCAAAAACTTTGTTCAGGTTACTTTGTTTGGACTTAGGTAAATGTATATTGTATGTATTTGAGGTGTTTTTAGTAAAGGCTTAGAATAACTCAAGACCATTAAGACGTATACTGAAAGTTCAGCTTTAATAATGAAAATAGACTATTGTCTAAAATTGGTAGCATAGAAGAAAACACTGACTGCTACATTTAAAAAATACCTAAGTGTGCCTGTTAGTTCAGTCTGATGGTGCTGGTTATCAGTTATTAATGCCTTATTTTAGTAAGATTTGTTTCATGCTTATCTTCTGGGGTAAATGAGGTAAGGACAGGTACAGCCGACTTTAATCCAGAGACTGGATTTACAGATTTTACAGTCTCCTTCTAGTTGTTTAATGTATGAACTATTCCTTTGTTATGAGTAGCTTTCTACTCTTAACTGATAGAGCCAAGTCTGTTTCTTATTGGAAAAAACAGACCCATGGTGAAATTCTACAGAATTATTACAGGAGGAATTCACAAACCATATAAGGTCTGTGTATGCAACGGTGTTTGGGATTATTTTTCACATTTGAAAAACTATACATCCAGCCACTTGGTTTCATTTGGGAATAAAAGAAAAATTTCACTGTGGAAAGTTATCAATGAAGAACTTAAAGGAAGCAGCTCAGGATAGGATGTAAGAGAGTTTATGTTTCTGAAGTTCTTTGTTTTATTTTAAAAGAAGCAATTGTTTCTCTCTTTTCTCCTCCCCTTCTCTCTCCCTCCCTTCCTCCCTCCCTCCCCTCGGCTTTTGTTAATTGCAAACAGCTCAGAAGATCTGAAGAAGATGAAGAAAAAGAGGAAGACATTGAAGTACCAAAGGCCATGGGGGATATATTTGAGTCCCTTGCTGGTGCCATTTATATGGATAGTGGAATGTCTTTGGAAATGGTTTGGCAAGTGTACTATCCAATGATGAGGCCATTAATAGGTATTGTCAGCTTTCTGAAAAAAATTAATAATTAAGTTCCATGGTCTATGAAGGGAACAAAGCTAATTTTTTTAACTTTTTTTTTTTTTTTAAATAGAAAAATTTTCTGCTAATGTGCCCCGTTCCCCAGTGCGAGAGCTGCTGGAGATGGAGCCAGAGACAGCCAAATTTAGGTAAGGATACATTTTCTTGGTACATGTTGCTATAAAGTTTTTTTAAGCTGTGCTTCATAAACTACTGAGGATGTTTAAATGTTATGAATTACTTGTAATTTCGTTTGCACTAAGCAGCTAGTATGATCATTGTGCATAACTGTCTGAGAAAAGTATTGATTTCTGTTTTAACTATACTTCTTTAGCTTCTGTAGAAAAGAGAAGTAGGTCTCTTATTTCACATTAACCTGCCTAGGCAGTAAGTAATTCTTGTGTATATTTTTGCAGTCCTGCAGAAAGAACTTACGATGGAAAGGTCAGAGTAACAGTGGAAGTTGTAGGAAAGGGAAAGTTTAAAGGTGTTGGCAGAAGCTACAGGATTGCCAAATCTGCAGCTGCGAGAAGAGCACTACGAAGCCTCAAAGCAAATCAACCTCAGGTCCCAAACAGCTGAGACTCCTCTTAAAAAAATAAATAAAATGGGGGAAAAAACACATACAAATAAAGCAAATTTTTAAAAATGTTGATGTTGAGAGGAACAAATTGGAAGACAGAATTTAAAGTTTGTTTGATAACAGAATAGATAACAAAACATTTAACATGTATAAAATTTTGGAACTAATTGTAGTTATAGTTTTTTGCGCAAACACAATCTTGTCTTCTTTCCTCACTTCTGCTTTGTTTAATCACGAGAGTGCTTTAATGATGACATTTAGCAAGTGTTCAGAATAATTGTTGTCAGGTCTTTTTGGTTTACTTTTATTGTCAGTACAGCTTTGCTTAGTGTTAGAAGGCCAGGGAGCTTATGCCTAATGCAGTTGCTAGATTTATATATAGTAATCTTGAAATTCTTCAATCTGTGCACTAGTGCCAGTCATAAAGCAGTTGATAAACTGTACTGGATGATTGGGTATAAGAAAGAATAAGTGTGCCAGTATTCTCCTTTTTTTCTCTCTTTTTTTTTTTTTTTTGTGTTTCTCTCCATGTCATCTTTTTACATTAAGATGGCAATCCCAATCATTATTGCACTTATTTGTTAGGGACAGATTTTAATTGAAATGGCTGGCATACTGGTAGAATGAAACTTCAATTTCCTTATGCCACACAGTCTTGCATAAAAAAAAAAAAAGGTTCTTGCCTTAAAAATAAATAAACCCTCATTAATAGTCTTTAATTTCTGATCTCTTTTGGAACAAACTGTTTTACATTCCCTTCATTTTGTTATGCATTTTACAGTGATACAGCTCTATATTTACAGGACAACTCATTACTATAGCTGTGACTTATTACAGGATTATAATAGAAATTGTATTCATATATATGTAATTAGGTTATTTTTAACAATTCTGAGGAGGTGGTTAGTCTACAGTTTTTTTTATACCATAAACAAAATATGGTCTTTGGCTAAAATTCCAATTTTACACAAACCTGCAAGCTAGATAGCTCCAGTACTGGAAACAGTAATGAATAATTGCACAGTGCAAACTGTCACTCTAACAAAATAACCTTAGACATATCACACCTAAAATATGCTGCAGATTTTATAGTCAATTGGTTACGTATTTAACAAACAGAGCACCTTTACACTTAGAGATATTTCCACGTAAATTTCTTACTGTACTTTTCAGAGTTGCATGCATATTTCACCTACCAAAGCTGTGCTGTTAAATAACATGAAAGTTGATGTTTGAGATATAACTGCCGTACTTTTGATACATCTGTGATTTAGGTCCTTAATTTAGAGAAACTAGCTCATTGGTGTTTTGGTCTACTGGGGGTGGGGGGAAATCATACTTTTATTTTTTAGGCTTTGCCTATACTTCTTTAATTAGATTTTTGTAGGCACTCTTCACTTAAATACCTCAGTTCTTTTTTTCTTTTCTTTTCCTTCTTTTTTTGCATGCATTGTTTTTTTTTCTGTTTTGGTGCTATGTTTATATATTATGCTTGAAATTTTAATTTTTTGCACTGTAACTATAATACCTCTTAATTTACCTTTTAAAAAAAGCTGTGGGTCTCGTATTCCCACCAATATCAGTAGAGGTTTGCTGCAATTTTGCCCTGTTAATTATGCTTGAAGTTTGAGAAAGCAGAGCAAGGTGTTTTAACGTTTTCCAGCACAATAGGTTGAACTTGATGCTGTGTCTTATGTATTAAATTACAAATAAATACTGTATTTCCTGCTTTTAAACCCTATTCCTTTCCTCACAAATGCACACTAAAACAAAACAAAAACTGTCAGCTCTTGCTTTCTTAACAAAAAAATAAAATGAATGCCTTAGTGACAAGGGGTAGACATTAGGCTTTTCTGAAATACAGTTTTCAAAAGTTCATATATTTTCTATCTCAGTCATTTTTCATTCTGCAAAAAGGACCATTCTTGTATTTGAAAGCAGCATTGTTATAGTAGTCAGACCGAGAATTAAAATACTAGCTTATAAAAAATTCTAGCAGTTGTTTGGTACTTCAGGCATGAAAATTTAACAGGGAAGTACAAGACCTGCAAGTCTCGATGTGTATAAAACAAATAGAAATGAGATGGAACAGTAAAAACATGCTGTCTAAATTTTCCGAAGGTAAATTGCTTTCATTTAGCTGTTTTTAAAAAAAGGCAAATCACTGATTTAAGTTATGTCTCTGGTAGGAGTGAAGTTTCTTAGCAAAAATACATGATTACTAATGTTAACAATTGTTTCTGGACAGACATGAGTCAGCAGATAAAATCAGACCATCTAGAAAGTCTTAAGTAGTTTTAACTTCATTGTGAAAACTAAAACTTAAGTTAGTCTGTGAATGCCTAAAATTTCTTACTGATTGTTACAAGGTTTTAGATTCTCAGGGGTTTCAGGTAATTGTTAGCAGTAAAGTGCTACCGAGTGTTTTGATGCAAGGAAAATTAACTGAACTTGCTCTGTGTTTCAGAATAGTTTAATGATCACTTTGTTACTAGATAAAGCCTATGAATTGGAAATGGGAAATGTGTAGTGGCTGACTATAAAGTAGTTTCTGCTGCTGATGCGTTTTTAAATGCATTTTAAATGCCGTAATTTTTTCCAGTGTGACCTCATTGAAATATTTTTTATCCTTTGAGATAGAAAATTCATATTAATTTCCATGTCATACATCTGTGTGTTTTACCCTGCAGTTGATATGATTTTGATATTGGACAGTGTATGCTATTAAAGACCTAAATCTGATCATTTGAAGGTTGGGATAGAAATCACTTCACATGCTATAAGCACAAGTGTAAGTGGACTGTTGCAACCCATCTTCAAAAGCAACCACGCAGGCTCATCATAAATAGTGTGGGGGTTAGTTGGCATGAACCTTGTTGTTTTGTTTGTTTTTTTTTTTTTATCTAAGTCCTGTTATACTGTACTTTAAACAGTCCTCCTAACTATGCTGCGTTTTTATTTTTATGGCTTTTTTTGCGCTGTTCTGTTCATGTAGCACAAATAAGCATTGCACTTGGTACCATGCTTTACCTCATTTCAAGGAAAAAATGCTTAACAGAGAGGAAAAATGTGGTTTGGCCTTGCTGCTGTTCTGATTTACTGAATTTGAAAAAGTTAATTATAATGCCTGCAATGTGTCATTTACTTGCACAACTTAAATAGGTCATTTGTAATGTCTGTGGCATTTTTACTGTATGTGGAAAAATACAACAAAGATGTATAACAACTCTTGATTGTATTTTAAAGCTATTGTTTTTCTACTACATCATTTTACTGTTATGTGAAGTAATTAAAATTAGAATGACCTCTGACACTCCAGTAATTATCTCTGAACAAACCGACATATTAGACGCATAGTGTAGTTTTTGCAAGAAGACAGCCCTTAGTAATTTGGTCAACCTCAACTAAATCTCTGCTCAGTCTGAATATTGAGTGCCCAGTAGCTACTTCTGAAGTGTTTGTTCAGCTTGGATGCTGCTAAAGTCCATACAGGAAAAAAAAAAAAGCCTACTATTTTTAAGTCTCGTTACACAATAGTGTGTTGTGACTGCAGAGTACAGAACGTGGACAAGAACCGAATTCCGTGCTGGGGAGGAATATAGTGGTGGCCCAGGGATGAGGTGCCAGATCCTCAGCCTCGTGCAAATTGATGTGGTATCATTTTAATTAATGGAACTACATTCTTTTACATACCTGAAGATCTTGTGCTTATACGTATGTTGGAGAGTTTGGGTTTTCCTCCTTGTAAGCAAATACCGAACCATAAACTGGAAGATGTGGTTTCTGTGTTGCTGCATATGACATGACTATGCTATGTGCATTTATCTGTATAGAAAGTGAACTCTCTGTATCCCACTCACAGCAGCACACGTAATCCTGAAATGACAAATAGCATCGTGGTCTGCTGTGATGACACGCTTGCCTCTGTCTGACAGTATTCTGGGTTTGTATGTTTTGGGTGGGGTTCCCTACAAAAACATTCTCATGGAAATCTCTCTATCCTATTACATGAGTGAAGCGAGAAGGATTTTAATTTCTGGTACTTAATTACTGACGTCGATCCTTTTCCGATTGCTCTAATTTTCAAGAAGTTAATTTCTTTCCTTTCATATTAGGTTTAAAACTTAAAACACTACCGATCATGAAATGTAATCTAAATATCAACTGTAATTCAATCTGAATTATTTTAGCAAATCTAGAGGTCATTGTCAAAGCTAACTGCATTTCTTAACAATAAATTTTATCCAGTAAAGTCCTTGGGTTTTTTCCCTCTTGTTTTTTTTGAACGGCAACCACAGACTACTTTAATTGCTTTGTAGATGCACTCAGAATTTACTGCAGCAGCAAGTTGGAGAGAAAAATGTTTGTGAACAAGAATTGGAAATTGCAGGCATTTTTATTGTAAATAGTTTGACTGAAAAGATGGTTGAAATCAAGTAGAATGAATAACAAATATAATTTGATGGACAATAAAATATTTACCATCACATGCTGCAGCTGTCTTCAAGGGACATAAAATGTAATTCATTCATACTGTAATCATGCTGCAGAAGTTTGCAATCTGCACCTTATGGATCACAATTACCTTTAATAGTTTTTTGTAATAATTGTAGCTGAGTATATCTCCAATAAAGTTATGGTCTGTTCACCTTGTATTGTCTTTCTGCTTTTTTTTTTAGGTTCCTCTTAATCTTCCCATAAATCTAGAGTTTACAAAAAACTACTTTTCAGTCTCTGTCTAAATAAAAAAAAAAAAAAATTGTGAAAGCCTTATTTCTTGACCTTGTTTAAAGACAAGTCTGCTTGTCTCCTTCCTCTGATGAATGAACTGTCTTCATAGCTATGTGAAGACTCTTAAGGGACGCTCAGGTTAAAAATGATGGTGTACATGCTACAATTTGATCTCTGTGTTGACCGTTATACCTGCAAAATTTCTCTTGGAGCTGGGAGGCCCCTGGGCGCAAGGGTTCAGTAACACAGGTTCACACAACTCGCATGTTTTAAGAACAACATGTTAATATTAGCTAATAGTCTCAATGTAATTGACGTTGATTTTAAATTTTTTTTTTCCATTTGTTTTCTGTCAGTATTTCACTTATCCTGAACGTGGAATGTTTTGCAGAGTGTTCTGACTGGCACACCAGTGCCATGTCCGTTTTACAGAGACAGACCTGCTAGTCAAAGATCAGGAGTCTTCCTTTTTGAAAACTTCCCAGAGCGGCAGTCAGGCTCTTGGCATCTGCAGTGGGCAATTTCTACTCCACATTTTGTCTTAGTTTATAGAAAAAAGCCTTCTGAACTGTTGATAGCCATGGTGGTGCCTTTTCCTGGCCTTGGAGGAGGGCTGAGTCACTTGTGTCTTCCAACGGTGTCACTTTGTTCCTTGTCTCAGCTGTAATGAAGCCATTCTCAGCTGAGAATAAAGGAAACTTGTGGATCTTCTGTGGCTTTCCAGCTCATTTTTCCTCTGCCTCTAGGCTCCACCCTGACACTGATGGCATTGGTTGGTTTAAGCTCCAATGTGTAGGTTAGTCAGTTGTAGTAGAGGATAACAATACTCCACCACCCCCCAAGTTCTATCAAGTGGGTCAAATCAGAAAAATTTTCTTTCCCTGAATTTTCTACGGTAAAATAGGACTGAAAATAATAATTTAAAGAAACATAAAAAATAGTTGAAGATGCTGTCATCTTTTTTTTCATTGTGGAGGAGTGAGATGAGGAGTGGCTATCCGAACTTGAGTCTCAAAGGAAGTGGTCCATCCCTTGCTGGATAGTCATGTGAAGCATCCAGGGTTCTCCAGAAAGTCACAGGGTAAAATCAGTAAAGGTTCTGCTCCAAAGGCAGATTACTGCCAGTATGGGGGCATCACCTACTCACTGCAGATTTTAAGTACAGCTTATTAGCAATGGTATTGAAACTGCATAACACAAAATAAAGATCCTTTTTTTTTTAAAAAATTTAAGCTGCTCAGAATGCAGCAATGAGTGAGTTCTTCCTGCCCCCAAAGGAACATCAGGCTTGAATTAAGAAGAAGAAGAATTAACTTTAATGAAGCTACGACATCAAGACACACGTTTTCACAGTAGTTATCACTTGTCATCCTCACAAACCTCAGAGGCCGATGTGTGGGACCTGAAAAGAAAATACCTCTGTATCTGAAGAAGAGTTTACAGGTACTGATTTCTCATGTCCTTATTATAAGAATAAATGTGTTTTGTAATTTTGTCAATAGAGCTAAGGTATGTATTTGCTTAGCTGCTACCCTTAAGTAAAACCATACAGAAAAAGGAATTTGAGTGAAAACCAAGGTGAGCAAGTTTTTGAATATGCTTGCCCTGAAAGGAGGTAGTAAAGTTAATCATAACTCCAGGTCCAGACACACAGAGGAGCAGATTTGGTGCTTGGCTGGGCTTCCCTGAACACTTCTGCTGGAGTCCAGGTGCAGGATCTGATCCTTAGAGGAAACGTCCATGTCAGTGGACGCAGGCAGCACTGACGTGTAAGTGGGTTTTATTTTCCTCATAGCTGTGATTATGTCCTTCCTTATTGTAGAACGTGAACAATACTTTCATTTTGGTGAGTAAAATAACCGGGAACCTTCCATATGTTATGAAAACAGTATCATTTACTTTGAAGCTTAACCACCTCCACTTACCTGGCTTATACTCTTTTTTCTTTTTTTTTAACATTACTTTTTAGATATGTTTTTTATGGGAAGCCTCATGCTAACTCTTAAATTGAAGTAATTTTCCTCTGTTAACTTGAAAATTTCCTGTAGTTTTGGGTCCCTGCCCAGCTCCCAGTGAAGTCACTGGGAAGACATCCACTTGGGCTCTGTAATTTGCATGCCTTTGAGCATAACACAGAAGTCCTTCAGATGTAGTAAGTGTAAATTCCGGACATCAAGTAAAAGTTGAGTAATTCGGCAATGTGCTTCTTTTCTTCTTTTTTTCAAGCTTTTAAGTAAAAAGGGTGGCATGTTAGCTGGCTACCTACTTTTGAGATAGCCCACCTGTTGCTGTGAATATCCAGCTGTTTGCTCCGTTTTCTTTGCCAGGTGGGCAAGATTTAGAGGGAAGGAATGTGGGCCATCCTCCTCAAAGCTTCTGTTAATATCTTCAGTGCTTCAGCGAACTTCAGGTGTGTGCTCTGCAGGTATCTGGGCCAGCTCCCACCTGTTTCTTCTGCAATCAGTGGAACCATGGCAGCAGCCCACGGGGCACTGTTGGTTTTCCTGCCCTTAGGTCATCCTTTCAACGTGAGGTAGGTTGAATGAGAGAGAAAAGGGTCCCTTCCTCCCTGCCCGGGGCTGGCATTTAGCCGATGAGATGGATCCCACACTGTAGCTTGAGGCTGGAAGTGTTCTTTCTGGGAAAATGATAAGGCAAGGAGAAGAGATTTCATCCAGCTGCATCATGGTCAGGGGGTAAGTAGTTGCTCCAGGGTCATGCTCATCTCTCACCAAGGTGAGGAGGATCCCCTCTTTGTTGGCACTTGGGCTGAAGCAGGTGAGTGTGACCTGTTGTGGCTGTTCCAGCACTTGTAATAAAATGATGCCAAGTTTGCAGACTTGCTAACCCTGAAGGACCGAGATGCAGGAAGGGACTGTGGGATCACCAGTCCAGTCCTCAACTACATATTTGTTTAAGAATGGACTTTTCACAGAAGTACATGAGTGGGACTTTGGCATCAATTTTAGGGTAAGGTTTTTAACTTTGTTTTATAAATTACAATCTAAGTAACATAGAGGAGCAGTGCTATGGTTGTACATGTTGTCTATTTCACAACTACCAGCATTAGCACCAGTGTCTGAACACAGGTATCACTAAGCTCAGACATTTGCTTCCATGTTCTTATATCACAGCCACCTACACCAGCCATTTTGCTTTCATGTACTCACCTGAATTTAGGCAAGACCCTGATGTCAGAACAAAGCTCTCCCTTCACTCAGTCACACCCCAGTATCTTGATAGCTAAGATCTGCCCTATTCTCACATATCCATAGCAATTAATAGTATTTTGCAGCACCAATTTTGAGTTCAGAAATTATTGCTTTCATGGTGATTCAGGCTGGAATAGCAGGGCATTATGTTCCTGCCAGCAACACTCATCACCTTCCTCCCAGCTTTACATAGTACATGTGCTCCAGGCAAAAGAGATCTCATTATACAAACAAGCATGGCACAGGCAGCCGTACTCCCTGTCTGGCCAACTGGCTGCTGTGCAAGGCTGTGCCAGCAAAAAAAACTCACTTAAAACAAGGGCAAAAGTTCCCAGGACTCTGCCTTAACAGCAGTTTTGAAGTTTCTGGTGGTGGAGATGGAAAGGGATCTGTGGAAGATGCAGCGACCATTTTTTCCTGCACCAAACGCCTTTGCCAGTCTTTAAAAAGTTGCCCTTTCTGTGGAATTCATCAGCTCAAAGGGTTCCTGCACTGGGCATGGTGCACTACCTCCAAGGAGGGCTGAATGCCCAAGGAGCACCAGTGTCCCCATCAGGTACAATCAGGACCTTCCTTCCTGACCCACCTTGCAGAGCTGAATCAAGCACACATCCTTGTGCGTCACATGGCAAGGGCATTCCTTACTTGACTTAATGGTTGGTTGCAAGCCACTAAATTAGTGTGAAATAACCATACAGCAACCTCCGTGGAAGATTTCTTGTGAAGTAATGTTGGCTTATTGGCAGTTTAGCTAAGGTGAAGGCTTACTTAATGCAGCAGCTAAATAAATCACAACAGAGCCTATGACACATAGGCTGCAGGAACTAAACTGAAATTGAATATACAATCTATGCTAGATACATAGCAGCTGCTTTTTGTATAAGATACGGTGTGTTGCGGTGTGTCAGAAAATCCCAGAACCGCAGTGACTGAGGCAAGGAGTGATGGGGGACCTGCATGAACACCTGAGTCTTATCAACAGAGAAAGTTGTAGGCTGGAAACATTTTGGAAGAAATGCCAAGATTCAGAGCAATCTCAAATATAAAGAGGAAAGGGCACAGACATGTCCAACTCTTTTGAGGGTAACAACAACTATCAAGGGTGACAGAGCACTGGAACAGGCTGCCCAGAGGGGTTGGAGGTGGAGTCTGCTGAAGATCTCCAAAACTGTCCTGGATATGTTCCTGTCCAGCCTGCTCTAGGTGACCCTGCCTTGGCAGGGGGGTTGGCCTAGATGACCTCTGAAGGTCCCTTACAACCCCTACTATTCTGCCTTCTCCTGCAACAGTTTAGAGCTTGTGACTCTGCATGTCACCGCTGTGGGGACTCCATGTGTTAACGCCAATAGCGAAAACTCTGCCATGCATCCAAAGCAGGCTTGTGGTGAGAAGAGCCGTGGTCTCTCTGCTGTGCCAACACTAAAGGTACAGTTTCTGTGCCAGCCACACAACAGACAGCAGGCATGATGGGACTGTGTTTAATAGGCAGGAAACTGGTTTTGCTGTTAAAGATAGGACTGTAGTTGTGGTCTTCTGGCTTCACTCAGCTTAGAACCCCCTGCTGTTTTTTACCTCATGATTGCTCACAATTGCTCATCCCTTACATTGGCCAAATCTTCTGTCTTTTTTCAGAAGGCATCTATGCCTTGAGCATTCACCAAGACAATGTCCCAAACTAGAGACAAGCAACCAGGGCTTAGGGTTTCAGTTGTCTGGTTGAAGTCTAATAGGCAGGAGTAAGCCCATTGGTGGTGATTTTCAGGGGATGGTTTTAAGGTTTTGACCAATTGTCTTGTCAAGGTAAATCTAGCCTGATGTTCAGAAGTTGATTTCTCATTGTGGTCAAATGGGTTCTGAGAAAGTCCTGAGTGAGACCAGGCTGGAGAGGTTTGGGGCTGACGTGAAGCCGCAAGAGAGTACTTTGGCAGTTATGGCAAGTATGAAGAAGCAGATGAAGCTGCAATTGCAGTTAACTGAGGAACACAAACATTTTTCAGTGGTGCGGGTAACAGCAGTTTTTGATGGCCAGGTTCTAACTGAGTCAATGGCCTAGCCATAAATCCATGCAGCTGCCTGATTTTTCTCTAATGTTGCATTAATTTTGGACAATTTCACGCAGTTGCCCACCACAGAGGTCGCTGGTTCAGTGGGTTCCCATTGTCCCCTGGTTTTCTGGAAGCACAGCTGGGGTTATCTTTGGGGAATCCGAGCAACCTGGTGTGACGATACTGGAGGTGGACCCTCCCAGACTTCGGCTCGATGAACCATGGAGAGGTTCATCCCATTGCCTGGGCTGAGGGTGGGAGCTTGGCCTAACAGTTGGGACTGCTCATGGGTGATGGTTCTCGTAAGGATACCTGGCACGTCCTGCCATGGCTGCCTATGCACCTCCCTCACCTCCAAAAGGGGTTATGCCTTTTAGATTGTGCTCCTGAGGCTTCGGCGTGATTCTCTCCCCTCCCCATCCCCAACCATCTCCCCCCACTGTCAGTGTTTATAAC
>JAHREE010000118.1:8316138-8423853 GCA_033628505.1 Tringa tobata
TAAGGATACCTGGCACGTCCTGCCATGGCTGCCTATGCACCTCCCTCACCTCCAAAAGGGGTTATGCCTTTTAGATTGTGCTCCTGAGGCTTCGGCGTGATTCTCTCCCCTCCCCATCCCCAACCATCTCCCTCCACTGTCAGTGTTTATAACCGCTGTGCACAATTTCCCCCCTTCCCATAACCCCCGCTCCACCCCAGAGGCAGCTGTATTTCCACAGCGAATGAAGCAATTCCTGTACGTACGATTTTTTAAGTGCTTCGGGACCCTTTGGGAGAGAAGGTGCTATTGTATGAGCGCAAGATATTATTAAAACAGGAATCTGTGTAATGGGTGATAAATTTTGATACTGTATGTTTAATATAATACGACGGTTGTAAATCCAGTGAATTACCATAGGTATTTGCTGCGCAGTGTGTTTATGAATTGTTTGGGCAGGTGTTTTTCAAGTCCCAGTTTTTCACACAAAACGTGAATTATAGGACAGTTTAATAATATTCCTCGCTAGACTCCAGGATGCCACAATTAGCTGCAGAAATGTTATCACCTGATGGCTGAGCTTGGTTGATGATTAAGTTCATATATACGAAGGTAAATGAAAAAAGCAGCGCAGAGAAAAGAGATCTGCAGAAGTAAACTTTTAGATCTGTCTTTGATCTCTTTCAAGCAAATATCTTTTTAGCTGCAGAAATCAATAGTTTCAGTATTGTCCAACTGTATTTCACATGTGCTTCCATATAGGCTAGAAGCAGTTTATTTTGATTGCAATAATGAAATGGTTCTCTAAAAGTTTATATTCAATAGTTATACTACTAATATTTATTGATGTGAAGGGATATATGTTACTGCACATGTTATTTGAATCAAACCTTGCTGGATAGTTTTTAAATCAGATCCAAAATAATGTAATTTCAGGATTACATAAGGTCAGAATTTCTTATTTTTACTTTTTACTGTCTTCCACATAAAAAAGACTTATAAGTCCTTGAAAAAATGTTTCCTTTCTCTGAAGAAGAGAGAAGTGCTCTATTTCACTCTTCCATCTGCTTTTGTACTATAAACTGAACCTCAGCCTGAGCTGATGTTACACCAAGCAGCACAGCAGTAAACTATCTAGAGGTGGGGCTGGGTAGATGTTTTAAAACTCAGCGACTGAAGAACACATCTTCTCCATCACTATAGGATTTTGTGAGTGTAAATTGGGCTGTCGTTAGTTTTATTAAAGCCTACCCCTGGTGCTCTTCAGGGTGTGGAGCCTTTTGCTTTTCACGTAGGTGTTTGCAGCTCTGTGGGGTTTGCTGTGACTCACGCACCTCCGTAGTCATTGGTGGCACCTTCCAGAGGAGCGATGCTCAGGGCTGGGGTTCAGAGGTGCTGCTCTCCCACCGCTCCAGCTGACATCCAGGGTGGCTGGAGGTGCTGAGCATCCCTGCCCACCTCTCCAGGCTCCATCCCATCGCATCTTGTGCCTCCTGGAGCACCCAGGAGCTCAGCACTGCCGGGATCAGGCCCATGGCTGAGTGTAGCTGGATCTCACCATCGCGGCGTTACAAGCTGGTAGCTCAGATGGAGGTTTACTTAAACATTTTGTTTCCACTTGACTGGCGTAAGGAAGGCGTTTGCGACCTGTCCCCCTCCCCACGCCGTGCCTTGTGTATGTGTAAAATCTGCCCTTGGCCCCAGATGATATGTTTGTATTTCATAATTAATGCTGAACTCAACTTGAGGCAGATACCAAAGGACGATTTTTTAAACAGATGTTGCAGGTCACTTGTAAGTTATTTGTCAAATAAGTTTCAGAGCGCAAGCCGCTGCTTTTGCCATTGTAACCAAAGGCGTATGCTGCTCGGCAGCAGTAATTACAAAGCCAGGGCAACGCAGGGAAAATTCATCTTATTTAAAAGTGTTTTAGTGTCACCAAACAGCTTGCTATGCCATTAGGCAAGTTTTGCTAGACACGTTCGAGTTGAGGGTTTTAATTTGTTTGAAGTATTCTCTAAAACAGAATTATGTTGGAGTTTACATAAAATGAGAGAATGACATGAAAAGTTTTAACTTAAGCAGCAAAATATAAAGGCTAATCTTATTTAAAAGTAATATGTGTGTCTTGATTGAGTGCCCAGATACACTCAACTGGGACATTTTAGTGGAATCGGTTCTAAGCTGTTACACTGAGTTATACAGAGTAGGTTTTCCTGAGCTCACATTGCCAGACCTGAAATACTCTTGTGGCTGCATTTAATAAAGAAACGAAAGTCTTGGGTAAGGGGATATGATTTTTTATGACAGAAGGAATGCAAATAACTTTTAGTCTCATTGCCTAGACCGGGTTTGGTCTGATTTGATGGAGTTTAATAATGACTTATAACCTGTGCTGACAATGTGCAGACCCGCACAACGTCATTTAACTCATTTATTCTGCTTGCTGTAAAAACAAAGAGATGGCAAATAAATATATGGAAAGTTCATTGTTTGTCAGAGGGCCCAAGCCAAAAGTTTTCAGTGACCTTTTAAAATATGGTCCCAGGCTAGTACTAAAATGTCTGTCACTCAGCGCACACACTTGCACAATTTGGCCTTTTAACCCGTGCATCTTGTTTTTCTCTCTTTCAACTGGTTGTATGAATTTCAAATCAGCTGCAGCTATTTAAGTTTTTGCATTGGAGGATTACTGTAAATTGCAGTCTGACAATTACAATGTACAGCGCACAGGAGAGTTATTAATGGATAGGCCTACTGATGGCCTTTCAGCGCTGACGAGGGCCTGGTGTTCCTCACCCGTAATTAGATCCAGTGGTCGGGGTCTGTGCAGATGAGGCAGGGGAGGGGGTCGGCCGAGGAGCACCACTTTATCAGAGGAAGATATCAATTGATCAGAGATAGTTACTATCGGCAACGTCTAAATCTCTAATTCACCTTCTTCTTAATGACTTGTATTGGCTTAAGAAGCTAAGTTATTTGACAGCGCGGAGCTCGGCTGACAAAGCCGCGCAGGTGGTTTTAATAGAGGATTTCTGTTGCTTGAGATTTCACTAAAGACGGAGCAACAGTTCAACAGACACAACAGAGGCCAGTAAAAACCCCGGTCTGCTGCTCTGCTCGCCGAGGACACCAGTGGGGCTCGGGCTGCAGCGAAACCACCGCTCCCATGTACGCAGAACTTTTTTTTTCCTTTGCAAACCCCGCGCAAGGGTTTTCTCTGAGGTCTCAGTATTTATTTTGAGGAATGAATCTGATGTGGGCATAAATTATATTTGACAAATGAAAACACTTTGGGGGGGGATCTATTTTATTTTTTTTTTACTGCCCTATGAAAAACATTTTCCAGAACATAATATTCCTGAAAAGCTAAATAGGCTTTTTAGGATGAAGAGAGAGTCCAACGCCCAGGAAGAACCAGTAAGCGTTGTAAAAGTTGAAGACAATCATCATTTGCCATTGATGAACCCAGAATATAAACAGACTGCAAGCCAAGTGCTTCAATTAGACATGGCATCATGACCCAAAATTTTAGCTTTTTAATGAAGTAACTCTGAAGTAACTCTGTGCATCTGTGCGTGTAAATCCAATAAGAGATGGGCACCTAACTCCCCGGGGCACTGCTGAGCCAGACCTGATCCTTTCTAGAAGGATTACAACCACCTGCCAGGAGGTTTTCCATGCAGTAAAGTTTGTAGCCAATCTGACATTCACAGTACGTCCCAGAGGTTTTCCATTATTATTATCATTGTTATTATTATTCAGATTATGTATACCCATGGCGAATATAGGTTTGGGTCTGTTAAGGCTTTTTTCAGGGTAAACATTTGTTTAAAATCTTGTTCCAATCTCTTAACACATATTGAAGTAAAATCTAATTGAGTAGATCACTGGCATAGGTGGAACTTTCTGTTGTTGTTCTTGAGGGAGAGCTCAAGAGAAAAGCAGGTCTGTGAGACTGCATTTTAGCCTTGAGTGGAAACATATTTACCAGTACAAAGCGTGCTTTTTTAAGCCATTCTGGAACTAGCAAAGCCGATGGACCTGTCTTCTGGTTTCACTACCAGGTTCGTGACCTTACTCCCAATACCACATCTGGGTTTGTGCCACGGGGTTCTTATTGTGAGCACTAATTTGCCATTTTTACTTCCACTGGACTTGCAACCCATCTCTGTAAACTATGGCTTTGCAGCTCCTAGGTGAGGGACCACTGGCCTGAAGTGTTAAGAATAAATACATCGTGCACCTGTAGCATGCTGTTATCTCAGGATCTCAAAGTGCCTTCAAAACTTGCTAATTATGATTTATGAAGCTCTGAGTGTTGTCCCTGTCAGAGGAGAAAACAAACACAGAGGGAAATAAATAACTCTCCCCAAAGCAATAAATTGTTAAATGGTTTATTAAGTGATTTATCCAGCCGGGGCCATAGACTGAGCTAGAGCATGGATTGAAATCCCAGTCCCTTGATACTGATGGTGAGAGACCCATTGGCCTCGGTCTTGTCAGGAGCTCATCAGCATTTCTTTGCTTTACATGAGGAGAGCACACAGGAGCCCCAGTCGCAGATGAGTTGCCACATAATTATAAGCTTTCCTCATTAAAAAGAGAGCTGCCATTTTGGAGCTGACTGAGCTAGCTAGCTAGGGTGTCAGTGTCATCCTGAATTTAACGTGGGTGTACCAGCAGAAAGCTGACTGGAGAATGGTGCTGAGGTGGGGGAGCTGCTTCTCTATACTATGAAGCAGAGCAAAAGCATGGTGGTTGTCTTCAACCCAAAAGGTACCTCTTCCGCCATGGACAATGAGGGATGTCCAGCAACTTCTTTTTGGAACAGGTGTGTAAGACAGTTGTTTGTTATAAAACATGTTTTTATTTTATAGTTGCATGTGCTTATGCCCTTAGACTTCTGCTTTTTCTGCTTGTTACATTGTGCAGAGAAGGTTTCTTCACTCGTGTTTGCGGAGTAACTTGTACAGTGAAAAGTTGTTACCGACATCTTTGGATGCTATTATTTACGCACAAATGTCTGGCAGCGGTGCGGTCAATAAGCAATGTGGCTCTACAAGATGCCAGTATACTACAGAAAGGTGTTTTCCTCCTATCCCATCTCCCTGAGTGAGCTGCCAGGTATCGGTGTTGGGGCTGGCCTGAGTCTCCACCCTGCTGTCTGCAACCTTGTGCCAAAAAGGCAAAAGTCAAACTTCTCACTGAGGAAGACTTTGGCATCAAGAATCGAGCACAATCCTTTCTCTTGCTGTAAGTCTGTCTTTTTTATTATTTAATTTTCTTTTAAGTATGGGTTGGAATGTTTCAATTACTTTGTTTTACTTTACCTGTGTTCAAGGACTTGCCGAAATAGTCGTTTTGGATGAAAAGAGCAAACCTTGATCACTCGGCCCTTGAAGGTGACAGTTTTGGCACGTTTGGAGGGTTCAAAGCAGGGGGGCCACATTCTTTTCTCTTGTAAAAAGGGGAACCTCTGCTGGCTCAGTTGAGCTCTGTTCATTTACACAGAGAAGATAGGGCCCAACGGTTTGCTCTATAATGGTTTCCATAAGAGACATCTCGGCTCAGTCCCTGTAATAGCCTGTGTGGTGTGAATAATGGCCAAGCTGTTAGCAATTTGGAGCAAGCCTGTTAGCACCGTGATCTGATCAGCTGAGTTTTGCAGAGAGAGGTTGCTGAGCCGTCCTGCCTCTCACAGCCCCCTTGCTCTCCCAGTTCACATCTTCCTATGGGGCAGCGTAACACGGGAGCCGTTAGATAACTCTTTCCTTTTTCACTGGCCAATGATGGCTGTTCCCCCACCATGTAATATTTCAATTCAAACATGATTATTCATTTCAATGACTTTGAAGGTCGTTGTTTTCTTACTTAATGCCTGTTAACTAATGACATTGAGGTAAGCTGGTCAAAAGAGGGTACATGATTGGTGACCTTATTCTACCACTGTGCCCATGAACCAAGAGTGAAACATTTTTTTGTGCATCTGAACGTGTATCTATACCTTATCCTTCTTCCCAAGTAAACAAGATTACTAATTCAATCTTTAGTGTATATATATCTCTCTATATACACACTATGTATGTATTTCTATATGACTTGCTCATATATGACTTTCATGTCAAGCCATCTGACAACAAAGCAAAGAAAACAACCAGCTCTGCAGCTTCTGATGAGAAGCACTGCTGCAAAAAGCATTATAATGAATAACGGACTTCTGTCTTAGTGGTACCTTCATCTTTTTATTCCTTTTTAAAACAAAGTCTGTTTTGACTGCTTCACTATACTGTTAACAGACAGATACACTCAAAATGTTGGCAGTTATGTTCAAGGCTGGATTAATGCAGGTTTGTTATTTTACCAGCATATCCAAAGGCAAATACTCCTACTGGACTCCACCCTTCAGCTGTGAAGCAGGTTGTAAATCAGTCCCTTTTTTGTTGTTTTTAAAGTAGTTTAGGGGCTTTAAAATGGTATTTAACATTATTACAGTCTGCTTGAATATTGTACAATTTCTAACTATTTCTTCTTTTTTATATCCACTTCTCGGCCACTCAGAAACTTCTAAAGAAAACAATGCAGTCACTACTAATGCCAAGGTGTAGCAGAAGTGCTTATGATGTTCTTAATGACTGTTGTCCCCCAAGTATTTAGGTGCCATAATTTTTAGCTTGCTAAAAGCCCCCAACATTTACAGAGGGAAAGAATAAAGGCCAGGTTCTCACATTTGTCCCTTTTTCTTCGTGGCTGGAATGGGTAAATTTGGCCTTGCTTCTTTGCCTAGAAGAGCTCCAGTAGGCACATAAGCAGCTGTCCTTGTCCTCGTGTTGCCCTCCTTAATCTAGCACTAAAACTATGGAAAAAAAAATTTCTTCATCTGGAAATATGGAAGGAAATAGCTACTGGGTGAGGAGCCAGCAGTTCTGATGCTAACACATGTTCAGCCACATCCATCAAGCACTCTATGACCTGTGAAAATTATGTCCTAAAAATATCCCTGTTCATTTGTTCCTATTTTGAAATTGGGTTTATTCTCTTGCCTCAAAGTCAGAGCAACGTAATCTGAATGCTGGAGGAAACAGTTGTTTGAGCTGATCTTCTTAGATTCTTGACTAATTCTAAAAATAGGTTGCTCCTAGCCATTAAGATAAGATTGAAACACTGGTGACATTAAGTATAGTTAATAGCTTTGGTGTTCTGGTCTGCAAAAAAAGTCCATCCTGTCTAGCAGAAGCATTGTGTCTGTCTGCTCTCTCAGACCTGGGTGAGAGGCTCCAGTCTATAAACTGCCACCTCCCACCACGTCCTAGCAGCTAATGTCCCCAGGGGGAGGGATGCAGTGAACACACAACGTTTCACAGCTCTTGTGACAAACCTTGGGCACCCCAGAAGACCAATATGCTTCTACCTCAACTTGTCCTCTTCTGATTTCATGCCCCTGAACCCCGCTGTGCTGTTTGTTTCCGTTTTCTTTGCAAGGCTCCCGTTACCTGGAGTCCTGCTGCGACTCACCATCCCCTTCACGTCCTGCCCCCGTGCTGAGGAGTGTGGGTGGGAGGAAGGCAGCGTGTGCTGGGGGCTGCTCAGCCCCACCTGTGCACTGACATCTCTGCACAACGGCTGCTGGCTGTGTGGGGACCATGTTTAGAGCTTCCCAAATTTAAGGACTAAAAGGTGAAAAGAAGGATGATATTCCAGTCCCTGTAAGCTAAGCACTGTGCAGCTGCCACCCAGCCTTGCTCTCCTGCCTTCCTGTCTCTCCCCCAGCACTGCCAGCCGTGTTTTCAGGCTGCACACTGAGCTGGGCAAAGGAGCTATCACCATCACAGCCTATATTTGGGTGTTTTTCTGTTTCATGGCTAGCTTTCAGTTGGATCAGGTCCCTCACTTGACCTACTGCTTAGCTCCAGGAGCATCAACACAAGGGAGAAGGCAGGGCTGCTGGCGGCTGGGGAAGCACGGGCTGACACCAGCCTCCGCTTCCCCTGGTTGCGAGCCGCTGGGAGACCACTGCCCGTGTGCTCCCAACCCGTGTGCCCCGTCACACCAGCCATGGGAACGTCACCAGGACCAGTTCCCGACCTGGTGCTCAGGCTACTCAACGAGCCCATGTCCCTGTGTGCGGCCGCGCGGTCCCGGCACAAAGAACGCGTTGGAAATAGATGAGGATGGGCAGGAGAGGGAGAGCCAGGCTGCTGCTCCGGGGAGCAGTCTGCAGCTGGGTCAGACTAGGTGTGCTGTGAAACTGAGCCCGCGCAGGGGCACGGATCAAAGCACCATCTCAGCGTGTTCATGTCAGACACAGCCAGCGTTTAGCAATTCACTTCAGTGGTGAGATAGAAGAAGTTTACTTAATACTTCTGGAAGATATCAGCCTGTGTGCTGTGGCTCGCTCCTGCTCACCTCCTTCCCCATCCCCTACGCGAGCACACACGCACACACACACACACACACACACACACAAACACACGTGCACGCACACACGCACACACAATGGCTTCTTTGTTGGCATGGAAAAATGCTCCACGGGGAGCTGCACATCCCAGAACGCAGCTCTGTTTGCGTCTCGAGTCATGATGGATCACTGTGGGGAACCTTAAATCTCTGCAGCTCTCAGATCTCTATCAGAAATGGGGGCAGCTGGGGTATGCTCCATTTAACGCAAACTACATGCATAGCTGGATTCCTTACCACCTTGTCAATGCCACCCCCAACTGCCAAGGTCTGAGAGCCCCTGAGTCTACTGAAACCAAAGGGAGGTGAGGATTTTCTTTGACTTGGATGCAGGTTTTTTAAAGGGAACTTGGGAAATAATTAACACATAATTAACCTGTGGAACTTTCTGCCAGGAAGTATTACTGAGGCCAACCGCTCTGCAGGGTTAGGAATTTATATGAATAATAAGAGGTCCAAAGTGGAAAAGGTATCAGCCTTCAAAGTAAGGAGGACATCATTAACAAAAATGAGTTAAGGAGATGGATTTCTTATGGATAAATTATTTCCTAGTGGTCTATTATGGGATGTCCTGTACCTTCCTGTGAAGCCTCTGGGAATAGCTACTGATGAAGACAGTAGACCACTGGTCTGATCCGCTCTGGCAAACATGTTTCCTATTAAATATTCAGTATTGCAGATGTTGTGCTCTAGACCTAATGGAGCTGCACTCACTCCATTTCCTACTGTGCTCCAGGAAATAATTGCTTGTTCAACTGATTTAAAAAATATATCTTATTTGATCCCAGATCTGTCCCTCTTGTAGATTGCCATTATTTGAATGATTCATTGTCACTTCATCTCACTGTCAAGTCCTTCGATAAAAATGAAAAAATACAAATGGCAGAGGACAGTCTGTTTAGGGAGTGAACTAAATAAGGGTGTGACAAAAAGCTGTCAGAACTGGTCATACTGAAAGGCCACCCAGCCCAAGATGTGCCTTTGCAGTCGTCTATAGGTGTCTGAGGAAAGAATATAAGCAATGGAGTAAGTATAGAGTTATCCTTCCTGATAGGCTGTCTGATTGTGGCACTTCATAACTTGTGGACTATTGGAGCTTGAGGCTGTGTTCCCACCACAGGGCTTAATAGCTTCTGAAATTTTTAATTCCATCTTGAACCATCTTTATATTTCAGCCTCCACAACGTGCTGTGGCAGTGACACACAATGCTGTAATTACACCTTGGGTGAGAAGGTGCATCCTTTTGGTTGCTCTGAGCCTGCTTAGTTCACTTCCTCAGCTCCCCTGGGGTGGACAAGAGTAAACAGTCATTCCCATAAGTTGTTACAGCCCCAGGGGCATCTCTCATAGCTTCTGCCTCCTGCCTCCTCCCAGCTTATCACCCAGCAGATCCTGAGACATTTCAGAGCCTCCGGGTGCTCCCTTACTCCCCTCTTCCAAAGAAGAGCTGAAGCACCTCTTCCCGGATGGGCGCAAGAGACACTGGGGCTTGGAAATATTGATCTCTGTTTTGCACCCTGCCCCCAAAGCAGTGGGTTTGACTTCCATTTCTCCTTGTCCTTGCAACAGACCTAAGCTTTTGCTATCTACTTGCTCTGTAGCATCTGTGATTTCACACCCCTCTTCTGTATCTCATTATCATCTCCACTCCCAACACAGCCGTTTCTTTTCAATCAAGGTACTTTTTCCACTGACTGCTTCCATATATGAAAGTTCAATACATCCTTGTCTTTTACTGCTCTCAGTAGTCTTTTCTCCAATATCCTTGTTGCCTTTCCCTCTTGCAGTTCTGCTGCATCCTGCTAGAGACCAGGCGGCCAAAACAGCATTGGGGATTCATGACGTGGTGTCACCATACATTTACACAGCAGGGCAGTGAGCACTGTGACTGTGTTCTCCTAACTCTAAGATCATGTTTGCTCTTTAGACCACAGTGAATCCCAGAGCTGATACTTTCAGAGGACAAACTGCAATGAGACCCATTTGTCTTTCCTAAATAGTTTTTGAGCCTGCTTAATGAGCACATCTCCAGGAACAACTCCTTGTAGGTATTTTCTCTACACTGGGGAAGTGAAAATGGTTCTTCTAGCTTTTTAACAAGCATGAAACTATGTTCATATTGGATCAGACCAGAAGCACATCTTGACCACAGCCCTGTCTCTCTGATAGGGGCTTGTGCGAAGAACCAGGTGTTATACTGTGATATTTTCTGTATGTTTTCTGTATTATGCCAGTCTGTGCCTTGGAAACTTCTCAGCCAGGAGGCTGCATGTGTTTTGATTCTCACAGTCCTTAGGGGACATTTTCTCTGTTCACTTTCACACAGATTTTTAATACCTTTTATTTCAGCCATTTATTAACCCGTAAGAGGAACTTGCCCTTATCCTTGAAGAGCCTAGGTCCAGGTAGAGGAGGGTAAAAGCTTTTGGTTTCTGACCATTTTTTGAAACTCCAGACTCTGACAGCCATAATAACCATTAATATAATTTCTTTGAAAAGTATTATTTCCTAATATGGTCCTCTTGTCCATTTGTCTATCCGTGTCAGAAAACCAAGGGGACTGCAGCTCATGAAAGCCCTCCAGTCTACCTTGAAATGAACAGCCACAGGGTGCTTGGAGACCCTGAGGTGCGCAGCTCCTGATGGGTTATTAAGCCTTCTGCTGCCATGGCTGCACTGTTATCAGTACCCAGCAAGCCAGATGAAAGCTAGCTCCGCTGTCTGCTCAAGTTGCAGTCACACCTCCAGGTTGCAGAGTAGACACCCCCTCTGTCTGAGAGTGTTACCCTACATGAGTTCTTCCAGCTATAATAAATTTACAGTGAAATATTAAACACTGGCGTATACAATTTTTTTGGCAAAAAGAAGCAAAAGCTGGAATCTGAATTTAAAACTGTAATGCAACAAGTGAACATGCAGATTTATGGGCTTAACAAACACAACTTTTGAGACATGCCTAGCAGACATCATGCTTTTAAAATGTCACAGTTCATGTAGCTGTCACTTCAAACACTAAGGAAACTGGCACTCCCAAAGTGCTAGCAAGCTCTGGCTGGACAGTAACAAGACTCAGAGGTCTAAAATTAAAAACTGTCCAAGAAAATGTATAACTTCTTAAAGACCTCATTCTGAATGTTTTATACCACACTCCAGTCTGCAAAGAAATGGTTGTCTGATCAGCTAAATAGAAATGAGATGTTTCCACCACACCTTCAGCAGAGGAAACAGAGCTGTTCGTAATGGAGCAGGAGGGTTGTGAGCTCTACTGATTGAAGAATGTCTTCTCCTATGAGGTTTGCTTGCCTTTCTCTGGCAGATGTCTAATCAGTGATGCTGACGTGCTTTACGCAGTGGCCCATCTGAATGTCACTGATGAATAGTATGTATTCTAGTTCTGCAGTTATCAAAAGCCTCGTTTCAGTTCACAAGTCAGATAATTTTTCTTTCTGTTAAGGCATTTTAGTAATGTCAGCTTGGAAATCTCATTGCAGCCTGTTTCAGCAAACGAGGTACACTGACCTAATTGAGACCTCTAGTATAAACAGACAAAACTCCCTGGGTTTTGAGACCTGCTGCCCTTCTCCTCCTAACAGCAGCAGACAGACACCCCTATGGAAGCAGCTTTCTCCCACTGAAATGCACCAAATCACTTGATAAATGAACCTTTTTCTTCTGGTGCTCCAGAAAGTTAAAATAAATAACAGAACCCAGAATACAAGAACACATATTATGAATTCCAAGCAGACTTCACTCTTCGAAGAAACATGTTTGAGTTTGGAAACTTAAAAATACAAATTTTCTGGTGAGCTGAGACAGGAGAACTCTGGAGTAAATTATTCTCTGCTAACAGGATATTCTGCTGATGCACAGCATTAAATAATCATAGATCAGATGTTTTAAATATTATTTTCTATGTACCTGGGTGTAGTTTTACAACCAGCTGCCCCCTCCCCCTTATCCCAGAGACATACTGCTTGTACTGGATTTTACTGCCCTTTCCCTTAGGGTTAGTTGTCAGCCAGATCAACTCCCTCATCCATTTGACCTCAACCCTCCAGTCCTGCTGTGACCACAGTGAGGGACAGGTACGTGTAGCCAAGCACAAAGGAAAGAACATCTTGTGTCCTTTCAGCTGCAGGCTCAATATTACCTTTTCCAAACCTCTGATGCAGCTGTTGGACACTAATTAGTGCACTGACTACCCCGTTCTACTGAATTCCTTGTTTCCCTTGATGGCTTCAGTCACGCTTTGAAGCCAAAGTTTCTACTGGGTATGGTGGGCCTTTGCACTTTGGCTTAATTAAAGCACGTAACAGAAGCACAGCTGAGTCTCATCTATAAACGTGGAACCATGCCTGAAGCACATTAGGATGAACAGGTTTGTTGTAGTTTCCTCTTCTAAGAAGGGTTCCTTTTGTGAGGTAAAAGTAAATAAAACAGAAAGAAAAAGAAATATTCTTCCCTATAAGGATGAAGAGTAAAAATAGGGAAGTTCATTAAGGACTAAAAAAAAAAACCCACAAGAAGGGAAACAATTCCTGCATTGCCACCAAGGGACACAGCAAAAATGAGTGTCGTCTCTCACTGCTGGTCAAGTTCCTTTTCTTGTTTCACCTTCAAGAAATGAAGACAGCAGCAAGAACTGTGATGCTGTTGCAGTTCTCAGGTATTACTGATCTCCATTCTTTCCTCTATCAAACAGCCAGGCTCCTCAAAAAAAGCCTTTTAGTTTATGAAAAGTTCAAAGACTGCTAGCTTGTACATAGAATGACTGAAATAAGAGATTTTAATTAAATTTGAGATGTTCTTGAGTTAGAGTATTGTCACAACAGACTCTTTTGTTTTTGAGAATTTTCTTTTAATATGCAGCACAAAACTAAGTAGGGCAAAAAGAAACTTCTTCAAGAAAATGAGGAAAAGAGGAATCTGCAGTCTCTGCATTACCAGATCCTTTTTGCTCAGAGTTTGTAACAGGCACATGGTGGGATACAATGCAGGTCAGTACTTTTTGAACAAATCCTAGACTAAGACTTGCAAAAAAGTAATTCTTGCTTTCATGGATAGCTTTCTTCTTATTCGGGTGGGCAAAGCTGCCTGCTCATGAGTGCAGCTGGAGGGCTACTGCCCAAAACACGGTAGCAATTTTATCAGCTGGAGGCAAAATGTACACAAATTCAGCTGAACTCAAGGATTTGCCTTTTCTGAAGCAGTTACCGGGGGAGCCCATCACAGGCTTTTTCACGTCTTTCCAGTATTAAGGCCACTTTCCTCAGTCTGAGTCCCACAGTTGGATCCTTGGGAATGCAGCTGCCAAAAACATGAATTCTCCATGTGTGACCACATGTCCTGCATGTCCTTCCCCTTCAAGTGCATGTGTATTGCAAGCCTCCTGCTTCCAGCCGAGCTGATTAGGTGTGTGGCTAGAGCTGACCAGCTAGTTGGGATGATTTCTTTAATTACTCCACTGGGAAGATTAAACTATTTCCCTAGCTATGTCCAATGAGCCGGCCATGTATTTGACACCCTCTATTTACAAGGAGATGACAAGGCAAAACATTTGGTATAGGGTGTAATGGATGGATGGATTATGCAGAAATTTGGAGGTGGAGCAAGCAACGTATTTAAGAGAGTTACAAATGTGTGGATTGAAATAGATAGATTAAAAGCTTATAAAGATTTGAGTCTTCTTATTTTTCTACTGCCCTAGATACAAGATTGAAATGACAGAGTGGCACATCAAGAGTGCTTTGGGTTCCTGGAGTATCTTCCCACAGACCAAAGGGGTTTTGGAGCTGGCCTGAGGCAAGAAGGGTCACTCGTGAGAGGCAGGAGGTCCCTGCCATGCCAGCAGCCCTTGTGGTGTCATGAGCCGTTTCTGGAGGAAATGAAGTCTCTTCCAACAGCCCCACAAGGGTCTGTGGTGGCTTGGCTTCTAGGTAGGTCAGGGCAGATTTTTGCACTGTGCACCTCTCAGCATTGAGTGCTGTGCTCACACCAATCCCACCAAAAATAAGCCGCTTCTCACCAAAGTTTTTGTCTTTGGCTAAGGGAATTAATTAGAAAGACGCAGAGAAGGAAGGCCAAATGCCCGGTGGGGCAGCATGGTGTGGGCAGGCTGTGTGGTGACAGCCTCTCCCCTGGGGCACCACACGTGTGCCTGGGCAGATCTAGCAGGGGACACGGCCCCTGTTACCCTCCGCTCGGCAATATACATTTGTCACCACAAGGCATTACATATTTAATATCTCACAAGACTTGTATGACTTCCAAGGCCAATATGTCATGAATGAGATGAAATATTTTGCAAAGTGTGAAAAAACCCTTTTCATCCCAGGGACAGCAGCCCTGGACTTTTACATTGCTTCTACCGTACATTTCTCCCGAGCCCAGAAGTCTGTGGTTTCTCTGGTTTGTGTATTAAGCTCTTTTGTGACCCCTTTAGCTGCCCTCAGGCTGTCTAGCAGGTCTTGGTCCTGCTTCACCGGGTGAAGAGGCTGCAGGTCCTCCTGGACGTGCCTACTGAAATTAATGCAGAAAGCTGCCCACACTGTCTCAATGGGTAAAGCTCTCCCATATAAAAAAAATAGATTTATGGACAGGAGATGCTCATGTGGTGTATTGGTAATAGCTTTCTCCTTGTAGAAATATATATTCAAAAAGATATAGAAATGTTGAGCTGTCAAAAAAGTGATTGAAGCAGCTACCTATTATCTTTCAGGGAAAAAAATGCTCATTTGTCACTGACCATCTTCTCTTGATGTGGTTATCCCCAATTAGGCTAAAAGTGCCAGAATTACAATATAGTGTCTGCCAATTTAGCTTTACAATGGCTTGATAATTATAGAGCAGGAAAATAGTATGTCTGGAAGGGTGTTAACTGAAGAGCAAGGGACCATGTAAATAAACTTGACAATGATATAGAAAGGCAAGAAAAAGACACTACAGGATAATAGCGTTATGGTGTGCAGGAGTTATTTACATGCAACCAGAGCTTGTCACATATAATGAGAATTAGAGGAAAGCCCCTGCCCTTGCATACCAGGCTCACCATGGAACCTCTTTGCCTCAAAAATGCAAACATAGGAGTTTAATTTGCTTTTTGTGATGCACAATGCAGAAAATTGAGAACTATGTCTTCTGACTGGTCCTAAAACACGGTCACAGTGTCAGCCTCCACACGCCAGCTCTCCAGGTGAGTGCCTCTGCAGAGGTCAATCAGCTCCAGAGAAAAGTGAGAAGGGGAATATGGGCCATGGGGAAGTGTTTTTTTTTTTTTGTAGAAAACTTGGGGTTTGGGTGGTGGTGGAACTCCAAAGAGCTGTGAGGTTTCGTGGTAAAAAACCCACAAGAGTTAGCAACACTAGATACTACTCTGACCTTCCCTTCATCATCAAATAGTGCTTACAGAAAGAATAGATGAATCTATTGATTTCTGTGGATTTCACCAGAGACTTTTATGGCTTCAGAAGGCCTTCAGTCCCTTTTATGTGTAAAAAATATTAAATTGCAGCACAATGTCCTGCATCTTTTGCCTACTTAAACAAAATAACTTCTGCAAGCCACTTATAGAGATTGTCTATGTGTGAGCCTGGTCTGCCCTTTTTCTGAAGTAGTTTAACCTTGCTCTGAACAAATGCAAGCTTTCTCTGCTGCGGCTTGCCTTGACCAGAAGTTATGGATAATGCAGCTCTATTAATTATTAGAAAAGTAGATTAGCATAGATAAAACATTGTACTAACATGACCCCATTGCTTTCAGCCTGTTCTGAGCATGTGCAGAGTGAGCTGATGTTTGCCTGGAGAACACTTTGTAAATGTTCTTTTCCCTAAATTAAAAGGAAGGCTTGTATAGCACCCAGCAGAAGGTCCTGCTCTGTGACAAGGTCTTTTATCTCCACTGAAAAATAAACAAGGATTTTATCCATAGCTAATAAATATCTTCAGGACTTGGCCCATAGAAATGATAAATGGGATAGGTCTGTCAGATTATGAGGTGTACATAAGATTTCTCAATTTTTTTCTAACTGTGGCTGTACATTAATGGAGACACTATGCCAAAACCTACCCAGTATCATGATATCCAGTATATTACATAATGCCCCACTTTGTCAGTAGGAAAAAAAAATAAAAACAAACCTAAACAAACAATAATTCTCCTCTGAATGAAGAAATGTAGATTTTTAGATGTCATGGTGACACAGAAAGCTTAAAAACTGGAAGCAAGCTCACTATTCAGGACTGAAGAGCAGGAGAGTAGGCAGCAGTTGCCCTGCATTTTTAAGTAAATGAATCATATTAATTATTTTTAAGTCACTGCTGATTTTGTGGGGCTACACTGTTCACTGCTGTTCTTGCACAGGGAAGATGCAGCCCACTGCCTGTTGCCCCCTCTCTGGGATCACATTGCCTCCCTGTGGTTTTCCAGCAAATACTTTGACATGGAGAAAATAATCTTGTACACAGTTTCACATTTCGTTTATTTCTTTTAATGCAACCTAGCATCTGGGAATAAGGCAAGAAGAGAGCCTGTGTCAGCAGCCAGCAGTTGCCCCCTGAGTTGCCAGTGGCCACTGCAATGCAGTCTGGTTGGGTTCTCACCTACCAACCCTTCAGTAACATCCCGTGTAGCATCCCGTGGTGTTAACCTCTGTGAGAGTGTCTCCACCACTCTAAGAGCCATTTCCCTCCTGACTAAGTCTCATACTGACAGTTTTTGGGAAAATTGCAGTTATCCAATTCACCCCACTAAGAACTGTTTTCCATCAAAGTGGTCAACGCTCAACTATAACCGATGCTGCTGCTTGTGTTCCCGGTGAAGCTCTGCCTGTCGGCGTATGTAAGTAATGTTGCAGTAAAATGGCTGACTGTGTCACTGAAGTTCAGCCTAGCAAGTGCTTTCACCACCCTGCCTGTTCTCTTCCTCATCTCCCCACTTTATACAGTTTCTGTGCCGAACTGTGGTGCCAAGGCTGCCTGTGTGGCTGCTTCGGGCTTGAACAGAGTTAACTGCTGTGGAGCAGAGCAATGCTTGAAAATAAGTTTTCATCTGGGGAGTGTACAAATGCAGCCTACCACAGCTGTGCTACACTGAATGTCTTCCAATCTTCCCCTCTAGTCAGGTTTCATATCTCTGTCTAGGGATACGTAAATATTTCTGAATCTGGCTTTGAGTAATGAAGGTGCCTCAATACCATCCATTTTGTCTGAAACAGGCCATATTCCTCCCGACTTCTTCATGCTGAGATAAGGCAGCTCAGCATCCTGGTCCCATGCCATCCCACAAAGGCACCTCTACTGTATTTCACAAGGTTTACAAGCTTTCTCATCTGTGCTCTGTCCTGCTCCCCCTGCCTTGCTCTGTGCATCAAGCCCAGCAAAGCCAGGGGACTGTCACTCTCCAGTTCCATACAAGGTATCTCTCTGGGTGGATGCCTAAATTTCACATATTTTAAGCCCTCCCTGCTATGGGGGCCACCTCCTCTCCTCCTACTTTGCTGTTGTCCCTTTGTCCATCACCTGCCTGTGCCTGGGTTTGCAGCCACCTACCTGCCTGCTGGGCAGCCTTGTGTTGGTGGGGCACCTCTCACTATGTGCTTGTTCATAGGAGACCTTGAACACTGTACAGCAACGTGTGTCATTCCTAGTGGTTTCATGCAATTGCAAACTGTGTAAAGAACTGAGGTGTGTTTGGTGCTCAAAAACATCATTAAAAGTAACTGCAAGCCTGTCACGAGCCAAGGTCTCAAAGATCAATGCCTCCTGGTGATGTACCCAGCAGCTGAGAAGTCCTTTCAGGTCCTGTGCTTCAAGAAAGACTTGCCCTGCTTTATCGCCTTCAAAAGCTGGGTATATTAGACATTAAAATGGCAAAACACGTAGCCAGATCTCAGCTGTTAAATCTTCCTGGCCTGGCACCTTACTCAGATGTTTGAGTTCTTCCTTCCCTCCTCACTTACACACCTATGACTTGGATTCAGGCATATGGGCACTTTAAAAACATCCCCTTAGGAGTCTGTCTGCTTCTCCACGCATTTAAATACTTAAAAAACCCTGGCCTGCTGGCACCTTAACAAGTTTTATCTCTACATATTTCATCTACTTCCAGGAGCACCCAGAGTTTGGGAGCACAGAAGTTGGTGGTGTCCCTGCAAATTCTCTAACCAAATGAGCTGGTTACCAAACTTACTAAATAACTAAGAAAAAATTAACAACCTAATAGTACAGCTATTTTATGTCCTTTTAATGGTTTCCTTTCATTTCCATTCACTTGGAAAGAACCCATCTAAATGGCAAAACTAAATACCTGTAGAGTCACTGGGCCAAAGACATTCCTGATGTAAGGCCAATGAAGTTACACTTGGGACAAATTTAGCTCAGTGGTTTTAGTTATGCCTCTGTTTTCCATGTCAAAGGACTCACAGCTGATAGACAGCACATCTCAGTACATTCACACCATCTGTGAAATGAACCCATGTTTCATGCCATTTAAATCTGAAGACGCAGTATATGTTTCACGTTTCACATCAAACAGCCCTCAGAAGGCTGTATCAGCCTACTTCTGTCCTTCATGATGCAATCACCCACGAAAGCTGATGTAGCTGGCCTTTGAGGGATTTCTGCCTCTTCAGAGGCTCCATCCCAGTGAATGGAGCAGAGCCAGGACAAGGGGATCAATGTCCCAGCACAGAGAGGTGTAACACAGAGAGTAGTGAAAAAACATTCCAGAACAAAGCATCCAAACCTCTGTCCTGTCCCTACCTGCAGAAGAGAGCATGGGGACCATAGGGAATGGGCAAGGCACTAAAGCAGGATGGATGCAGGTTGTCTTTGGGCCAAGCACATGACACGAAAGCTGTTTGCAGTTACTTTTCTGCTGCCTCTTTATCTCTGTTGTGAGCCCAGCATGTCAGATCCCAAGGATGTATCCCAAAATATTTAGCTCATTTTGTACATATTACCTTCAAGTAATCATACACCACTGAGTCATACATCATGGGATTAACAATCCTACACATGGTATAAACAGAACCTAAATAAAATCCCAGAAAAAGGATATTGCCTTTTAAATAAGTCCTGACAGCTGTGGAAAATATTATGCCCCAATACAACCCTCCCATACGACATACATTAATATGAAGAGAACCCCAAACTGTTCCTCTGGATATTTTGTAAGGTTTTATTTTATTATGGATTGGACATATTGAAGTAAGACTATAATCTTATTGTGCTCTGACCTGTGTTTTTACTGCGCTGTATAAACAGCAGTTACTATGTTAGATGGAGAAATGTTTACAGAAAGAAGAAATAAAAACAAACGGATTTATTGTGTTGCAGAAATTTGAAACAGGGCCGAAAGGCTGCCCATGTGTTTTGTGCTCGTAAGACCTTTCCCTGATGGAAACAGACAGCTTAGACATGACAGAAGCAGAGAGAGGTCCTGCGCTATCAAAAATAAAATGTAATATCCGCACAGCACCGACTCTCTCCAGCCAACCTCGCCTACAATCAAAGCCCTTGATACGGCTCATGCTGTTGTCTGTTCACATACAGCAGGTTTGGGATCTAATTTTTTTAATAGATTTTGAAATTGCTTTTAAGTGCTAGTGAAAAGTGCCAGATTGACAGCTCTGGAGTCTGGAGTCTCTTTTTAACCGCAGAAAGAGTGCAGCACGGGAAATGGCAAAACAAACTTCCTTCCCCAGCCCCATCAGCGCCAGGGAGGAGGGAAGCACGGTGGGTTATCCTTCCCTGATGGATTCTTCGATGAAAACATGCAGAGCAAACACCCATCAACCTTTATGGGCTTCATAAGTCACCCAAGGCATGCGTAAAACCGGCCCAGGTATAAAAAGTCCTGGGGACAGCAAGTCTCCATTTGGGGAAAGCCTTTCTCTTCTCCTCTCTTTGAAAAGTTGACTTTTTCCTCAAGGCAGAGATCATTAGAGAAAACTGAACTTTTTCATGTTATGATTTGGCTTCTTTTGTCTTTTGACATTTTTATTGACAAGCATTATCAAGATCAATGCCAGCATGATCATTTAGATTTTTCATTTTTCCAAATTTTATGGTTTTGGCAGAAAAGCATGCTAATAAACATGTCAGTGATATCCTCGATAAGAACAATGATTAAAAACATCATATGCAAAATTTCAGCTATAAAACACAGAAGTGAAAAACTGGCCTATTTTCAACTCTACAAAATGGAAAAAATTTTGAAATTTTTTAGGATTTTTCTGTTTTACATTTCAACCAGCCTTGTGATACTCCAAGTCAAATCTCCACAGGCTGCTCAGGAAGGAAAAAAAAAAAAAACACAAACCAACAAAAACCCTCTTAAAATGAAATCCTGGCCCCATTGAAGTCATCTGCAAAGCTCCAGTTGAATTCAGCCCAGCTAGAATTTCACCCCTTATTTGTATACTGAGCAAATCTGATCTGGAGTCGGTAACACATAATAAACATGGGACCCTAGGATGCCATTTTTAGTCACTTTTCAGGGGAGAGCTGTGCTTTAATTTATTTTGTCAACTGTTTCCACTTAGGTTTTTCCTATTAATGCTTCTGTTACCCACTGCACAGTAAGGTTATACCCCATATAAGTTCTTCTTCTCCCTTAATAGTTGTGGTACTTTTGCAAATGTTACTCTCTTTAATATGTGATTTCAGAATAATGAATGCTTGTCAAACTGATTTTTTGCTGTCTTAAAACGAGTGGATGTGTTAAGCAATTTGCGCTAAGAAACAGGCATGATATGACTTAAAAATGACAGTGGGACCACAGAACGGGCTGAATTATCCAGAGCATCTTCCCAATAATCAGATGTCAGCTATTTGGCTGCTGAAAGGATGGTTCAGAATTCATGATACTCCAGATGAATTCTGTCCTTTTCAAACCTCCATTGTACACTGTCTGTGTATACAAGAAAAATGAATTCCTGAGATTAACTGTATATCGGATAAAACCCTGAAAATTTCTGACAGTCACCAAGTAGGATAAGGAAGGTGACACACGTCCTTTCACCTTCACAGAAGAGGAGACCATAGTCCAGGTGTTATTTTGAGAATAGTTTGTAACATTAAAAAGACCAGGGTTGTGAGGGGATTATACTGAAATATGAATTAGTCAGAAAACAGAAAAAAACTGATCAAGTTTCCTGGCATTTTTTTCTCTTTTGACATTGAACAATAAAAATCTTAGAATCATAGAATAGTTTGGCTCAGAAGGGACCTCAAAGGTCATCTAGTCCATCCCCCCTGCAATGAGCAGGGACATCTTCAACTAGATTGGGTTACTCAGAGCCCTGTCCAACCTGACCTTGAATGTTTCCAGGGGATGGGGCATCTACCACATTTGATCATCTTCATGACCCTCCTCTGGACCCGCTCCAACAGGTCCATGTCTTTCCTGTGCTGAGGGCCCTAGAGCTGGATGCAGTGCTCCAGGTGGGGTCTCAGCAGAGTGGAGTAGAGGGGCAGAATCACCTCCCTCAACTTGCTGGTCACACTACTTTTGATGTAGCCCAGGATACAGTTGTTCTTCTGGACTGAGAGCGCACATTGTTAATGCATAGCCAGCTTTTCATCCACCAATACCCCCAAATCCTTCTCAGCAGGTCTGCTCTTAATCCCTTCATCGCCCAGCAAACTTGCTGAGGATGCACTCAATCCCACTGTCTGTTTCATTGATGAAGATCCTGAACAGTACTGGTCCCACTATGGACCCCTGAGGGAGACCACTTGTTACCAATCTTTATCTCAACATTGAGCCATTGACCACTACCCTCTGGATGCGACCAATCCAATCAATTCCTCATCCAGTGAACTGTCCACCCATTAAATCCGTCTCTCCCCAATCTAGAGAGAAGGGTGTTGTGGAGGACCATGTCAAAGGCCTTACAAAAGTCCAGACAGATGACGTCCATAGCTCTTCCCTTGTCCACTGATGTAGTCACTCCACCATAGAAGACCACTATGTTGGTCAAGCAGGACTTGCCCTTGGTGAAGCCATCCTCCCCTCATGGAGAGCTCATTGAAAAAAGTCCACTTCCACTTTTTGGTGAAGATCTTTACTATGTAATAAATAAAATAAACTGCTATATCAAAATTAACTTTTCTAAAGCAAAAATCATTCAGATATTAATGTCTAATTCCTTGTATGGTTCCAGGGTTGGGACAAGTCCTGGGTCACCCTGCCATGTTTCAGCTCCATCCATCCTTCCACCAGTGCAAAGATCCAGCATCTCACCCTGCAGACTGGGAGCGGCCAGCTTTTCAGTTTATGGTAGTTTTAAATATGGAAATGGTGTCATTAAATCACGTTAAATGTTGAAAAGAATAGATGTCAAGAAATGGTCATATTGGTACAGAATCCCAAATTTTGGAGGAAAGAGAGAAGATTTTGCTAATATATGCATGTATTTAAAATGGGTGTTTGAAATTGCTTAGAGATTGGGAAAGCCTTAGGAAGATGCCTACATCACCGAATGCAGGTGGTGGGAGGCAAATAAATATTAATTACACAATCTTGTGAATTTTATGTATTTTAGACTGATGGAAAACAAGACTGGAAAGGAACTCAAGTTAACTATTCCACCTTTCTCCACTAGGGTGGGCCGGACTTTATTGCGTGGAATCTAATCTTCATCTTCCTAGCTAGATGAGGGGTTTGGAGCAATCAGAAGTGTATGATCTATGCAGATTGCCATCTGGCTTTGCTTTTGGGCAGCAGAGCTGATGTGTTACTGTGAAATGGGCAGGAATTAAGTGATTTACCTTGATGCTGAAAAAGCCTCCTCAGCCCATCATTGAGAGTACTTGCAACACCACTTCTTACCTGTCAGTGGCTTATGACTGAGAAATATTCAGAAATGCATGGGCTCATAAGGTCTTCAAAACCTGCTTCATAGATAAAATTGAAAGAAATATAACGCATTTTTTTTTTGTCAGACAGAAACTGGGGCATGGATGCAGGTGACTGAGAACCCCAATGGCTCACTGCTGCTAAAGGGGATGGTCCGGATGCATGGCCTCTACTCTGGGGACCACCTGCCCATCCAAAATCCCTGTGGGGAGGAGATTTTGGATGTCAGATAGATATTGATTTTATGATCCAGTGGCTGAAAAGGGAAACTTTACAAGGCAGTGATGTTTTCTTCACAAAAAAAAAGCCAGTTACTGCTGGAACAAATTCTCCAAGGCTGTAGTGGCTTGCCCAAACTGGAGATCTCTTGTTAACATTCTCCAGCTTAACCAGAAGGTATCAGTTTGGTTCAGGAATCACTTCTCGCCTTTGTTATTTTACGGCCTTTGTTATACCTATAGTCAGACTAGATGATCGTAACAGCCCACTTCAGCCATCAGATCTTTGGATCCATTATGCAATTTTAGAAAGCTCCTACCCTGACTCCAAGTTCCATGTGGCACCATTGAAAGTCAGTGGAGAATATTGCCTGCTGAGGTATGTGTGCTCTCAACATATTGTTGTACAAATAGGTACGGTGTACAAAGAGAAAGACAAGTGAGAGTTTGTGTGAGTATGTGAATGAAACAAGATGATGCACCGCAGAGCGAATAAGAGCTCGATAAAATGAATGTCTATGTAAAACCAGCCATCTAATGGAAAAAGAGAGAACAGATGGTGAAATAACTCTCTAAGCAAGCTGCTGCTTTAGACTCTGGCCTTCCACAAACAAGTTGCAAATATTTCTGATCCATGGTCCAGTGATTAAAGAGACGAAATTCAAAGGAAAAAGTTGGGGAAATCAAAGAGGGGGGAAAAAGAATGCATAAAACCCCAACCCAGTTTAAGTTTCATAGTGGAATATCAAAGCAATATTGAAATATAGGAATATCAAATACCAATACTTTATTTTTATGTTTTGCATTTACTGAATCGGTTTCAATTGTATGAAGTCCTCTGCCCTTAAGCCCTATGATATAAATTTTATTGGATTTAAAGGAAACAGATTGGGAATCTGGGGCAGAAATATATATATATTTTACCAATACAGATTTTATGGTTTTGCCAGAGGAAGCTTCAAAACTGTTTGAAGTGCTGCTTATTTAGTACTACTAACGTATTCAGGGATTGTGGATGGGAAGAAAGAGAGATGTAAGAGAAGGCACAGAGATCTGTACAAAAATCAAGTAATGTTCTCCCCCTGGAAGCAATAAAGTGATCAGAGGCTGTAAGTGTGCCTGGGGACATGTGAGAGAGAAGGAGGGAGGTGGAGATGGTGTACAGAAAGGGCTCTAGCTGCTAGGAAGGCCAAATAAAGTTTCCACCTAAGTTTTTTCTTTCTGTCGGTCTGAGAGTGAGTGCCCTAACCTCATCTTTAGACAGTCAGCTAAGATGACAAAGAACTTTAATGCGCTGTTGCTGAATATCTCCTGGCAGAAGGGCAGCCAGATGTCCCTTGGTGGGGATGTCCCTTGTGCCTCCTACCAAGCCCTTCTGGCCAGGGACACAGACTGTACCACTGGGGGACTTAGCGTGCAGCTTCCTCAACTTTAAAAAAGGTAAATTCCATTCCCTATGGAAAGCTGCTTTACTGAGAGGATGAGCAGCTAATTGGCCTCAATTCCTCATCCTGCCTACTTCAATTATGCGTCTCTTGAACTGGCTGGAAGCAGAGCTGGTTGATGGTGACGACTCAAATGTCTGAGCCACTCCACAGCAGCAGTCATCATTTAGGCTGTTAACAATGAGAGGGAGTTAGTCCCCATTTCACTCTTTCAGCTCTTGTGTGTGAGAAGGCAGGGGATAGAAAACATTTTCCCTGGAGAACATAAGGAAAAGTGGAAGAATGTGCAGAAGGTAGGGGAAGCTCTAATATTTCCCAAAAGTTTGGACCATGTCGGTGCCTCCTGGCCATGGGGAAGCTGAGGCTTCTGGACCAAGTCCACAAGCTCCTGGACTTACATAGGTGAGGCAAGTATGGGCAAGAAGATGAAGTCTGTAGTCGTGGCGGTGTCAGCTGTTGATCTTGGATACTGAAGAATTCAAATGTCTCCATCATCATTAGTTAAGTAAGGAGCCACAAATGGACCAGCCTACCACAGGGTAAGAGAAATGGAGTTGTTCCTGAGGGAGGGGTACTGCAAGAGGGCTACTTGGAGATAGCTGAAACTGAATGCAGAACGGGCGTCAAACTGCCTTTCTTGAAACGTGTTTCTGGATATTTAGTTCTGGTGGTCAGTGACAGGTGTCCTTCAACAATGAGTAACTCTGTGTTTCCTGAGTATCCCCAGAGGTACTCCGCGTACAGCGCGAAAACAGGAAGGCAGAATAGCTGGTGGAAAATGAAGATTATGGAGTCTTGTTTATGGTCTCCAATTCCATTACTCAAAAATATTCCAGAACCTCTGCCAGAAGAGGTAAGACCAGGCAGTAAAATCCTCTGCCAAGGATGGGAGGTCATGCAGCTCTGAAAGGTAAGGTTCATATCTGAAGTGTCTTAAATTCACCAAAATGACTATTTGTATAAACAGATATACTGTAAAGTAATCTGATTTATTTGGGCATTGGTCATTGCAAGTGTTTACTAATGTCTGTTTATGTTGCCATCACTAGGTACGAAGTGTCTGTTTATGTTGCATCACTGGGTACATCACTGAGTCACTCTGTCCCCAGAGTTTACACTCACCCTTATTCTAATGTGTCACCACTTACTTGTCATGAAATTATATGTTATATATGTAATGTCTTTAATACGAGATAGTCCCAGCAAATTTCTAGAAAAATATTTTTGTTAAGTGAAGTCCTGATTTCACTTCAGCTGTGTTTGTCTTCCATGAAGAGAACAACTTTGCTAACACTGATGTTTTCAGGAAAAATGAGTGTCGAGTAGATACTAGAGAATATTAGTGGAAAGAGCGCGCATTAACATCTATCTTGTGGTAATCCAAACAGAGGCAGTAACATGTAATGTGTTCAGTAAATTTAATGTTGGATATTTCTAATTGCTCACTAGATACATTTTTTGCACTGAAAAAAACATTTTTTCAAGAGAAAAGACATTTGGATTTTTAAAAATTCTTTCTCCTTCTTCTGAAAGAGCCTGTATTACCCAAGAAATGGTTGTCCATTCTGTCCTTTCTTTCCTATTTGAACAACCAAACTGTCTGTATAAAGTGCTTAAAAATCTGAAAGAATTCCCATGAGGTTCTGTGTAGGACCTGAAAAATCTAGTAATCAAGAGTTACAACAATTCATTTGAATAAACATATTAAGTAAAAAAATAAAAATAATTCCAATTATCTAATTTGAGAATGAAAAATATTTTGTGGAATGATTTGGAATAAAAATAAAAGGGTAACTTTTACACAGTTATTAGTGGGATTTCACAAAACCACACTGAACATCCCCCACAGGTTTCATGATAATGTGAAGCTAGAATAAAAAATTATTGTTTCCCACTGATAAAATATTCTTCTTCCTTTTGACCTCAAGAAAAACTTTAATTGAATTCACCGGACTATCGTATCTAGACTCTGAAAAGAAGGTTATTGCTATCCAATGTGGAAAATGTCATCCTGTGGGAGAGGCGGGATAACCATAATACCAGTAATGCTGGACAAAAAATCATCCATGTGGCTGCTGAAGGAAGACAACTATAGCATTAAAAATTTTTTTTTACTATTAAATTACAATGTGTACTAAAACTTACACTCTGAAACAGACTTTCTTGTGCATAATCCTGGTTAATAAAATGGTTGAAGGATTTGAATATTTTTTAACTGATGGTTCTGACAAGTTAAGACTAAATATACATTGCAGCAACCACCGTTGTATATACGTTTCGTGCACAAATGGAGAAAATAACATGTTGACTGTAATTTCATAAGACCAGAGGGATCAGTCTCAGATTCGTATCTTAAGATAAAATGGTGCAATTACCATTGCAGTCCATCTTTCTGGAATATCTTCAATCAAAGAAAAGTCAACCATAATTGTGGATTGCAATGGAATATAGATGCAGCAAAAATGTTTCAGACCACTGTGATTACATCATCTGCATCTTGAAGATCCCGTGCTGTTCTCTCCCAAGCCCAGCACAGCCACAGCTCACTTGGTACATTGAAAAGATCAGTGATACTGTACAGATGAAGAGAAAACAAACACAACCCAATCAAGGCTTATAAGGATTAGCGTGCCAACATATGCAGGTTTGCAACCATGCCCAGGGAGCGGAGGGTGAGGTGCAGGGATCTGGATCACAGTCCCACCCAGCAAGCTTTCCTCAAGCCCATGGTGGGTGGTGGAGGAAACAGGGTTGACGCCATTGCCCATCAGTGGGTCCCTCTAATGACACCATTTGGCCAGAGGAGACCACCTCTTTCTATGGACAGTGACCTCAGTTTGGGACACCTGAAAGTTTGACAAGGAGCAACTTCTTATCCTTGGGGAGGGGAGTAAATGAAAACAGACCTGATAAATTGTGTTGGCAGGGCTAAGACACGTGTCCTCTTTCCCTCTCTTGTGACGTGGATGGACCTCACTGGGATGCTCTTGTTCTGGCATCTCCTGCTGAAAACTTCTGCCTGCTCCAGGGCACAGACAGTTGGACCTGTTATCTGCAGGACTGTCAGGTCCATGAGGGAGGGGGACAAAAGGCAGGAAGATGGTGAGGAGCAAGGGAGAGGGCAAGAAGGATCCCCTAACACCATTACCACCCTGATCTTTTGATTTCTTTTCCATCCCACGAGGCACTGTGTATACATTGTGTATCCTGCTTCTCAGCCATAATAGACCAATGTGACATGCCACATATGGTGCCATGGACCCCTTTTATTTAATCCACCCTTGAAAAAAAAGCAGTGCCACCGCCGTCTCACGGACTTATGCAAGTTATAATAATCACCATTTTAATTTTTCCCACAACTTTGAGGCTTAATAGCTTTAAAATCTTACAAGTTGTAAAAACAATTAAAGCAATAATTTTAAAAATAAGCAGAATGGGACCTTCAAAAGAATGTGAACCTTTAACACTTCACGGTTAAATAAGGGCCTTGTAATACAGTCACTTGAAGGCCAGCCCTGAGAAAACGCAGAAGCATCCTGTGAATTTGTTGATGCTAGTTCAGACAGACTGTTTATTTTCATGATTTCATGGAAGAATTTTAATTTAATGAGTGTTTTATACACTAATGTAAAGCATAGTTTCAACCCTATAATTATAGTGTCAAAATATTTCTGCTTAAACAGCAGCAGCTGACTACAGAAATGTGATTTACATCTGAATTGTATCAGGGGGACACTGCTAAAAATAATCAGCATGTGCCTCCTAATTGAATAAAAAAATTAACAAAGAATATCAATGTGTATCTCGGCCTAAGTCTTTCTGCCTTTCATTTAAACACTCCGCTTATTTGCTTATTGCCTTTTTAGGGCTAAGGTTTCCATAAAAAGTATAGGCACAGAATGGCCATGTGTCATTTTGCCCACCCGTTTCTCTCTATTGCACACATAGCGATGGGAAATTGCATGAGCAAATTGTCGGTTCCTGTCATTGGGAGCCTACATTTTTTGAAAATCTCACCATTAATCTTTCAGCTCAGTTTTAAAATAACCAACTGCCATCATGAAACAGGTTTCTCATGCTGCTTAAGGCTGTCAGCAGGTTTTGACCAGTTCAGGCCACATTTTGCTCTTGGAATGGGGTTAGAAATCTTTTTTTGCTGTTGTTGTTACTGTTGGAGAATTCATCTTTTGAGGTAATGCCTAGGGCAGGGCAGCTTCAGACGGGAGAAATCTTAGTTGTGTGCTCCCAATCTGTTTGCACCACCACACCACTGGAGATGGGAATGCAGCCCTGCTGCAGCTGCCCTGGTCTTTGTCTCGACCTTGTCCATCTGTAAGGCAGGATTAGTCTCTGTTTGTCTTACAGTACCTTCTAGAGGCCCCGGAAGAAATGGCATGTCGTTGTGCTGGGTGGTTTATGCACTTCCCAGAGAGGGATAGTCTCTTCCCCAAAGAAACTACAATCTGCAAGCCAAGGCACACAGAGGAAGGATCTTTATCCGTATTTTGGAAACAGAGGACTGATGTTGAGTCGACATCCACATCTACTGTAGGAGGAAGGACATTGGGATCTTTCTGAATATAGGACTCTGCCGTGAGCTGGCTCCCTGCTGGGGAATGCTGACAAACCCCCTCTAAAATCTCCTGTGCTTGCCGTTCCCATTCTAAGAGAGGGAAAGGCAGTAACGGAGGGCACCAAGGACTGTCTCCAGTTAGGTCTGCCAGGGAGCACAAACATAGGAGCTCATCAGAGTGTACACCCGCCCTCCAGTCTTGAAAACTTCCAGGATGATGTTAATTTTCAAATTCAGCCAGGAAATCTATGGTGAATAAATTGGTCTTTGCTCAAGATGTTTTGTGTCATTCATGCAGGAAAATCTGGGAGGAAGAGGAGCCCATGACGTTATGTCACACACACATGTATGCCCGTGTTTGTCTTGTCTTCAAGGGGTGTGATAGCCTGCTCCTCCTCTTCTGTGCCACCTGAGCTTTTGTGGGTTTAGGTTGAGCAAACCTGCCTTGCTCCCTCAAAGAGGGTTGAAGACAGCTAGTGAGTCTGCAGAGGAGTCTCGCTCTTTTCTCTCAGCTTTGGGCCAGCTCCTCTGCACATAACAGTGCTTACAACCAGCACTTTCTTTTCCAGCCAGGGCAGCCTCAGCAGCCCCCTCCAGCAATCTCACAGCCTTTGCCAGCAGCCCAGGGTCCAGCAAGGAGCAGCACAGTGCAGCCCCAGTGAGTTACTGAGATGGCACGGGCTGACTGTCAAACACTGCCTAAATCTGCTTTGTGCTCTTCCCTTGCTATTTCCTAGCCTAGAAATGTATGATTATGGCCTTGTACAACCAGTACGTGACCATGAATGCATCTGCAAGTTAGAAGGAAGTTTCTATTGTGTGTGGCTAAACTGTACAAACATTGCATACATGCATTATATATTGTGCAAGGGCATAGAGGTTTATGCATGCATACACTTGTGTATGTATAAATATTATACTTCCCTTGTTTGATGAAGCATAAATTTTGAGTCCTCTAGAATTTAAAGCCTGACCCTGATTCTCATATATGTGTTAGCTTTAGCACATTGTATTCCTGCAGCACTTGATGGTCTCCAATGCCAGCAATGTGGTATGAAACCTTTTACACAGGGCAAGATTCTAAAGTTTTGCAACGGCCTTTCATGACACTAGGATCAATATATGGATGAATCTGGTATTCGTATAGATTTCAATGTCTCTGTGGGAACTGCATATGCTCTTTTTATTTTATACTAAGATTCCACTAAATTGTCCTTTGGATTTATTTCAAAGAAGGAAAAGAGGGGGGGAAAGGCAGTAAAGATTGCTCTTCGTATGCTTTAGTTGTTTTTTTAACTCAATTATATTTTGACAATTCTGTATGAAACTTTGGAGTATGTCTTTGTTTAAGCAGTATACCTTCCATAGGAATAGTCAGTTAAATGTATATGGCTAGTTTCAGGCATAACAAGCTTTGACAAGGGCATTTAGCGGTTGTAATTCAAATCTAATTCAGAACATCTTAGCGCTGGACCTGTCAAGCACTTGAAATGCACTGTAGCTGCAAAACCAAGGGATATGGTCCCAGTCGTGCTCTGTGTGGCATCAAGCTGATGTGTCAACAAGAGCAGTTACAATTACAGGTTCTTTCAAGCATACTAAACTAATTTACAGTACTCTGAAAATGTGGGAAAAGGCCTTGCTAGCACAAAAGTATATGGGACTTTTAGACTGCAAAGGCAAGGCAAGTGGCATGGCCATTTCATTCAGGAGTTTAAATATTAAGCAGTTTCAGTACCACCTTTGGGGTGGGGGGTAAGATTCCTAACTAGCTATTTTGTAGATAATAATAGATTTGCCTTGCAGCCGTCAAATACCCTTGTCAAATCCCATTAGAATCACATTGCACATTTATTTGAAACCTCAATCTAAAATGCATGCGTTTGCTAAGTGAGGATGGGGTCCTAATTGCACCGGCACTGACGCACCCTTTTTTGTTTGTCTCTCTTGTTTACCTGATAAATACCATTTGCACTGACTGCAAAAAACTCAGGCTTCTTCTGTTTAAAGGGATTAGAAAACTTAGCGCAAAGGGAGAGGTCTTTCCAGAAGCAGATCTGATCCAAGGATGTCCCACAAAAAACAAGACAGAATTACAGTAACCAACATGTAATTTTAACATCAAGATATAAAAAGACTTGATTTTAAAGTGCAGCAGTGATTTAAAGCAGCTGCACACATTTAGAGGGCATTGCTTTAATGTGCACACAAAGGCTAATGGAAGCTTTTACAAAAGAAAAAAAAATCAGGTTTTATGATTTATCTACTTTTTATGCACAACATTATAGGCCCTCCCCCCAGGGACTCATAAATGTGATTTTTACTTCCCAAATTACAAAGCTAGTCAATTATTCGGGAATGAGTCATTCATTCAAAAGTGTCTGTAACGGGATGTGTTAACCATCAGGAAATTTTACACCAATTGGAATTATAAACACCAGGATAAAAAAAAAAAAAAACCTCTTGGCCAACCAGCTATGTCTATTTATGAAACCTTGAGTATGGAGTGCAGTGTAATGCATGGCTGGAGAAGTCCTGACAAGCTGCTTTGGAGGGGAAGAAGGGGTAGGGAAATTTTTTTTTTTCTTTTCCTTTCAATTGCATAAAATGTGTTTATTTTATTTTGAAATAATGTAGTTAGCAAGTCTGCAGCAACTTGTAGTCAAAGCTCCTAAAGCACCTTATAAACCTTAGTTGATTAAGCCTTGCAGCCATGTACAGGGTAAGGACCTATTAGCTCCATTTTATGGAACGAGAAGCTGAGGGCCAGAGGTGGCTGCGGGTGGGCAAACACGCAGGCATTTATCTCGGCAGCCAAAGCCACTCCTTCCCCTACCACAGTTCCACCAAGGCCAACAAGAACTGAATGAAGTAGGTTTGATTTGCATCTCCTTCCCTCTATATCTGCCTGTTGGCCCATGAGGACTTGCCTTGACCCACCCACAAGTTGTCCCTGGGGTTAACGGCAAGCCCCAAGAATGGATGCAACCGATGGCTTTTGCCTAAAGTGCTTGCCAAAAGTTGTATCGTTGAAATATAAATTGTTCTTTTGGCCACTGTAAACTCTAGATGAATCCTAGGCCAAAATTAGAAAACCTCTGGGGATTGTCATTAGACACTAGTCCTCCAAAGAGGACAGCAGTCTGATAGAGAGAAAAGAGGGGAAGTACGTATGAATAGACAGGAATGTCTCTGCTGACATTTTCTCTGCTCCTGCTGGGTGAGGGAGCAATCTCTTAAATCCCTCCTCACCGTCAGTGTAGTTTTTCTCTGGGGAAAACATTCAATCCTTTTCTCAAAAAACAAAATTCATACACGCACTTGCAAGTACGTGAATGAGAAATGAAGGCTGGAAAAGTAGGGATAGTGTATTTATATTGCTATTATTTTTAAAAGTATCATTAGGAGCTAAAACATTATTTCTCATTTTTCTAAAGGAATTTGAGTGTTGTAAATAATGTCAGTGATGGAAATGCTTGATGTGGTTCTACACAGAAAGCATAGCAAAGAACTGTCACCTTGCTTGTGTGACATCTTGGCTTTTCCACAACTTCTGGAATCTATTTTAGTAAAAAGCTGACTCTTAATTACTATATGTAGTCTTCAGGCTCCTAGGTGATATTACCTCTGAAATTTAAATCTCAACTCCTCATGCCCAGAGGGGCCACTGATCCCACACGTAGAATACCCAAATGCCAGTGTAAGGACAATAGTACAGTCATGGAAACCTTGGAAAGGAGTCACCACATAGCAGCGTCCTGAGGAGGTCAGAAACAGCAGCTACTTTGGGGATAAGCCCTACGAAGGGTAATTTGGACTTGAAGAAATGGCCCCTGGGGCCTTGGCTAAATATTGTCAAGGATGGGGAGAACTTGTACAGTACAGGAACCACTGCCACAGCTCTCACCTGCAGGCAGGCGTGGAACAGCCCCATCCCTGGAGATATTCAAGGTGAGGCTTGATGAGACCCTGGGCAACCTGGTCTAGCTGGGGGTGTCCCTGCTGACTGCGAGGAGGTCAGACTAGATGACCTTTGGAGGTCCCTTCTGGCCTGAACAATTCTATGATTCTATGATTCTATAACAGGGAGAGGTGTCACCAGACAACAGCAGGAAGGTGTGCAGCAAGGGCTGAACTGCCTGACGTTTTACGAACCAGAGAAAAGATAGATTGCAACCCTCACCCCCACTGAGACCACTTTCATAAGGTTCATCTTCTGAGGATTTGCGCAGTGCTTCGTTGCCTTTGTTTGGTACTTAAAGCCAGACCACTGGAGTGCAGAACCAGGTGTACTTTGCATCGAGTGTCTCCTCGCGGCTGCGTTTTTTCTGGCTGGGTTGCAAACACTGTGAACTCACGGCTGCCACAGTGAGCTCCCCTTTCTTTTCTCTGGAAACGGAAGAAAAACAAAATAGCATCTCGTGAACCCTCTAAAAAATGGGTGTTCGGAATCTGTGTCCAGATTGGAATTATGTGATATAAACCCATCAAAATGACAGAGGAATGGAGGTTATTTTAAGACAGCGATAAAGGCAAAGCATGCTTCTATATGATCAGGTTCATTCCATATCCTGTTTGCAAGTGATGCCCTTATCCAAGGAAAGGTTGGATCCTACAAGGACTTCAGAATGGCATTACCACTAAGTGCGTGAGCAGATACATTGCCCTCAGCAAAGCTATACATAACATACAAATTAAATATATATTTAGGTGTTCACAGAACTAATTTCTAATAAAGCCAGCTATGGGTTGCTGAATCAGGCCCTGAATAGTTTTGCAGTTCCTGATGAAAGCTTTCCTTCTGTAAATTACTTTCTGTGAAACACTTTAACTGAGTTCCAGACAAGTGGGAAGATTAAAAAAAAGGTGGAAAATTTCAGAGAAAAATAGATTTCCTGAAGTCTTAGTTAATACTTCAGGAACTTATCGGCTACATAAGGCTAAAGGGTTAGTTGTTAAATTTTAAAGTATTTTCCTGACATATATTTTTCCAAAGAAATCTAAAAAATGTTAAGTAGCTTGGGCTCAGGTATTATTTACAGTGCAAATCAAGAATTCTTTTTTTTTCCACCAAACTCACATGCCAGGAATCTGACATAGGATCTGAACCGCAACGATTGAAAATTAAGGAAAGTAAAGGCTATTCTCTTTGTCATCACACTTCCACTTATAGTGATATGCTCTTTTGTTATTAAACAGGCCCAATCAAAACAAAAGGGATACTGTTTCTTTTATGAGTAATGCACTAACCCACCAGCAGAAAAAAGTTCACGTAAAACGTATGGGTTCAGACAGCATAAGATTTATTACGATGGCTACAAAAATTATTCCTTCTTAACAGCACTTAAATTGTCTAATTATTCACAGCTGTTTTCAATTTGATTCAGGTTCTTAATTAGGGGGTAGAGTCCTCTGCCCAAGTCCTAAACTAGCACTGCACAAAGCTAAGAATTGCTTCATGCTAAACCAGCCCAGCCCTGGGGCTGATTAGTGGAATCCACTGCAAGATAATTTGTTATTCATACTTATCCATTCACCTCCCGCTGGGCTGAGATAAAGATTACGGAGAGACACAATTTCCTTCTTGTTTGTATAATTATTTTGATCCATCAAGGCAATCATGGTCTTGATGGGAAGGAAAAAAAAAAAAAAAGTGTTTGCTGTTCTTTTGGAGGAGAAATGCAGGGTAAACAGATACGTTTGGGAGCCAACACCTGATAATCTGAATTAAACTCTGGAACTGGGGTTAGGCTATCCTTGTTAAAAGGCAGTGTAGCAGCAGGAGTCTGTGTGCCTGAGGCGTTCTCGGGGGGCAAATAGATGTGCAGCCTGCAGGTAGGAGTGACTCCTGGGGGTTTTAGAATTCCAGCAAAGGCATCTTTCCTGAAGGATGTTGCAGCAGGGTAGAGCTGGTGTCTGCTGATTTTGGATAGGGACCTAACAGTTTATTGCTAAGAAGAATACGCCAGTTCTCTCTCTATATATATGGGATCATAAAAGTGGGGAATTATGTCATATTTAAAAGTATGAGGACTCAATTATTATTTTCATGTTGCCTCAGATTTGCCCTAAAGTTTTTCTTTCTTTTGAATAGTCTCTGTGCTTCAAGCCTTACAATTTTGAGAAGTCAAAAGGCAGAACTCCTTGTGGTCCCTTTACCTGTGAAATGGTTGTGCATTTTGCATGGGCAGCATATGTGTAGGTGCAATGCAATTCCTGCCCTTACATGCAGGAATTTGCACTTGGGTTGGATGGCTGACTGGGCACATGCAGTAAAGGGAGCTTGAGCCAGTTCCAAAGGAAGTCTTACTGGTTTAAATGGGAGTGAGATCAGGACCTGAATAAATCTCTCAGGTCACCAGCTGCACTTAGCTGGCCTCATTAAAATTCAGGTCCTCAATATCTGTGGGTGAGTGTATGAAAAGGAGTTATGGGGTGAATTGGTCAACAGATTTGAGGTTTGTTTGTGCTCCCTGTGGAGTCCCCTACTGAAAAAATCCTGAAGACTTTAATAGGAAAAAAGAACCTATGTTATTCTGGTTTTAACTATCCTATAGGATTTAATAGGGAATTATATCCTGACTATGGACATTTTTTTATGGTTCAGATAACTGTAGGCAAGACTGATTTGTGCATTAATGCATTTTTCTAGTGTGTCTCAATTATAGAAACATCTGCACTAAGTGAACTTGAAACCTCTTTGATTCCCTGTGCAAATTCTCACTATTCAAAAGTCCTCATGTTTTCCTATTTCTTGCCTTCAGCTTAATAGTTTCAGAGTGGGTTGCAATAGTATGTAACTGTGTAGCTTACAAAGGAAAGAGGCATTTTTAAATGTAATAACTTAAGTCCCTCAAAGCCTGCGTTCAAAACCCGTACCTAGCTCAGCACTGATTTATCTCCAGGAGGTTATTAGCAGCATCTGTTATCTCTGGTAGAGACAAAGGTTTTCAGCCTAAACAACAGTTAGTTGTACAACCTGGTACTTACCCCGTGCAGCACTTTATGCAGGGAGGTTATATCAGTCCTCTCTTACAGTCATGTTTGTTTAAAGGAAGAGTGAGGTTTTTTGTCTGTTTTTCAGCCTGGTCCACAGTGTGATTTTCTGTTACTCTCTGCCATCATTTGCACCAGTGCAAACTTAGCATAAGCTGCTACCTCCCAGCCTTCAGGTGGGCTATTTCACAAAGCACAGGACAGCGGAGATACTGGGGTTTTTTTTTGGCTAATTGGAAAATTAAATATTACTGTCTTAAAACACATCATTAAGTTTGTAAAGTCCTTTTCCAGGTTCATATAACAAGTTTATAGCAAGTTGCTCTTGTTTGCGGTGTGTCGAACAGCCCAGGCAAACTTCCACAGGTCTGTTCAGGGGTGAATGGTTTCGGTTCACCGTTCACTGCATGGTACCTTCAAAGCATGGCTGATACCAGCTCCAGGCTACCAGCAGCACGCTCCCTCTGGTGAGGTGGCACGAGATCAGGTTTGAGTCTGTCTGTCTGTGAAAGGGCCGCAGGGGCAGTGCCTGCTCCCCAGCCCCTCCACGACAAAAATACCCACTCTTTGGGGTTTTGTCCCCTGGTTTCGCCCACATCAGAAGGTGCAGATCCCCTTCCTTCCAGCTGGCAGCAGGCTGCAAGCAAGGCATCTTTGCTGCCATCTCACTTGGTAAAAGGCAGTGCAGTTCCCAGAAAGTTTTCTGTCCAAACAAGCACAAAAGGACCCCCTGGCAAATAATTCCAGAAACGAAGACGCTGAAGTCAATTACTGTCATTACCTTAATAAAGAGATACACAGTGGGCATGACAGGTCCTATGGCTCTCCATCACAGTTACTATGGCTCTGCCCTTTGGAAGAAACATGGAAGACTTTCATTATGGTGGAGAATCTGGGGACAGACGGAGCAGGTTGACCAGTAACACCAAGGAGTCTGTGGTAGACTTCAGAATTGAACTAGAGGTTCAGATCTCATGTATAACTTTCCTGGGTTTTTTAAAGTCTCTGAAATAGCTCTGATTAAGTCCTTTCACCTAGATTATACATGCTGACACAGGTTTGTTACTGGGGCACAAATCTCTGCTGGTTCAACGTATGTTGGTTATCAGAATTACGTGGATATCTGCTGATATATACACTTCTGTGTATAAAAGGCTGAACTTGATTGAAAGTCTATTATTAATATCACTGACTCAGACCTGAAGTAAAAGTGTTTGCACAGATACTTGAAAACTTAGGTTGTACTGTGACCATTTTTTTTTGTCCTCTGCCCAAGCTCAGCAGCGAGTGGATTTTGATAGGAGAAATGTCACTGGCAGCTTCGAGATGGCTGATATCTGAGCCTTGAGAGGGTTCAGTCTGTTTCAGCATGAAATCTGTCCAGTAAACTCAAACTATTCTGGAGAAACTTGAGAAAAAATTGGACCAATATAATTTTATGCTTGTATGAATCATCACGGCGTTTTGTTAAGTCTTTACTTGGTTTACATTTTAGTCATTCACTGGGACACCAGTAAGAAAGAAAGAAATATCCCTAAAGAAAAAACAGCTGGTGACTCAAAATCAAATCCTGCTAATATTTCTCTCCCAATAAAATTGGTATCACTGATATGAAGTCAAATTCTTCACATTATATATTATATGATATACTATAATACATAATAGAATATATATGCATACATGAACCCCTAATGCTTTAAGAGCTAGAATTTAGAAAATATATAGGGAAACAAAATTGCATCCACTGCTGGGCACCCTATTACCAAAAACGGTCTAGATAAACTGGAAGAACTTCAAAGAGGAGATGTTACAGTGATTGGGAATCCAGGGGAATTGAATTATGAGGATGGATTAAAGCACCTAAAACCTGTATCCAGGATTTAATGAGGTGACTCAAGGCTCTGACTCACATCAGAACTGGCACTGGTTTTGGCTGGTGTATGAAGGTAAATTGAAGCCACCTAATCAGCAGGAGCTTTGCTTTTCGAGGGTCCTGGTGATGATGTCTAAAACTCTATAGTTGTAAATCAGTAAATCATTTGGGTAAATGATTCTTGACAAGACAATTAGGATAGAAGGAACAAATGGACCGAAAACCAGGTGCCAGGAACCTTAGTAGGCTGATTGCCCAAGAAACTTGGCTATACCTCATGCTCTGTAGGTGAACTTGACCTATTACAATATGAAAACTACTCTTCTAGAGGTCAGGATACCTGCCTTCGCTTGAAGACCCTCACCCACTGAGCCTGCACAGTAAAATGAGGAGGCAGTACCTTTAATTGAAGATGAGGATGTTTTATACCAATCAGCGTCAAGATAGGAATTATGAGCACCAGTAGAAAGTTGATAAGCAATTAATATGTTAATTATGTTAATTTATAATGTATAAATGAATGACCGTTTCAATGCTATGTGTGCTAGCTTTGCGGAAATACCTCCTAGCACCCATTTCTGCACAGAACTGCTAATAAATAGCTAATATCTCATCTCTGCGTGTTATTGGCCTGCACTCTGGGTAGACGATCCCGTGAATTTTGGGACAACAGTGACTGCAAGGCTGGACCCCGAAGGGTTGCCATGCCTTGAACTACTGACAAGGTCCAGGTGCCACTTTCTAGACTCTGTTGTCCCTGCATGTGGCAGCAGCATCACCCCTGGGCAATGACACAGGCAGGAAAGTGCAGGGATGCAGCAGGAAAATACAAGTATCCTGCAAATGACTGAGACTTGGGAGAAACGAAATCATCTGCTCCTGGACACACAGATGATTTCCAACAGAGTCAGGGATCCAGCACAGACCCTGAGGTCCAGGTATGCAACCAAACCAAAAAGTTCCCTTCCTTTGTAGCACAGCCAGCTTAGACGGAATACCAGGAACATATACATATGAAATTAGAAAAATAACAATGGCATGAAAAAAAAATTCTTAATACCAAGACATCACCTTGAGCATGGACTGCTTGCTCTTTTCCCTATTTTCAAATTATACTTTTTTAAAAATAGACCTTTTTTTTGCAGTAACACATTTATAAACTTTCTCCATGCCTCCTTGGAAGGTTCTTGTTGTGGGACCCAAAGGACACAGTTCCTGTTAGGTGAGATTTTTACATTTAGATGCAGCAAAATCATATTCAGGAAGTAACACTGCTCGCTGTGTTTATCCTCTCAGACAGGCTGGTTGATTTAACAGACCTTTTTCACTCCAAACAAGAATTATTTCCGTTCAGGCATTATCTGACAAATTAGTTATATTTTCATAACGAAATTCTACCCTTTATTTTAATTAGTTATAAAATGAGGTCTGCTCCCACAGGAACATAAAAGAATAACTTAAAAGTCAAGATATTGATATTATCTTGTCATTTTAGGTGTAAGAAGATCCATTACATGACTGGAGCTTTATTAATAAAGAACTCTGACTTGCATTTCCAGGCACATTAAGATACGGTGCATCAGATATTGATACCACTTCACTCCAATGTGGCTTTTATGGGGACTGACTGATAAACTTTTCAAATAATAATAGACTTTGTGTATAAATTCTTACTGAACCAGATCACGTCTGTTTCCCCCATATTTGGAACTTCCTCTTCTTATTTTGTTTAGAAAAAGGCGTACTTATCCCACTTAAAACCATTTCCTTTTCCCTCTTCGCAAAGTGAAAAAGCAGAGATGTGAATTAGTAAACATAAAAGAGCTATACATCTGCTTTAACAACTCATTGTTGGAAATCTTGAATCTTAATTAAGAGAAAGAAGAGAAGCTGACCTTTGGAAAGCGATAATGCTGTAATATTTTATGTATATGAGCATTTGGAGAACTGCAACCACTTTTGTGTTTGAATTTATAAGTGAAAGGTAAAATATTATTTATGTAAGTGAAACATGCTTCAAGCAAAGGATAAGGCAATGAATCATGTTAAATGAATTTTTAAAGAACGTGCAAAGGATGTGTTCCTATTCCTGAACGGTTAGTTTCTTGCAAACAGGCTGTTAGGTTGAAACCATATCTGTGGTTTGTGTTTAATGAAAGAGCAAGATAAACTGGGGAGACTACAACAATAATGAAAAAACAGAAATTCACGAGACAGGTTTTGTAGAGCACTTCCTCAGGGAAAGGAAAGGCAGGAGGGATGGATTGCTAATGACTAGAAGTAGAACACTTGATGGCATTACCAGGCAATGTAAATACAGGTTAATGGCCTCATCCTGCAACATCCCTCTGAGGTGCTGAATGAGCAGCCTCAAAACTGACCCCAGCCAGCAGAAGCCTAGACTGTTTCAGGATGAGACCTGAAGTCATTGGGAATACGGAGAGGGATTTCAGTCCCTGCCCAGCACTGCTGGTGGAAATGTGGGATCTTGTCCCCAGAACACATGATCTCTGGGCCTTACCATCCCCTTCACGTTTCTGTCCGGGGCAGCCCGAGTTTCATGGGCTTCTGTACTAATTTCTGCTTTAAAAACTCCCATCCTTACAGTTACTTAGGGGGACATTCATGTCTCTCTATATAGTTGGATTCCAGCCACCACTCCATAAGGGCCTGAATCTCGTGTAGGGGTTCTCTGTCATTTCTGCTGCCTTTTGTTAATGTCCTAGAAACCCTCAGAGGTCCAGGATGGCACTCAATACCTACAGCTAGGCGCCAGCACAGCTCCCTTAGTTCCAACAGGAATATCTGAATGGAAGAGGTAGGTTTTAATTTATTCAAATAATTTCTCTCTAATGGTCCCACTGCATTTGTGCAGGTGAAGTGTTCCTGGCTTAGTCTGCTGGAGGCTGGAATTCTCCCCAGATAAGAATGGAATTGTACGTAGCAATTTTTTATGCAAGTATAATGGATCTTAGACGTTGCAAGAGAAGAGTACCCATGGTTACTGTGGTTGTCTAAAAAACCAAAACTGCCAATGTACATCAGAAAAGAAAAGCAGTAGTTCTGGCACTGGGACAATATTATATAAAAGTCTTCTTTATGGGTCTTGGGCCAAATTCAGCTATTGTTTATATGCATGCACTCCTTTCGAGCGGCTGGGGCTCTTCCCATGGACGTGAGAGCACATTCCTCCTTGCTGTTCTCCCTTCAGCTGCACAACTCCTTCTTCAGGTATGGCAGCTTTAAAACAACAAAAAAGCACTCTTTAACCCGACTGACCTTTAAGCACATGGCCTGTGAAAACATCGTCTTCTTTATATCTACCGTACTCTGTATATCCAAGCACACGTTTGACATTTATGTTTTCCTGAGGCAGTAAATTTTCCTTCTGCTGACATTCAAGTAAATGCTTTAATCAGAATAAATCTGACTTTTCAAATCAGCTAACTACATCTATAGGAAATTAATTACTAAAAACGGCTGTGCTTAAGGAGGCTGAATGTTTCTAGTATTTATTAAGAGCATGACTCTTTTTTTTCTACTGTTTCTCAAGAGATCTAATCTCTGCACGAGTTCACTTCAATGGGACTAGTATGTGTGTTAGGTGTTGTTAGTTTGAGCCCTAAAATTCATGTGAAAGCTTCTGCAGTCAGCAAATTTCTGTGCTCCTGAGGGAAAAAGGACAAGGATGAAGGGAGTCATCTCTAACTCATGTTGTCTACAAAACAGATGTTCCTGGGAGAAGGTGACATTGGAGCCCTTGTACAAAGGGCTCTGGGCTGCGTGACCAGTCTGGGGCTGGAGGTGGGATATTGCATGAAGCTCGAGGCACAGGCTGAACCAGAGCATCTCGTGGCTACCAGCCCTGCACCAGCCTTGGCTCCTGGCAGGCACAGGACTTAGCCCTAGGTCTAACCTACTCCTAAAATACTCTGCAGATACAGTCATTAGGCCCAAACTGAAACTTATAAAAAAATTCCCTGCAATTTTTAACAGGAAACGCATCCGGCCTCCATAAAAACAATAACTGTCATAATTAAAGACACTCTTCAAAATTTCATTTGGTTGAGAAAGGAAGTTTTGGCTGTTTGGAGGAAATGCCAATCCAAATCCTTTTTGTGAAAGGAGCCTCTAATGACTTTCAAAACCTGCTGTAACTGTCTAGGATAACTTAGAAATCCAGACTTCTGAAGATCTCTTTTCTTCCATGCAGATGATCAAAGCAAACTCCCTCTTTTTCTGTTTTTCATGTCTTTCAGATTTCTGTCAGTTATATTGAAACCCAGGCAAGCCCTTTAGTTCATACTTTGTTATGAAAGAATGTATTTTTCAATTTTTTCAGAGTTTTCACAATATCTTTCCCCTAAGTATGACCACTGCTGCTCAGAAAGCAGTGAGTTTGGCCAAACCTCTTTCATAGAAGAAAACTATAATGGGAAATAAAAAAAAAGAGCTTCCCCACCCTGATGGAGTCCCATTATTTAGCCCTTTGTTTCTTTCCCAAAATACTCTAAGAGCAAAATGGGCTGTATTCAAACCCATCTGCCCCAGCATCGCCTGCAGCTCGGCATCGGGCTGTTTCCCAAGACACTATTGAACATCCAGTTTGTGGTGGAAGCATCTTCCCACCAGATCTCCCACTCCTTTGGTTAAAATGACAGGTGTGGGGACGTGTCTGAACCCATGCCATGGTGTCCCACGCTTGCTTCTGGTTAAGTCTGAAGGATTTGAGCTGGCAAAAAAGCCCAGCATCGCTGGAGGAGCAATGTGGAGGGTAACTCCGAGGGCCCTCTTTCCTGCTCAAACCTGTGCAGATTTGAAATCTTCCTGCTAAAGTCAATGACATGACTTAAGTTTCAAATGCACATTATTCAACTGAAAACACTGGCCCTGGGGATTTCAACTCTTGTGAAATCTGGCTAAGGAAATGTTTATGGGGTAAAATTACATTTTTCTCAGAATTCATGGGCACCCTAAGCAATTCCTCACTCACTCTTACAAAAAAAAAAAGAAAAAGAAAAAAATATCAGGAGCCAACTAGGCAAAGAACAGACTTTAGCTGGATAAAGACAAGGGCAGTTGCAGACTCTTTATAATTCTGATGAATAAATCATTTGACACTTGCTTGCAAAATCCTGCAAAATTATTGAGGTTTTCCCCTCATTGCTACAATGAAACGCAAGTCAGAGATTAAGCCACTGATCCACCAAAGAGTTCAAACTCTGCTGAAGGGTGGAAGCCAACAGTGCTGCCAGATACATGAGGTCATGCTCAGAGTGAGATAACTGCGTCCAAATCTCATTCTGAACATGAGTTTGCTTTCTGGTATGCGTGTGAAACCTTTCAATTTCTCCATTGACTTTAGTTTTCAGTTGTTCTAAGCTTGCTAGATTAGCAACTTGGACAAAGATGTTAAATAAATAAATAAATAAATAAATAAATAAAAGAGCTTGTTTGCCGAAGAGATAATTTTCTAACTTTCTCTGCTCGGACAAAAGCTGCTAAGAAAGAGCAATACTGAGCCAGCCAGTAGTGCAATGTGATTACTGAAGTTGTAAGCAAACTAATGTTTTGGATTTAACATCTGTAGGTGAAGGAGATGCAAATTGCATCACTAGCTAGTTTCCTTCACTTAAAGTTTCATCCACACCCTTGAATATAAGTAAGTTCTGGGAAATTTTGTATCTCAACTCTTTGAATTGGTATCTAGCTCATAGACTAACACTAAGGCACAAAATAATGCAGGAAAGTGGGAATTTGAATGAAGGAATAGTGTGAATTTCTGAGGATGGTCAGAAATGGAGCAAATAATAATAATCATATCTAATGATGGAATGATAATTAATAAATTCACGGATTTTTCCCATGGTGTGCTACTGCAGCGAGTCCAGCTAGTTTTTTTTTCACCTGTAGATCTCATAGTACATAGTGAGATGCCTACTGTTCATCATCCCTGTTTCATAGATGATGAGGCTGAGACACTGAGAGGGTTTCATACTCAGGGTGATCACTTTAAAAAAAAACTCAAAAAAATAGCCCAAATGGTCCAAGACGTGTCCCTGTACTGGGTTACTGGGGGGCACTGCCCACATCCAGCTCTTCCTGCAGGTGACTGAGGCCGGGCAAGGGGCAGGAGAAGAGTAGACACTCTGTGCTGGGTCACGGCACCGACGTCCTCATTCAGCCATGTCCCAGCGCACAGCTGGATGGGCTAATGCTCTTCTAGAGAACAGGATTTTATATCTGCTCTGTGACACAGCCTCTGGACAGGCCCCCACCCCGACACCTTCCTCAGCGATGGAGCTTACCCGAACAACGGGGAAAAGAAAACGGTTAAAATGTGGTAATGGAGGCACAGGAATTGGTGAAGGGCATCTGAGTAGTACCTGAAACGCTGGCTGGTTTTAATTTTTAATTGAACTTCAGGGTAATTGAACTTCTGAGGCCAGAGGCAGACTGTTCTCAGTAAATAATATGAGGCATTTGCATTGTCCGACAGCAGAGATTTGGCAGCTGATTTTGCAAGTGACCCCTGCTGAGGCCGAGTGTGCAGCGTGTCTCTTCTGCTGGATTAAAGCAGGTTGAGAGTGGCGCCATTATAGCTCCAGTGAGGCTGTGCTGGCCTGAAGCATTTCCAACTTAAAGATTCACTGAGTAACCCTGAGGACAGCTCTTGGCATATTTAATCTGAAAGATACCGAGATACTATGACACACTGATGTAGTTTTTATGTAACCATACGGCCCAGAACTAGGTATATAGGTACCAAACTCCTACTGAAAACATGTCAATCTGGCATTTAAATATCTCAGAAGATCTTATCCAGAATCCTGAAGTCTTAATTTAACCGAAGACCTTCCACTAACTGGAACAGGGCAGAAGAGTAAGGACCAAAGGGTTTAGTCTTAAATTAGAAGGCAAGTAATATTAAAACCACTGGTAACTGAATGAAACTGCTTGTTTGGGAAATGCAGAGCCACTTTTGCATAGCAGTAGCAGAAATATTAATGCCATTTTTTTCTCACAGATCAGTGACAGAAACAAAAGTACCAAAAAGTCAGTTTTTGAATAAGTTATCTACACCTTTGATATCTCAGTGTAAATTTGTGGGCATGCTGAATTTGCCTGTCTGTAATCATTATTAGATAAAAAAAAAAGACTTCAAGGTAACTATTTGGGTTAAAAAAGATAACTTACCAGTGATCATCTGCACCCTGTCATTTTGACTTCTTAAGCCTGAAGCTTGCAGTGCCTCAGGCAAAAACATTACTGTTACTGTACCTCAGATAAGATGCGGCCTGGCTTTTTTTATATATAATATTTATTGTATATTGGGCATTGCTAAAGGGGATCTTATTTTAACTGAAGCCAGATTTTCTGCAGTTAATAGAGTTAGGAATGGTGTATTATTTTCCAACTTGGACGGGTTATTAATACTTATAAGTTGTGAACATGGAAAGAATTCCCATAAATCTGCGCAGTGTACTGCAGTTTACGGCAGAAGAGATAAAGATGTATGAAAAGCTGCTGAGTGCCTGCACATTACGTTCGGCCCCTGTTCAAGGACCTGATTCTGCTCTGAGGCTCTGGGGCGCACTGGAGGAGAAGATGCCTGCATGGGGCTGCAAGTGGCTCCCAGGGCTAGCGGGACCCAGGGTCAGCTCTCCTCTTCCCTAAACGCTGCTCGCCATAAAAAAACTCTGCATGTTTTCCACATGCGTCATGACAGTCCTCTGCCTCCCCAGAGGGCGTGGTTCAGCCAAAACCAGGAGGATTTAGGAGGACAATGCAGAAATGTTAAAGGATTGATAACTGATTGTTTTTCTCCCTCTCTTTTAGCGGGCAGAGTGGGCAATGTATTTCTTCTGTGCTCCTCAGAGGGTCGAGCATCATTCTCGAGTTGAAAGACCTTGCTCCAGTCAACCACAGATATCATATTCGGACCTCAGTGTCCTACATCAGATTTTGAGGCTAAAGAAAGTTATATACACCTGTATGTGGAAAGCTGGCCTTTTCCCTCTGCTGTGCCATATGCAGTTAGGGGTCATTTTTATTCAGGCTCCTCTTTTCAGTCATGCACATGCCTCTCTTGCACGCACAAGCGTGGTATTCATGCAAACCAGGTGCATGCAGAAAAGAATTTTGCTTTGAATATGTATTTAGGGAGCAGTAACTGGCCCTCCAAATTCTTCTCCTGAGGTGCACAGGGCTTTGTGTAAAACTTGGGACAGACTCTCACTCTTATCTTTAATTTCTCTGTCATCCTGGTCAGGAATCCATGGGAGATATTCCCACAATATGACTGCTCTGCTGCTGCTTTGCTGCATGACTTTGGGCAAGACATGGAGTGCACAGCCCCACGAGGTGCTCTGCCCCTTTCCAACAAAACACTTGAGCATGTTATTGAAATCAAAGGAAGGACTCATTGGCCTCAGTGTAATCAGTGCCTATGCTTTCCTTGAATGGGGCTGGAGCATTCAGTACCTTACTGGATCCAGTCCTTGATGTTTCTGTTCCAGCTCTCTCTTTCCCTCACTGCCAGCAAAAATGCAGGTAAATGGTACTCAACTTACAAGGATTTTGTGAGGCTATGCTCTGTGTAAAAGGAAAACGTAGGAAAGTAAATGATGAATGTCAATGTATTCTTTTGGGCAAGTGTGAATAAGAAAACAAATGTGATATATCCACTCTAGTTGCAAAACAGCAATTACCATCATTCTTTTACGTCTTCTGTGCATTTATTTTCAGTGCAATGTGCAAAGTCACACTAGTATCCCCAGCTTGATGGATGTACAGCTAAGGGAAGATAAGTGACTTCCATGGGTCACAAACAAATCAATGGCCATGCAAAGACTCAGGTACCCTACTCAGCCTGCAATTTCTGAATTGCCTTAACTCAGTGCTATAAATAGCCTGAGTCCCAGTTCTGCTTCCACCTACACTCCTGTAATTCCACCCCATCCATTTACGTGTCACTGCTCTATATCTCTTGTAGGAAAGCTTGCGATTCAGCTTCAGGTTCTCTGCTGACATGTCTCGTGTCTGATAAGGAGACGATAGATCACTAAAGCTGAGGTTAGGTAACTATAGTAAAGCTTACAGCAGACATAAATACCAAAGTAAACAGCCTTCTTTCAGAGAAGCCTTGTGTTCTACACAAATCTGGAAGTGGTCTCATATGTGTCTGCATATGCATTAAATACTGATCATATCTGACAAAAAAGCAAAAATGAAAACCTCCCCTAGGGCAAGGTCCCCAAAAGCATAATTAAGGCGCAGAATGTGTGGACGGTCGCATTGTTTACAGCGGGTGCTGTGGGACACACAGCTGCAGTTCTCTCCTCCTCAGTACTGACAGCTTCCCACTGACACAACGGTGGTGGTGTAGGGTGGAAAGTTTTACCTTGTGCTTTCTTAGTCTACCCCACAACAAACTGAAAAATAAGTTTTCAATTAAAAAGTGAGTTTCTAACATTTTAGGTTATGAAAAATGTAACTGGCTGATGTTAAGGCACAAGTCTGCCTGGACCTTTGGACCTGGTACAGGTACTCTTATGGTCTCATGACTTTGTAAGTGTCACACCCAACACATGAAAGTGGTGAGGAACTATCTGATCTTCTGACAGTGGGATTTCTGCTCTTAAAACTTATTTTAACAGGATGCAACAGTAGTTTGAAAAATAATGAATGTTTCCACTTTGTACTGCATCAAAGATGTAAGCACTGGCCTTTCGTTTTGTCTTCTCATGAGTCAAAAATACAGTAGCTCTCTGGGAGATGTTGTTGAAATATTTGCCCTCAACTGCGGTGGGACATCCACACACATATACAACTCAGATCACTGGGGGATCTCTGTGTGACAAGAAGGCCAATGGTATCCAGGGGTGCATGAAAAAAAGTGTGGCCAGCAGATTGAGTGAGGTCATCTTCCTCCTCTACTCTGCCCTGGTGAGGCTACATCTGGAGTACTGTGTCCAGTTCTGGGCTCCCCACTTCAAGAAAGACAAGGAACTACTTTGCCCAACAGAAGGCTACAAAGATGATCAAGGAGTGGAGCACCTCTCTTATGAAGAAAGGCTGAGAGACCTGGGATCTCATCAATGCTTATAAATATCTAAAGGGTGGGCGTCAAGAGGATGGAGCAAGATTCTTTTCAGTGGTGCCCGGTGACAGGACAAGGGGCAACAGGCACAAACGAACACAAGAAATTCCACCTCAACATGAGCAAAAACTTCTTTACTTTCAGAGTGCCAGAGCACTAGAACAGGCTGCCCAGAGAGGTTGAGGAGTTTCCTTCTCTGGAGATATTTGAAACCCACCTGGATGAGTTCCTGACCAATCTGCTCTAGGTGAACCTGCTTTGGCAGGTGGTTGGACCAGATGATCTCTGATGGTTCCTTCCAACCCTTACAATTCTATGATTCTGTGACAACCTTGTTGACATCAGCTATGCTGAGCCTTCCCCGTCAGGTAACTCTTAAAACACAAAATTCCCTTTCTGGGCTCTGATTCACAAGTGCTGTTGGATTGGGCTCTGGCGACTGAAGAAGCTAGCTGGATGATGCCTTTATCAGCCAGAACACCTACACCTGATGAGGATTTTGAGTTAGTTCACAGACCAGCACAGTAACATAATTTGAAATAGATGTCGATCTTTTTTGTTTGTATACCAGGCTGTGAACATTGAAGGCTTCTGAGCAGGCAGGCTGCCTGGTATTCCCACTTTCATGTAGGTACCTTAATTTGGGTAGATAACCCGAGGCTAGATGGGGAGCAGAAACTTCTGTCCATCACTATTTGAACTGACATAACTTGTGAACCACAGACTGCTCCTCTTCTTGTCTCATCCAGATGGGTGTAACAGAAGGAGAACTGGCCTGTGAGTGTCTGCAAACGTGTTGTAAAACTGCACTTCAGAGAGATCAGCATTGTGAACTGAGTGCTTTTTGATTAAGGGAAGTCCCTATGCGAGGTCTTCAAAGCATCTGGATGGTTACTTCATTGTTTTAGCGACAAACCAGACTACTCGAAAGGACTGTCCACGTGTAGGGCTTTGGAAACTTGCTTTTAATGTGTATTTTTGATGGGGCGGATTTGCCTTCGTTACTGGACGTGGTTTTCTCCAGGACAATGCTCGGCTATGTGCTCTGGGTGTGGAGCCAACAAGTTGGACAAGGCGGGTGTTAACAGACGGGTAACAGCGTAGCTGGGAGGGTACCCATCAGCCTGCTTTGTGGCAGGCTTGGTAGGCTGCAGAGACATACCTTGAGCTATGGGAGTAAAAGACATGACCCCAGCTTGCCCAGAAGGCTTTAATAACTCCCCAGCACTAACAAAACGAAGCACTGAGAGTATCTATATGTGGATGAGTTGCTCATTGGCAGGCACTGAGACAAGTAGGTTAACATTTTCAAGAGCACCTGGGTGACTGCAGAGCTTATAATGTGTCAGGTGTCTGCAATTGCCATTGTTTTCTTCTGGAGCTGGAGTTAATTTTTAAAGCTGCTAAGCATCTACCTATATAAGAAAATCTTAGGAGTCTAACTCACACGTTGCAGCAGCTCAAAATCAGACCTCTGCAAGGGATTGCTGCCATCATTGCTTGCTGCATTTACATGAAGAGCACATAGAAAGCTGGTGAAGAGGCTTTTGAGTCTTCTCCTTTTTTTCCCTGGCATACTATGGTGTGCTAAACACCCTTCCAAATGGTAAGTGAAAGGACACCCATTATACACCCTAAGCAATATAATCTATCCAACCAACGGACTTCATTGCAAAGCCTGTTCAGAAGCTGAGCTGGCTGAGTGGGGATGTTCCTTGGGCACAAACACAGGAGCTATAAGCCTGTTTTTGGGAAGCTGTATGTGAGGCAGAGAGAGTGGGAGGTGGGAAGGCAGAGAGAGGAAAGCCAGCAGAAAGCAAGTGAAGGGGTTGTCACTGGGTCCCTGAGTGGGAAGAGACAGTGAACTGACTCCAAGGCAAATTTGTAAATTATGAGCAAGAATAGCACATGCTGTTTGCCTCTCCATTGTTCAGAGAAAAGGAAATTTATGTACAGTCACGTAAATGAACTAGAGTGCGGCAAGAAGTATCCCTGAATTTATCTTCCATTTTTTTCTCTAATAATTGCTTCAGGATTTCAAAGCCCAGCAGATAAATATATGGTTACCCTTTTGTCCCTGGTGGTGAGACAGTTTTTAAAGATGGATACTAAATATTGAAGGACTGTTGTGTACACACATGCATGCCGTCTTGGAGATCTTGTGTGTGTATGTGTGTGCATTTTCCAAGTCCGTTCCCAGAGAGAACGACGTTACTCCACAAACTCCGACGTTACAATGACTTAGTTATTGGGAAAGGCAATCCCATTGTGAATTGCATTGCGCCTGGAGTTATTAAAAAAAATATCAAACATGGTTTTAATTGCTATGAAGGTTTTAGTTGCTTATAGCCAGGAATTTAGCTCAAAATGTCTGCACTCCTGAGTTTAATTTGTGCAAACTTTAATATCTTCATGCAACAAACCACTGAGGTATTTCTGGTTTTAGAACAATATACTAAACCATTCTGACTTCTCCAGGCAGGATCAGTTTAAAGCTTTGATTACCTAAGCTTTAAATCCTTAATCTGCGCTTGGAAAAGGCAGGGGAGGGCAGTTAGCGGAGAGGGGCAGGATTTGCTGAATGTCCGGCCAAATAGCTCAGAACAAACCCCGAAATAGATTTTTCTGGGGCGCAGATGCACGTGAATTTGCTGGTGATAAAAACAGAGCAGCCCTGCTAACGTGGGACACGCGTGGTCCCTAACGCCCGGGACAAGTGCCGGTGCTCGCCAGCCCTTGCCCCCTTTTACCCCTCGCAGCCGTGGGCGAGTAAATCACAGCTGTCAGTATGGTAGCAGCTTGATTAAAGTTCAGGGGTTTAATAGATCATTTTAAAAACCCCAAATTACTCCCACTCCCTCGCCGATCCACCTGGACCCTTGCCCTAGGTGCATGGCAGTTTTCAACCAGCGCTGGAGAAGCCAAGTCTGGGCTTGAGGTTCCTGCTTATTCCCTGAGGATCCTCACTGCAGACCTAGACCAACATTCTCAGCTGTATTTAATCTGCTCTGAGACAAGCTGGCTATGAGAAAATGCAAAGGAAAAGGCACATAAGCAAAGACATGGAAAAACTTGGACAGTTGGCCTGCTTTGTTCACTTGGTAAACTGGAGGCCAGCCAGTAACAGCGGAGCTCCCTTGGCAATACAAGTCTGTTCCAATTAATCGTGTTTAACCATTCTAATCACACTTTAGCACATTAATCCTATTTTCAATCCAAAACACATCTGAAAGAGCGGCATGTGGGCCTTTTTATAGCAACCGCAAATCAGATGTAACTGAGAGACATAGGGCCCTAGTTTACTCTGCACTTTCACTGAACTTAAACTTAATAAAATATGTGACTGAGTTGTGGTTGGATTTACTGCATGATGTTGATGCTTCCACATATAAATAGATCCCTTAAGTAACTTAAAAACCTGTCAGAAAGGGCAGTGAAAATTTGATTATAAGGTAACCAGTGCGTGTGTTTTCTAACAATGACATTGCTCCTCTGGTCAGTGGTATTGAGAGAACTTTTAAAATTTAATCTGCTTATGGATATAAATGATGCTACACTTGGAATCGCAGGGCTGCATTTTGTATCTCAGCCGCTCTCAGTTACAAAGAATTTTATGCTTTGCTTTAACCGTGAAAACAAGATAAAGCTGTTATTTTCTCCCAAGTGTGCTTTCTTCTGGCATTTAAAATAAGTTTTAAAACAGCAAAAAGATTTAAGTTTATTGTATTCACCATGCACAAAGTGAAATAATATTTTTGATTTGTACTCCTGATAAAATTTAACTGCTTTGTATTGCTTCTGTGTTAAAAAGCTTCCTTTCAATGAGAGATGATCTTATTAAGGTATAGATCCATGATGCTGCATTTTACTCTGCATTTTACTCGTACTCTACTCTGTGGATCTGTTTTAAACGAAACAACAGAAACAAGCAAAAAAATTCTCATCCAGATATGTCCACCCCAAGCCTCTTGATGTCTTTAATGCCTGAATCCATGTTTATAGGCAGGTTCAGAAGAGGTGCATTGAACTGTAAATTATGCAGAAGGGTATGTGTTTGAGCCCTGAATTTAGCTGTGGAGTGGGAATGAAGTTATCAATTCATGTTAAATGAAATATTTAGCAATTCAGAATATGGCAAGGAAATTCATATTAGAAACTTCAGTCTTAAAAAGGAAAATCTTGGACAATTACCAGGATTACACTTGATGTTTTGTTTTCTAAGTAAACACTTCTAGCTTTTTATGTTACAAATAACAATCTGGAAAGATGCATTAGGGGAACCTAAATGCAAACTAGAAATGAGTTTATCCAGGTAAGTAAGGTTTTATTAAACAATTTAATTCATTCCAGTTCTTTTGGAAGAAATTGCAGGTTATGGTTAATGTAGTGTATCAGACAGGAATAGCATTCACAGAGCCACCTGCATTTAATATACAACTGTCAGAAATCTCTACTCACTACCACTTACCCAGAAAGAAATATGCAACAATTTGATCAACCCAGGACTTTTTAATATTTAAAAAAAAAAAAAAAATCTTTTTTTTTCTGAATACAATGAAAATACAGACTCAATTTATGGGATTTTGCTCTTCAGAAGAATCTATGTGGCTTTTGAGCTTATTGAATTAGCTGTCATTTTGGCCCCTTCTGTATGCTTTAGTAGGCACTGGAAAATGCTGTCCACTGGGACTGTAACCAAGTAGAGAATTAAGACAATATATTCAGGGCAAGTCTTATAAATAAGCTTTTCCAAATATCATGAAATAAGATTTGAAAAAATAAGTTAGTGTTAGTGATGCCAAAGCCTGAAAATCCTTGAGCTAAAGACACTAACTGATGCATGGAATATTACAAAATTCCATGACCTTCTAATGGAAACAGCTTATCTAACAAGTATTTCTAATATTCTTCAAGAAAGAGTCTGTTACTGGTGAAAAAAAAGCAATTGTGTGACGTGGTGTCTGTGGTGGTAGAGCAGAAAAAAGTGGGCTGACAGTTTTAGCTTCTCTCTCATCATCACGCTGATGAACAGCATGACGTGAAAAAATCTGAAATTATTTTGCTTCCTGCTTGCCATGAAAAATGGGGACAACCCAAGGGAGACTGTGAAGATTGGCTTTACCAAGGCAGGAACTTTGGGATGCCTACTAGACCGGACTGCCTTCACAGGGAGATGGAGGGGGAATACCTCTCTAATGGGAAGTTAGGAACAGTGTGAAATATTTATTTTTAACTGGTTATACTGTTTCCTACCAAAACTTGGCACAGTGGAGTGAGTTCACTTTGATTTTAAGGGGGCGCTAGGAGGAAAATAGGCGGAGTGGCCAGTACTTCTACAGAAAATAAACTACAGCCAGCAAGAGCTTGTTCACCTGTGCTTCAGGCAAGCCATGATACTTTCTTGTCTTCTGTAAAGCAGAACCACCAAGGGACAAGACGTTTAGTGTATTAATCTTCTCCTGAAGTTTCAGGTTTTGCTGTCTACTTCAGCAGAGCCAAGACTAAATCAAAACCTACCTACGGTCCCAATTCAGCCACAAACTTTAACAAGTGCCATGGGACTCTGCTGAACCAGGCAAAAGAGAGGTTGATGGATTTATTCCCTTCCCTTTATTAGGAAACCTTTCCATAATTTGTAATAATTCATCTTCCGAAGGGAAGCTCTGCAGCAGAGAAGGAGTTGTCCAGAGCGTGCTGGCCAGGCAGCAGTGGGGAAGCCCCTTGTCTCTGCACCCCACAGTTCAGCTTTTGGCACCCCCCTTCACCGCTCACCTGCCTACGTACAATATCCATCCACAGCAGCTTGGAAAACCTCTGAGACCAAGCACACCGTGTATGCATCAGCAGTGGGTACCTGCTCATCCCTAATATCAGGGTGTCCTCACTGTCCCCATGTCTTCTTTTCATCAACCACTAACAAGTAATACCTCCATGGGCCAATCACAGAACTGTTGCCTCTGGTAGTTCTTAAACCGCGCCTGGAATTTTGGTCTGAAAATGTTTCCTTCCTTTAGGCTAGGTTTTGTCGTTGTACTACAGCTCAGCAACTCCTTGTGTGTTCCAAAAAACTTTGTGTGTTCAGCAGGGAGAGGAGACAATACAGGTGAGGGTATTGGGAACTGGTATGTGTTTAAGTATTTTGATATTACAGCAAAAATATCTCCCAGAAAAAAAAGGTTAAGAAATTAGAACTTGGCCAGCTCTTTAGAGAGGATATTCCAGTTGCCTAAAAATGTATTTATTTTTAACCATTGTTTCAGATGAAGGCAGGGTCAGAATAGAAAAACAGTAACTATGAAAATGGAAGTGCTAAAGAAACAAAGGTGTAAGTGCAGTTACTTGGCCACCTCCTGGATTTTACAATGCAATGGATTCCTTAGGCTCAGCATTACACTCCAGGTCTCCACTGGGGATCAGGATAGGAAGGCCTAGATTATTTGCTTAGTTTCACTGATACGAAACTGGAGCAACTCCAGCAGCTAAGATTCGGTTCCCAATTATGATAGTCTAAATCCTGTAGTAACATTATTACCCTCTAGGCAGCTCCTGGAGCTTATCCTGATTAATACTCATGTAAATGAGATCACAGCCTAACACCCAGAATCAGTTTGGAAACCTCATAATGCTAATTTTAATTCAGATTTAATTGGTCTCTAATCTTCTCCAACCTCCTGTATTAGCAGTAGGTGAAGATTCAGCCAGCGGTGTAAGAGCTGCTGTGGAAGATCCCTAATTCCTCTTCAGGAAAGGCATAATCCCTTTGTCTCAGATCCTTCAAGAAGAAACTCCCTTTAAAAGGGATGCTTTTATCCTTGCCCTGGGATAAGACTTTTGTACCCAAGCCACTTCTGTTCTCTGGAACAGAAAAACACTTGAAAGCATATCTAACCTCTTGGAATGGCTTGGAAACTCCTGTTTTGGACACAGTCATATATTCCACACATGAATGAAGGTCCTGTTGACTACCTGGTAAATACTTCTGTGAAGATTTTGTGTTGAATGCACCCACATGACTCAACTTGGTGTCATCTGTCTGCTTTTGAAGAAGCAGACAACGACTGGCTCTGTGGCCCACATTCTTTCCAAAACTTTTGGATCAGCAGATCATTATCAATCCTCAACATTTCTCAGCCCATGTTTACAGTAAAGCTTTTAACTGAAACATGGTTAAATCCACTGCTCAGTGCAGCCCAGCCATGGATCACTTAGCATGGCTTCATGATGTTCTCCAATGAGACAAGGAAAACAATGACATTTATAGCTCTTCAGTAGGTATGACAGAGGAATATCCCATTAAAACTGCTGATTGTGTTCCTATAATTTCCTCTTAAAAAAATTCTGATATATACCATTTGTCTTTTGACCAAGGAATATAAGCTCTAGATGATCTACAGGCCAGTCTATATCATGGAAAAGTACCTGTTGGCTTGGATGGAGATCAGTGTGTAGTATGCGTTAAACACCAGCAGGAGTGCACAGAGCACCTAGAAAAATCCCGTAGCCTTTGTCTTGAGAGGAAACAATACACAACCTGTATGCATGGAAGTATAGACAGGTACCACCTGGTGTCAAGAGACCACATCTTAAGACATGAGACTGAATTTCCCAAGTGTAGAAGTGCACGAGACCTCAGCCCAAGACAATTCTCAGCTTGTCTAGAATACTACAAACTTGGCAAGAAAACTGGTTTCCTGACACAATACTTCTTCTGCTTGACAGTGGAAGCCCCAGGGAGTGAAGGAGACAGGGCATGTAGGTTTTAGGCATGAGAACTTCAAATCAGGCAGGCAGTGGCTGTAGGGAGAGGTCAGTGAGGTATTAAAGGAAACTGAGGCCAGTTTCAACATTTTGCTTGTGGCAGTTCTTTACATACGAGCAAATTATGTATTATAGCAAGCTGGGTGGTACTAATACATGCTTTTCAAACAAGGTAAGTATCTGTGTTTATATTGCTCAGTATCATTATTGTAGTTCAACTGTTCAATATTGTGCAATAAGAATACTGCAGTATTTAGGCATCCCACGTATGAACAAGAACTACAAGGTGCTGAAAAAATACAGAACAAAGAGGTGGCCCCTGCTCTAAAGACATTGTCCTAGAAGATAAGAGAGAATAGAGAGAAAATTTAAGAGGTCAATCAGGCCATATTATAGTCAGAGTACATTAGTAAATTCACTTTACTCACTGATGGATTGTATAGAAATACATCATATTTCTTAATCAGGTTTGGGTTCTCTTTTTATAAATATTTTAGCTCATTTTATAAACTGGTGGGACATGTCCTAGCAAAGTCTCTGTAACTCTTTGCACAGGCCAATATGAGGAATGTAGAGTTCTTTACAGATTCTTGTGCACGTTGTATGCTTTTAATGCTTTTAAAAAAAAAAAAAAAAAAGCTGTACAGGTTTGCACATAGACCAAACCAAAGATGCAAGCTTTATAACCAGCTAATCATTATAGGTGCAAGTTTGCAGCCTTAGGGGTTTTGGACAGGGGAATGATTATAAACCCATCCCCAGAAAGGATGTTCCCTTATACTTTTTTGTTCAGTGATGCTGAGTGTTGGCCACACAGATCTCAATGTACTCGAATTTTATTGCACCCTTAAGGAACTGCTGCTGCCCTGGGTACTGCTCTTTGATCAAACTCTGCAGAATGACAGCCTAAAGAGAAATGCAACAGGCTATTGGACTGCCAGCCCTGTGTCAAAGTCACCGTGTCACTGAAATGTCACACAGTGTTTTCACTTCGGGCGAGGATTTCAGCCAGCTGCACTTGGCCTTTTCACCCGTGTCTGCAGAGACATAAATACATTGGTGTGCTTGCACATTAGCTCAAACACGGCTGAGGCAGTCTGTGGAGCTGAGCACCCTGCTATTTTAAAAAAAGGGAAAACAAACCCTAAACGTTATTATGGATGTAGTTAAAATTAGAAATAGATCCAAGTGGAAATATGGGGAATGAATCCAAGCTGAAACGCGGAGGCTGAACCTGTATTTTCACCCTGCTTGCATCTGCAGCTCTGAAAAGAGAGTCTGGGGTGTGTTTGAAAGGCACGCAGGAGGTTTGGGGCAGGCCCATCCCTAACTGCAGTTAGCAATGGCCCCCATAGGGCAAAACTCAGACTCACAACGGAGATCTGTGTTTTCAGCCTTCTTTGGCTTGGTTTAGGCATTATCAAAAGAAGGGTGCAGTGCATTTGATGGCAGGGCCAGCTGTTTGAGATTAGAAAAGAGAGGACTCCATGCCCTACTGCACGGATATAAAGATGTGGCCTCCAGCTCTGTACCTCAGTCCTTGTTCTCACCTGGCTATGAACCAGCAGGGTGTTTGCAGCAGATTTAGAGCTATGCAGACTTCGTCCAACATCGCTGCACTTCCCACAAGCGCGGCATCCCGAGGGGGCTGTAAGGGCAGCCACATGCCCTCTCCTAAACTGCTTCCAAAGTACATTTTTAACAAAGCTGCAGCAAGCTTACTTTTTTTTTTCTTTTTTTTTTTTTTTTCCTTTTCAGTCCAGCTACGCCTGATGAACAAGAAACCCAGGTCAAACTCACTGTTGATTTACAGAGTTCAGGAGAGTGAGGATACCTCTTGTCTATGCTACCTCTGGGCTTCAGGGAGCAATTCTGCAGCTGGGCTCTACCATGAAGCTCTCGGAGCAGCAGTGCTGCTGCCTGAGCAAGACCATGTCCATCTCTGCCGTGCTGCAGTGTATCCTCCACCTGCGACCACTGCCTGGGCAGCACTGGTCTGTGGGAAGCAAAACGATGCCCACAGTTACTTCTTTCCATCCCATCCAGTCTCCGTGCAAGCAGGCACTTGGATAGGAAACCTGCTCTGTGTTTTCAGAGGGATGTGAGGAACGCGGGGCTTATCGAAGGCAGAGGATGGGCTCAGAGCTCGCTGCTGAGGTGTGTTTGTTTGGGTTTGACAAATTAGGTTTTCCTTTGCGAGCCCAAACCTTCCTTTTGAAAGTCTTTGAATTCCAGCTTTCAATTCCAGCTGCCTCAACTTCAGGCGGGCAGATTTTGAGTCAGATCCCTGTGGTTTTGGTTTAGGGTTATATCCACAACTGAAATGAGCCTTAATTTAGCCAGTTCCTCTTGGGAAGAGGGCCAAAATACTGAGGTTTCTGCCATCTTGAGTACAACCTTCATAAGAAATGTTCCTGAAGTTTCTTTGCTGTCAAATTCAAGCCCTTCACAGTGCTTCAGCATGACATCCCAGGTTAAAATCTAAGCAGAACAGATCACAGCCTGAATCCTTGAACTTTTGTGGGTATTGGGCAGGCGGGGATTACAGCAAACAGCGTTCACCCTGCGCTTTGCTTCCTCATCACTAGCTGAGATTTGAGACGGCTGCAGTTCTCACTCCTTCCTGCTGTTCTGGCCTTGGAGACTTTGATTAGGAAAAGACACAGAAATGCCAGCAAAATGAGTGGAGAGAAGAGGAAATTGCCAAAACCAAGCTGCCTTGGGACATATCCTAACTGAAGTGATACAAGACAAGAAAAGCTGTGGTCCTGTTGTGTTCATATTTTTGGTCTTGCACCTCCCTAGTAGAAATGGGGATGTGCCATAGCCAGAAGAGCACATGCTTTCATCTCACAGTTGATTTTGTTTGTCCTGGTAGATGAGCAAACTGCCTCACGCACTGTTGTGGGGTCCGGCTTCGTGTCTGTGTGGTAGCACCTGTCCCAGTGACCACGGTGGAGACTGATTTGGGGACTCCAGAGCTAAAAGCTGTGTGCTCCCAGAGCTGCCGTGGGGCTCTTGGGCCCTGAGTGGAAATCAAGTTCTTGCTGGAGAGCACTTGTGGGGCACAGAAAGGTGCTGACTGAAGGGTATGAGCCTCTTGGGGCTGGCACAGGACAGGGGTGGGAGAGTGCCACTGTTATGTATGACAGTATAATCTCTGTAGCTCTCTGCATCCAAAATTTAGGAGCTGTTCTTTCAGACTGTGTTTCTTGGAGGAAGTTTTTCAAAAAAGTTTGACAAGATAAATCTTCTGGGGTTCATCACCGGATATATTATTACATAGCAGCAGCCCTTTCGCTTGAAATAGATTCCCAAGGCCTCCTTCCCCGGATGAATAGTGACATCCTCTAGTGCAGGAGCGCCCTGGCGAGAGGAATGTTTTCCCAAAATGCTGTTCCGGCCATTGGCTCTTTAAATATAGCAAAGAGTAGCTGCAGCAGTCCAGAAGCAACTGCAAGCCATTTTAGGTCCTGTCATCACTCGCTCTGTCTCCTCTTCCAGCTGGTAGCTCTTGTCACGTCTTTCTTTCCTTGTTCCAGAGGAATCTCTGGGTGTTCATAGCTATTCCTTATTGCTTCTAATTATTCAGCTGGTCCTAACATCTTCTACCCTTTCTCCTGCGTGTGATGGGGATGGGTTGCTGCTTTTTGTCTAGTGAGTCAAGAGGGAAGCGCCTTGGGGAGGCAGATGGGAGAAATATATGTATATGTATATATAGCAGTGTTGATGCTGACCGCAAAATCCTCGCTGGGCTTGTGTTGGGAAATCTGCACCAAGATGCGTTTTGGTGTGAACCTGAGGTGACTTTCTCTCTTGTGCTTTATAGCTTTACCTGCCTGCAGGGGACAAACCTCCGCCCTCTCTCTGGATCAGCTGGAGGCTGAGAGAGGGACCAGGGGAGGAAAGGAGATCGCCTCGCCTTTTGGACTACACATTTGTTATTGTTTCATTTTAATTGTCCCTAGTAATTCTAGACTGCAAGCTGCTCTGTGTGTCTGGGGAAGCATGACTGTACAAAAGCTTCTTTTTTCTATTTGAAGTATTTTTCCTTTCATTCATTCTTCAGTTTTTTGGTTTTTTGTTTTTTTTTCCTGAATCTTCACACTTTTTTTTTTTAATCTTTACAAAGAAACACTACCTTTCTTATTTTTCTTCTAAGCTATCGTTTACTCGTTGTTGAAATGGGGAGCACAGGAAATGGTAATTATTACTACTTTTCACATTACATAAAGATACTGCTCTGTCACAGCTGCTGACCATATGACCAGCCTTTCTTTGGGGAAACCCTGATTGGTTTCACTGTGTAATTCTGCACTCATCCAAAATCTGCCCTTGTAGTGCTATGGGCTCATGTGAAATGGACATTTTGTTATGAATTATGTGTAAATGTCGCAGAGAAATTTAAAAATAATGAAGGTCCTGACATCAAGATATAGAAAAAAATGGGGTTTTTTTCTGACAGGATTGCAGAGGTAATGATTTTAGTGGGCCCCATCTTTCAAGGTTTTAAGAGTTTGAACTAAGCAGAAAAACAGCATTAAATTTTGAAACCCATTCTTGAAGTGAAAATGAGATATATTTTAGTTTAGGAGAGATGATACAGGCTTTGGGTTGTGACATTGGCTCTATACTCACAAAGTTGAGAGCCTGTTTCTAAAAATAATGCTGATGGACTGTTGCACAAAGAAAATTACTGGAATATGGGGATTATGGAGATAGGGAGAATATGGAGATATGCTGTTTTTTATGTCTTCACATACCCTTTTGATGTCTTCTGAAACTCCTAGAGATGTGGGCGGAGTTGCACATTCACATCACTTACAGCTCTGTTGCAGAAATATCTGCCATGTGGAGGTGACATTTTGGGGAGCTGGGGGTGAGGCTGGGATGGGGCAAAGTGGTCCCAGCACAGGCAGCCATGCCAATCCACCAGCAGCTCTGGAGTTCTGCATCTCCTCCTGCTCTGCTCGTGTAGATTTTGCAACCATATTTTCAAATGACTAAATATGCAGGCAGGGTCTAGAAGTCAGGTGGGTTGTTTCTCCAGGGCTCAGCCCCATGTATTGCACTGTTGGGCTGTTCTGATGTAAGAGAGAGGTGGGTCTAACCCTTCACTTTGGGAAGGACTCCAGAACAGGTCTTCTGCTTCATGAGTGGATTCTGTAGCCACTGAGTCATTTTGGGAAGCCTGGTTTCTATTGCTCTGGCCCTGTTTTTGACTGAAAGTAGCCACTGGCTGCCATGCCGTCACCTCAGTGCTGCATGTGTGCACTGAACTTGACAAATGGAGGTATTCATCAGTGAAGGAACAGATGATTTGTTTACCCCAAGTGGATTTGTCTTTTCCAGGTGTTAAAAAGTCAATTTAGCTTTGATTGATGTGCATTTGGGATTATTGGATAGCTTTGCTTTCACAAAATCACAGAATTGCAGAATTGTAGGGGTTGGAAGGGACCTTCGGAGATCACCTGGTCCAACACCCTGCCAAAGCAGGTTCACCTAGAGCAGGTTGGACAGGAATGCATCCAGGTGGGTTTTGAGTATCTCCAGAGAAGGAGACTCTCACAGCCTCTCTGGGCAGCCTGTTCCAGCGCTCTGGCACCCTGAAAGTAAAGAAGTTTTTGCTCATGTTGAGATGGAATTTCCTTTGTTCTAGCTTGTATCTGTTGCCCCTTGTCCTGTCACCGGGCACTACTGAAGAGAGTCGGACCCCATCCTCTTGACACCTGCCCCTAAAATATTTATAAGCATTGATAAGATCCCCTCTGTGTCTTCTTTCTCCTGGCTAAACAGACCCAGGTCTCTCAGCTTTTCTTCATAAGAGAGGTGCTCCTGGACACAGTACTGCAGATGTGGCCTTACCAGGGCAGAGTAGAGGGGGAGGATGATCTCCCTCGACATGCTGGCCATGCTCTTTTTAATGCACCCCAGGAGACCATTGGCCTTCTTGGCCACAAGGGCACACTGCTGCCTCACGATCAACTTGCTGTCCAGTAGGACTCCCAATTCTCTCTCTCCAGGGATGCTTTGCTGAAAGTTGTGGTTAAAATGAAGATTTCTTCAAGGCACCCAAGCAGCTAGACTGGCTTTCTAAGCTCACCTGGTTGGGTTGCCATATCGCGCCCAAGGGATGCAGGTCTTTGAGTGTTTTCTCTGCATGGTTTCTCCTCCACCCCTGCACTTGTCCCTCTGATCTGACGTGGAAAACCCAAGGGAATCCCTTCTGATGGTGAGGGTTATCCAACACAGTCTTCCCACAGCATGACAGGCAGCATGGCCGTACATGCAGACATAATGAGGACACATTGGCTGTGGAGCTGCAGGGGCACAAAAGCAGCTGTACAGGAACAGGAATACCATCCAAGGTTGTGGTAGGCAGGGACTTCTTCAACTGCCGAAGAGAAAATGTTTCTCTGATTTAGTCCTCTGATGAATCATCTTTGATGTCTGTCAAACAGTGCTGTCTATTTCTCAGTAGGCAGTTGTTTCTCCTTGGCTGATGGACAGACAAATGCCTGTGGGCAGGCAGACACGTGACATCCTGGATCCCAGAGTCATTTTTTTCCCCTTTTCCAAGAAATGAGGGAATCGCCTCTCTTTGTACTGGGAGCAATAAACCACTTGTTGAATGCAGGTCTCCAGGCCTGAATTACAAATGGCTCTGCTGCCATTATCAAGCCTTTTTTTTTGCTTTTTTTTTTTTTTTCCTTCGGGCCAACACTTGAAAAGTATTCAAGAAAATGTAAAATAAGAGTAAAAACTTAAGGCTCATTTTTTTTTGTCTCACTGGATGCAGAGCTCCTGCTGACTTACATTATACCCCAAAAGCAATTGTGAGATTCCGACTGGGGGCATTAAGGGGTGATATAGAAGGTGGAGAAGGGGGAGAAATGGGCGAGCTTACCCTAAACATTAAACTTGCTGTTAGTCTAATAAAACAATACAATACATCTGGGTTGATTTTCTCCTTGGTGATAGAGGGCTGGTCTAACAGCTAAGCCTTGGTCATGGCTGACTTGGACATACTTTAAACTCTTTGATAGGGTTCTCATATCTCTTTCTCTTTTTCTAAAATCATGACAAGAGGAAAACATTTATTACCAGGCAGGCTGCACCCCTAGGCAAGAACTAGTCATCTTTGATTTAACTTTCAACTGAAGTTGCTGAATTAAATGTATTTTGTTTTTATCTGTTTGCATGGAAAGCTTCCAGATAAAACAACTGTTTTAGTGACCTGTGCACTTGTATCATGTTAATTAGGTTTGAAAACTCATATATTGTTTTCATAAGGCTATTACATTTTCTGTAATTAAATTAAGCAAAAAATAAGGATGCATGGCAATAATATTTATTATTAATACCAGACTCAAAAGGCTTACAACATGTGAATTGAAGGTAAGGGCCTTGAAGACAGCATGAACTTCAAAACAATGTCAAATAGCCTAGTTTTTCAGCAAGTCATTACTACATGTATTTAAAGAAAGCATGGATAGAGTGAGAAATAACCCAGTGAACTGACAGGCTTCTGGTTCCCTTTGAAACTGGGTGATTTCTGGGATCTTTACTGCCTGAATGGGAGCAAAGCTTTAACCCCAGCTAAACGGGTAGGGGTGTGATCTTGTGCTGTGTCTGAGTGGGGGATAAGGGCTGGGAGGCTGTCCGTATGGCCAGCTTTCCCAGGAGTCGGGGAGGAAAGGGGATGGCATGGAAGCACCTGAAGGGGCACTTCAGTGGTAGGGACGATTCAGCTGGCCTGGCTGCACGAATCCTGCGTGTTGGCTCAGCATGGGAACAGCCACGCTATGTCAGACCAATGCTCGGTGCCTATCCCTCTTGGTGTGCCATCTCATGGTGGTGGCCAACCATAGACGTTTGGAAGGAGTACTGCTATACAAACAGGGCAAAAATATTCCCCAGCATACAACCTGATTTTCCAGTGATATTTGGTTTAGGGATTTTCTGAGGCAGAGGCTGTCTCACGGGATGGCTGTGAGTGTGTTTTCTCTTTTATCCAGTTGCTGTTGTTGAACTTGGGTTAACTTTGGGCAGTTACTTACCTGCAGGTTGTATGAAATACGATTTCCTGTGGTTTTCTCTGAATCTGGAACCTGCTTCTTCCCTCTCTTGGTCTGCGCCTCCGGGAAAGGCATGCTACTCCTGGTGAAAAGCATCTTAGTGTGTGTCCAGTCCCACACAGGCAGGGTGGCAGGAGATGAGCTTGTGTCAGTCCATTTCCCAGCCTCTGCCAAGTGGTGAGGGCAAAACTTTGCCTTCAAAATACATTCAAAATAAGTAGGCATTAAAATAGATCCATGCTGTGGCTCTGACCGCAGAGATGGGGGCCAGCCTAGCCAGCACACTGTTTGGGAGCAGATGTCCTGTATTGCTCTTGGTGTGCTGGAAAGCCACCAGACTGGGGCTGCAGCTTAGCACAGCTGGACTGTCCCACATGGCCAAGCCCTGACACCAGAAGCAGGGTGGCCAGCGGCTTGTGTTTCATAAGGCTCCTAGCATTTCAATCAAGGGCAAAGGCAAAGCACCCGGGGAGGGCAGGGATTCAGGCTGGCACCACCTGGCTGGGAAAGGCCCTGCAGGGGTGGTGGGCAGCAAGATGAGCCCAGACCCACTGAGGAGAGGCTGTAGGACCAGAGTTTGTTCAACCAGGAGGAGAGACAGCTTCAGCAGAACCACACAGTAGCCCCTCAGTTCCTACAGGGAGGTCATGGAGAAGATGGAACCAGGTGCTGCGTGATGGGAGGACAAGAAGTGACAGGCGATACTGAAACAGGAGGGGTTAGGCAGGGAAATACTTTCTCCCTGTGAGGACAGTTAGCAGTGGGACAGGTTGTCTGGAGAGGTTGTTCAACCTCCATCCTTGGAAGTTCCTCAGACCTGTCTGGACAAAGCCCTGAGCAACCTGTTCTGGCCTCATGGCTTCACCCAGGGTATTGGACAAGAGCCCTCCTGGTGTCCCAGCCAGCCTGAAATACCATATGGTCCTATACAATATTTATTGTGACTGAAGGTGCTTAAATTATCTTTCTTATGCAGGTTTTCTGCTGTCTAATACGGCAGCGTTTTTCATGGTGGGGAAAATACTGGAGTTTGTCTTCTCCAGAAGTTTGCCTGTTTGCATAAAACACTGGAAAATAGTATCTTAGAGACCTTCCACTTCTATTAAGTTCAGCTGAACTTTGCCAAGGGGATCAAAAGTTCCAAGGCAGGGACATGCTGACAAACAGACACAGATACACATGGAAACAGCATGACTGCAAAAGCCTCATTTACTTAGGTAGGTAAACTAATATCTACCTTAGCTAATTTCTAAAAATGGACAAAGGTTTGAGTGAAATGTAATAATTGCTAAACCAGTTCATCTGGCACTATAATGTAAAGATAATTAAAATAAGTAGTCCTTCCCTGAAAATAAATTCATGGCAGCTAATTGTGGCTGAGGTATGCTACAGTACAAGCAGACTTTGCATGCCTTGTAAGCAAAATATTCTGAAATGGCTTGAGTGCATGCACATCAATCAGCCTGAACTAATCTCACGGTAAACATATACTGTGCAATAGCAAAAACCATCACTTGGATCCTCTAAAGTTTAATTAAAAACCTATGAGAGATTTTTAAACACTAAATTAGATTGATTATCAAACATGGTCATAGCTGCAGCAGTATTTGTGATTTCGGGCTGTGGTCTTTAATGATGTATGTCTTGTAACAGTATAATTCTAGAGGCTCACACATCTGTTATTTTACAGGGTGCTTTTACCTGTTTCTTAGAGCAGTGTGCTGGGCCCAGGCTATAGGTGGAAATAGATTTCTTGTAGTTTATTACTTTGCTTGCTTACAACCAAATTTGGATAGATATGTTGAGCAGCTACAATTTCAAGCCTCTCAAAACAATAGCTGTTTGCATTACTGTTTAAGGTAGGTTTGTGAAACCAGACATAGAAGTTCCTCATAAAGAAAGGTCTCTCTTTTACCTTAACCCTGAAAGTCTTTGGTATCTCTTGACCAAGTTCCTCTCTCCTGTTGTCCTGCAGAATCCCTTCCTTCTCCTTGAGCTGCAGGTTGCCAGCCCTGCTAGCTCCTCTCCATCCCACCGCTGGCTGAGGTCCATCTGTGCCCTGTGGTCATGCAGTTCCATGCAGCAGGACCACCTGCACTGCTCCCAGAACGTCTCCCTGGCCATTATTTAGCTGAGTCTCCACAGCTCTTTCGGTGGTGACCCCCATGCCCTGCTCAGATGCGCAGTTTTAGGAAATGCAGTGTTGCCATACCCTCCCCTGTTGCCTTTGCCTAAGGGCGAGACACTGGCGGGAGAAGGAACCAAGATCCACCCCCACTTCACTCCTGTCTTACATAATGAATAAGCAGTAGTCACAAGATGAGTTTCTGTGGGTTTGTTTTCATGTCCATAGAAAGAACAAAATTATTTCAGTAAAATTCTTTAAATTAATTTTCTCGCACTGCTTGAGTTGTGCTTTGAGAGGTTTCTGAATAAAACTATCAGGGGCCTCACTTGGGACAGACGGTGGCTCTTTGGAAATTGTTTTGGTGTAAGGATGGCACAAACAAAGTTGTTTTTTTTTTTCTTCTGGGCATCAACAGCTGGCAGAAGTAGATGAAAACAGCTTCTCACACCATCCTGCCTATTTACATTTTCCATATGCTGGATTTTAAGATTATAGGGTTTTAGATTCTGAGTTTGCATGTTGTATTTTACATAATAATGAGTTTGTGTCTGAGGCTGAGTTGATACATGAGAAAGCAGAACCACTACCACCACCACCCAGAAAGTGGGAAGTAACAACACACATCTTGGAAAGAAGCTCTCAGTGAGCTCTTCACATCTTTTCCAGGGAGCATCTTCAAGTTCTGTTTTCTGCCATGCAAATTATATCTGCTTTTGGGCTGCATGGAAGGAGTCTTTCTTCCTGCTTTGTGCTTCTGTTTCTAGAAACCTCCTAGTAAAGAGTTACTGAGGTTACAACAACCAGACTTTTTGTCAAAAATAATTTACTCTATTACAAATCATTCACCCCAATAAATTCTTGTTTCAGTCCTCGACTATAACACTTTTGCACCTTCTTATCATCACACTGTGGTCTTTTACTATCTGTTTTAACTGTAGAAACATCACTCCAGCAAAGGGAATCCTTAGGTAAAGCTATGCTTTTAGCTATTTGTTTCCCCATTAGAAGGAGTTTCTCTGTATAGAAAGGGGTGCACATGTCTGTGTAGTAGGGATGTTACTAGGAGGCTGCATTAGATGAATTCCTGAGGTCTCTTCCAAACCAAATTATCTTATGATCCTACATACTCTTTAAAAAAATCTCCCTGTTCTCTTTCTGAAAATGAACTCAAGGCTAGAACTTGTTCTGATTCTTGCCATTTTACATTTTTTGTCACTAAGCACTTGTAGATGAGATGTCTGCCAAGGTTTCATGTAGCAGAGGGCCACTCTGGCCATCGCAGTACCCGAGTGTGCATGGGGAAGTGGTCCTTCAGCATCTGCACAGCATGGCAACGTTCTGCAACCTTTTGTTTCCTCCATCTCTCCCTACTTTCACTTAGAGCAACTGGTCTTTGACACAGCTGAGAGCCCATTAGTGGATGTATCGAGAAACTGAAGTCCTTTCTCCCTCTCAAACATCCCTTAGTGTCTTCAGAGACACTTTCAGGTCATTTTTGCAGTCATAATGCAGCCAGCGTCAAACACTTCCTTGAACATACGGGTGTATAGATCCCTCACACCCTGCTTGGTACTAACTTCCTCTCATCCCAGCACTTCTCCTTTGCCCTGTGTAGCAGAGGCCCTGCAAAGGTCAATGTTACACTGGGCAGGGAATACGAATCCTGGGGAGTGGGGGGAGGAAGGCACATTTTACACCTCAGACTCTGTTGTGCTCAAGCCGGATTCACGTATTTTTGCTGCTTGTATATAGACTGTCAGATGACCTAGTTGTAAGACTTATTTCAATGCATGTTCTCAAAAAAAAAAAAAAGAGAATTATAAGCATTTTCTAAACTTTTAATTCCAGAAAGCACTTAGTAATTATATTTATGGTGTATTAATAATGAAGACAGAACACCTGTATATAGCAATCTTTGACCATGAGCTTAGGATAGGTGTCTATAGATAGATCTTACACAATTTCCTGGTCACTTGGAGTAATGGACAATTCCAAGCACCTTTAGTAACACTGGTTTCACCAATTTCTGGCATTAGAAAGAGAGGATTATAAGGCTACAGAATAGTGCAGGACATCTTATTACTACGTTGACTGAGAATGAATATGGTTCTGCTGCTACAAAGAACTACAGTAAAACTTTGGAGACATGAAATATATCTGAATTCTTCAGCTTGAAGACAGCTGTAATTATAATGAGCTTGCAGAAATAGGGCTGCAAGAGTAGCCTGTTCTCTTCCGCTATCTGGGATTAAACATAAATGACTCATAGTGAGGCGTAACACTACCTTTCCATTGAGAGGAATGTCAGCTCTCCAGCTATATGATAAATCATTACATGTTTATTAGGGAATGGAGAATGAGAGAAACGGTCTTCCATTATATGTTTACCCAATTTGTGTCCAGCTGCTTTAAGAACACCCTATTCCTATTTAGTATCTTAGAAGGCTTTGCTAAATCCATCTGTTCTAAAGCAGCATTGTGCTAAGCACAAAATAAAGAACCCAAAGCAGGCACCAGCTGCAGTTACCAATAAGCAGGCTATTGAAATCCACTTACTCTAGCTTACTAGACACTTATGAAAAAGAAAGACCATTCTAATACATTTAAGACTAGAACAAGCTTGTGTCTCCTTGGTTAAGACGAGCAGCGCTGATGATCATAGCTGGTGGTCTGGATGGCAAGAAAAGGCAGGACAGTCTAGTAAAAGCTCCTTTGACTTCAATGGCAATATGGATTTGGCCTCATGCAAACAATGGGAATATGTGAAACTAATTATCCACCCATTGAGGTTTGCCCCTCCACCTTCCCCCTTTCTAATTTCTAATGAATGTAGATAATTGTTGTGTTCCCACTAACACGCAGATTAGGCCTCTGGGATTAGGCTATGTGATTGAGTAGCTAATACTAAGGGTAAACGCCTCTGGTGTTCCTGCTAAACGCATTCTTGCTAGGAAGTTAAATAATGACTCTACTAAAGCATTACTAAAAGATTTAAATACTTGTTTTGGAGACTTCTAGTAGATTTCAATAGTTTCTGACGTACTGTGACACGCTTCAGAATGTTCATTTATATACAGTTTGATTTCTTTTGATGATTGTCAACTTAAGTTACTAAAAAAGGAGAGTATTTTGTACAGAGAAAGGAAGGGGGTGGAGGGAAAGCAATATATTAGAAACATGAGTAGGTGCCCTGGCTTGTCCATCAGTCTTGGCATCATTTTATTTATACATTTTCTAAAGGATTAGAAGTAATCAGTTCCAGAGGATGTGCTCTGGAGTATTGGCAGCGTCTACTTTCTTGGCAATCATTGCAAATATTTTATACAGTTTCATATTGTCCTGTGTAGCGCCGAGCACTGGCGGTTTGACGTAAACAGTGTTAATGTTTTAACTTCTATGGCAGCAGCATTTTTCCCCCTGCAGTGCCCTGCACTTTCGGAAGGCTTGGTGTCGGTGGGGCCCGTCTGGCACCGTGGGAGCACTCACCTGGGAGGAGCGGCACGGCCCCGTCCTCGGAGGCGAGATTCTGGATGTCACTGCAACAGAGCCCACAAAGCCTCTCGTTCCCACCTCCCAGCAGGATGAGGGCCTCATCTGCAGGCAACAGGGCTGGGATGTTCCCCAGGCAGGGTGTGCTCGTCACACTCACGTTTACAGCTCTGCTTTACTCACCAGGTGAGAAACAGCAACGCCTCCTCAATCCATTTGTTTTAAAATTTCCAGGTAAATAGCTTCTAAGGTGCAGACTTCACCATGCAGTTACGGATGCTCCAGGCAGATCTCACCTCCATTGGTCCATCAATGGAGGATGGAAGCAAGTTTAGGGACCAAGCTTGACTAATTCTCCATACAGAACACCTGAGAACTGATTAAGCCCAATGCAAGTATCATCAGCTGAGGCTGGGGGGCTGCATTTTCCTGATATAACTCTGTTGACCTCAGTAAGAGGCTTAGGAGAAGAGGAGTAAGCCAAGGTGTTAATGCAATAACTGGGACTGAGAAGCAGCAGAGAAGGTGAGAGAGCACCATGATTTAGACTTTCTTAGATGAGACATATAACATTAATAAATGAAAGCTTTGTATTCCGGGAGGGATAACTGTATTATTGGCAGAAAGCACAAGGACATGTTGGAGTATCAGCAAATGGTTTTCAGAAATGACTAGCAAAGTTCTGGCATTTAATAAAATCTAGGTAACATTGTGGAAAGAAAGACAAGAAATAATTGTTTCTTAATATGGCATTTGCCTAAAGTAACAGTGATGTTGATTGAAATAATGTAATTTTCATATCTAAAATGTTGCAGAGGAGAGTATGTCTATTTCATTTATGTTTGCAGAAACTTAATCTACAGGAAAAGATTTTATAACAGAATTGGAGGTTAAATTTCATTTGCTGATTTAATAAAAGCTAACAGGATGGATTTGGGGATATTTCATTAATCTTTCTTTCCTTTCAGTGAAAAGGAAATTAAGTTCAATCTAGTTCAAACTTTACTTCACTATTATACAATAGACTGCCAATGTCCATGTTCTCTCTGGCAAGTTAAAACCTAATTAGTCACAGAAAATTCTTCCCTGATCCTGTCACTGTGAGGCAGGAAAAGCCTGGGCTGCAGACAAAGAATTCAGATGCACTCGATGCTTTGCTGTGGCTCTTTGTTAATGTCTGTGCTTTCCTACATAGCATGCAGTGATATAACTGGAAGTGGCATATTTTGTCTTTCATGCAATAAGATCAGATATAAACCGCCTTTTCAAAACATAAAGAAAAGCTTTTAACATGAATCAGTGCAAAGAGCATGCTGCTATTGACATCTTCCCCATCTCTGCCCCTTTTTGAGAGTGGCGGGGGTGGATGCTTGGGTGCAGGTTTGTACACAGTGGGACCATCAGCTGGGCCCAGCTGGGGTGGGCAGGGGCAGAAGTTTGTGCCTGGCTGTGGCTTGTTGAACCTCCCCCTCGGGACCCGTCTCTCAGCTGAGCTCTCCTGCTCCTGGGCCAGCTGCCGAGATGCCCGGGATGCAGGGACACGGGTGCCGTGGGAGCGGGGGAGCTGGCCCCACACCTCCCGGCACCCGCTTTGGCCAGGAAGGTCCAGCTGCTCCCACCACGCCTTGTGCCCGAGACCTGAAATGAGACTTCATATTTCAACCTTTTAGAATTTTGAAGAAAGGAATCAACTGATAAAATTAATTTGGAAGTAACACGGTATCTGGCACTTCCCCTACCACTTATATAAAATAACACTTGTTCTCTCAACGCTCTTGATTACACCTAATAAAAAATAATTAACTATTAAAAATACCTGCCCTTTCTTATTCTAGGCTTATTTCTAGCAACTGCTGTAGAATTGTTTTGGGGCTGAATTTGGCCCCTCTGACATCTATGTTGTCTCATATTTTATTGAATTTCCACTATCTGATGGAATTTTTATGGCTTACGTTGAACATCAACTGGGAGAGGGAAGTTATTTTACCTCTGGAGGTGATATTATATTGCTTAATTGGCACAAGTTTGTCTTGTAAAGGAGAGCTTTATTTTTTCCTGAACTGCTATTTGTAGCTGGGTCACAGGTGGAGTGTCAAATTAGTTGGAGGGATGATCTGTTGCTGTTTGCATTTAGACTGAGATTTTTCAAAGGCACTTAGAGGCACTATCTCATGCAAACCCTCTGAAAATCCTGGTGTCACTGTAACAGCTTCATAACGATCTTTGTGGAGGCACAAAGCCCTCTGTGGTGTAGTCCAAGCGCGATCAGCCGTAATTCCACTTCTTTTGGAAATTCAACAGCAAAGCAAGAATCTTAGGGAGGATTTTGGCTTCCACATCTAACCCTATGCTGAGACAGGGTATCTGGAGGCAGCCCTTTCTTTTTGTAGTATATGTGGTAGGGAAAAACTGGAGTATGCCTGCCCTCCTGCTCTTCCAGCAGTTACGCTCCTCAGAACAGCAGGCAGCAGGTGACTAAAGCAGTGCAGGTATGCCACCCCAGGCAGAGGATCACTGTGAGGAAATCCTGTAGGATTTGTTTTACGAAGACTTTGTTTGTTTGTTTTGTTTTCCTTTTGCTCCAGTGGTGTGGCATTGCAGAGCTGGGAAGTCACCTGGCCCCTGTGACTGCCGTTAGAGGTCCTGGGGGGAGATGTCCTTGTGAGTTGGGGAGCTGGGTGTCCTGGAGTTAGGGGAAGACTAGCCCTGCTGTGCTCCTGCCAGGGAAGGAAAAACCCCTGGTATCCAGCCGTGTTATGTCAAGGCTATGTCAAGGCATCTGCACTCCATGGGCTTGTGAATAATTCAGCGTACTGAGCTTGCTTACAACATTAAACTGTTGAAACAGACAAATGGAAATAAAATAATAACTTGAGCTTAAACACATAGGCTGCAGCAACTCAAGAATTCATTATGCTATTTATCTGCTACTGTGGAACAGAATTTTAAATGGATATGTCATGTCAGAGCTTTCTTTTTTAATGACTGTTTAAGAATATACTACTGTGGAAGATATCAACATTCCAGGCTTTTCCTATATTTGATTATAACTGATAGCAATCAAAGTAATTTTACTGCCAATAATAACGCTGGCAGCAGCTTAATTTAATAGCATGGAGGTTAGATCTTATTTATATCATTCCTCAAATGTTGATAACTTTGAATGTAACTACAAAATATTTTTGCAATGAAAACTTAAAATATGGGATATTTAATTTAGTGCCCTGGCCTCACTGCTTAAAAATGTTCAGGCTACACAAACAGATTCTTACACTGGTTGTTTTGAACATGACTTTTCCATGGAACATAGGCCTTTTTCATTAGTTTCTGAGAAGTGCTGATCACTTTATCACATACTTGCAATACTTGAAAAATCAATCTTCTTCAAATAACTCTACGATTTGCCAAAAGTAAATAAATAATCATTGGAAAAATAAATCCATGAACCAATTTTTTTCCCACATCCTGTCTGCTTTCCTTACCTTGGTAGACTTAGAACTGCATTATTGCCACATCAGTTTACTACCACCGGCTTTGATAGCTACGTCAGAGTTACACCACTAGAAAGGAGCAGACCTTCATCTCATTGTAATTATGGGATTTTGGACACTGCCTCAAATGGAGTAGACTGGTTTAGAGAAAACAGCAGGGTTTCACCCACAGACTGTGCCCTCAGTGAGACGAATGCTGTAGCTGCTAACGATGTGGTGCCAGCTGCTGGTTTTGTTCGGCCCCCTATTTAAAAGTATTTATGCGCTTATATACTCACAACCCAGTATCCTTTGCCACTGACCTCTTACTGAGGTTCAGCACTCGCAAGGCTGGAACAGGCGAGGCAGGGTATGGATGGGAGCTGCCATAAATTGCTGTGCTTTCCTCTTAGTCTGCTAGAGTCTCCTGAGAGCTGATCAGAGCAGCACTGAAACCGCCTCCTCTCTCTCATGGTTTCTCAACCTCCAAAAGCTAATTTTCTGGAAAGTTTTGTTCACAGAGCGGCATCAGGTTTAAATGTTGAAGAGGAAAACGTGATATTTTCATGCTTTCAGACACAGCTGGTTAATTCTGTGATAGGGAAGTAATGTTATCCCCTGCTACAGAAGAAGCAGCAAAGTCAGAGACATTGCAAGTGAACTTCTCAGGGAGAAACCGAGCCCCACTTGACTCTGGGACTCCAGCCTGCCCTTGGGTTTGATGCCGTGTTCAGGCAGCTGAGCCAGACTTTCCCTTCTGGGGAAGAATAATCCATGGAAAAGCACAGCCATGCATCCCACTGTGGGATCAGAAGGGTCTCACAGGGTATCTAATGCAGTGAGATGTCTACGTTTGCCACTGCTTGCCAATATGGAGATACTGAAAGCAATACGAACCCAGAAAATCACCATCCTCTGTCCTGTTTCTGCACACCTTGTTGTGAGGAGATGCTGTAAACCAGATAAAGGAAAAGGCTCTATTTTTTTTTTTTAATGTGCTCTTTCACCATCCTCTTCCCCTATATTTGTTTTGAGATTATGTTTTTAGAATGACTTGCCCGCAATGCCACCTGATGAACATGCAGACAGTCAATGGTAGAACTGGGGAAAGCAAGAGGGAGCTGCTGGTCTGGGACCAGGATGGGAGGAGGAGTTCCTTACGCCAGTGTTGCCAACAGCATGGGCAGAAATTATCTGAGGAGTGGTTTGGCAGCCTCTAGCCAGGACCTGAATGTTAGCTCCTTGTGCTAAAACCACTTCAGCTGCTAAAAACAGCCAAAGGATCTCAAAAAATTGACAGGGATGGGTCAGGGAGCAGAGGGAATCCTGAGCTGGGGACAGAGAAGCTGGAAATCTCAGTGTACCCACAGTACCTTTCCATGGGGAGTTATCTCTCCTCCCACCAGCTTCAGAAGTCAGAGACAAAGTGCACCCAGGTCTGGACTCCTTGCTCAGGGGAGAAGATCCCACCCATGCCCCTCTCCCCACCAGTGCAATGCCCATGAGGTGGGTCTGAGGGCCCCAGCTCTCTTGCTCTCAGGAAGCCCTGCTAGACTCACCTAAATACTGTATTCAAAAGGTTCCACCAGATTAAGTTAAAAACAAATAATGAAAAAAATCAGTCTCTCACTGTGGAGTGAATTGCCTCTCTGCTTTAATAGACTTTGTGCTAAAAGACAGAAAGAATTGTGTATTTATTTCCAAGATTATTAAATTACATATAGAATATGCTTCCTGAGTATTAGCAGAGTTTATAACTGAATTCATCCTATCCATGCTCTGGTTACGTCTAATGAGGATAATTATTACATGGCTTAACTATAATTCGGTATTGACTCTTTCGCGCATGAAAAGCTTTTGTTGGCAAGCATCAGTGGAGAGCTTCAACAAAAGACATCTTTAGCTTGTGTAAACATTGTTATTTCAAGGTCTCACCCTAACCTGCTTTAGGCTAAGTACTTTCTCCTCAATTGAGTTAATATAGCCAAAATGATATAAGGATGGGATTAGATACTGGCTTACACCAGAGGGAAAAAATGAAAGTTGGACAGGGAAAAATGCAGCTAATTCCATCCTGTCAGCAGTGGATATTAAAGATTATTAGTTGGCACACTCAATTATGTGTGAATCACAATAGTGGTACTGTTACTTTTTTATTCAATTTTACAGGGGCAGGTAAAAGTATAGGTTTAGTATCATCTGCAGTGACTATTTGTTGCTTGCAGGGATTTGAGGTTATGTTAAAGTGTTTGACATGTTCAGAGGAAACATCTCTGTGTAATAAAATGTCCCACTTTTACATGGTCTTAGTCAATGGGTAGAAATGAGCAGATCTGCCTGTCAGGAGTTTGGCTGTGGCTGCCTTTTATGAATATATTTCTTTAGGCAGTAACTAGTTATTCTATTATGTGATTGTTAAAATGATAAACCAACAAATATAGCTCTCTTTTTGCTGCTTCCCTCTGCTGGATAGAGCCAGTAGTGCTTAGTTGTGTGTCACAGGCTCATTAACACCAACAACCAGGAAAGACCTTAGGATCTGGGCTTTCCAGTCACAGAGAATAAATCTGAATCTTGTTCTGATTCTCACTGTGAATTTTTCAGTGTTCAGGTTAACCAGAAGTCACAGAATTCACAACAATATAAAATCCTTGGCTCAAGTAAACGGCCCCAGTCTGAGGCTTTGATGCTGGAAGCTCTTCTGTCGAGGTGGGAATGCATGCTGGGTTGGAGCAGGATACTAGGCATGCTAGCCACTCTGCCCCTGGTTGTCGAGTAGACTGACAGCAGGGCAAGGAGGTGTACTACACAAGAAGTCAAATTAGTTATTGGATGTATGTATTGAAATTGTTGGGTTTTGACAAAATAAGCCTCCAAAGAGTTGTTTGTGTTTTGCTTGTTTTCATAGATTTCAGTAGCCAGAAGAGAACACTGTGATAATGCACTTTGACTGCTTGACTGCCGTTCCAAGACCAGTAACAACGCTAGCTGAGCCAGAGCATATATTTTAGGAAAAAAACCCAAACCCAACCTTCTAATCTTGGTTTGCAGTTTCTAGTGTTAGAGGGCCTCCCACAGCCATGGTGACGTTCCCGTGGCCAAGTCCCCTTGCACATCCCCCTCACAAGATGAACGGGTCTCATTTGAAGATTTAAATGTCAGGATTCATCTTTCATCCGCTGGATCTTGTACATTTTTTCTCTCCAAAACTGACAAACTGGTCATCATATGTGTGTGGCCTGTATGGGTACTTGACGAGAAGTGGCTTGGACAGCTTTGTAGCTGGGTGCCCAGGCATAGGATTTTACAACCTCTCATTCAGTTGTCCCGTCAGTACCCACTCCAGAGAAGGACTAGCCCTTTAGAGTCAGTGGTGGAGATGATGCTCATCTGAATATCCACAAAGGTCCCCAAGTCACTTCAGAGGTACCATTTCCCAGGCTCATGAATGAGACCTTCGCGCTTTGCGCTTGGATGTCTGACTTTTCAAGCTGACTGTACTGAAACGTGTCATTTGATCTAAATTTACCAGGAAATTTAGACTACTGCTCTGTGATCTTTTAAGAAGTGTTTGTGTTAAGACTCACAGTCTGAGAAAAAAATTCCAAAACAATCTTATTGTACATTTTTGTCACATGCTGTCCTCCAGCCAGTAGTTTATTATGTCTGGAGGCATCTTCAGCAGTTGTTTCTACTACTAGTACTCATGCCCAAGTGGGAGTCTAGATCCTCTGAAAAGGAGTTTTTCTATTAAGCATGTTAATCCAGTATCCTTAGTCTAGAGATTGGCAGAGCACCTTTTGCATCGAGTCAAGGTCCCCAGCTAGAGCCAACTTTCTGATCTACAGGGCTTCTGCTCAAGGTGAGCCTCAAAGCAATAAGTTTCTATACCCTGTAATGAATTTGGAACCTATTGTACAGAAAGAATGAAAATCACAGCTAGACAAAAGGCCATCCACAGTAGCTTTGGTCTCTGTGGTTATAAGAGAACCGAAGCTCCTGGATACTTCTGGGAAATGGACCATGCTTCAGAGGAACATTGTACAAAATGAATTTTCCTTTAATCCTGCAATATTGATCCCAGGAAGAAATGGCCTTTTGGTGTAATGCTGATATGAACACTAATGGCTATATGTTGTCCCTAGCTGTCACTATACTCAGTGCTTCAAAGGTAGGGGAAAAGAAAACAATCCAGAAACAACTTGTCCAAGAGAAGAGTGAGAAAAAATATTTCCTGGTCTCCCAAGTAATCAATGAAAGTCTGATATATTGTTTCAATATTGTATAAATGTATTAAGTATTCACTACCACTCAGTTCCCTCTCAGTAACTCCTTAATAACTGGACAAGCAGGGAGTCCTGTTGTAAGTTTAATTCTTACCAGGAATTGTCTGGTTCTGTCCTCTAGTGAGGTTATCACATTTCTTCTTAAAACCTTTAATGTAACTTTTTCTCAATACCTTGTTTGTAAAACTTATACCAAGAATGAAGTCTGTAGATGATTAGGAAGGAACTCTCTTTTTTAGGTTTAAGACATTCAAGTTTTTTTGCCTGACTATTCTCCCCGGGCACTGGAGGGTCTCCAGCCTCATAGCCAAGTGTGTCACATTGTCATGCTGCCATTCAGGATACCATTTCAAGATACTGGGACATCACTGTTGACATCCCCCATAGGAAGGATAAAGACCACACCAGGGCAGCTTGGACCCTAGTAAGTGAACAGAGCACGTGAAGGGTTTTGAGTGAATGGACCACACACTTTGTATCATGTTCACGTTGTGATTCTGTGTCCACATGGATCAGGTTTACCACCTTGTGGCATGGATTAGATGAATGAGAACATACACTTGAAATTCAAAGAATTGGCCAAAAGACCCCAGCTCGCTCTCTCCTGGGTAGCTCTCCATGTGATTTTTAAGTGTCTGGTGTTTCTCTCCCAGCAGTGTAGAGAGTGCTTCAGTTTTCAGAAGGGCTATGGTGCTTGCTGATCAGACAGGAGAACGAAGAGCTTCAATGTCCCAACAAGGGCTTTTGCAAAAATCAGGCACTGAAAAGGGAGATTTTCTCAGCAGGTGCGGGTATTGCTTTCTGTTGGCACAGCAGTTTTGGCTTGGCTAAAACGTGTATTTACTTTATGTAACTCTGAGTGTAGAAAGAATGCTAGCAAAAACCACTTGGAAAAGGAAAAAAGGAAACATTAAACCTTAACTCTGCATTCTCAATTAAATGATTACTCTTTCAGGATGAAATTGTTCTTGATTCTTATTGTAAACCTTTCAATTTCTTACATAAATAGCATGATTATATTTACATAAATAGTTGCACCCTGGAGTACAACAATCCTATTGTACACAAAAATCCTATTAAAATTTCCTGAGAGAAGAACACAGCTTGAGCAATAGTCTGTTGTGCATAAACCAGACCGCCTCACTTTTTTCTTTGAGAGCCAAACTGTGCCTTTAGATGCATGCACCCAAGTGCAGAATTGATCCCTTAGAATTCAATCCTAGGCTCCAATATAGGAAAAAGCATTCGTAATTGAACTGGTATTTCAGAGCAATACAAAGTACTGATAGGTTTTCCGCAAGCTGATTATGTGTATTTAGAGGTGAGATTGCAAGCATACCCAGAGGTATCTCATTCATAAATAAGTGCTGTGAGTAGAACTTCAGAAGTAATTGATAATAAGTTTGATTGCTGAAGGAAAAAAAAATAAATAAAAACAAACAAAAAAAAGAAATTGAGGCTTTGGCTCAAAAAGACCAACCATTTCTAATTCCCCATGTACGAACATGTGCACGCCTGCACACATCCCACCACTTTTGTTTCAAAGTAAGATAAAAAAGCCATTTAATAGGAAGCAAATGTATTCTTTGTTTTCAATTTTTTCTTTTAAAAACTCCGTTTAACTAATACCCTGTCCTGGTCCCATGGTCCCAACAAAAACATTTTTTTTTAAAAAAGAAGTCAAAATGTTTAAAAAGTACAAAAATAAGCTGTGTGTGCTACATAATCCATTTCCACATTAAAAAAAAAAAAAAAAGAAACAAAAAGAAGGAAGACCACCCTGAAACCTTGTTCCACTTTTACCTGTATCTCTGATAATTTTTTATTTTGCTAAAATTACAAATTTGGCAATCAGTATCCAACTGAGAAATGTAATCCAAACCTCTAGTAAATGATCTTCCTGGTATTGTCAAATAGCTACTCAGGAAAAAATGCCTCTGAGTAGATTCAGTGATGATGGAGAGTGCTCATAAGAGTCCTAAAGAATTCTGCAATATTTTGGAACCAAGCAGTTGTGTGCAAAGGAAGAAAAATTAAATGAGGCAAAGGTGGTAAGAAACATTTTTAATTTGAAATGCAGGGAACAAGTGGTGCTGCATCAATAACTGTAGCAGGTGAGTAGAGCTAATATCCCACGCTACTGCAGGCTGGACATGCCATCCAAATCATTTTGTTGAGAGTTGACAAATCTTTGATTTTGAGAACGATGGCTAGTGACAATATATTTTGTGTTTCCTGACGCAGCATGAATCTAAGAATGTTTCTCATTTCATATGGGAATGATTTCAGGATGCTAGCGACATAACATTCAGGGAATGAACAGTCTAAAATTTCTATAAACACCAGAATCAAGGCATTTATGAGTTTTAGTAAAAATTTTATTGAAGTCTGGTCATGTTGGCATATTGTGCATTTTAAATGTAAATTAGATTACTGGCAGTAGATTCAATTTAGTGGTAAAAATGTAAAGAAAACAGTTGGGCTACAGATGAAACAATAATGTAGCTGTTCTTTAGTTAAGAGAACAGTGAAATCCAGAAACAAATGGTGTTTGGGAATATTTATGGTAGAGGAAACATGCTGCATACGATTAACTTTGTCAATTTTATGCAGCACAGTAGTTTTTGTTCAGCTTTGAAGAGCAGTTTCTGATAGTGAACATATGATAGGGTGAATGGATGGCTCTGAGGATTTCCAACGGGAACAGAAAACCTTTCATCTTTAGCTCACTTGCTAAAATGCAGCCCAGGCTGGGAGCTATCAATGCTGATGGCTTTGCGTGTACAACTTGTTTGACATGACACCAGGTCTTCTCTCCTCCTCTTTCCCCCATTATACTGTTTCATATCAAAAGCCTGTGTGACTAAAAAGGACCAGGCAGCTTGGCACTGCGTTGGCATCTGTATAGGAAAATTCACGGCTGGGGTGCAGGCATTTGGTTGCTTCTTACCCTGGTTTGTCCCATGGTCCTGGTGGTGGAAGCAGTTGGCCCTCACTGCGTTGCTCTCCAGACACAATATATTTCCTCTTTTTAGGCTTGTCATCAGGCACCTTTCAAAAGCTTTCAAATCGCCTGGAAAACATCAAGCATTTAAATAAATAAAAAAAAAAAAATCAGATAAAGATTTAGTTACTTGTAGAAGTCTTTAAAATAAAAAGACATTTAGGGAGAGATAGTAAGCTGTTTTATTGAACTATCAGTAAGCTTCAGAATACATTGGAAAGCAAATCTCATTTGCCTCAAAGATGCAGCTGTACTAAAGTGCGATGTTTTTGCTTGTACTGCAATCACTGCAGCTTGCAAGTGGCTAGACTGGAGCAGAGACAAGAAAACTGTAATACAGTTACTTAGTTAAGCCAAATCTGTTCTGGATATAAAGCTATTAAACTGGATTCCCATCTTTACACAAGCTTAGGACATGTCCCTTTGCCCCAGTGTTACTTCTGTTCTTCATTATGAAAGGACAGGGAAAAAAAAGGAGTGAAATGAGTGAGAAGTCACCCTCCCAAACTAAACCACGAGGATGCTCAGGCTAAGTGCCAGAGTATCTTCTTGTAGGTAACAGACATCAGGGTTAATGTCCCGTTCCGTGATGAACTCTGCTTTGTAAGCTACTGCCACAGCAGGACAAGCTAAGGTCTCTTCAGAAATGAATGTGGACAAAGGTTGCTGAAGAGGGCAAAGAGTGGGGGATGACAGCCAGTTGTGTGTCTGGGAAGGGGAAGCCAGTTTTGAAGGACACGTCTGTAGGGTCTCACGAGCCATGGCTGGGACGAAGGCCTGGCCTGACTGATACCAAGTAGGGGTTTGCCAGTGACTTCACCACTAGGGACAAAGTTTGTACCTTTTGTAGATGTTCAACTGCTTTGTATTCTCAAATGTCATTTAAAAGGCATGAGGGAGGAGCCGAGGGGGCCTGAGGAGTGCTATGGCAAGAAGTTACACAGCACACTGAAAGCAGGAGACAGTGTGCAGTTAGGAGCCTTTCTTTTAAAGGCTTCCTTTGCCTTTTATAACCACTAGAAGTAGCTGACATCTTTCTACTGTAACTTCTGAAGCAATTGTTCTTTGAATTAGATGGTGTTGTAATGAGAAATCATGCTTTTGGGTGCTTTTTGTTATTTCAAAGCTGAAAGGCAGTGTAAGAAATCTTTTCAGAGAAGAATCATAGAATCATAGAATGGTTTGTGTTGGAAGGGACATTAAAGATTGTCTTATTCCAAGCCATGGTCAGGGACACCTCCCACTAGATCAGGTTATTCAAAGCCCCATCCAACCTGGCCTTGAGCAGAACATCTCCTCTTAAGTTTGTTTAAAGCCCCTTCCCCCATAAGATTCAGAGTTCATTAGTGGGAGAACAGTTTCCTGATCAGAATGAGAAACAAATATAAGATGTATTGAAAATTGAAAAAAAGATGGAAACTTCAAATGAAACAGAAAGTCTTAATACAAATATTTGTCTACACTGTTTTATAAGAGCTATTCCTTCATGTGCCTCACTGTGAGTTAGCATTGCTGTGTTGAGGAACTTCAGAGTATCTTCAGCTTTCACTAGGATTTTGAAGTAGCTGAAAACAATTACCAGTTATTCTTCCTAATTATTAACAGTTATATTTTTTAAGCAAAAAAGTGTGCCTTTTGACCTTGATCAGGGTAGCAAGATAGATACGTGATGGGAAAAACGAGCATGGCTGGTCAGATGGGATGGGTTTTGCTTTTGGATTCTTGCTGCTGGGACCCACATCTGGGCAGTCCTTCTCCTCCATTAGCAGTCCTCTTCCCCGGGGTGGCTGCAGCCTCTGCGTGTCTGTGGTGCCACTCCTCCCATCAACTGGTTGGTTTGTGGGGAAAGGTTTGGAGCTGGGGTATCTCCCTTTTGCTCCCTCCAGCTCCCAACTCCTTACTTACCAGTCAGCACGACTTTCATTGTTTTCTGTCGTGTACCAATTGGCAAAAGCCTTTGACACCTCCTCTCAAGTGGGAAGTTCAGTTCAGTGATTAAACACTGGCTAGAGGTTTGGGAGGCTGAATTCAGTCTTTTGCACTCCCATTGTTTTCTGTATGCCTTTGGCTAAGTCGCTGGAGGAGGAGGAGGAATTCATTTCGTCTGGCTTCAGCTGTTACGAATTAGGCATCTAATCCCAGCTTGTTGCCTGTGCTCCCTCTGTGGTCAAGGGAGAGAGACGGACACCTCCAGGGGGTGACTCATCCCTTTCAGAGGTGTCTGCTCTCTCCAGTAGGTAGATCAGCAACCAGTTGAGACTCACACGCCTTATTTTCAGATGCCTAAAACAGATCTGACTCCCACACTCAGTCTCTGTTTTCTGGCTGTTACACAAAAGCGGAATCTATTAAGCCAACTAAAAACAATGCAATGCTATGGCTATTCAAATTGCTCAAAAAACAAGGCCAATTTGGAAAGTACTAGCTAATTTTCAGACTGGACCTTTTAAAAATACTTGGGAATCTAAAGGTGTAGAGAGGTGCCTCTTGAGCTTTTGACATCTCTTAACTCCTATAAAAGTTGTAGGAGTTTTTGAAAATCTCACTGCCCATCTGTCTTTTGCGGTGCATAAACACCTATAAAATTCTGTCCCTAGTTTTATTAGGGAGAGAACTATACTAAAATGCATCCAGGTCTCCAAGTAACATTTTCCCTGGCTTCTGCCCCCCCAGACACCCCTGCTTTCCCACTCCATGGCTCTTGCCCCTGGAAACAGAGGTACGCTTGGATGAGGAGTGTGCGTGACACATAACACTCCAGCCTTTTCCTGCTGGTGGATAATTCATCAGGATGAGAGCTGTGGTTGGGCTGGGGAGAGAATCAGTGAATCATAACCTGCCCTCTACTCCAGCTGAACTGTGTAGAAACTTGGCGTGGTGGAGAATCTTACACATAAACCATATTTTATTACTTGGAGTTGACAATTCAGCTGTGACCGTGGAACTGGCAAGTTATAGACACCACGCAGGAGATGTAAACTTAATTTGTCCTTTCTTTTGGGCTGCCTTGGATCTCTCATTCCTTGTTGAGTGTTTCCGTCGAGACCAGCACGATAAGAGTTAATGTTTGGCGTGGGAATGAATGTATCTACATGTGGTGGGACCCTGCCTCCCCTCTGATTCTCCCTTTCCTTTCCTTTATGTGAACAGACTTGCTTACCATCCCAAGAGTGCAAGAGGCAAAGGTGAGAGGGAAGCTGACGAACAGGGAAAATAATCCCTTTGCCCACCCCTAGTGGAAACTCCGTTAGCTACAACATGGCAGCTGAGACAGAACGACTTAACCCAACCAAATCTCTTTTATTATGTTCCTGTGTTTATTTTTCCTCTGTATTTATGACTTAGCATGTTGGTTTTGGTGTGGAAAGGACTCTAAAGCTGTAGATATGTGTTGTAATTATACAAATTCCTCTGCATGGAGTCTGTTAAAAAGATTGATCTATTTTTATGAGGACACACACAAATACTCATTTTGATGGACCTCATTGGCATTTATTGCAGGCCTGCCACTACTAAAATTTAAAGCCAACCTTGTAAATTTTATGGAAACTACATGCTGCAATTATTAGCCCGAAGACCTCCTGTCTCGCAGGAATGAGTAAGATTTTGCTTTCCACGTACACTGTGGTTTACACCTGAAAGAGATTAGTGGGGACCACCAGTAGCTTGAAAACCTAATCTCCAGTATTTTGTTTCCAGTTTAGCTCTGAAAGATACTCCAGGTGTTCTCATTAATTAGTCATTGTAAGTCACTGTGTCACTATTGTGCATGAAACAGCTGTTTTCCTGGTGCACTTTTTCTGCAGGAGTGGTTTAAATTAAAAGTTGGTTTATATACTTTTTAATGTTTAGAAACAATTCTTGTGACTGGTGAAAATTAACAAAACCATCTAACAAATCAGTTTAGGAGGACAAGTTCTTGAACTTGAATGTTTCCTGTAATGGTGTAACTTTATGGAGTTTTAGCTGAGCACCTTGCTAACGTAGTGAAGAATCCAGCTAAGCATCATAACCATACCCTGTCATTTTTTCTGCAGCAAAATTCCCACTAATATCAGGAACTTTCCATAAGCCTTACAGACCGTGCACTAGGTCATGTTGCTCTCCTCCCCTCGTTGTCTCATTTTATAGTCACAGACACTGAGATAGAAAGAGATTTAAGGGGATTAAATCTACCAATCCAACAAATCAACAGGGAAAAGTGAGAATAAAGATAGATGGATGGTAAGTCCTAACATATGCAAAGTATAAATATTAGTTTATGTGTTGTGTGGCTGTATACTGTCCTGCAGATAGCCTTTCCTAAATCTTTTTTCATTGCTTGGGACTGATAAGTAAAATGGCTTGTTGCAAAGTTGACAGCAGGCAAAACGTTGTTAAAGAGGAGAACTCAGGGTGTGATCTGAAAACCATGAGTTATGTTTATTATGTGGCCCATTATGGTGAGGCTGTAGAAAAATATTGATGTGAAGCCATCTCATGCTTCATTTCAAAATAAGTCTTTGTTCTTGGTCAGATCATTTGGACCCCAAGGCAGAATGAGGGATATTTGTGAATTCCTCATCTTTGGTGGGATCCTGTCCCTCTCCCTAGGAGAAATTTGGCACAGTCCCAGGAGGTTCAGGACCCAGCCAGCACCTGCATTCCAGAGCTCCTGGCAGTGCACCTCTTCATCCCCAGCATGTCAGCTCTGGGCATGACCACCACCACATCCTTTACTGCTGGCAATCCCAGCATCTTGTGGTTGCTTTGCAATGGCATAACCACACAGAGAAAGAGCTTGGCTGTCTTTCGGCTTCAAGTAGCTGAAGTCAAACCTCCATATTTCAGACAGTAGACTCAGAACTAGTGGGTGGCAGAGATCTGACTGAAACTCCCACCTGCAAGTTGCCAAAGAAGGGCATGTGTCTGCAGTTACATTGACTGAGGTTTAAAATAAAAGGCAGTTGATAGCTTTAATTTTTTAATTAAAAATTTACCAGAAACTCAGTGAGGAACAAGTTGGTCTGAGCATAGTATGAGTCTAATACAAAGATTACACACTTACCTTGCAGCATCCTGTTTTGGTTGGTCTCAGAGAAAGTATCAGACGAAATAAGCCACTTCTGTGCCTTGGAAAAGTTATTCCTACATTCACTCCTCTTGTTAGAGAGATACAACCTGATATTGTGCTTTTCACTACTGTTTGAATACCAGCCAAAAGCAAGAACTCAAAAGAACTGATTTGAGTTAGGCAGAGAAAGAAACAAAGGGGAAGTTTCTCTGTTAGAGGTAACCTGAGTGACAAGGAGAAAGGGTGACCATTAGGTATTGGTGGAATTACCACATAAGTGCTTGAAAAAGTTTCTTAGACATCTGGAGTAGTGAGAGAGTGTGTCAGAATTAGAAAAGGACATTAGCAATGTCTTTCCACTGTGAAGAGGAAGAACAACTCATCAAAGCATTAGTTTGTGTAGTATTTCTAGAAAATTTATTTGCTAAAGACACAAGAATGCCAGGGTGACTGGCTGTAGTCAGGACATTGCAGTTTCACAAGAGGATGTAGGGATCCTGACCTGATCTTTAGACTATGGGAGATAATAAAAAAAGACCTTGAAAAGACTTCTTCAGAGTCCCAGGCAAAGGGCAGGTCTATGTATAATTGTGAAAATGCCTCAGATTAACTGAAATTATTGATAAGGAAAAAGGGCTTAAATTTAAAAGCTGAAGTGGAGATGAGCCTTTGAGACAACGTCATTTGCTATTGTTAAAAGATGTATAAGGAGCTCACCAAGGAAATGGGAAATTTTCCCGTTCTTCACTTTTCTGAATTCTGGGGCTGGACTTTAAGGGGAGCTACGTCAATATAGAGAAATCTGTAGCATAAAACGATATAATTGCTCTTTTGTTCTCCCGCAGAAGGAGCGGGACTTGGGTTTTTTCCCTCTGTGGTCTCTTGCAGGTGGGGTGGGACTAAGGGAACCTGGTGTCCTCTAACCACAATGCACATGAAACTGTGCTGGTTGACCCTGTGGGCCAGTCCCTCACTTGCTCATGTTAGTCGCTCCTGTCAGGTCAGTGGGTGCAGGCAGTAACTCACTGACACAAGGAGCTTATCCCTCTTTGCTCTAAATTGTCTCTATGCTCGTGTGTCACTGCACCAGCTACTCGAGGCATGCACTTGAGCTTTTCCTCACAGCCACAACAAGTATAAACGTTTTATTTAATACTGCAAAGTTGTTTTTTTTTTACTTTGCAAATGACAACTCAGAGATAATACCAAAAGCTCCTGCACAGTGAAACAGCTAAACAGAGACTTAGCCCTTTTAAATTGAAATGCAAGACATTATGAGAACAGCCTTTCTCATATTTTAATAAAAAAAAAATGACAAAAAATTTAACTAACTTCATATATTATTGCTTGAAAGAGGGCAATACTTTCTACTGGTCTATAGAGAGATATTGTGCTGATCTATGGTGTCCAACAAGTGATATTTGCTTCTTTTCCTGCTGTAATGATGAATAAGTACAACCCTCTTTGACATACAGGCAGGACTTTTTTGTGTGTGAATTCTTTCTAAGTGGTTTCAGAGTTTTCATTTCACCTTGAATAGTTTCTGCCTGAGGTCTGATAAACCTTTCTTTAATAAAGAAAGATTTTAGCAAAGAAAGGGACACGGAATCTGTTTGTAATCAGCAGTCTTCTAATGTAACAAATTTAACAAGTATCCTGATTCTCACTGAATATGCCATAGTTGCTTGTGAAATGAAGCCAGTCCATTACACTTTTTCTTTGATTCCAGAAGTAGCTGTATCTACGTTGAATGTTATCTCTTTAGCTCGTAAATAGTCAAGGTATTAAAATGTGCTAAATGCAAATAGAATTTCACCATAATATGCTTTAATTTGATTTGACGTTAGATTTCATCTCCTCATCTTTTCATGATAGCTATTGAAAAGATGTAATTTTATTTTGAAGTCTTAAATTTTACCTTCAGTGTGTTCCAATACATGGAAATTGAGGAGGGAAAAGTTATAGTGCAGAGTTGTGGACACATGCAAATTAAGTTTTGACTTTGATTATATTTTTTGCACTTGCTATTTGAGATGTGCTCTCATTCTATTTTTCTTTTCGGTGAATATTTATCCTGATGGCTATCACTAAATAATTGCTTGGTGTCTAAAGCTCTTTTCATATGACGGGCAATTCAAAACCTTGATCAAGGTCAATTGTTAAGGTGTCGAAATCTGAAAATTTAATCATCACCAAGAGTAAAATGATACTCAGAATTATGCCTTTAAGAAAAACCACTATTTACCAAGGAAAGTGTTTTTTCTATCCAGTGATCATAGTAATTTCTAAAGTGGAGCATCTTAGAATCTTCTTTGACTTATTCACTTGAGAAAATGGCTGGCTATTCATTCACTCAGGAAATTCTGGACAGCTAGTCAGAAAAACAGACAAAATCCAGTCTGATCAACAGAAACTCAGGTTTTGTCTACAACTTAGAGAAACTTGGTGCACTAACCACAGTTCGATGTGCCTCATACTCCTGCAATGCACTGCAAGTCCTTGCCCCAAAATTGGCCCCCAACTGAAAACAAGAATTCACAGTCACTTTTGATAAGAGTGGTGTGAAATTATGCTAACTGGACTGTGGTCTTCCACAGAGCCAGGCTTCTGTCCTAGACCCAGCTTTAACTCATGTGGGGCTTTAACAGCATCCCGTGATGCCAACAGTTCCCATACACCAGACAGTTACAGTTTTAATCGCTTTACCTGGCAATTTTTTGAACTCATCTTTGCAATAGCACAGGATTTCTAATGGCTACTTCCACGCACAAAATGCGTACATGAGAATCCAGTTTGCAGTTACATGCAGCAATAAGTTTGGATATACAGGTGACTGGCACAACAGCGTGCCACGGGGGCTTGTTCAGCTGGATGGCAAGACCCTCTGTTCCTAGCTGGGGAGTTCCACATCGTCTGATAACCGTTGTGTTGCACTGGGAGCAGTGCAGTCATCTTTTATGGCGTGGTGCCTCGCTTCAGAGCGGTTACTGGAAAAGGCACAACGTCAATGTCCTAGAACAAAAGTGATGCATTTGAATGCTTATCCAAGGTCTCAAAAGCAACTCAGACTGCACTTGCTGTGGTTATCAAGATGCAAATCCAGTGCTCCATCCAGTGGAAGCCCAAAGACTGGCATATCTAGAGGTTGTAAATTATTTGAGCAATAAAAATAGCAATTTACTAGGCTGGCTAGTCCAGAGCAATCCCTACCACCTTCTTGAATATAATCTCAGCTGCTTAGTGAGTGCATCTCAAGTTCTGCAGGTGCTTTTGTTTATTTTCCTTTGTTTTTTTTTTTTTTTATTAAATTCTTCCTGATGACCATATCAAGAACTTAACCGAGGAATGGCACATTCTTTGTTTCTGAGTGGATATTGAGTCTTTGCACACAGCTGAGAAGATACCATGATACTTCCAAAGGAGAAGAAATGTGGAAATTAGATTGTTCTAATGGCATAGAATTAAAAGACATAAACCTCAACAAACCACAAACCCCACAAAATTCTATCTTGGGGTGAAAAGGAAACTTTATTAATCCTAATCATGTCTGATCTAATTCAAAATAGAGCCAATTTTGCTGCTCAGTTCTTTGCCAAGTTTTGAAAATTTCCAGGTATGCAGATGTCACAATGTCTCTGGGAAATACGTTTCAGTGTTCTGTGAGGAATTTTTTCTTGTATCTACCTTTAACTTCTCTTGTTGCAACTTCTATTTGTTGCCTTTTTGGCCTTTTCTATGCACCTCTGAAAAGAGCCTGGCTTCATCTCCCTTATGGCCACAAATCACAATGCTGAAGAAAACAATTAGATGTCTTATCTGTCTTTTCTCCAGGATAAATAAATCCATTTCTTTAACCTCTCCTTGTACATCATGTGCTCCAGCTGCCCAACCATCTTGGTGGCCCTCCGTTGGACTGGTTCCAATGTCCTGCTAATACTGAGGAGCATCAGATTGGACACAGGACTCTCCATACAATCACACTTGTGCCTAAGGGAGAGGAATAATCACACCCATTGACTTGTGGGCAGCACTCGCTAACACAGCCCAGTATGTGATTATGATTTGTTGCCCAGAGAGTACCCTTTATCTCAAATGCACTGCTTAGGATCTTCTCCTTCCTGCAACATCCTATTAAATATGTATCAATGGGAGAGGAGAGGAGAGGAGAGAAAATGGACAGGGAAGTACAAGATTTTTTTCAAAGTAGAGCTTCCTCTAAGGACACAAAGACAATGCTAGAAAAGAAAGCTGGGTGCAGTTCTGAAAGAATCAGATCTCTTCTCTACACAGAAGTATATTATCTCTGTTTTCAAATGTGGGCTTTTAAAAATGGTAAATACTAAATTACTTGACTTGCCCAAAGTCGCAAAAGAAATTTATCAAACTGAGAGCTCCAGTTACCTTGTTCAGTTCTCAGTTTAGACTACAAAGTCACCCTTCATTTAAAAGTAATTCAGGTCAGACTATTTGAAATGTTTCTGTGACTGTTTTTTCTTATTGTCCCACCACTGAAATGTTGCTACAAATACTTTTAACTTGGAACCTAAAAACGCATCAACAGCCATGAAAGCCTTTCTTCTGAAAAAAGTGTTTCATTTTCTTTCGGGTTATTTGTTTTTTTCCCTTTGGTAGACGCTCAGCCATTTTTACTAGGTCTCTTCTTGCCACCTTAAATTAAATTCATAAAAATGTCAGAATGCGAGTGATCAAATTATTTTCTCATCCACACTGTAGTTCTATTGGGAGTTTTTCCCCAGATGATACTATTTGAACCTGACTACTGACAATAAATTTATTGCCTACAGAGCTCCAAATGTGTGATGTCTTTTCCTTCGCTTTCCTGACTTTATGCTTGCAAATTTTTCCCTTTCTGGGAAAGTATTGCCACCCACAAAGCACTTTTCTCCATTTAAAAGAAGTTCTGTGGTCCCTACCGTAAACAGGTCATGTAAGGTAAGGCTTCAAGATGAAAAGTCAGCTCGAATCATAGCAAGAAGAAACAAGATTCATATTTAAGAAAAATAGTCCGTTTCCTTCCTCAGTCTTTGATTTATATTTAGTTTTTAGCAACAAAAGTTTGTTGTCATGGCTCTGTAAATTTCTGAGGTATTAAAAAAACACCCATATGACCCTCAGCCTACCAGTGTAAGTACCAAATGTAGAGATATTAATATGAAAAAATTGGTTTAGCATGCACTATTTTGTGTTTTACAAAAATCATTGTATTCTGAAAGCAAGACTGTAACAGCGCTTCCAACACTCATGATTTTATTACAAGTCTCATGATGTTTGGTGTTTTTCCTTAAAACGCCAGCTCCTGGAGACATCTCATTACCTGTCATTCTCAGCTTTCATTGAAAAGCAATGCTTTTAGCTCTTGTGGTAACAGAGAAAAACATACAAGTCTGTGCCCTAAACACTTAAAAATGAGAAGGCAAAGGTAAAGGCCAAAAATTTTTAAAATTCCAGCGTTTAAGTTAAACTCAACTGTCTTTGGATCTAACCCAGAGCTTCTGAGTATTCAAGACTGAGATCAGATCTCCTACAAAGTTCATGGATTAATTTTTTTTTTAAATTAATTTAAATGTATTAACTATGGAGATATATATATAACACTACATAGTACCATAACTGCAAAGCACAGACCTAAAGATTTTTAGATCTTTATGGTTGCTGCTTCAGATTTAAGTCCTATGCTATAGACTTTGAAGATGTAAGCCTCCACAAAAACAGGTGAGCTAGGGAAACAGAATATTCATATGGTCGATATAGATTTATGCCCTGGAGTATTTCTGTATCTAAGAATATAACAAATAAAAATATTAGAAGAATATTGCATAGGATTATTTTGATAATTTGAACCTAACCTGTGTTTGCAGCGCTTATTTTTTAAAATTGGAAAATTCTCAAGTCATACATCATAGTAGTAAAATCTCTTATTTTAGCTGTGTGTGCAGAGCTGCGTAAGAACTGCAAAGGAATGAGTGGGAAACGGGTATGATAGAACTACTTGAAGCGTACTTTGAAATGTTTTAATTCCTTTCTTGTGAAAAGTGATTAGGATCATTTGTGTTAATGAGAGGGTTTACAAAAAAAATGAATATGTTAAAAATCCAATTATCTGTTCCTGCACGACTTGTTTTCTGTTCTGCAATAAATGAATAAAACCAATACCATGTGCCCAAGGTGGTTTGTCATGAAGCATGAATGGCAACCAACAAAAAACATAGAAAAGCACACAGCTTGTAAATGATAAGCATGCAGGAATGTATTTGTCTTCAAATATAAAAATAGTTCAGAAATAACTTTTGATTGGAAAATTCATAAATTACTACAATGTGTTATTATTTTAACATTTATTCATCCGTACATGTTTATATTTTACCAATCAATATTTAACTCAGCTCATGATCCCGCCACATTCTATTTATACTTACGTATCTGAATCAGATAAAGTTTTTACAGCTATGCGGTAAATTCCAGTCATGCAGTTCTGACCTGTGATTTGCTTGAAGAAATAAGCGAGCCAAGCAGATGAACTGGAAGAAAAAAAAAAAAAAAAGAAAAAAAGAGGTCTAAGAACAATTTCTTGCTAGAAAAGGAGAAATTCAAATATCTGAGTAGAATTGGTTCCAAGTAAAATGCTTTTCTTCTTTTCTACTAGGGTTTTTCTACCAGTATAATTGTAGCTTGTTTTTAAAATTGGAGTTGTAGTGTAGGCAGTGCCAAACCAAACAGAGCTGGCTGCAGGGTTTTGATCATTTTCTCTGGCCCACACAAAGGCCTACCTACTGTATTTATTACAATACTTTCTCATGATGCTGTGTTCATTGTGCTGGTCATTAAGTTTCACAAACATCAATTAGGAAGCAGCCTTTCACTTCCCCCCACCCCTCTACCTCTTCCTCCTGTGAGTTTTGCATCTGTAGGTAGGAGAAAACTTTCTCGCATTTATGTATATATATACACACATGCCTGCTCCTGTGTGTAAATACATTTCAGAAAAATTATATTACATTTTTGTACCTCCACTCTCTCCCATATACAAAGGTGCTGAAAGATGTGGTGGGGGGGCCCCAGCACCGTCGGCCGCTGGTGACCATGAAGATGTGCTATGTGTCAGGATGCCACCACGACTCTGCTTGCGCGTCACTCCTGCAGTGATGGTAGACGAAACATTTTAATATTGTGTTTGGTGTGACCAGGAGGAAGTTCTTCCCCTTGCTGGGATTCAACCACAAAGCTTTAGGTCATCCTGAATGTCCCTTGTGGGGACTCAGGTGCTCCAGCACCCCAGGGTCCTTTTGGGGTTCTGCCTGCAGGCTCTGCATGGAACGTGGCTTGCAGTCACTCCTTATAGGTAACCACATTTTAGGATCATGTTCTTACACAGCCATTTGTGTCCAGGTACAAAAATTGCTTTTCTGTTTCTTTGCTATTTCTATTCTATATTTCTATATTTCTCTTGTCTATTGCTTCTCTATTTCATAGAATCACAGGATCATAGAATCATAGAGTTGGAAGGGACCTTAAAGATCATCTAGTTCCAACCTCCCTGCCATGGGCAGGGACACCTCTGACTAGATCAGCTTGCTCAAAGCCCCATCCAGCCTGGTCTTGAACACCTCCAGGGACGGGGCATCCACAGCTTCTCTGGGCAGCCTGTTCCAATGTCTCACCATCCTCAGAGTAAAGAATTTCTTCCTAATACCTAGTCTAAATCTCTCCTCTTTCAGCTTAAAAACGTTACCCTTCCTATCACTATACTCCCTCACTTTATGAGACACTCCCCATCTTTCCTGTAGGCCCCCTTTAAGTACTGGAAGGTCACTATAAGGTCTTCCCAGAGCCTTCTCTTCTCCAGGCTGAACAACCCCAAATCTCTCAGCCTGTCCTCGTAGGAGAGGTGCTCCAGCCCTCTGATCATCTTCATGACCCACTTCTGGACCCTCTCCAATAGGTCCGTGTCCTTCTTATTTTGGGAGCCTCTCTGCTTTCCATTTCCCCTTACTTTGTTTTTCACTCTTAATATATTAACATACTGGGATTTGCTCTATTAAACTAAACTTTTCGACTAAATATCTAAGCAGTTAATCCCAATAAGCTTTTTATTGGATTTGAAATGGATTTGTCAAGGAAACAGTATTGCTGCAATTTATGAATACACTGCAGTGCCTTTTAGAGACAACTGTCTCTGCACTTGGAACAGGAAATGTTAAATGGAAATTGAGAGAGAATTTGTAAGATTTGTTTTCCACTACTGCAAGCCTTCAAGAGCTTGATCTGAAAAATAGATTATTCCTTTTCTCCTTGTGTCCAAGAGACAGTTCTATAATTTTTTAATAAAGATCATATAGCCTTGGAAAGACATTTAACAAGCTTCCTTGGGATATTACAGTGCAAGCAAAGTTCGTCTATGAAAAAATCTCAAATGTGGAAAATAATTTTTAATTTTGGACAAGCCATGGCTCACTTATTTGATTTTTTTTTTAAATGAAGTTACCAAAGAGGTGTTGTCCCCAAATACCCTGATCTGCAATGATTAAACTCACTCTTGTCTGGAAGCCTGGCACAAGTCCTTTGCATCATAGCTTAATGATTTATTTTGTTTGGAAAGTAGTTGTGGTCCTGAACTTGTCCCTATTTAAGTCCAAATGACTTCCATGGGAGCTGATTCAGGCCCTCTAGTTTATGTGACCAAAAATAAAATTTGCTTTGAATAAATGGTGCTGAGTCCAGGGCACGGTAGGGCACAGCCGTGTAAAATACCTTTTTATTCTCAGCTAGAGTAGCTGGAAGATGCCTTGAAGTAGACCCCAGCCCCATCGCCTGCTGCCAAAGGACTGGAAGACCAGGCAAAAAGCAGCCTGGCCACTCGTGGGTAAATTCTTCTTGTTTCCACTCATTTGGGTATAAATCCTTCATGGGGAAGCTGTGTGTGGGGTGGCTGCTGGGGTGGGCAGGAGGGAGAAGAGGGGGCAGCCAGGTGAAACCACGATAATTCTGTGGCTGTGGGGCAGAGCAGACTCCAGCCAGGTTGGCACATAGGGTGCTGAGAAGAACCTGTGTGGCCCTCACGTGAGAGCCAGGCACTGTTTCAGGGACCTTCAGGGGGGATGCAACTTCTGAGGTCTCATGATCCCCTCCATGGGCCACAGCAGGGCTGTGTGCAATGCGTTGATTTACCATCGGTAACACGTTTCTTCATTCCCTGTCCCTTGGGTTGGATTATGTCATCTTGCCAGGGCATTAACCTAGGGCTTGTACATCTAAATTTATTTTGTTTGGGGCTTTTTTTCTCTTCTAATATTACAGCTTTGCCTCTAGTTTATAAATATTCCATTTAAGGAGCTATTTAGCAGTAACAACATTCCTGAGCACAATCCAAGAATTGAGCTAATTATGGCTCCCCTTCAAAAATCCGTCTCCACTCCCCCTACCGTGGCCTTCTCTCCCCTGTGGTTGAAGAGGCTGAAGATAATAAAGTGTAAAAAACTCCTACCTAAATAAACATATGAATTAATTGGATACACTGTCTCTGACAGATTAGTAAATCCCAGTCTTGCAATCCTTATTTATGTGAGTCATCCTGCTGAGTGGAAATACTTGTGTAAGTAATACCCTGATTTTTAAGAATTATATTGAAAACCCATAAAAGACAGAAGTTTTTTTCAGCATCTTCCATAAACAGGAAAAGGAAGAGTGGCAAGTAATCTGTTTAAGCTACTCGTTGGCTAATTGAAGCAACTGGTAATAAAGATACTAAAGAAAGTTCCTTCCAGCTACATAACTGTTGCATTAATTTTTCACTTTTGCATCCAAGAAAAAGCATGTCTTCAAGGATCCTTGGAAAAAAAGCCTCTCTGTTTATAGGCAGCGCAGTTCCACATTCTTGGTATATGGAACACCAAATGTCCTGGGATAGCCAGCATCCTGGCAGAGAGCCATGCATCTTAGTATATGGTAGGAGAGCCAAATTTCCTCCTGCACAGTATGTCTATAAATAAAGTGCTTCTTCCACAAGCAATTAAATGGAAGCATTTTTCCAACCAGCATGCAAATACAGGGTTTTTTTTTTTTCCTTCTGCAAGTAATAGCCAATTTGTGATATTAGTTTAAGGTCAGAATTATTTTAATGATGATATTAAAATGCCTTCTCCCTGGCTTTCACAGGGATGTAAAAAAACCACAGTGAATTTTTTTCTTAAATGACATTTCTTCACTTGTAAAGGATCTGGCATAAAGAAGGCATCCTTCAACTGTCTGTGATTAAAGTGTTATACACACGTCTCAGCAGGAATTTATAGTTAATTGTTAAGGGTTGCCACTCGAGGCTTGAGACTGTGTTTGCGTTCAGCCTGTAACTTCTTTGGAGTATTTGTGCAGTGTATTTGCACAGCACCTAGCAAAATAATCTCATAGTTTTTGCTGATGCCTCTAAGGAGATACTAGAAAATAATATTATATGATTCTTAATCTAAAATATGGATATCAGCAAACTGTCATTGAGCTGCTTTTATCTGTAACTCTTATTCAGAACACATGGTTGTAAATTTATGTGATTGAGTAATAACGTTGTTGAAAAATGAAGAGAAAAGGTTAGGGCATCTTCATCTGGTTGCTTTGGTAGCTTAAATTTTCTGTAACAGTGAGTCTAAGAAGGTATCTCTGCTTTTCAGTCAGAGTGGGATTGTGCCATATTACCTCTTTCATGAGTGAGGACTGAAAGGAAACTAGAGTGGCACCATCTTGTTGAACTTCAAATATTGACAAAATTGAAACAGTCCAACATGCAAAGTCTGTTTTATTACATGACTTTGTTTTATTAACATGAAATGGCTCAGAGACCATCAGGAGACAAGGGCTTTTTTCTGTTCCTTCCAAATCTCCAGTCATCACCTAGAGCAATGAGGTAACGCATTTGCAATAATTGAGCTTCTTCCTGCACTGTAGTTTCTCAAAGGAGAATTCTCTATTTCATCCTTTTTTTTTTGTTTGTTTGAGAAGGAACAATTTCAACCTACCTGTTTTCCTTTCTCTCCTATTACAAAATTTGCATAGCTTTTCTCTTCACCTTCCTTTCTCCTCCAGCATCAGAGCTCTTTGCATACAAATAGTATTTCCCATACAGAACTACTTCCAGAAGGAAATGCTTGCTGCAGAGACATCCCGTACGGTAAGAAGGATGAAGAAGTTACAATATTTAATCAGAACTAGAAATTAGATTCCTCATATTACAACTCAAGGCAGTACTAAAAACAAGAGCTTTGTAAAAATGCTGCCTATATTATTGAACAGTGGAAGGAGTTAATATTTTTCCTGTGATTTCTTTCCAGTGAAAACCAGTATTTTTTAATTAATTTTGATCTAGTGCATGCAGAATAGTGTCTCTGTAGCTTTGTCTGTGCCTCCCACTTTGAATGACAGCCAGAAAGGTGTCATACATAGACCTAAGTGGGGCCATCTTTTCTTAAGACAAAGTATGTTCTTAAATAATAAATGATCCTGGCAAGTTGTTTATTACCAGCAGTTAATGATCTGTTTATTAGTTAAAGTCTGTGGCTGTTAACACTCTAACAAATCAGTTCACTCTGTTAAACATCAATTTTGAGTACATTATTGGTATTAACCATACAACGAACTAAAACTGTTGCAGACAGTTGATTTTATTGCTATGGCAGAATTGTATAATAGGAGGCAAAGGTGTTCAATAGTATACTGGTGTTCTTGAAAAGAAAAATAGATTAGGTTACATTTGTTTGTATTGGTTAACAACTCATTTTTATTCATAGTGAATGTGTATTCTCTTTTTCCAAATGTCATTCAAGAAGGTTCCATTTAAAGTCCTATATTTTGTAATTTCCATGTTTTTAAAAGTGTAAGGACTACTTTTGCTTGCGTGCACACAGATGGGGGGGGGAAACAATGGGCTTAAAAATTAACTTCTAGAAGGTGTGTGGAATGACTAGCTTGCTTTAAAAAAAAAAAATGCTCAGAAACCAAATACTGCTAACACCGCTTGTTTGCTTGAGCAATTGGCACTAGATCAACTGGTTTTCCAGACTAGTTGCAGCTACTGGGAGGAATAGGCGGAGACACAGTTTGAAGATCCTGATGTTGGCTCTGCATTAAACTGTGCTTCACTTACATCATGTTAAAATCCCACAAGTGTCTTCAACAAAATAAAGTTCCAAATGGAAGACCTGGGATATTAGGTGATCTTGATGAGAATACTTGGTCTTGAGTGGAATGGTGTTCTACAAGGTTTTGGCTCTGCCTAGCCCCAAACCATAAAATATACGTATTGCAATTTTGCATCTGATCAGGAAACAAAGCTGTAAAAGTAGGTTCATTCCTAGGGCTCAAATAGTGGTAATAAGTCTGGCAAGGCTGGATAAATAGGTGTGAGAATTACATTCCAACCCACAAATTCAAGAGTTCAGATCTGTTCTTTCAATTTTGGCCCACTTCTCATAAAAGGTAGCTCTGATACTTTCAGCATTTAGAAATAATCCACTGATACATTAGCAGAAAGTAATCCCCAGAAGCTTTTCTCTAAAATATATCAAAAATACTTTTTCTCAATCTGCTCAACAGCTACAATATTCTTAGTTTTTTCCTGTGTTGGATTAATTGAATTGATACAAATCCTTATACGGGCCCAGTATTATTTCTCTCAGTTCTAGAATGGCTTGTTCTGATTTAACTTGAGTCTTTCTTGATTCAGTTGAACTCAGCTAAAATAAACATAGTCAAAACAGCAGTCAGTGGTTCATAGCACTCAGACAGAGCAAAGGCTATCTCAAAAGAACATTCTAAATTAAATCACACTGACTTTAAATTGATAATCTGCAACTTGCTTGAGGCAGAACAAACTACTGGAAAACGTGTTGTACCACCACAACTGTGGCTGTAGTCTAAAAGGTCAGTACAAAACAAGAATTCAGTAACAAAAGTGACACTTTGGACCCTGACCAGCGGGATGTCTAGCAGAGCTTTCTGTAATGGTATTAAAGTATTTGGCTCTTTTCATGTTTGCCAACCTATTTACTGGCCTGTTGCAGGAGGAATAGGAGGACCTGAGGTTTACACCCAATGTCAACAACAAGATAATTTCCCTAAGAGTAAGTGCTGCTTTTTCAAGAGTTTTAATTACCCCAGAGGTCCTGTGGTTTTCATGTATCCCTGCAATTAGTCACTTCTCCCACGGGAAGGCATTTGCAATGTAATCTGAAATAAAACCTAATCCAGCTCCTGTTAAAACCGAAGGTGCTGAAGATCTGCTGAAATTCTCTCGCTGTCAGTTTGGTGCCAGTGTATCTTGCTTAGGGTCTTGAGCTTCTGTCAGGCAGGTGTTGTCTGACCTGCTTCAGGGCAGTCCTGGGAAAGGAAGGAACAGCAGAGGCGAGCTCGGCTCTCCCCTCTGTTAGGGGGTGGCACAGACTTCCACGCTTGCCTCTGGGAGCACCGAGTCACATTTTCGTCTTGCAAAGCCCACGGAGTTTATAGAGCAATGACATGGAAGTGGTCTTAGCTGAAGTCACGGCGCTCACTGCAGCCCTTGAGGATTACCGACGGCATCTGAAAGTTTCTGCAGCTGGCATTCTGAATCACTTAATTCACAGGGTGCATTACAAGCACAGCAAGATTACGCGAAGTCAGAATCGTCCCAGGAAGAGATTTGTGGTGGTTGCTGTTTCAGCTGATTGTTGGTGCTGTAAATGTGAATGCACTAACACTTGCTTCTTGCCTGAAATGTAATGATCTCTTCTCTATGTATGTTTATATGTGTTTCTATATTAAAGACCTATGTTAGATGGCATGAATTTAAAATGTGTTTTTCTTCCCTGACCTGAACAGCTTTTACTGCCCCTTTCTGCCCTGTTTATACAGTGCCATATAGCAATGAGTGTTTTTATTAGAAAAGCCTCTGATTTGTTTCTGGTAGCACATATTTTTTCTTATCAATGTATGCTTCACTCTGCAACACCCAGCCAAGTGCCAAAACAATAGACTCTTCCTGTACTTTTATTTTCCTTCGTGCTGTAAGAGCAAGGCTCCATTTAAATCCCACTAAATGAACACCGTAAATGACACATCAGAGAAAAACATATGTTTTTCCAGTCAGGCTTGAGAGTGTTTGAAATCAGCCTTCAGTTTCAAGTGAGAGGTAGACGGGGACCAGGCTGGCAGAGCAGAAGGAGGGTAAGAGGGGAGTTTTATAGGCTGGAGGGGGCACTGCCACTTGGGCAATCCACAGGATAAGGAAATACAAGAATTATGCGATTTTATGTCCTATGGTTCTTTCTCTTTATGAATAGCATCTTTCCTACAGCTGTCACTCTCAGCACAGAAATGTTACATAGTTGGTAAACAGGCAGAAAATTCAACTGCAGGTTCAGAATTAATGGTGTTAAATTTGTAATTGCTAGATTTTCTTTTCTGGAGTTTCACAGAGAAATGACACCAGTTCAATCAAGAGGGATTGCAGAACAAATGTCCTGGTGGAACTGCTGTGCATAGACTAAATCCTGGATTGCCTGAGAAGAGTGAATACTTCGGTTTTCCTCCTTGAGACTTTGTCTTTGAGACTTCACAACATGTAACACAATTTAGTGTGGTATATCGTCCAGAAAATTTAAGAGACAGTCTGAAGACTGTCTGTCTATCACCCTCTCTTTGACAACAGGGCGAGCAAATGTTTGTGTTGACCACAGCCAGTTCTGAAGTCAAGGCATTCTGTGTGTAGGAAAGTCAGATTTCTTTCAACATAGCTCTTTTGAGAACTTGATGTTCATGTTTAAATTGTCTTAGAATTAAGAATCCAGTTGTTGGGACCAGAGTTTAGACTAGGGAATATTTGTAGAAAATATTTAAGGTTATTCTCTGGTTTCCCTAGATCCTGCTAATGTTTCAACATGCGCCAGTCTCCTTTTGCTGAATTAGGGCAGGCTGAGGTTAGGAAAACCTAAAATTAGTGGGATTTAAACTCTAATTGCTAGACTAAAGCATTAGTCGTCTGGTGACTGATGTAAAAAAAATATTTTACAAGCAAAGGAAGCCAAAACAGTGCACTACATGCTTTGGGCAGACTGAGAATATGTATATTGGAAATTTTTGGGATTACAAAGGTTCTAAAAGTTCGCCTAAACTTTTTAAAGTTTTCTCTAATGTGTATTACAAAAGGTTTATACACTGGAACTTCACGTAACACCCATGATGAGTGCAATGCCTTAAGGTACACAAGCAGATAACCTTTCAGATAGATGCCCAAATTAGTGAACTGGTAGACATTGCTGTCACCAACTGCTGTTTCAAATCCATCTTCATGCCCTATTCAAAACAGCAAATTTTGTAACCAGCATGCAGTTCAAAGGTCTGGAGCAGCAAAAGTTAAGTACAGACAGTTACGGTGAAAGCTGTTACTGGGCTAAAAGTTGGAGTTCTGAAAAGACCTGGAGTTTCAATAAGACCTTTACTGCTAAATTGCATGCCTTTCCTTATCTTTGGGTCACTCCTGAACAGGAAGCAGTAAAAGCCTACAGCTTACTTTAAGGTAAGCCGGCTGTGTGAAACGATGGGCTTTCTTTAGGAGCATGCAGTAACATAAGGTATAGGTCTGCAACTCACTGTCTTCTTCAAGGTAGCTGTGCAGATGCTCGTGGTACACGTGACGTGATGGCTGAAAGGCTCAAAGTGCTCTCAGCACAGAAAGCTTTTCCATGTGCAGATTTAGTGTAGACCAAGAGTACTCCATAAATTCACATTCCTTGTGCACTGACTTTCCTGGTTAGATCTGTCCCAAAACGGTTTGTGCCCATCGGATTTTCTCAGCGTGGTAGCTAATATATATTTACTCCCCTGAGGTTAAATCACATCAAAGAATTGGCCCAAGAAACACAGATATCCATCCCGAAAGTTTTGAGCATCTTTAATCCTCAAATTAGTTGCTGATGTATGCTGATGTATCCACTGCAAGAGGCAAAGTGGGGAAAGATTCATTATTCAGTCTCTCTGAGAATACTTTACAAATGGCAAAAGTCATGCAATGATTCATCCTCACTCTCAAAAGCACGTTATGCCATGTCAGCACATAAACAAAGAAGATGCTGTTGATAAAACTTCTGAAAAAGGAACTCTCCCTGACTTCTGCCTGCTGTATCATGTTCTCTGCTCAGTTTCTGGTGCAGAATTATATCTAAGTGCATACCACACTGACCTCCTGAAACAGGCGTTGGGCCCAGACCATGATCTTGCATATCTTACTAACACTTTGGAATAAATCCATCAAGAAAACTCAGAATTTACATTATCATAAAAGAACAGAGTTTCCTTCCAGATGAAAAGGCTGAAGACTGGACTGCATGGAAGCAGTGCATAAGAATTAGAAAGAAAGATGGAATCAAAGGGCAAAGTGTCTTATCTTGAAGACAGCTGCAAATGGATAAATACTGATGTAATATTCCTGACTGAAATTCTTAGATTACATACTTGTTGTCTCAGAATATTATATAATACCAAATTATAAAAATACCTTATCTCATTTGATGGGATTCAAAGTGTAACAAGCACACGTTGCAAATTATCAACTGTAGGTGAATATATATTGCAGGACTTTAAAAATCTATTCCTGCTTTGGGGATGGGTAGTTAGGAAGGGAATAGCCATATATTAATTTAGACTTCAAAATAATCACATCTAATTTTAAAGTTTTCTGATGGTTTCCAGAAAGGTATCAAAGCTCCTAAATGTACCAACATTATAAATTAAAATGGCTTTAGATATAGTGAAAAGAAACAAAAGAAAAAATAATAAATAAACTTTATAATATCATATAAATACAACTTTTTACTTCTGTCCTCTAGTGGTTTGAGTCTCGCATTCCATTCCACAAATGACCTTTGCTCTAAATAGGCTGTTGGTTTTTTCTCCATAATGTATAAATTAGAACTCAAATGGGCATATAGCTGACTGACAGTGGTGTGGTTTAATCTAGAGACCTAGATTAAGGTTGAGAGCATTAGTAGGTAAGTATAATAATTCTTCCACCTCAGTTGCTTCACTGGATGATCCTGGTTTATCTGTCTAAAGTAACCACTGGTCACTGAAACTGATTATAGTGATACTTATTTCATTATTTCAAGATATCATCTAACCAAGGTAGCAATTTTGTAATTCTTTCTGGCGTATTTGCCTTGCTTTCTTCAAATCTGTTACCCTTCATTATATATTTATTACATTTATCTACTGTAATTATCTTTTTTTTTTTTATTTTGACCTTCGTTTTTAATATAATTTCCTTTATTTTTCAAAACAAAAACCCTGTAAACATTCATGTTATGTATCTGGCACACTTCACTTGAAAAAAGTCTATTAGGTTTCAGTTATGTGGTGTTTGGGAAAGACAACGTGACTTTTAGCTGGAAGATCCATCTCTCTGATTCAGTTCCAATTCAAAATCACTGGCAATTACCAAGCAGAGTTCCACAGGTGTGGGCCCCACTTCTAGTTCCACTAGAGTAAAAACTGCTAGATACAGTGATATTCAAAACTCTAAAGCTCCTAAGAAAACATAGAAGTTTCAAAAATACGTCATGTGTATGTTACAGAAAACAATGCAATAGCTGTCTTTTGTACAGTTGACTTATTTATTTTTAAAGCTGACTTTGTTGCTCTAACTCCCTAGAAAAGCCTTTTGAGGCTCTTTGCATTACAAATAAAGGGCTATTTTGGGTGTAATCTTCCAGGGCCTTTTCAGAGTGAGGAGAGGTTCTGGTGGCATTAAGCATGTACAGTTTATACTACAAAGAAGAGCTTTAGCCAACGTAATAATACTTGTGTAGAATGATAAGTGCTGACCACACACAATTTCTGTTGACTTGATTCATAGCTGTGTGTGTTCAGGATCCCTTGTGGTTTAAAATCCAGTGTGCTACATGATGATCCAAAAACTTAGTTCAGTCACTGGAAAAAGGCAAGTCAACAACAGGGCTCTTAGTTTCCTTTATGTTTGTCAATCGGGCTTTTTAATTGCTGTACTTATATTAGCATAGACCCTGGCATAGAAAGAGAACTAATAACATAACGATGCTTAAAATGACCACAGTTTATGCATGTTATATGTAGGGATTACTAACAAATACACAGAAATATCTATCTATGCACCATTATATGTGACTCTGTGTATAACATGGGGAATTAGAATTATTCACCCTACAGAGAAAAATTCAAATACAAAAAAGTAAGAGTGAAGCCACCTTGTCTTGAAAGCTTGGAAGTGCACTGTTACGTTGTGGTTCAACTGCAGAAGAAATTTTGGCTGTTGGCTCTACTGGGACAGAGAGCCATTTCTGAAATGTGGGTCGGTCCCGTGTGTACAGCAGACTTCTGCTGTGTCAGCCCCTACAGCACACCCCTTGGCATGAAACTTTTTCTTAATGTAGGTCATCTGGATCATCCCATTTTACTGAGCTTAAGCAGATTTGATCACAACATATTTGAGTAAAACGTCTCACTCAAACTGTATTTGATGGAAAGCAAAATTGCCAAGTAACAGGGCATCCTACTGTTGACCCCTGCAAGTGCAGTCAAGGACCCAAAGTGTTTTCCCACTGTCCCCTTGAAAAGATGCATTATTTTCAAAGATTCTTCTTGGCAAGGATCTAGACAGTTTAGATGTAGATTCTTCTGTTTGGAGGAAAAGTCTTCTTCCTGCTATATCACTGAAGTTATACCTCTTTGCTTGCTAAGTGTGTTGTGTATCGGAGTGCCTAGGAACCCTGCAAAAAAACTCTCTTTTGCCTTTGTTCACATTCATGGAAACTTTAAAGAGATTCTACTTTCTTTATGAGATTACATCACATCAGACTGAATCCATATCAGCTTTTAAATTGCCATAGCATCAGAATTATCTACACCAGAATGTGTCTACGTTGACTCTTTACGATTCTGAAAAAAATCACCTTCGACCACTAACAAAGGGGTAGTGTATCTTGAGAACTCTGTGTATGACAAAGTGACATATACAATAAATATGAATGTTACTACAGTAACAGATTGAAATTATATAGTTCATTTAAACCTTTTTCCAACTTCAGCTGAGTCCCAGCTAAAGCACACAGGAAATAAACATATTGAGCTGTCTGGCACCAGGCAACTATCCAGGTCCTGTTCTGTCTAGCACTGGGCTAGGCTTATCCATCCAATCAACATTAGGGGGTTTATTTATGTGAGACAGATATATTAGTAATAAATGGATTTATTCAGTAGCTTGGTGGATTTATATACGTACAAAATCATTTTAGTTTAAGGAGACTTAAAAACTGAGTGATTCCACTACTTTTATGGGCTGTATCCTGAAGCCCTTAGCAAGTTCTATTCTCCTCTTCACAAGAAAAAAAAATAAACCCAAACCTAATTGAAGTCAATGGGATATTTACTGGAGCAAAAACTGCAGAAGACTTAGGAACTGGTGAAATGCAAGTGAACGTGCAGCTCGCTAAATGGCAATTCAAAGGGTTATGGTATATTTATACACATTCTATGCAATACCCCACATATAAAAGTCCGGTTTAATTTTTCCAGACCAAGATAGTCTATAAAAGAGAAACAACTGACAGAATTCAGAAGGTATATCTGGGTTTTCTTTATCACACCTATTTGTACGTTAGACAGATTTTGTTCTAAGGCATTAATTTGACATGCAAGTCAGGTCTGTGCTACGTTGAAGTCTGTTTTCACTGATTCGTCTGTTGTTTTTGAGAAACTAAGGCAGAGAATTCGCTTTAGTGCTATGGTTAATCCATTTCAATCAGATAGTGAGTGGCACATTCTCACCTCATTTGCAGTTTTTAATTCCAATTGGACATTGCTTTTGAAATGTCCCTTCTCTTTCCCCCCTTTATTCTGCCACTTGAAAGTTGAAATGTAGCAAGAATGTAATGTTAGGTGCCAGTTTTCTGAATTACAGGGTGACTGCTTTAGCTGATCCCAAAAAGCAAGTGTCTTTTTATACCGCATAAAAGCCTGAAATGTTTACATATCAAAAGGCTATAGGCCAATTTCTGTCAAAATTATACATGAAGTTAAGCAGTACAAGCAATTTATTTAAACACTAGTCATTGTAGAAAAATTCAAAACCATATGCTCTTTTAGCAGTTTTTCACAAATGCATTTGACCCATGACTTGGCAAGACATGCATGCTTCATAATTTACTCTAAATTTCAAATCCCCTCGACATTTAAATAAAAGATCTTCATTAATAAAGTTTATATGAATGAAAACTTTAGAAGCTGATATTGTTAGAGGGAAGTTTTAGGAAAAAAAAAAAAACGCAACTAAAAAAAACCAAACAAAAAAACTCCAACAAAACAATCAAAAACCAAAACGTGTTTCTGCCTCGTCTTCAAATGACTGACTTTCTTAATCAGTTCAAGATAAGTTTATTCTGGGAACAAATTACCGTAATTTCGCATTGTATGATTTTTTTTTTTAATTTTTTTTTTGGTGGAGTAATGATGCAATCAATTGGAAACAAACGTGGGGAGCGCTGAAGGGTGATGGCATTTGTACGTGAGAGATGTGCTGCCAAGTGCCGTTTCCGAGAGGATTTCGCAAAAATAAATAAATAAATGAATACATACATAAATAAATAGGTTGTATCCACCAAAAACTTTGCTTCTTCCCATCTTTCCCCCCTCCCCACCCCTCACCTCGCGTCGGGCGGGAGCTTCAGCCGAGGACCTGCCGCCTAGAGCCAGCCCCTGCCGGGCGGCGGGAGGATGCGGGGGGGGGATGCTCCCGGGATGCCCCCACCGGGAGGCCCCGGCCCGCAGGACCCCGCACCCCGCTGCAGCCCCGGGGGCCGCTCCCGCCGTCAGGCCGGGCAGAGCCAGCGCCGGGAAGGCGGTGGATTTTGCATCCCCGAAATTATTCCTTAATACCTTAAAATAAAAAATAAGAATAATAAAAAAAAAAACCCGCACCAGAAACCGGCCGATTTCTCAACAAGCGCGTTTTCATAGACTTGTCTATGGTGATTGCTTTGTATGAAATCGTGTTTGGGTAATAATATTGAGAATCAGTGCAGTGTTTACTTTATTTCATACCTAACAGCTTGTTCTGCCCGGTCCTGTGCTCCTCTTTAGATCTCTCTTTCAACCCATGCTGTGACTACCCTCCGGTAACAAACAATTGCTTAGCAACACTATGCAGCACAATTTGCTTGCGTTTCATTTGTTATTACAATTTCATCCCGACATTGTGTGACAACTGATTGTTTGCTTAACGCAATTTCACGTTTGCGAAGTTAGCGAAGAGCCCGGGTGTTGAAATGAGAAACTCCGAGAGCGGGTTTTGCGAGGCGGGTATCAAAACTGGGGGGTGCGGGGGGGAATTTCCACGGCAAGACTACTAAGATTAAAATAAAACAAAAAGAGAGAACTTCCCCGTTGGGGTGACAAGTTATTTGGGGGGAAAAAAAAAAAAAAGAAAAGGAAAAGAAAAATAATATATTTAAATTAGGAATAAAGGTAAGCGTCGCAGCGTGGTGGATCATCCTTCGGTAGAGCCTTCCCCATCGAAAATCTCGTTGGGAAGGCGAGCGCTCGGCACAGCCCGGGCGGTGTGTGCCCCCCCGGTGCCGCGGCTGCCCCCGGGTACCGCAGCCCCCCCACCGATGCCCGCTCTTGCCCCGCGGTGCTGCTTTTCACCTGGGAGAAGCCGGACAGCGGCGGAGATGAAATCCTGCTTCAAGCGATGCTAAAGCACCCCAAGAAATCGGGGCCCCGGCGAGGAGACTTCAGCGGGGATGCTCGGTTCCCCGAGGGGCGGCGATTTGGGGGCAAAGAGTTCTCCCCGCATCCCGGGCTCCGCGAAACCCCGCGGGGAGCCCTGCCCTGCGCCGCCGACACGGCCCGGCCCGGAGATGCGGGGGACTCCCCGCCG
>JAHREE010000118.1:8433791-8722960 GCA_033628505.1 Tringa tobata
TGGCCCTGGATCAAGAAGAAAGAAGAGCAGGTAAGAGCCACCTCCCCCCATTTCCAAATCAACTCTGGATGTAAACCCATGCGTCTATGAGTGGCCATGACTCTTGCTAAGAAGATTTGACCCACAGAAATAGTCAATAACAGTTATTGAGGGTTCTGGCTGAGGATTAAAACCATTTAGGGTTTGATTGAAAGTATGTTTGTACAACTGATGTTTTAAGATATTTTTTTAAACAATATGAGATACATTTCATGTTTATTTTTGGAACAAAAAATTGAAATGCATTTTTGTTTTTATACTGTTGTGTGGTTTTTGTTTTGGTTTATTTATTTTTACTTCTTCTTACTGGAAGTCCTTCCACTGTTGTTGCAGCCTAAGTTGTGAAGACAGGAATTTACACCTGTAAATAACCGAATCCTTGTGACCCATTTTAGAAATCCTAGTCATTTCTGGTAACTCACAGTTATGCGTGTGTGACATTCAAATGTTGGGCTTCCACACACACCAATCATTTGTCAGGCAGCTCAGGAGACCTGAAGGTTATGGGATGATGCTTATTATAAAATTGAAAACTTCTGAAATCTATCTTTGGTATGGGAGTGTCTTTTGTGTGGAAAAAAATCAATGGAAGGTCGTGCTGAGGCGAATGATACATGACTGTTGCAGATTGTTCTTGCAAGGATGAGGTCGTTCTTTACCCACCCCATTAGGTTTGAATCCGTGCCTGGCAGAAACAAATTGGGATCCGTTAACAACAATGGAGTGTTTAGAAAACTTGCAAGGCCCAGAGCGTAGTGTTCCAGGCTAAAGCCTTACTGAGATAGATCAGCCAGAGATGTTTCAGTGGAAAAAATAGGTAGCATTTGCAGCACAAACTGAGAATAAGTAGTACAGTCCCGTAGATAAACACTAGTATGGGGTAACAGAAGAGACATTATCTGTATTTCTGCTGTTGCTAGAAGCTCTTGGATGCCTACGGTGGCAGCTAGGCCAGATATGTTTCCACCTGTAAAATGGAAATCAATCAACATGATACCCATAGATACCAAGTACAATTTCTCCATCGAGGTATCTTCTGGGTGAGTGTTTTCTTCTATTCACTGCAGATAGAGCCATGTTTTAGGTAAGAAAAAAAAATATTTAGATGGTTTTATAATACCAGATCAAATAGGTTCTTGGGAATGAAAGCGCTTCAAAACCTGACTTAACCTCAGTAGCCTCACCAGCAGTAGGTTGATAGGTTTGTAAACTAGAGCTCATTTTCCCCTCTGACATCTTTTAAATCCATCCTGAGGGAAGTATAAAACAACTTTAGATCTCATCAAGGAGGCATCTGAGCAAGTGTGAGATGCCAAGAAAAGAATAGGTTGGCCCTCTGTCACATATTCTGCACTTCTAGGGGAAGGAGATTGGGCAGGCTGCAGAGGAAGAAAATGCAAGAGTAAGGGGGAATAGAAGAATATAAATCACAGTGAGAGGTTGCAACAGTTTCTCTTCAAATTTGTTTCCGACAAATTGTTAAAAAGAGGGATGGGAACTAAAGGGTTAATCTCTTGGAGTGGAGGCAGAAGGTTGATCTGCCCTAGCCTAGCAATGCAGAAAACTGTTAATGAGTTTGGCAACTTCTTGATCTGTGTACAGGTGTGATATTTTTACTGGTTCTCCTATGGCATATGCCTATATTTGCATTTGCAAGCAGAAAAGCTTTGCTTTCAGTATTGTCATCATCCCATTGAGAGGTCTTGCAGCGCACACTTATCAACTGTGCTTGTAATCATTAACAGCAAGTTAAATGTGATCATTACACATTGTAATTTCATTAACGTGATGGAATCTTTTCTGGCTTGTCCCTTGCTCCCTATCAAAATAAATTACAAGGCCGTAGTGCTCCACTGTGGTAAGGTGGATAACCACTTCATGGCAGGTGTTGAGCTGAGCTGAAAATTATTGCAACCTCAAAGCAACTATTTGGAACATTGGGTTTTAATCTCTTAGTATATGGAATGGTGTGGAGGCTTTGCCCCAAAGTCAACAGTGTATTTTATCCAAGTAGGAGGATTCTTACTGTAGGGATGGTTCATTATTGACCAGGATTTTCTCCCATCCTCTCCCTTCTCCCAAAGAAAACAACAGCTAAAAGTAAAATGATCGTAAAGAGGCTAAACCCTAAACCAAAGACTCTATGAAATGGGTGGGATCTTGCAAGGCTGGCTGTATGTGACCTTCCAGTAAACTGTGCTCTAGAACAGCTAGATTCTTGATCCAGGGCAGGAGACACAGCAGTTGGGAGTTGGCCAGATGTTGCAGCTTGCTGTCCCTGCTCATGCCATTACCGTGTCCTTTCCAGTATAGCAGGAGATCAACCCCATTCCACTTGAGGACTTCCCCATGCCAGGGAAATCCCTAAGGAAGCAATTAAACTGCAGCAAGCTTCACAGTAACTTGCATTTTAGCTTGTGATCTAACTTCATAACACATGATTGAAAAGTAGGTAGAACACTGATTTCCTCCACAACAGTAAGGAGATTTACCTGGTTAATGTTTTTTTTCCTAGGTCTTGAGAAGAAAAGTTATAAGCATTGTAAACATTGTAGATGAGAATTTTAAACATTAGCTGCTTATGCAAAAATATATGAATATGTGCCTGTATTAAGTCAATTGGTAAAAATAATTAGCACGTATTATTGTGATTTAAGTTTATGAAGTGACCTAAATCTCTTACAGACCAAATACAGTGAAGAAATTTATTTTTCAAATGATGCTGCTCTTTTGGGACTCAATGCCCTATAGAACTATATATGTTCTCTTTGCGTGGTAACGGACTTCCTCAGGTATGGGCTTGCAGCACCTCTTGAGCATGCCTTTTCTCATAATGTCTTGTATACATGATTAATACCAGTGCAAAGAATATTCTATTCTTTGAATTTGTGTGTCTTTAGATGGCCAGTAGGATGGTTTCAATTTGTCAAAGAATACTACTGTGCATTTATAGAATATAGTTCATAGCAGAATTTTATTTGAACTCATCAGTTGCGTACTGAATGTTTCACTTCTGCTAACAGTGATTATATACCTGAGCTATGAGAAGGTGATTTGGGATGGGGGGGAAGGAGGTTTGCACTGGAAAAAAAAGTCTTAATGTCTCCATGGCAGGTATCTCCTGGTGGAAGACAGACTGCCCATATCACCTTTCATCAAGAAAGAGGAAAAATGGGAATACCCAGAGTTCTCTGTCCTTTCATTACCAGTAATGCATAAGTGCAGCTGGATGTTAGGGCTGTGTCATGTTTCAGTTCATTTCTGGTTTGCAGCCTTTTAGCCTTTGTACATTTCCAATAACGTCACAGATTTGCTGCATGACTTTACTTTTTGCTGCCTGAAGAGCTTTATAGTGCTTTTTTTTTTTCCCTGTTTGTTTTGCAGCTATACCTATTTGCTCTAAATCAGGTTATAAAGTTTTGGGTTGTGTGTATGTCTGGCAAGAAAAGAGAGGAGTTTCAAATAAAAAATGCAATTAGTGATTTAGAATGCATACATCTGGTAAGATTAGCTACTGTTTGAGATTTTCTTATATCCAGACAGTTGAAAGTGAAAGAACAGAATTAATGACCAATGTTATCTCCTCTGAGAATTGAACTGTTTATGTATGTGCTCAGAATGATTATTCTTACACTAATTTAGAGGCCTGTCTCTCTATCGCTGCATTTTATTGTTGCAAGTACAGGCACATTGGACAGGCTGGAAATCTAGTATTGGTTTCAGATGAGGACACGTGTTCTCTTAGTGGGACATTTTGGTTACATCTTCAATAATTGCTCCTAAAAAGAAGCTTAACAGATGTTGGCTGTGGTTACAGAACTCAACTCATGTTCTGAGAGATTTTCCAAACTTTGCAGTGGTCCAAATCCACATTTTTCTCTTTTCGGATAGAAGACCTCCAGAAATGGGTATGATTTACCCAAAAGAGCATGTTTGGTGCAGTGCTTTGCTCATTTAATTTCTTCTGTCCCAAACCACTTCAGTGAGGTTCAGTTTACTTATGTGAGATATTCTATCCCTGCGGTGGAAGAATTCACCCGCTTCTGATGTGGAACAGATACAGAAAACCAACTGCCAACATGTGTTTGTATAAATACATATACTGGTGTAGTGATCCCTTTGTAAACATCTGTACTTGAGAACCTGGTTGGATTTTGAAAGCTCTTTGGAGGACATGGGGAAGGATCTTTAACAGAATTCTAACTTGCAAGACAAACAGTCCAAGAAAAGATATTTTTTGACATTTTCAGGGAAATTGCACTGTTTGTCTTAAGCCAACATTTTAGGTGAGACAAGCAATTCAACCATACATTATCCCAATAGTGATTCAACACTACAGCAATATATATTTTATTGGAGCAAGTGTAGGCATTTTTTTGAAGCTTCATCCAAATCTTAAAATTCAGGTACTTTAGTTGATCTTATCTTAGTTAAGTCATAATGTCAGTTTGAGTTGGCTTTTAGAAGTTCTGAACATCTCCTGTATGTCAGCAGGACTGTTAAAGTCCTTAATTTCTATATGTTATCTCAAATTAAAGCATCACACTATGCCTGTCAGCAGCCTTTTGAGTCAGACTCTGCTCAAGTTTCAGCACAGGCAGTGGGTGTGGATGGTGCACCAAAACACTTTCTTGCATAAGACGCTTTCTATGGTAAAGGTACTGCTGTTGGAACTGGTGCATTCCATTGATATACAGTTTGTAGGTTCAGAATTTGCAATAATGGTGTGTTTTGAGAGCCTTCTAAGAGCTCATATGGACCAAAGTTTGCTTGGAAAGACAGTGTTAAAACTCCAGCAGTGTCACAGCAGTTATATATCAACATGTATGTCAACTCAGAGCTGACCCAGTAGAGATCTTCTACTGCATGGTTACTGTCACTTTCTGCAGGTCCTGGAGATCTCCTCATTAAATCTTGATTTGCCAGATTTGTGTAGCTTTTGAGATTTGATGCAATGAGAGCAAAATGGAGGGGATATTTGATGTGCATAGTATTTCTGCATTTACTCCAAACCTGGGGGAGTAAAAGAGAATATGACATACGACAGAGGAGCTGAAACCAGCAAAATCATCACTTCCTTGTACCTGTTCATGTCGTTACTCTTCAGAGTGCTTTTTGCCAGCCACAGCAAACACGTAAGTAAATTATGGAAGCATATTGCAGATACATTATTTTTGTTTTGCTTTTCACTTGTCTGTAAAATGGTAAAGGGACTATGACAGTTTTTAGCTTAAGATGAGGAGACCCTACCCTTAAGGTGCCAAGAAACGCTGGGACCTGATCCATGGTGGAGGCTCTGATATTGCTTTCTGTCTATGTCACGGTAGCATCCTGCAGATGCAGATTACAGCAGATAATGTCAGGCTCCTGCAGCGTTGAAGCAGAATGAAAGCAGGAGGAGAAGTAGAAAGGGAATTTTGGCACAAAGCCTGGTGGTATGCTTTGTTTCCTTTTTTCTAAAAAACAAAAATAGCATCTTAAAACTGATTAGTGCAGCTTCAAATTGAGAGGTTAGCCAAACATCAACCCCTTTTGGTGGTGAAGTTAATGTCCGTATATGCTAATGTTAAAATGTGTGGATGCAGTAGACAGGGTGAACTTCCTGAGAATGTATTGTAATAAACAAAAGTGCATGTTTTAAAGATGGGAATTTACATAGTATAAACAAGAACATTTCCACCTGTAGATTACAGACACAGGGCATAAGTTACATAAGACCTCTCATATGCAGAGTTTTGTGCCTGTGTATAGATACTGTAGGCGCCCATGTTAATAGTTACTTATCTGTAATCAGGGGTTTTCTAGTGATTTCAGCTTGTCTGTGATATGAACCTGAAAAGAGGAATTCTACTAACTAATTTATTTCCAATAAATTATTAGAGTTGGAGAGAAATTGAAATAATGGATTTTTATTTTTTTTAAACTACATACCCTTGAAGCTGTGTTAGAACATCAGTCTTGTGTGCACCATTTCAAATAGCAAAAATTGTCCTTTTAATTGGAGAACAACCACTGGGTTTGCATTGTGTGGGATGGAGGTCAGCGTAAGAGTACAACGAGTGCCGTGCCTCGGAATGAATTACAGTTTTGAGGGATAGGTTCCCTATGCTCATTTTTGGTTTTGGCATTTAATGCCTTCCTCCCATTCAAATATGTGGGAGGAATCAAATGTCAAAATCTTCACTATGTATGATATATAATTTCTCTCTTGTATTTCAGTGGGAGGAACATCAGACCCCAAAATGATTATGTGCATACTGGTAAAGAATACATCACTGCATATTTTAATGTCAGTTGTGGGAATTGCAGATGGGGTAAAATATTGTTGTCACCTTCTGAGTTTCTGGTTGTGTTTTTCCATGTACTCCTGCAGAATGCCAACAACCCAGAACTTTAATTCTGTGTCCTGGCCAAAGCAAAACTATAGAGATGAACATATCCCAGGATTTAAGAATCCAAATACAGATGTAGGTCCAAAGAAGGAAACCTAGCATTTTTAAGTAGAGCTTTGTATACTTGAAACAATTTGCAAGTCATCTTGAAGATTCCCCAATATATGCAGTAAAAACATGCCTATTTTACAGTTGGAAAAATAGAGTTATGGGGAGGCTAAAGGCCTACCACACTTTTCAATGAGTCGGTGGCAAAATTTATGGGAGCTCAGGACTCCACAGCTTTGCGATTCTTAAGAGCGACTGAGATTCAAAGACTTGCAACCTTTTTGTGTTAATTATATCCTCAAATAAGAAGTCAGTTTAAATTTGGTGCCATTTATGGAGTGAATCCTGAAGTCACAGGACACAAAGTACCGGAAGCGTGTAGGAGACACCAAAGTGGATATGAGATAAATATTCCACATCCCAGCAGCACAGACTGCAGGCAGCTAGCAGGTCCTTTACGGAGGTTCCTCTACCTAACTCTTGTGTAGACATTGGGAGGTTGTCCAGCAAATGATGCTAGGGAGGTTGGGACCATGATAGGATTTGGACAGGCTTCTATGTCTGTTTGCATGGCTCCTGATGCTGGAGAATGCACAAAGTAGCAGAATGGAGGGGAGAATGTGGCAGCTCTCCTCTTGTGGGCTCTGGGTTTTACGCTATGCCTCATCTGGGCTCAGCTCGCCTCCACACTGTGCTGCCCTGTGGTTGCTGTTTGTATGCTTGGTTTCAGACACGAACTTCCTTCATGGTCCATGGAGACAAGGCCAATCACTTCCCATGCACCTACAGTTTGTAGTGAGCAGCCGAAGCCGTGCAGAAGACTTCATCTGTCGGTAGCACGAAGGAGGACAGAAATCTGTTCTGTGCCTCCTTATGCCTTGATTAAAACAGTGGTTCTAAACAAGTTTTGTGGATGGGGCCTGATCCAAAACCTCTTAGAAAGGAATGAAAGTCCTGCATCATCTTCAGTGGGGTTTGGATCAGGCCTTATGTTTCTGTTCTTACTCCCGGTGCAGTCTCCGGGAGTTTTGCCAGGGATTGATTGGGAATCGTTTGACTTCACTGGGACCAGGACTGGGTCCAAGATGAGCAGACACAAGGGGAATGAACAGTCTTCTTGACCGTTTCTAATTCTCTCTCAAGGCTCCACAGCAATGCAAAATGGTGTAAAGCAGCATAAATGATTACATATCCTAGGAACAGTGATGAGAATTCTAAGCACATGCAGTCTTATTGAATGTTATCAAGGTTCCCTAGTAGTTAATTTGATTAAGTGGGGCTCCCTGAATGCTTTTTCTCTAAAAGTGATTTACAAAGTGTTTTAATATGAAGAGTTTCCAAAGGCTCTTGGATGTCAAAGAAGAGCTATTAATCTTTATATTAGCATCTTGAAAAACAGCATGTGTTCCTTGATTAGCTGATATTTGTTTACATTCTTCTTTTCTACAGAGGATTATCGCTTTGACCTTTTTTAGCATATTGTAGCTCTTTTACATATAGGAATAGAATCTTTTCATGTTTATAAACCAGAGTTAATCTGGCTTTTCACTGGTGTAAATAGGGGCTGAAGCCCACAGAGAATGTTGAAAAACCTCAGATGTGAGTTTTAATAATCTTTGTCTCATGAAACATGCTATCGATCTAGCTAACACACCGTACATATAACCATCTCAGACAAGGCACAGTGGGGACAGCCTGTCCAGTTCTTGCCCATGTTGATCGTCCCACTGGCTTTGGCAGGACTGACTACGTGTGATGAAGGATTTCTGCCTGTTGCATTTGCTAGCAAGAAACTCTTACTAATTCAAAGAGAATAGGCCAGACAGGATTGGCCCGGTGAGCAAGTTGTAAAATGATTGAGGTACTGTGCACTATCAAGTAGAGGCAAAAAGTAATATCACAAAAATTAATAAAAAAGGGTATATTTCATGAGATTGCTATTTGTTTCTGTGACAATGTCTTGCAGTTCCTGCTGCACAGTCAGAGCACTTGTTCTAAAATAAGTTAATAAAAGGTATCAGGCTTGGTTTTCATAGTTAGTACTGTTGACTTGTTGCCTTGAGATTTTCAGTGTCCTTAATTTGGATCTATATTGCCAGGTGAGAGTGCCTAAATTACATATTGTTTTGGATTGCCCCATAGTATTTCTGCTAGGAAAAAAAAGAAAGAAAAAAGAAACCACTCAATTAAAGATCTGCTGCCCATATAATTCTGACATAGTGTGAAAGAAGACATTGTGGACATATTACCTCTTTTATTAAGAAATATTATGGGCCTTTCACATTATTCATTAATAACTTGGATTCTGGAGATCACAGTCACGATGGAGGCCTTACTGTAGCAGTTGTGTCATCACTTGCAGCTGAGCACCTGATCGCTGGTCACTGACCCGAGCACCTTGAGACAGCCCCTGGCAAGCTGTCTTGAGGCCATCAGAGCTGCAGCTGGAAACAGTCGGTGTCTGCAACAAGGCTTGCAGAGGGTGACGAGATGGGACCTGGCTGAGGGGTAGCCCACGAGGAGTAGCCTCATCTTTGAGTATATAAGGGAGCTCTGCCAGGTACTCTGCATTTTTTAGCATGTTTCTTGGTTGCGTTTCAGGTTCCTGTTGTGTGAGTCTACTTCCCTTTCTCTCCTTTTGTCTGCACAGTTCTGCTTCTTGGTGCGTGATTTTTTTCGGTTACTGTGCCTTCCTGTTCAAATGCTGGTTGTCACTAGTTTGCTCTGTCCTGACTTCTGGCTTCTTGCCATCTCAGCTCTTGTACTCTCTACTGACCTTGTGTTTCATATACCCAGGCCGTAATGTGTTTCTTTCTAAACCTCCCTGCCTTCCTGTCTTCATCCTCAAATATTAGATATGTTAAATCTGCATATGAATTTATACTTGCATGCAAATTGGGAAGATAAATGATTATTACAATGTGGGGCTTGAAAATAAATAACATATGTGCTTTTCCCACCATTGTAGGGGAATTTAGGTGGTTTGTATTAGCACACTAGCTTATATTTGGTTAAAATAAGCACTTTACCTAACCCATCGACCCTAGTCCCAATCCCTGTTCTCTGGAGGATTTGGGTTTGGCTCAGCAAACACCATGTAAAGGGGTAATCTGCTCCCCTCTGCCAGCAGAGTGCTGCCTTAGTCTGATAGTCATATACTTAACTGGTTTTTTACAGTGCAGAAATGCATGTTGGGCTGGACCTGCTAATGGTGCATAGAGTTTTTCCTGTAGTAAGCCCTGAGATGTTTTTTAACAAAGCTTGAGGACTGTTATTTTTGCAGAGCATTTGTGCAGACAGCTAAGTAATGGTGGGTGAATTCCCACATCCCCAAATCTAGGCTGGAATTTTCTACACCCAAAAACCTTTGGATTGGCGGCAAGGCAGTAACACAGCATGTCACAACTGGTGTTGTCGTCTCTCAATAACTTTTGGGATGCTGCCACAGATCCCACAGTCTTTTGGCTGACCCATCACTGGCCATGTACAGCAAGGATAGCCAGCTTTTGTATAGGGGCCACTGTATTCCCAAGGAGGTATTTTGGGCAGACCAGATACAGCCACGTTTATGCACTTGAGTTTTAGAAATGTTCCAGGCTCAATCTGCACACTCTTTCCCTTTCCCGTCCCTCTCCAACCAGCAATATGCAGCCATGCTTGCCATGTGGTTGGCCTGGTTGAGACTGGATAGATGTGGGCCACTTCTTGCCACTGGGCTGTCACTTGGAATTCCTGATCCACGTCAACTCTTCCTGCAGGGTGCCCATTGCTGGTGTATGCCAGAGCTTTCTCTCACAGCTAGATTTACTCAAGTGTGACAAAAAGCCTGATGCCATATGGGATTTTCATTCAGAGTAGGAATTTAGTACTACGTCCTGTATGTCGCTTAATTAGCTGTTATTTATTTTAATAGAATGTATAATGCCTATTTTTGTTGTGTAAGGGACTTCAGTTGGCCTTAAATCCATAGGGAAGTAGAAAAATAAATACACATCTACAAGAAGTAATAAAGTACCTTTGTTTCCCTAAAATTATTACTATTTGAAGTCTGATATGCCAGATCTGGTATATGGCAGTAAATGTTGCACTGGGACTTAACAGTTATTTACTAGGTGATTATTTAGAGTTGCTTTCTTTTTAGTCAATTGTAACATTTTACATTTTTGGGGGCTTGACTGGGATACTGCATCACACTTGGTTCTAGCTACATTGCAATAATCTCTGTGTGACATGGAGCCAGAAAGACCTATAAAAGCAGCTGTTGCTTTCATTAAAGCCATTACAAAGGTCTAGTTGTGGTGTCCCCAATAATAATTCTGATAATTGGTTGTTAATTTTAATTACTCACCAGATGAATATCTTGATAGGAGAAACAGGTATACATGTTCAGTCAACCAAAATAAACATATTTTCAGTACTAACTGGCCATTTGGGTAATGTGCTAAATGTAGTAATACTGTGTAGCGATGATTAATTTATAATCCTCATCAATTCAGTGGGAGCAGGATATAGTTAACGTGATGTCATTGTTTAGATAGCTCCTTTTAATGACTTGTTTATATACATATGTTCCAGTGTTACAAGGTGGTGAGCCTACACTTTTTAATACTGGGCAAGCTTCATGTTCCACTTTTGAAGCTCTTTTTCAGGCAGAGGATGCCCAGTCCCTTCAAATTCCTGTTTCACTCTGATCCCTAGGTCTTCAGCACAGTCAGACCAGTAGCAAGCTGGTCTGGACCTCCATATTGTGAGGTTCTCAGTCACATGTTGCATGGCTGTCAAGTTTTAATAGAATTAAAACATAACAAGAAAAGTTTGATATCTACTTGGGTACACAGTGTTGATGCAAGAAGCGACACCACTTACATCTTCAGTTTGCCACTTCTAAGCCCTCATTGCAGTCATCCACTGTGGGGTGCTGTAGGCAAGGTTCAGGAGACATTAAAAGATCATTGCTGAAGGGAGCAAGGTTGTACGGGTTTTGAGGTAGTAACCAGGGTCTTTAGGAATTACATGCTGGAATGTCCTAATAGTTGGACAAAACAAGTGTATTTTTATTTCTCATCACCTTTGCCTTGTTTTTGTTTGGGTGGGTTTTTTTTTTTTTTGAGAATTCCATCTTTCTCACCGCACTGAAAGGAAGAAAAAAGAGCTTTATTTAAATTAGTACTGAATAATGTGTGGGGTGTAAGGACCATTCTGTATGCTTTTACCTTGGCCCTCTATTGCATGGAATTAAACTCAGCTGGGTACTGCACCTCAGCATACAGATGAAGATGATTCTGGTGTTCAAGTGGTGAGAAGCAAGAAGGTGAGGGCACTACATTGCTATAGTATACACAAATGTTCATGTATTTATCATAATATGAATATGTGACAGGAAGAGTGGAAGAACTACTTTGGCTCTTTAAATAGCGTCACACATGTAGGGAGGTTGGGGGTGATGTTTCTTTTTTGCTGCAGTTATAACTATGTGTACAACACACGTTGTTGCCGAAAAGGAGAAACACGATTAATTCATTATTATTATCTGGCACATTAGTCAAGTTGTGGAATGGCTGGGATGTGCAGAGCAATAGCAGAACTGGTTACTCATGAGCTGTTTTCAGTTTTCCTAAGCATTTTGTCTTGTATTGACTTGATCAACTGTGCTTTGCAGTCAACAGAGTTGATCTTCTCCATAGACTCTCACTATATTTTCTATTAAACCTTTTCAACCCCTTTTTGCCTGGACTGGGATATTCCAAACCTCTATCATTCCTCCATCCAATAGTCATGTGAACTGATCACAAAGAAGGTCAGAATTTATTTCCTATTCCAAACCAAAAAGATAAGTAATCATAAACCACCATATAAAACCATTAAGGTTAGATTTTTAGAAAAATCTAACCTTAATAATAACTTTCTCCTCTTTGATTCTGTTGTGCATTTTGTCTTTTGAAGTCTAGGCAAATAGAGGGAGGCTGTGGCAGAAAGATAGAAAGATATTTTTGAGAATGAAAGTTACTAGCTAAGGGTATTTTACAAAGTCTGGGTTCCTCACAAGGAATGGTAAGCTAACAGTTCCTTCAACGTGCTCATTGGGTTTCAGTTCCAAATGTGCTAATTTTGAGTCCCTCAGTGAGTGAGGTCATCTATCAATTAAGAAAGTCACAAACTCCTTAGGATAATTGAACCTCAATATTTTGAGTATGTCCAGCATTGTTAAAAGTGGAGATTCATTAGTCCGATGTCTGACTTGAGATGTGAATTGGAGAGAGTTAAACGGAGAATATGTGTATAAAAGCTAAAGCCTTTCTATTTGACCATCCTGGCTCTAGAGAATACCTAATCTGGATGGAAACACATGATATTGGAGTAACATATTTGCCCACTTCCTCTAATGGCTGAAATTCAAACCTAAATTTTACTGGAAAATGAGTGCAGTGGTTCTCACTCTAAAGTTTTTGTTATATTTAAGTATTGATTTTATAAGTTCTATTTGTGTATTACTATGTGAAAAAATAGTCACATCAGGAGACATGGGTTGTCCACATTTTGCTTCTATTTTTTCATAAAATACCTGTTGTTTGCAACATGTCTGAATATGGTTTTGGGTTGCAGAAAGTGCAGTCATGCTCTTCTAGAATAAATGAGGTGTCACTGCAAAATACCAGCTACAACAATCAGGGGCAATTTTAGCCCCTGTCTGGGGTCTACTGCATGGTCAAAAATTATTTATATGAATATTCTCACAGAGCATGCAAACAGTAGAGGTTACTACTGACATATTTGGGGCTGCCACTGTTGAACATTAATCTAAGCACACCTCTTTATCCATGCATATCTAACATGCAAAGTAGCTACAAGATCCTCTCAGTTCAAATCACTTGCAACCACTGTACACTTTCATATTTTCAATAACATCTTTTTTTTTGTTATATTTAAAATGTGATGATTCAATACAAGCAGATAGATTTTTAGCTCAGTGTGCAGAGATTTAACTGCCGTTTCTTATTGATGCTAATGCAAGTCAGGTGGCTAATACCCTGTACAGCTCACTGAAGATTCGCCCCAAGATGCCTTGTAAATTGCTTTTCATTGAAAGCACATTCAAAATTCACTTTTCTGTATATGGTTATTGCTACAACAGTCTTAGTATAGATATTAAGCTTGTCACTGAAGAGAAATCATAAAGTCAAACAGGGCTTTTAAAGAAAATCTCATGCAATAAAATTTTAAACTCCAGTTGATCTCTTGAACTGCAGCATTTCTCCACTGAAGGTCGTGACTGGTGTGCATTACAGCTGACTCTGCACCTAGACTGTTCTGTCCTTTCAGTCTGGCACAACCCAACTTTATCTGTATTTGCAGCCACCAGTATTGCAGGATCAGATTTGGTTTCCCCCATTTAAAAAGAAAAAAATATCTTCATGCAGAGATAAATGACCTCCCAGACTACAATGCTTTATTAGAAAGAAGTTTGTTTTCCATCTGGTTGGTATGTTAAGCCATAGAGCACTTTATTTTCTTCCTACTTTCAGCTATGCAGTTCTGCTGGTGTTCCCTACTTCTGAGCAATTACTGTTTCTGATGGTTGTGCTCTGCTAAATTTAGCTCTACAGCGTTCTTAGGGCTGTGTTGATGATTACTAGGTGTAAAAGCATTGTCAATTTAGAGGCAGTAGACTAGCAGTGCAGTGTGCCGCTGCTCGAAGATGAACAACCAAATTGACTGTCTGTCTTTCTGTGGACCATACTGCTTCTCTCAGAGAGAAGCTGCAGAGGACAGTAATAACTTCCTTTGCACACCTGTCTCTTCTGATGGTCAAGTTCTGGTACTGGAGACAAAATTGCCCTTATAACAACATACAGAGGTTGGCTTAGGTGCCTCTTTTCAGTGGATGTTAGAACAGGGATTTCTGTGGTTTCTATGAAACTTGAAGTTTCTGGCTTTGGAAAGAAGGTCCTTCTTTGAATATCCCAAGCCCTTTTATGGGTCTAGTAAAAACCATAAGTCTACAAATGATATCATGCAAATGGGTTGTAAGTTCTTTAGCGCAGCGCTTTAATATTCGTACTTCCATGCTTTCTGCAAGTGTGGTGTGGGTTTGTTTTTTAGAGGGGCTATGACAATACTCTTGACTATTCTGCAAAGCAGGGATGCTGCTTGTGTTGGTAAGAATAATAGGTTGTCAAGAGTAGTCTACAATTACCTATTTTTTTTGGTAAAGATAGCAACATAAGTATAGTACTCTCTGCTGGCCCATCCATCTGTGTCAGACTTGAGTTACCAGCGCCATTTCTGAGTTTTAAGGGGAGGACCCTATCACAATTTATGGAGTTGAATTTTATGTTGTGAAATTCCAGAGAGGGGAAGGAGAAAGAAGAAAACATATGAATTTCTATTAGGGATTTAAATCCATGGATGGTGGAACACTGCTCATTTGAGGCACGTTTGCCAAGGCCATAGACAGCACTCAGCCAGCAGATGTGCAGATTCAGCAGAGGAAGGCTTAGTAACTTCCACCACCAGGACAGAAGTTGCTTGAGAGTTAGTGAGGTTATACAGCCCTTCTGCCTGGTTTCTTCCATTCAGGTGCTCCTATATTTTTCTGCCTTCTCTGTTTGGACAGGGATTGAACTATATATGAGTCCTTAGGCTTTCCTGGCTAACTTTGCCTTTTGAGTAGAGAACTGTTTTAAAGATATGAGAACATCTACTCAGCTGAACTCAGACAAAAGTCTGTTGTTTGAAAGGGTTGTAGAGAGTAACAGTGGAGGAGACCTTGAAAAGTTACTTACATGGTCCTTCTGGCCCAGGTTGAACTCAGATATATTAGTGCATCAGGGATATTTTTGCATTTGTGATCAGGTATTAAAAGCCACAACTTTCAAAGGGGAAGGGCTTTAAAGTCCAGTTTGACTGGAGCTGGTTCTCACCTATTCATTTTTTCTCCCACAGAATGTGTATTAGGGCTGCTTAAACATCTTACACTATTTGCTTGCAAGCTGAGTATATCTCTCAATGCCTATTAAATAAATTCCAGTGGTAAACTGTGACTGAAAGGGGAGAGCCAAATGAGCGAAGACCTGGAAAATTAACTCATGAATACCCTCATTGACTTAGAGGTACAAATCTCTGAATGGGGAAATGGAGAAGCACATAGCGTAGGTCAGTACCCGCCCACAGAAATTATTTATGCATGTGTCAGATGTCCACTTTCTCTCACACACCTTGTTTCTGAAGCTGCTATCATGGATTAATTCTCTTCCATGCATTTCAAGCATCTTGACTATTAATTTTGCCATCTACTGTGTAAACTTAAGGGTTAGTTCAGCCCAGCAGGGTAGTGTGCTAAGAAAGACTCTTTTTCTTCTTCCAGTTTTGAAAGGGTATATCTACTTGTCTGTGCAAATAAAAGCATACTTTATTTTAACAAAGCTATGCAAGAAATCATGATGGTTTCAGGGGACGTATTCTAAGAAAACTTAGCATGCAAAACCCCCTGTATTTTTCCTTATTTGGATGAAGAAGAAATAGATTTTGTCTGCATCTTTTGCAAGATGAAGGTAATGGTTTCGTACCACAATAAGTCCTTCAGAAGAATGGAGCAGATTACCAACTGTATCAGTGAACCCCTTCATATTTGTTTTGGACTAGTTCTGGGACTGTCTCATTTTTGTAGAGAAAAAATAAGTTTTGTTTTGGAAAACCAAGTTGCACAGACTACAAGCCTACATATTCATATTTTAATAAAGACATTCTTCTCATGGTTGAAGCTTGTTTAAACCCACCATTGAAGTCTGGATTTGTTAGATTGATGCTGGAACGGAAACTGGGAATAAGCCTTGGCCATGATGTAACCAAAGATCACTGATCTCAGGGAAAAAAAAATTCTCTTCTAAATTTGGGCTAGAGTAAGCCAAATGTGAGCCAATATACATATACAATGTTAATGAGACCTTTCCTGTTAACTGGGGGACTTATAAGTGGTAACAGTGTACTTGGCCACTGTCTATCAGACTAGAGGCCTTTCCTCTAGTAGCTAGAGGAAAAATAATTTTTTTTTTTCAGCTCTACATAAGATAAAGTAACTCACACACATGCATTCCTGTATTGTTTTTTTCTGTGTGAACATTTGAATATGGTTTCCCTCCTTCTAACTGAAGTCCATTTTCGTATATGCTTGATAAATAATCAGCAGTTACAGGATTAATTCCATGTTACCTTCATGATACAGCTTGCCAGGTTTGTCTCTGCTGGCAGCTCCCTCTTGAAGTGATGTTCCAATGCACAGAGGAGAGCATCAGGTGAGGGCATGTGGCTTACACCTTGGGTGGCTGTTGGGCAGAGATGGAATGGTCTTTCAGCAAGGAATAGAGTTTTCTTCCTCCTCATATACCTTGAATACCACAGTCCTATTAAATACGCTGAGTGCCTGCAACCTTTGGGGAGAACGTTGGAGTGCCAACATCTGTGAAAATGGAGAGTTCAAATCTCCTAAGCTATTTGTTGTCTAGTGTTTGTGCACGGTTTCTGCACTGCATATTGTGCTGCAGTGCACACACTTCGTAATAATAATCTGTAATAAATCAGTCAAAGACAGGGGAAGGTACCATGCATGCCCCCATTGCTCAGGAGAACAGGCTTTGAATAGCTATAATATAACCCTACAACCCTATACCACTAAAACTAGTGTGAAATTTTCCTTTTCCAGAATGTCATTCAACATCTCGCTGGCTTACAGGCACCTGAATTCCACTGTGGTTTCTCATTAACACTGTCTGGAGGTGGAAAAACCAAAGGCTGCAAGTGTCTGAAAAGTCCTGTCCTATGCAAATGGTGAGTTTTCAGTTGGTTCTCATGGGAGGAGGATGCTGAGCTGTAATTATTATGAAAAGCAGGGCTCAGAATTTCCTGAATACTCTACATTTCAGTTCTCAACGATAATGTAGCATTAGTATGTTGTTTTTTTTCACTGAATGTTGAGTATGCAGGCAACTGCTCTTCCTTTATACTGGTGGAAATAGCCAACTATATATAATTAGTAACATTCAATCCGCTCTCCCAAATACCAGAGCTTGCCTGGGTCTCAGATTGTCAAGGTTTATTGCAAGCAGTCCAAGACCAGAGAGTTCAATTAGAAAATTAACTTATATGTTATTTTACCATATTAGAGAGTTGATTTCCTTCCAATTTGAAACAGATGATACATTGTTATAAAGGGTTGGGGTTGCACTTAATATTCTCCTATAAAAGAGGTAAAGACATACAAGACTTTTCCGCTACATTGGGTTAGGGCTTTAAAAATAATATGCTTTTTACAAGCCTAACTGCAGTTTTTATTCCTCTGAGTCACGTGTGCTTGGTGGAAGCCATGTACTTTCAGTGCTTCTCAAAGCATAAAATGTGCAATAAAATTTTTTAAAAAGAATTTATACTATGTTTAGCTTTGGAAGGGAAAAAAATCTAGTAAGTTTAATCTAATGTCATTAAATGTTGTGGTTTTCAGGTAATTTGTAATCCAGAAACCTTTAGTATTGGGGGCTAAATGGTAACAGAAAATTAAAGCAATAAGGAACACTGAAAAATTACCGGGATTACATTTTGTGAGGCTAAATATTGACTATTAAAATGTTTGTACTTTCAATAAAGTGGTGTGACTGTTGGCTCACCGAATATCTAAACTGAACCTGTACTTTTCTAAACGTTTGAATAATAAATTAAATGGACCTCCCACCTAGGTGACCTTGCTTCTGTAGATGGTACCAGGAAGGAATGGATGAAGGGAAAAGAACTGTTGGGCAGAACCAACATCAGATGGAAGTTCAGTAGGAGCTGCTTAGGACAACATGCCATCCAGAAAGCTTTCTTCAGAGAACAGTCAGGACAGCTGAGCAGTCCTAAGTAGTGTCTATATTGAAGTGTGTCTGCCCATATGGCTCCCTTTTTCAGAAGCAAGTCAGTATTTCTACTGGCACTCATGCAAGTAGGCAACCATGGATCTGAGATATCCCTGATTTTTTTATTTTTATTTTTTTCAGAGGGATGTGTGTCAGCTTTTACTGCCCTTCTACAGTGTGTACGTCAGCCAGTATAAACAATGTTGAGATTCATTAAGAATATAGACTGATTGTTGAAGGTTTACTGTAGGAAGCAATGACACCTATAAGGGGCCAAGTGGATGCTTAGAGGGTGTGATGAGAAAAGACAGAGAACCCTTTTTCTCCAGGCCTTAATGCCTATAAAGCCAGTTGTGCTTATAAAACAGCTGAGTGGATGAGCTATTGAGGGAGTGTTCCAGTAGCATTACTTTTTGGGTATAGAATAAAAAGGTATTTCAAATAGGAGGCAGATGAACAGACTCCTGAACCTTTGTGGAACCCCTTCAGAACAGTTTCTTTGAATCTTTTAGAGTTTTCTTCATCATTTCTTCCCAAGGGTGAATTCAGTAACAGACTACCCCATGATACAGAGCATAAAGCACCTAGCGGCATATGAAAATAAAAATAGCTTCATATCTAAACCATTACTGCTTATTATCTCCCATAACAGTAATATCTGTCTGCAAATTCTATTTCATTTGGGGAGTTCAGATTACCAACTTTCCAGGACTTTTTACCAGTTTTATCCAAAAACAATCTTGGTTTTTATAAGTTAATAAATGGATAGAGTACTTTTAATAAAGGAGCCTGAGAAGCCAAAAAAAGTGGAAAAGGAGATCAGGGAAAATTATCAATCTGTTGAGTGTATGATGTTGCCAAATCCAAATAAGAAAATAAATCTTGATGCCCAGAATCCACCTTTTGGACAAGCAGTCACAGTCCAATGGAATTCTGAGTAATCCCTCTGCAGGAATTACTCGAATTCAATTTGGTGCTTTCCATTTCTGATACATGCTGGAAGCAGGCAGTTTTAAATAACAGGCTTGAAGCATGCACTGTTACTACTCTGAGCAGCTACACACACACTTCAAAATAAAGAAAAATATATCAGTTACCACAGCTTTGTGTCCAGGAGGGAAAAATTAAATATTTTTATATGATGTTAGAATGGCATAACTGAAATGGTTTGGTCTGTTGGGCTTTTTTTCCTAACAAGAAAAGTACATACAGGACTGTTAAATAAGGGAATGGTGTTTCCCCAAGTACTCATATAGTCACTCTTTTTAGTTTTCTTGGTGAGGTTTATGTTTTCCAGTAAGAAAGCAACAGTGTCGAGTGGTAAATTATATAACCAGAGAGCATATCTTAGACCTTGGTAACAGAACTATTTCACTGGATGTTACTCAATGTATCATACTAGAAAGGAAAACAGAATTGGTTCTGTGCATTTCTGTCTTTCAGAAGGGATCCAGTCATCCCTTACATACAGGAGTCCCTGGGAATTTATACACCCATAGTTAAAAGAGCTACAATGGAAGTACTGCAAGCTTGATAAGATCCCATGCTCTCTTATTTGTTTGCAATAACCAGCCTTTCCTTGGCCTTCTGCAGGGGGTGTGACTGAAGAGAGAGACTTTTCTCTGCAGAAGAACTTAAGGAGAATGAACCCAGTTGTCTCAAAGCAAGTTGTTACGGAGATCCTTGGGAAAATTTCTAATCCGTAGCTCCCAGTTTTCCACTACTTGTAAGTCACTACAAATGAAACGCAGAACAGTGACCCAGGAGAGAGGCTTCACCTGAGAAAGGGCTTAAAAGGGTCATAGTGGGATCTGTACCTTCAACCAGCAAACATCAGGTTACAGTTATTCCTCCAGAGAAGACAGAATTTTGGTCTTGTTTTATGGGTATGTGGTCTAGCTTCCTCTGATATCTTGCAGTCTCAGTCTAGCTCTCCTGTCAGGACAAAACCTGTGGTCTTAGGCTGGGGTCTGGCACCTGGCTAAGTGCAGTCCTTTGTAAAGTCTGCGTGATACTTCAAGTAGGTAGACAGTTCCATTTTCCATCCATCTTCATTTTTCTAAGGCTCATGGATGTAGTCAGTCAGCCTGGGACCAGAAGGCACTGTGCTCTGAGAAAGAAGAGGTTGGCTGAAGAGACTTGCACTTGGGTTTATTTCACTTTCTGACAAGTGGCAAAGTGACCTGAGAACTCCAGTGGCTCCTGCATCTAGCAGGGAGTTTTTACTTGGAGGAGTTACTATTGTTTCAATCTAAGAATCCTCGCAATTTAGCCTTAACAAAAGTATAGAAGCTTTATAGGGAAAACTTTTCTGTATTCTGTTGGTCAGCAGGTATTTTTTGGCCTGACTGGTGTGCAAAGTGTGGTTTGTGGTTTTTATACACTTGCGAATTTTTTATATCATCCTGCAGAAAAGTCAGTGCCTTGGCCAGGCACTGAACTTTGCTATTCCATCACATAACTGGAGAAGCAGCTCCACTAAAGCTTATACTAATGTCACACCCTTTTGAAATCAGAACTTAGACTGGTACAGGTTAAAATTATTTTTCTTTGGGTTTTTTTTTTTTTTTGGTCCAACTTGGAGTAGCTCACTGAGGAGCTGACATGATTTTTGTTATGAAGTGTACCATATATTTATTGCTACTTTGCATTCTTATTTAGCCAAACTAGTACGGCTTCCACCAGCATTTACCGCATCTGCTCTGCTATTTTCTGGGTTTTAACAGAACCATATGACATTGATAAGTTTATCTCCTTGTTTAATGTTTCTTTATCTCTGTTTATAAGATATTTAATTTGATTTATATTTTTTTTAATTTTAAAAAAGTGGGAGACCATTTTAAATAGGCGGGAACATCATCCTCCCACTATAGAGGTTGTTTACAGGTGTCGCAAAGGGTAAGAGGTAACTAATGAGAGAGCTAGTAAAAGAGACCACAGTTTCTATTCGAATAAATTCTAACCTGACATGCCTTATCATAAAATAGACTAAAGATTGTTTAGACTATAGATTGTTTTAGACTAATATTGTTTAATGCCTTTTATGATTCTAAGAGTTAGCAACCGGAATCTACATTTTAATAAATGTTTTAGGCATAGAACTATCCTCATGTCAATTAAATCATGGATGTGTTTTTAGTAAGTGTGGGAGTTAGCTGGTTAAGTGTGAGCTACTGAAAAGAAAAACTTTAGTACAGATTTGTTGCATTTTCTTTGTAGGCTGACAAGTAAAGCGAATATTTCTTCAGAACATACTTCTTAGTATTTCATGAACCAAATGTTGAACAGATGTACTTAAAGTGTGGAAAAATTAAATGAAAGGCACATTTAGGATTTATAGAGCTGAAAACCAAAAAAACCAATGGAAATTAGAACTTTGATGAACAGAAACTATGCTGTTAATGCAGAAATTTTTACTGTAAGTTTAAAAAAAATTGGCTCCTAGGTCCCCAAACTGCAATCTGGAATCATGTAAATTATGGTCAGAAAATGATGCAACACTTGTTCTGAAAAAGGTAATTTAGCTCTCAAATATGGTTTTATATTCATTTTAAATTAACAATGACTAGTGTAGCTCCATAAAATTGTACTTCTTCCCAGAATCATGGAAATCCCCAGAAGTCTGAAAGCTACAAAATGACTTTTTTTTTTTTTCTCCCATTTCGAAATCTTGCAATGAAGATTACAGATGACATGGAAAAGCCAAAGATTCTTAATTCACTAATTATCCTTTGTCACAGCTGCTGCTGTGAGGAGTAAGCACATCGGGTATACTGCACTGCTGAAGTGTATTCACTCGGGTACGGGAGCAAAACACCGTGCCATTTACTTCAGTAAGACAGGCACATATTTCTAAAATGAGCTGTGGTGTTCATTCAGAAAAAAACACCCCAGTTCTGGAAAGCAGTCTCTTTAGACAGTCACAGTTACAACAACTCTACTGCGGAAAGCGTTTAAGCCTGGGACTTGGGGAATTAAACACATGCTTAAGTACTTTTCCTTAATAGGGATACATTTAGACATGTGAATTGAGGCTTGCATAGACTGGTAAACAAGGGAATTTTCAAACAGTTATCAGCCATCTGTATTAAGTAATCCACATAATGAGTGGAGCTTTGGAGATTTATATCAACTGATACTGTGTCTTGGACTGGGAAAGAGCTTCTGAAATTAAGTTCTTCATTAAAACAGCCATGCAATCCAACAATGTACATTGTGCTGAGGTGAAGCGCTGATGAATATTGCTATGTATTTCCTTTTCCTAGTTCATGCACTTCAGATGGTTATATCAAGAGGGAAAGGGATTTAAGAAGTGAGAACTGGAGCAGACTTTGGTAATGATTTGAGTCCCAGGTTGTCCTATTAGCTTTTGTCCATTAGGCCAATCACTTCTGAACAATTCAAATTTATGCACCCAAATAAGCGTTTGATGTTTTCTGAAGTGCTGAGGGACTTTGTGCAACAGCTATTATTTTGATAGATCTACCAATATGATTAATATAGCTTATATTGCCAATAAGAAATTACAGTTTTAAGCCTTCATTTTCTATAATTTAGGTTTGGCAAGTCCTTAAGTCAGTATCAAAAATACAGGCTCTGACAAAATGAACCTGAGAGAAGATATCCTGTGTCTAGTGATGCCTAGGTTGTCACCATGGTAGTGCTCCTGGCAGAAATTGCACTAAACGTCCCATAGTTCCCCATCTGATCACTGCATAACCAGGAAAGATGGACCTTCCTCTGCTTATTCCTTTGTCCTGGCATCTTTCTTCAGTACTAGTAATCATATTTTCATATGCCACCAGCTCCAGGAATTTACTGAAGTGACACAATGTCAGTTCTGTTTGTCTTTGATTCTGTGTTGACTTTTACGATTATGGATATCTGTGAAGCCTGCCTTTAGGAAAGAGTGATGAGCTATGCTTTGGTTAACACTCAGTGATGTGAGAAACCAACAGAAAGAACAGCTATATTCTTGTGAGGCTCCAAACCCTTCTAGCAAAGAAGGTGACATTGCATCAGTACAATGCTAAGCTGTCTTGTCCTGTCACGGCCATATCTGTAGTGAGCTCAATGACGATACTGACTGGTTGCCAAGCTGGACAGATGCCCTGACTGACAAGGATCTGATCCTGCCTGTAGGCAGAATGGGAAGCAGGCAGGCAGCTCGGCCAGCTCTGCAGCACCGGCTCCCAGAACGGGCTATGCTTGAAGCTAGAAAGCTGCATGTGGGAAGAGGGAGGTAAAACAGTATTGGAGGAGGAATACGCTGTAAGCTGTGGTAAGTATCGTGCGCCTTTTCTTCACCGGAACAGTCAAGAGCAGTGGTGGAGTAGGCACACCTGGGGATATGGCACCAAAACAGGGGGATTTTGGGAGGGGAATTAGCTCAAATGGTAGAGCGCTCGCTTAGCATGTGAGAGGTAGCGGGATCGATGCCCGCATTCTCCAGGCATTTTTCATCTCTGACTCTGGAGACATTCAAAACCCGCCTAGATGTGTTCCTGTGCAACCTGCTCTGGGTGGACCTGTTTTGGCAGGGGGGTTAGACTAGGTGATCTCCAGAGGTCCCTTCCAACTTGGTATCCTTCTGTGATTCTGTGAAAGCAGCTTGCTGCCAGGGAGCTAAGAGGACCACTGTGGAGAAGACAACTGTGTCTCCCGAAGAAGCACTGGGCTACGGCATGCATAGTTGTGCTTCCACAGAGCTATTAAAGTCACTGCAGTGGCAGGAGCAGAAAAGAGGTGAGAACTGTCTTCTGTGTGCATTTTTCTCACTGAACCAATTATAATTTGTCTGTCTCTCTCCAGGCAGCTTGTGTAAGACTCATTGTGTATGTGTTGAGAATAATTTTTCTAAAAGGGATGGTGTTTTGAAGGCATGATCTCTGTCATCTGTACCATCATAACTGGTAGTCATTTGCTTACTCAAATAATAGATTAGCTGGTCAATCTAAAATCATATTGTGCTGCCAAAAGCATTTTGATTGAAAATTGAGGATATAATGTGGTTTACTGGGAAATCATAGAGCTGATTTTTTTGAAGGCTCCAAAAATTAAAAGGCTCACTGCTTCCCCTCCCTTCACTTATTTATGTTATTTATTTTTAAAATGTCAATATTGTTTGTTGTCGTTTTCCCATTAATTTTGAAAAGCATCCATTTTTTCAGAGAGGTGTGATTGATTAATTCTTAGAACACATAATTTAACATACTGTACCCAGATACTAACCTCACAGAACATTCAGTAAACAGGATGGGTTATTTCTTAAAATTATAGAAAGAAAACTAATCTGAAGATATTCAGATAATAGTGGTACACACAGTCTGTATAGCCATATTGCCCCTTTTATTGACCCCATCCCTTTCTGTTTAGTATTACAGCCCCATGTGGTTCCTGCTCTTACTGTTAGATATCTGTTTGCAAAGATCTCTGTCCAAACAGACCTTTGTACTTGTTCAAAATCTGAATGAAATCATTAGGATCATACGCAAGCACCAGAAAACAGAGTGAATTCTTTTTCTTTATGATCTGCAAGACTGGGAACTTTCGCAGGTATTTGTCCAGCCTTTTGTAGAATAGGGAGATTTATTCTTCTGCTTGTAGTCACCTACATCTCCTGACTGGATCATAGTATGAACTGCAGTCATGGCTTTGTCTACCTTCCATCTTTTTCATGGTCTTTGCTTTCCATTTGTCTTGCAGAGGACATCTGCTTTGCCTGGGTGCCAGCAGATTGCTCTGAAGAGAGCTAATGGATCTGTAAAGGGAAATCAGAGAACAGGCTTTACACCCGTTCACATTCTTCATGCTGCAGGGTAACCAAAGCTGTTATTTATTGTCAAGGCAATAGATAAAAAAACTAATAAAATATCAGCATAGTACTTAGATCATACCAGCATCGCTTGAATAAATAAAGGGTGGCCAATCCTACTATAAAAATCTGATGAGTGTGTTTTGTTAGATGAAATTTTTAGCTACAGGATATAGGTCAATTTTTGAGATTGTTTGCTGGCACTGAAATCCCATGAGAATTATTTGTAAGATTTCCTAAGGATGTAAATGATGAAATCTTACAAATTCAGCTACTCTTCAGAGATTTATTTTCAGTCAGCCAATAAAAAAAAAAAAAATTCAGACAACAAGCCTCTACTCTTTGATGGTTCTGGCTCTAAACTAACACCATGAACGCAGGTTTGCACGTGGAGATTCAAAACCTAGCACATCTTTCTGAAGTTCAAAAAGGTTCAGGTATGAGATCTATATTTTCTCCCTTTTAGGAAAGTGCAAAAGATGAAAACAGCAATTAGCAGAGCATACACAGAACTGCATATTCGATAAAAAACAAAGGACTTGCTGCTTAGCATTCAAAATAGTTGCAGCTGATTCTAGTTTCTGCAGTAGTAGTATCAATCCGCAAATAAGTACTTCAGGCAGTGATTTCAACTCACCTGTTAATTCAGAAAAAAAATCTTACATTTGTAAGTCAATTACCAGAGCCTTTTTGATAAGGCGCCCAGAGAAACTGGAAATCAAATGCTCTGCCCTATGAAGAATAAAGAAGCTGTATTGAGCGTGTTGATCACTGCAGAGCCTGATGTGGTGCAGCAGGTAGAACCCTTAGCTCCAGAATCCACAGTTCACACGAGCTTTGTTACTCAAAATGTATGTGATTATTCCAAATTTGTTTTGCTCTGTAGTTTCGTAGCAGACATCATTGAAAATGTTGAATGTGGAATGAAGATTTATTTGCTGACTGTGTTAGTTCAGTACAACTTTATCAAAATGCTCACGTCCATAGCGCAAGCATTTAAAGCGGTCCAGAGTACAAGTTCCTTCTCTTTGTGATTGCTTCACAAAAGTTATGTTAGTCTGTTTGAATAAGGTTTGACATTAATTTGTTCAAAAATTTAGAACTTTTCCTGAAATACTGTTTAAAATTACCATAGATTTGGGGTTATATGCTACATTTATTTTTAAAAGGACTTGTACCAAATAATTCATGCTTATTTAAAGCAGTCATAACTCCATCCATTTGCAAAGATTAGCTTGTGGCACGAGATGAAAATGTGAAATATTTCATAATGAAATTTTGTATGTAAGAAATGTCTTGCTCTGCCAGTAATACAGTCACTTGCACAAGTCATTTCTGTAGCTTAGATTCTCTGTGTATAAAATGAGATAAGAAAGTTGGTGACTGGTTGTTAGGTTCAGTGATTGATAAACAGTGTCTTTGAATGAAATGTGCAGTGTGAGAGGAATATACTTTAATGAGACTAATTCTAATTGGGAAGAAGCTGATGCACCAGAATCACATATTTTTTCTAAGCTTCTTATCAATTTTTTTTCCATCTATTCCATATCCAGGTCATTTCTTTGGAACAAGGACCATTGTCCTGTGAAAGAAATATGTAGGGTTTGAAATTGGTATGGGATGTTCCAGTATTTGTCACTTTTTTGTCTTCTTCCAACAGGAAGGAAGTGGTTCTTTAAAGTGCCATTATGGCACTGCCATATGTCAGCCCATTTTTAGTGGAAATGGGGTAATGAAAATGGATTGCAGGATATAGATGGCTTTTTGCAGTAGAAGGAATAATCATGATAACAAATGGAAAATTGTATGTTGGAAAGCAGAATTAGCTACTCTCCCTTGTCATTTCGAGATGTGTGCTAAACTTTTTTCTTCCATCTGCAGGGTGAACCTCATCAAAAGTATCTTATTTTCCTTCTTTTTTCTTTTCTGTGCCAGCTGACCATTGATATCAATACTGTGTCTTCTGGGTGGATCTCACCACTACCTTTTTCTTGCCTTTATGTATATGAAAACCTATTTGGCATCATGGGAATGTATGTACCGGACAAGAGAATAATAGTGAAAAGATCTGCCAGACAGATCAGAGAGGTGAAATTAGTTCTTAAATTACAGTTTAATTCCTTTTTGTATGTAGGCTGATAACTTAGTCTGGATTTTTCGTCAGCACATATTTTCTAGTATTTCATGTGCCAAATACCAAACAGATGTACTTCTAGTCTGGATAAATTAAGAGACACACATTTAGGATATGAAGCTGAAAATTCAGAAAGCAATAGACAAGCAAGCTTTGAGCTGAAGCTTTACACTGACAACAGACTTTCTGTTATAATAGAATGCAGCATTCAAATTGCAATATCAGTATATCAGAAATATTGAGAATCTAGGTTTCCAGCAATCTGAGCACCACCCCCACCCCTGACTCCCTTGCCCCCCAGGTTCGTGTGTTTGTCCAGACTGAAAGTGCAGTTCTCCACTCAGAGAATATGAGGTACCACCAATACCCCTTGAAGCTGGTTTGGCCAAGAATCAGGATTGTATAACTGTTGGAACAAAAACTCCCATTAGTGGCTATTTTCAGTCTCTTATTCTCCTTTGGCACTCCTGGAATGTCTTCCACTCTCACTTTAGCTGCCTCAGGAGCCTTACAACTCCAAAAGAAATGTTTCTTACGGAGCAGAGAGTAAGAGTTGAGTGTTTCTTCCAGGCTTCATTTGGAGGAAAAGCCTTTTAAATGAAGCTGCATCTCCAAGATTTGAAAAGCCCTCATAGGATTATAGGAATTTGAGTTATTCTGTAATCAATATGGCTTTGCAAAGGCTAGATTTCCAAATTTCCTGGAATCCACTGCTACATGAAATCTTTGTTCAAAGGACCAATAAAACTGCAGTAGCACAATACAAATCTGTGAATAGATTTGAAGGTAGTATTTTGACTCCCTGAACTCAGCTGTGCTATCTCTCACTGGATCAGCTGTATACGGGAGAAAACTTCTGTATTTCCTGTGCCCTAATGAATGCATCTCCATGGTCACATGATGAGAGGAGCACATATAATTGGTCATGACCATGAGGAATGACCATGGTGCTCAGCTGGTGCAGCCTTTCTTTCAGTAGCACTCACAGGATCACAGGGTAGCTGAGGTTGGAAGGGACCTCAGGAGGTCATCTAGGTAGAAGTCAGTGAATAAAATTGGCAGGCATTGACTTGAAGCACAGAAGTGCAAATACGTGACACAGCGAAAGCACGATTTGAAGTTGGGAGGTGTGTTGGGTGGAGAGTAAGTCTGCTGTAAAGAGGGTGGTGGGAGCAGGACTCCTTCCAGCGTGAGACACTTGGCACCACGCGCTTTGTTATGTGTGCCATCAGGTTGCCAAGCAGCACTGCCACGTGGTGTGTGATTCCAGGGCTGGAAAGCTAACCTGCAGATGTGCAAGTTGTGCAACCAGTAGTTGAACAAGTTCTGAGGACAAGGGCACAAGGTCTTAGAAAATGATAGCATTTATAAAAAAAAATAGTTCAGGCTACTGACTGTTATCTTAGTATGGTAAATGGGATTGCTTCCTGATACTAAACAAATAACACACTATTTTGATGGGCTATCAGACTATTTAATGTGCACAGAAATGTGATTTTGGCATGATTAGCAAATGAAAAAAAAAACATTTGAGAAAGCCATCTAATCCTGCTTCCTCCTTTTAACTCTGGAGAACTAGAGAAACGGTAGCATTTGAAATTACGATTTCCTCTTTCGTCTAATTATTATGGGAGCTGGAATGATTAACAAAACAGAAAACAAGCACTTAATGGACACATAAAAGCTGTTAAATAGACACAAAACCCACTTATGCTCTGTATTTGCTCTGCTGTTAGTGGTGCAATTTCAGAGACACTACCTCAGCGTTACTATTTAACACATGAGTTTTAAAGATTCAAACAAGAGCAGACAGGTTTCATTAACATAGGAGGTCCCTGAAGAAATAAATATTTATTAAACTTTCAGTCATGTAAAAAAGTGTTTTTTTTAACCACACTTCAAGTGTTGGTGTACTGCCTGCCAAATACATACCTGGTGAGCTATTTAGAAACTTCCTGTTCCACATGCTAATTAACAGTCTATGAATTTTAACTTAAATCAGGGTCACATAGCTGAAATGTATTTCAGCGGAGGCCTGCATTTGTCATTCAGAGGCATTGCCAAGGTTTTAAGGACTTGCTATAAAGTGGATTTCACAGCTTGAAAAACTAGTTCTCCAATAACAACTGGGTCAAAACTGGGAGGATCCCTTATGAACTGAGTCACATGAGGTGCATTAGACTGACATTTGAAATCAAAGTTAATCCAAAACTGGAACATTTAACATAAACCTCTTTGAATCTTTGTGGGCAGTGTGGCCTTGGATTTGGATCCCTGTATTTCTCTGCTTTAGGTGAAAATGAGGTTCATTGCACAGGTAGCAATATTCTTGGGCAAAAATGCTCCTCTTCTGTCAGCAGATCTGGCCAGATTTTTTGGAGAGCAGGAGCTAAGGTGGCTGTGGTGTCTTCCACCTGTGTTCAGTGCAGCATGGACAGCATCATACCCAGAGCAATGGTGTAACAGCATGATTCCCTCTTCCTACCACTGGCTCAGTTGCATCTAGCAAAGAAACAGCTTCTTGATATGTAGATCTCTTGATTAGATTGTCTGTAGAAAATATTTTTTTACCCTTTGCTAGGTGATGGTACTGATTTACAAATGCTTTTCTTTCTTACTCTACCTTTTTTCCTTCCCCTCAAGTAGAATTAGCTCTGGAGTAATTCTTTAGTACATTGTAGCTTTCTAATCAAAGTTTTGCTGGGTTTCTTTGTCATAACATACCTGTATGTATTTAAGTTTCTTTGAATCTTAGCAATTTAAAAATATATTGCCTAATACCTTTATCATTGACTTGGAAGATGAGATTCAGGCATTATTAGTAAATATTGCTTTCCTTTCCATCATGTATCACTTCCCCATTCATTAGCTGCAGTCTTGATTATTTTCAGCCCTAGGTTCAGACAAACTAGAATTTTTACTTGGGCAAATTACAGGCTCAGCTGTCTAGGAAAAAGGCATGCGAGCCACATCTACATGATGTGATTTTATCCCAATAGCTCAAGTGCATCTTTAGCTGTATGTGAGTACCTGGGGAGGCAAACAACCCAGAATCAGAATTGGGGTCAGAATGAATAAAGGCAATCTGGGGATTAGGCCAAGCTCGGGTCAACGCCAGTCAGACTAAAGAGAGAGAGACGTGGAGGAAGTGAATCTGGAATACAGAGTTATCTGGAAGTGCTGAGATTTGCTGCTTTTCTTGCTGCTTTAGGCAGGGAGGAGGGTGAAGGAGTGGAAGGGTGAAGAAGGTAAGAGAGGTATGGCAGCAGTTGCTGCTGGGGGCTGCCAGCCTTTGTTCAAGCTGCTCTTGCCACTTGGCACCTATGTTCCTTCTTCAGCTGTAGTAGCAATAACAGGAACGGCTCTTCAAGGCCCTAATGCAGTTAAATTTGTAAGGCTGTGATTGTTTGTCTCCTCCAGCAGTCTAGAAATTACTTTTCCTATGGATAGAGTAGTTCCTAACAAGAAGGGCCCTTGCATATACAGAGTGGACAACATCCAATAACTGTGTGGAAGCAATGTTTGGTACATGCGATCATGTTGAGAACATGAGGTCAAATCTTGGCATCCTCAATTGAAGAAGAAAATAATAAAAATTGGACAGGGTTCAAAGAGAACCCACAGGCATGATTAGAAGTGTTGGAAAACATGTTTTCCATTCTGAAAACAAGTTCAGTCTACTTCTTTCATTGAATAAGGAATTAAGTCTTTCGAGTTAGACTTACTCTCAGTATACAAGTAAACATAAATGGGGGTCTAAACTGGTTCTTCTGTCTGGCAGATAACAATGTAGCAAGATCTAAACATTTAGTGGCTATTAAGTGTTGGAGCAGACTAGCAAGTTCCTCACTATTGAAAATATGAAAACAAAATTTGGATCCTTTTCTTAAAATCATGTTTGTAACTCAGCCATAGAGGTTGGAGTCAAAGGCATGACTTAATCCAGAAAAGGTATTGTGTACAAGAGATTACCCTGATTATCACTGTAGTCTCTTCTAGTCTTCAGAACAATTAATTGTGTACCACAGGCCTGTCTGCTCCCTGAAATACAATGGATCTCCTCTGTATTGACTCTCTTCCTTCAAATTCTCCATGTGGTGAGTGCATTGCAAGAACATGGAGTTCTGTGAGCAGTATTCTTGTACTGATCCTGTGTGTGGATTCTCTGGCATGTAGGAAGATGCTTCGACTCATTCTGTATACTTTCCATCTGTAGAAACATCAATAAAGTGCCCCTATCCTGGCACCTCTCCTCAGGAAACTTGCAAGAGTGGAGCACGAGGAAGAATATAAACCTGCAAGCCTTGTTTGCTTAAGAGAACAGCCTGAAAAAGAAAGTAGTTCCCCTGATCATCACTAACTGTGATGACACAGGGACAAGAAACAGTGAAACTAACAATCTGGATTTTCAGTGACGTTGCTGAAATACCCCACTCAGGCTGCTGTGTACCATATGGATTTGCAAGGATTCAGCCAAAAAGCCTACTGTATTTCTTTGAGATGTTTTCATTTTCAAAGAGTTCGGACTGCTATGGAGCAAGTTCCCATTTGGAAGTCAAATTGGAGAAATGGGTCAAATGCAAGAGAGAAAAGAGCCTATAGATTAACCAATAAAAGTGTTTTTTCCCTTAATGCTTAGACAAACAGGGTATTGTAATTGTGGATTTTAGGAATGAAAAAATTCAGCTTTTATTTTTGGCCTCAAATATATATTCAACATAAGAAAATATATAGTGACTTTAGTAAGATTGATGTTTGACCAAATGCTTTCATCAACCCTCGGCTGTGTCTCTGGATGTTCACCTCTAGTACTGATATCCCTAGACTGACTCAAGAGTCTGTGGCAGAGAAGAAAAATGCAGTTCAGTGCAGGTCAGTGCAGTTCTCAGTGTTTTGGGTGGGTTTTTGTTTGTTTGTTTTCAATACACACATTTGTAATCTTTAATTTGTAGAATTTATATGCAGTGCAAGTAGTGCTTCCTCTAGCATAACATTCAAGGACAGCTTTATCGGGTGGTACCAACAGTCTGTCTAGGATCTTGTCCTTGATACTTAGGGAAGCTATTAACAGTGGGATTTTTAGAGTAGTCTTTCCCTAGTAGACATTCCTTGCATTTGGTAATTGGGGATTTATAACACATGAAATGGAGGTTGCATCTGGGACACCATGTTATGCAATCATGGCTGGACCCCTCTTCCATGAAGTTGTCCAGCCCTTTTAAAATCCTTTTCTTTCTATCTCCATGAAGTTCTATGGCAATGAGTTCCACACTGTAGCTGATTACTATGTGAAAAAGTATTTATTTTTATTCACTTTAAATCTGATGCTTGATAATTACAGAGATGAGGAATGAGATGAGAAATGCTGAATAATTGATTTTTGTTCATATTCTCAGTATCGCTCATGGTTTTAAAGCTGCCTGTTATATCCTCTCTCAGTTGTCTCCTTTCCACGGTGAAGACTCATAGTCTAATTGATCTTTCATCAAATGGAAACATTTTCATGTACCTCCTCATCTCTGTTAAAGCTGTACACTTTCTGATTTTGCTGTATCTTCTGTTATCATTGCATGGATTTATCATGTGGTATTTTCTAATTTTTTTCTATTCTTTTCCCTGGTCTTTTTTTTTTTCCTCTGTTTCTTTTCATGTTTTGACTGCTGCTAAATAGGGAGCTAGTGATTGCAGACAACCTTTTGTTGTTGACACAAGAGGCTTATGCCCATCTTTATGAATGTGTAAGTAGTTATTTCCCACCCCTCCTCCACCTGCATTGCACATACTGACGTTGGGTTACATTTGCTGCTCATCAGAGATGTGCCAGCATAGATCTTGGAGCTTTGTAGTTGGCCAAAAGTGCTGTATAAGTGCAATGTAAATTTGTGAAGACGTAGGTTGGAAAGTATTATTCTTAAGAAAAGGGAAAACTCCTGATGTTTTTTCTTCTCTCCTTTTGTATTGTAACTCCTTTTATTTTCAAATTTTTGTAATGTGATTTTAGAATATCACTTTGGTTTTGAAATCACGCTGTAGTTTTCAACCACTCAGTACTGGAAGGAACAAATATTATTTGCTGTGCTGCCACCTAGTGTTTACAGATGCTGCTTTAATTTTGAGTCTAACTTTTTTTTGTCTTCTTTTATTGTTCTTTCTGCTTTTTAAAGTTCTCTTTCTCATGAAACGGCACTGAACATACAAATTAAGCCTTTCTCTTAGTTTGAAAAATACAGTTGTAACTTGTATTCTCTATTTATCGGCTGCAAAGGATTTGGGAGACACACAATGAAGACATGTTCTTCATTAAGAAGAGTTCAAAGACACCCTTTCAGAGATGAGAGTGTGGTTAATGGGGGACAATCCCTACAATCCTGAAGGACAACTGTTATTCTGAAGAGCTGGCACTTTTCTGTTGCTTGCTTTGCAGAATTCTTCAATCTCATGTCAATTGACATCCATTTTGTGGGCAAAGAAACATTCTGGGTACCTAAAGAAGCAAGCATGATTGTGCTCAACGACTTTTTTGTGTATAGCAGGTATGATACAAACCACAGTTCTAACTACTCCCTGAGGTTCAGCAGAGTTGCAGAGAAGAAATTATAGAAGGGATGTATAGCATATAATATACAGCAGAGTGCAGTGTTAATACAGTTTCCATTGCGGTCTGTTCTGTTTCCAGGCTTTAATGTTGTTATGGTTCAGGATAGGCAAATGGAAATGAAAATGAACACTAGCCTGATCTGTTCCCCATCTTCAGAGTCAAACCTTTTGGGATGCCTGTGAAGGTTGTATGTAGGCACTTGTAAGACCCAGCAAATCCTGCTGAACTATCTCTTTAAAATTTAACAACACACCAGGGTCTAGCTGCAGTTTACACCCCCTTGGCCCCCCTCAGAACTGTAAAATCTTGGATTGTGTAACATTTGTTCTGCCTCCTTCCTGAGAGGTCGGCAGTTTTTGCAGGAAGGAAAGGTGGGATCCATTCGCGTTGCAGGGTTTTATAGTCCCACTGCACTTGCTGGGGCAGGCCCAGGTTTGGAGGTTGCCCTGGAGTATTGCTAAACTTTCAATGAAAAGTCTGTGGAGCTAATGGGAAGACCGGTGGCTACTGTCTATTTTGTTGAAAAACAGGAATGGGCCAGTCAAAAGATGCCATCTCATCACAGGGGAGCAGGTCTGGCCACCTTCCTATTCAGGGGTAGTAAAAAAGGAGGGAAAAGCGTTTTATTTCTAGTGAAAGCTTCAGCAACGTTCCTGCCACGTCCAAGGGTTCAGTGATGAATTGAGTGTGTTATCTGCAGCATACTTCTTCGTCCTTTACCTGTACTTTGTGCATTGACTCCATATTGGTGTGACTATTTCTGCCTGGTAGATCTGAGCCCACATTTTTTTTCCCTGTCGGTTAGAGACACAGGGAAATACTCTGGCATAGAGAGTTTAAGGGAGAGGTTTGTATCTATACAATAACTTGCTTGTATTTCTCTGCTCAGAGGCCAAATGCATTTAGAGAGCAGATGTGTCTATGAAAAAGTGTTGTTTTATAATCTCTTCTCCCCCTCTTTTTTTTTTTTTTTGGAAAAGGAATGGCTATACAATAGCAATATAGTCCTGCTTGTAATGCATTCTATAGTCACTTCAGACATGTATTTATCCTATTAAGCTTTAAAAACTAAATGCATTTCATTTTAAAGTCGGACAAGTGAGGAGAGAGCACTGAAAGACAAAGCCTTAATCAAGTCTTTCTCAAGTCTGTTTGAGCAGTTCGTGCATTCTGCTAAGGGGATGGACAGAAAAATATAGGACTTAAGTAGAAAATTAATTTTATGACTTTAAAAGTTTTTTATTTGTCACTATTTGCACGTTTAACTTTAAATAGTTAAGCCCCACCCTTACCCTCAGGACCTGAATTTGGCTGCATGTGAACTTTTCAAATCTAAAGGAAAGGAAACATCTGGTGTATCATCTGGCCCAAAAGGGCATACACATTGCACTGCAATAAGTCATGACAATACATTTGATGTTTTTATTGCGTATATGAATAATGTATATTGCTTTGTCTATATATTTGTCATTATAATTTTTCTGCTATAATTAACCCACAAATCATGCTGCAGAAATATATGGATGAGTGAATTAGTCAGATGCCCTACTAATAGTTTGACATCTGAGTGTGAGAGTTGAAGATGGCTGCATTTGGAATGTATTGTACCTTAAAAACTGTTATTGTATCTCAGGAGACAAATATGAATGTATCCCGTAATGTTTTTTGCTTATCATCTGTATTCTTTACTAGGGAACTATATAACTTTTATGTCATCTCTAGCATTTAAACTACATCATCCAATGTTAAACTTGTCTGTAAAATATTCGTTGTAGGGCAGGGGCAGATCTGCCCTTTGTACAGTCTTGTGGATGGAGAATGGTACTGAGACTCAGGAAATTGCTCTTGTTTCTCCTTCAAGCTCCATGAACATCCCCAATCTGACTCAACAAACTGAGTCCTGAGAGTAAGGGCTGATTTCTGTGTGTTAGTCAAATGTGTTTCCAGCCTTGGAGCACATCAAGAGTGCAAGATGGTGGTGTGCACGTTTTTCTGTTAATGTGGCTCGTTCCTTTATGGGGACTGGAAATAACCTTGAACAGTAAGAGGCACAACTTTAGCAGAGTGTGGAATGTGCGTATGTTATGGAATAGGCCAGAGTAAGCATTTCTGTTAAAAAATTAATAATAATAATGACAGACCTACTGAAAATATTTATGGCAATATAAAAAAGTCATGAGGTCCAGGCCTTTGGGCACCTGCCCTCCCCCTGAACCGGCTGGGCACTTGCATAAACGCACAGCTCTTTGTAAAAGAAGTCTGTGCTACATGGCCAGTAAAACACATTCTTTGTGGCCAGAAGGCCCGCAAAGATAATTTCATAATTAATGAAAATCTAGGTGCTAGAACATCAAAGTGATAGCAAAACCTTGAAGTGATTTTTACTGGTGCAGACAGATGCAGCCAAGTCTTTCATATCTCAAAGCCATAATTAACCATCAAAGCAGTACCATTTCACTATAGTTAAGAATTTTTATTTACTTAGAATTTTCCTTGAAAGTGAAATGATGCATTTTGTATATTTTTGCACTATTCGACAGCATTCTTAGAACAGTCACATTCAACCCCTATTTATAAGACTTGCAGAGGTTTGTCAGATCAAGACAGCTAAAGTAAACATGACAAATGTCATTTTGTAGTGCTTAATACCATTAATCCTTAAAGCATGGAACCAGGAAACCCTTATTCGTACTGGTATTTGAAACCTGTAAGCAATCTCATGTTTCTAATGCTGATTTTCTTTTTATTCCACAAAGAAAACAGTATCAAGGCCTTTTTCCTGGAATATTACTTGAGGCTATTCAGAAAAAAAAAAAAAAAAACAACAGGAAATTTGGCTCTTTAGCCCTAATAATGGTCTCTTTATTGCACGGAGACTTGCTTTTTTTGTTAAACAGATTTTCTTATGAAAGGGTTAGAAGTGAATAAACGACAAGTTCAAGCTCATCTGATTTCTTTTGATTTATGTTGACCTTGAAAGAGAGAGAGGTCATGCTGTTGGCAGGCAATAAGAACTAATCTGTTACTAAGTGAGTAATTAAAAGTGAGGCCTTATATATTTTTGTAATGAGTTGACAGCAATTCCATCCCCATGTCATATGGTTGCTCTAATCAACATGGTCATTGCATTTAGTGCCAAATGAGAAGTTTACAAGAAGTCAGATGACAAACTCTGAAATGTGCAGCTCTTTCAGATGTGCAGATGAATAGACTGACTATATTGTAGATGAGGAAAAACTCCAATAAAAATTAACGTCAAGCTGATGTGTGCAATTAGGGGTTTTATATTTTTCTAATGAATTGGAGTGGATGCTTATTAGCATGTTCAACTGAAAGATGTAAAGTTTGTGTTCAATAAAAAAAATAATTTGAGTTTTGGCAGCTGAGGCACTGTAAGCTTCTACTGTTTAACTGGCATGATTTAAGACTGTTCTGACAGCAGACATGACAGTATTGACTTCTGTGTCACCAAATAACCAAAAGAGCAGACCATTTTTTTCAAGATACCTTAAGAAGTCTGTTTTTTTCAGTTCAGGGCAATTTTCTAACTTGATTCTGGGCCTGGATATGCCTACAAAGTAGTGAATGCCTTGGCCCCAATCCAGCAAAATGTAGCAGCTATGTCTTCCCTGTCTTTTAAGAGTGGCCTGAAGGCGGGACTTGATCAGTCACACTTTTAACTGATAGGTGCTTATTGATGTCAGGCTTGGAGACAACTGGGCAGATAATCTCAAGTTTGTTCTCTGTGTCTTGTGAAGCCATTAAAGAAGCGATGTTGGGCAGGCAGGATGTCCTAGGGAGAGGATGAGATGGCATGAGATGGCATCTCATGCATGAGATGTCCCATAGAAGTATTCTACCATTGCCTGCTGTGAAGACAGGTAGGATCTACAGATAGTTGAGGTTGCTGTAAAAACAAAATAGACTGCTGGAGCATCTTGGGTCCCTGGCCTCTGTCAGAATCAGTTATCTGTGTGTAGTTGCTATCTCAAACACCTGCTTAACTATTGTGGTTTTTTTAAAGGCAGTGGGACTTCTATGTGTAATGTGCTCCAAGTTTTCAGACATATGCCCAAATACTTTTCCAAATTTATGCAAACCCTGGCAAGAGTGAGCTGCCAGAAACAGAGGTTTCTTTAAAAAAAAAGCTAGTGTAACCTCAGCTGATGACTATTGGCACGTGCTACAGGCAGATTGTCAAAGTACTCAGCAGTTGTGCTGAAGGCATATCCATTTTTTCCAGCTATACCACTTGGTCTAATTAAGGTATTACCTTACTCTACAAGTTTTGCCTTACCAAAAATAGGGAAGAATGATATCTCCCAGAGAAATTATAAAAAATCTTTCATTTTTTATCTGGGTTTTGTTTATCAGGCATCTGTCATCTCTTGTTCAAGAAACCATTTAAAGGGAAAATTTTAGTGAAGACATAAACATTAACTATGAGGATTTTTTTAGCATCACTGTCAAATTTAGAGTTACATCTGCTTGTCTTTCGAAGAAATGGAAGCACTAGTCTTGTTCACAGATTTGCTTTCAAGTTTAACTAAAATATAATTATGGGTCTCACTTCGGTCATTTAGTTTTGATTTGTATTTCCTATGCCTCTATTAACAAGGCTCCATCCTATATGTGCATGCAACTTCTATTTTGAGGTTTTATATCAACAATCACACAGTTTATGGCTTGTTCTCCTGATGCTTATAGCCATGTGAAGCTGAAATATTTGAATTTAAAATCTAGCATTGCTCAAGGTGGGATTAACTGAGTATCACTGCCCATCAGTCAGCAAAAATCAGGACCAGTTATTTGCCTATTTTCCTTAGATTACTAAACAGCTTCTGCTACCAAACACCAGAGCTGCAAGTGCCTATAAAGCACTTTTCCCATTATCCACTCATTGCTCATTTTGGCTGTAAATTCTGTTAAGTGTGATAAAATCTACAGAAATATGTGAGATGAGTGCAATTGGCATTACAGTCAGGCAAAAGATATTTCCTGCAAGTGGCAACAGCACAATTGTGTCTCTCAGCCCGCATTCACTTGGGTCCAAATCTATTGTGAAACAGGCTGGAACTGTTTGTGAATGGGCGATTCTGCCTAACAGATGGTTATATGTAAAGGCAGCCAAGAGGCCATGTATGAGCATCGTGTGTTTGTGGGGGCATGAGTTGTAGCCAGAAATGTCTATAAAGAATCTGCCCTAAGCTTTCTGGTCCAAGATTAAGCAGATATGTCATTTCTAATCCAGTTTTGGGGTAAACTTCTGAAAAAGAATGTTTCTGCAGCTGTTTCTGCACAAAAAATAAAATAAAATAATTTAAAAAAAGATGTCCAAAAGAAGAACTCCGCAATGTGGATGAGGTAGCTTGAAAAAGTTGGTTTTTCAGAACTGCATTTTTGTATTTCCTAGTTAGACCTTTGGAGCCCAGCCAGCTTTCTGCTGAGTAGGCTGGCAGGGCACAGGAGTCAGATACACAACAATCTGCTGCCTTCCATGACCACACCCCCCCCCCATGTGTAGTGTTCCTGCTGCATAAAGCCATTAGTGACCAAATTACAGAAAACATAGGGTTTTGTTTCATAGCTTTTATTTGTTGTTCCATTTCCTGTTTCATTCCTGTTTAACCTCTGCTCTTTCTAGTTCAGACGTAGTATCAAAGTGAATTTGGAAATGAACTTCATATGGATGAGAATGAATTGTAAACTATACATACTATATCCAATATCACTTTTTTTTTTCCAAAAAAAATAAACCTTATAATTGTTTTTTAACAAACAGAATGTTTTTTATTAATCTACTAAGTTTTAATAAAAGTACATTTCCCCCTCCCTCTTCCAATATTTATTTTCCATCAAAACCATCCTCAAAATTAATCAAGAGCTGCATGTTTTGTTGCAGTCTTTTTAGGGCAAGCTTCCTTTGAATTGCATGGATGCAGCCTGTAATGGTTTGGGGAACTCAATGTTTTGCTCCTCAATTAAAGTGCTTTCCTAGTATAAATGTATCTCAGTGTTTGGATGACTATCTGTAATATCAGAAAATCACCTTCACTTAGATGGAAGAGAGCCTTTCAAGCGTTGCAACGCTGGAAATATGTAGGAGGATGCTCTCTGAACACGATCAGAAGGTAGGGCAGCTACCCTTCAAAAGTAAAATCTCGAGGTGTTCCTTTTTTTGCAAATGTGAATTAAATGTGTTTGTAACTTGGCATTGAAGTTTTATGAATCTGTCCATGATTTTAGGAGTTGCCATCCTGGCTCAGACGTTAGGTCTGGGGGGATGGATCTGAGAGCAGGGGAGAACAAGGGGAACACCCTGCAGTAGGCAGAAATGGCGCTGCCTGCCATGTCACTAGATTTTATTTTATTTACTAGCACTTAAGATATTGCTTAAGACCCGATGCTTGTTGCCTTATATACTCTCCACAGTTTTCCAGTGCTATGTTAGGGAACTGTTGCTACCTCCATAAATACCTAGCTGCTTTTTCATCTAACTGCTCAGCCTCATTATCCTTCTGTAGGAAAGAGTTCCCAAATTAGTCATTGTATGCACATGCATTGCCTTTTACTGTATTTGAATGTTCCAATTTTCAGTTTGTTGTTAAATTTTTTTTTATAAAATATTCGTACATTTTATTGAATTTTTTTTTTGTGTTGCAAAGCATGACACAAGGTCCCTGGGTATCTGACACTTCATTATGTTTTCACTTGTTCACCCTCTTTCAAAGATAAAGCAATCCCAGTCTTTTCTAGTTCTTTTCATAGGTTTTCCAGGCCGAAGCTTACTGCGCATGTTGTTTGCCCTCTTCTTTTAAATTTCCAGGCCTCTGTCTCTTTGTCCTTTTCCTTTTCACCTGCCTGTTTTACAGGATTCTTTGAGCTGAATGTTCAACATATCTGGGACCTTGCTGTACTTGAGTATAAAGATTGCCTACTTTGTCACACTGCTTACTTTTTGTCTGCGATTTAGTTGGATTCTGTACAGTGAGTCAAAGGCTCTTTCTCAAAGAGTCACTTTGATTTTATAAACCTGTAAGTATAAAAAATTCAAATATAAAGAATATACATTTTTATTTCAGAGCACGTTACACATGCATATTAAAAGTGAAATAACTTTTATTTCACAGTGTTAGAAAGATGAGTATTTTCAAGGTAAAAGATGAAGACTTTGAACTTTTATGCAATAAACTATAATAGCCAGTGAATAGAAGGGAGGATGGGTGTGATATCTTTATGGTAGATTGTACTGTTTTGGAATCATAGAATGTCCTGTAGCATTTTGTGCAGTTGGAGTTTCTAAATAACCTATAATTTCATAACAAATATAGAGAACTGGAAAGTAAGTCAGCTCATGCAACCTTGGCAGTGATTGCTATACCGGTGAATTCACTGCTTTTTGACACTTGTCATTTAGCATCTTCAGACTTGAGAAGTCCATTCACTCTAAGAGTACTACCTCGGCTGCTAGTCTTTCTCAGGTGTTTGAGTAGTATTTTAGATTGAGCTATACCTATTGAATCCCATGTACAGGAAGAGATAAAACCTCATTGTCAGTAAAACGTCATTACAGTTCCTGGCCTTACATCCAGATTATGCTCTATGTGAGCACAATCACTTAAGGGATTCTGAACACGGTCTAGGGCTAGCTTTCCTAACAGCTTGCTTGGGAATGAAAAGTTTGGACTGTCATGTAAGGAATGCTTTCTTCTGTGTTTCTTTGGCTATTGTAGATTTGAATGATGAAGCAAGGTCTCTTCTGGCAGACTCATTGGCTATTTGAAGATCTGACTAGCACTAGACTGCTTTCTTTTTTTAGGTGAGAAAGGCCATGGGTTGGATTTCCAGTGTTTGCATCATGACTTCTTCATACTGCTAAATTCAACTGCATAAAAGTTGTGATCCATTAGGTGCATATCTTCTTGTGAGTGCCAAGGACAGAGTGCTTAACAGCTTCATTGAAGGCTGATGGGACATTTTCCTTGGCTTGTGATGCAAGTTAAATTACACATTTTCAGGAATTCATTGTGCTTTATTTTGCCTGTCTCAGCACTTGTTCTCTGCTGTTTTCACTTGAATATAATCATTTGCCTTCAGCTGGCATGCACCTATGTGGGTAAGGAGAAGGAAGAGAGGATTTGGGAGCCAGTTTGTGTAGCTAATACACAATAATAATGATTTACCAAACTATCAACTCCTTGCCATGTGGATTTTTTATTGTGTTCTCTAAGTTGACTTAAGGGTGAGTGTCCTGCACTCTGCCATGTCTGTAGCATGTTGCTTTCCTTGAAATGACCTTTAAAAAGTGACAGAGTCCATAAGTTTTATTTGAATTAGATTTGTGAATGTTTCTTGCTGGGCATGAGATGATTCCTTGGTGACATCTATTAGGGCAGTCCCTTCCTAGAACAGCAAGAAAAATCAGAGTTTCACCAACATGAAGCTGATGCACCATCAAAAAAATGGGAGAAAACAAGATTCCAGTGCCAAAAAAATTCTCATAATATGAACAACTTGAAGGGAAAAAAAAAATCCAACACAGAGATATAATAAAAATCTTAACCAACTAGGCAACAGTAGAATAAGAAGGGCCTTGTGATCATTGGTTCACAGCTTAAATTTAAGTGAAGTGTGTGATGTCTTTGCAAAACCACCAAAAAGCAATTCTGGAATAAATTTAGCAGAAAGGCATATATAAGAAAAGGAAATAGTTATTTTTCTAATTTGGCATTGGTGACACCTCATCTGAAGCACTACCTAGTGTGGAGCATCATTCTTTGAGAATGACTAGAAAAATTTTAGGGTGCCAGGAGGTGAAAATAAAAGAAATGAAAGATCTAATCTAAAATCTTACCCTATGCAAGTCCAAGAAAGAGAACAATTATGAAACACATCGTAGTTCTTATATATCATTACAAGAAGGCCAACAGTAAACTGTTGCCAGTGCTGGCTGAGATAAGGCCAGAAGTAATCAATTGAAATCATAGAACATAGAATAGAATCATAGAATTGTCTAGGTTGGAACCTTTAAGATCATCTAATCCAACCATCAACCTAACTCTGATAGAAAAAAATCACTAAACCATGTCACTTAGCACTATGTCAACCTGTCTTTTAAATACCTCCAGGGATGGTGCCTCAATGGACACAGGATATCCAGATGAAATATTAGAAAATTCTTTTTATGGGATATTTCAGCAGTGGAACTAGTGAAATCTTGTGGGTTGTGGAATCCTCATCATTAGAAGTTTTTTTTTAAGAATGGATGAGTGTCAGGGATAGTACAAGTTTACTTCTTTTTCATAGATGGGAATCAAAATAGATCTCCTGTGGTTCGTTCTGTGATTTGGTCTCTGTCATCTTAATGTTTTAAGGGCCTATATAAGATTGTGCTTGAGATGTACCATTGGCAAAAGACTCAGATGTGAAAAGCTTCATGAGCTGGACTAGAAGTGGCTTCTGAAAGTGAAAGGGAGAGAAGTGAATTTTGGAGTTTAAACACCTCTCCTTAGTAATGTGTTTGTTGAATTTGCCCAGAATGGCAGATCTTCCTTGAGTATCCCCATTAGAGTAACACTGACCTTACTTTTAGATTATTTATTTTATGTTTGTCTATAACTTAAAGTTACTTTACATGAAATTTATTTGTGTTGCTAAGTGAATGAATCCAGTGGTATTTGTCTTACATAAGGGACCTATCTTTTCAAATGTGATGTTTGTGGAGAAGACACACAGCATGTTGGGAGATGGTTTGTCCTGCCTGTGAGGGGTGGAGAATAGGTTGGTTAGTACAAGGTTTGAAATGTCATCTAGCTGGATCTCAGTGATGCAAGCTACAGTGGGTGATTTGATGCTAATGACTCAGATGTTGTTTGTTGTTGGCGGCTCTTCCGTTGATCATAATCTTCCCCCCCCCCCGTATCTGGTTCTCTTCTGGACGTGTTTCCTCTTTTCATTCAGTGTTATGCATGAAATTTATCTTCATTTTCTGGGCTTTTTGTCTAAGCATTCACCAAAACCTTCCCTTTGGAATAGTGTTTATCCTTTTTTATGTTATCTCTTTACTGTTGACATACATAAAATTATGATCTCTTCTACTTAGTTGCTGAGGTCTTACATGAACTGTAATTAATATGTATTAAATAACTTAGGAAACCCCAAGCTTCTTAAAACCAGCTGTTCCAAACTGCATTAGCTTTGTCTCCACGGTGAGAACCTTTCTCACCAGAAGGTAGCTGGTTATTGCTGTGAATGTCTCATTAGAAACTAATTCCTGCTTCACCTTAACTAAGTAACACTTTAATAATGATTTTGCAAGGCTGTGTGAAGAAATGAAAATCAGGGCAGGTAGAGCAGGGAGGTGGCTAATTTAAGCACATCAACAGGACTTCAAGGAGCCTGCTCTTGTGTAAAGCAACTGAATGTTTGAACACCTTGACTCAATTCCAAAAGTACTATAATATGGCAATACACGCATCATTATTTCAGTGGCATAAAACATATTTACTCGGAAGCTATTAAGATCAATTATGACCTGATTTTGAATTGATCTTCCTGATTTTACAACTGTCTGTCCTCTCATTGTAGCTGCATTGCTTTCATACCCTCAGAGGGTTTCATAAACAGCTCGGGCTGATGTAAGTCCATGCTGCCTGCAATCTGCACGGCCAGCTTTGCCCTGGCCGTGTGCTCCTGCCTCTTCCTTCACATCAGTTCTACCTCTCATTCGGCCCTGGAAGAAGTTGCTCAATTTCAGCTAGTAGCTGAAATTTAACTGAAAATTTGGAAGTGTTTTAAGTCAGATCAGTGAGATGATCTGATGTGTAATGAAACTGAATAATTGCTAGGGCTGAAACAAAGTACGGGGCAGGACTGCAATAGGACCTGCAGAAAAGGGTGGGACTGTCCCTTTTGCAGTAGCCTGCAGGCAGATCAATTTAGGCAGCTGTGAATTTATTATGTCTATGGTGTGCTTAGCAATTTGCGTAATATACTTGGTAGATGACAAAAATTCTGTTTGAATTTCCTTTTTATGTGGGTGATCTAATTGTAGAGTTCCTCTGAAGGGTTTAGCATATTTTTATAATACTAATCTTGCAATTTGTAAATAATCTTGTTAGTTTGGTTTTTATCAGATAGGTACATCTCTTACCATGCATTCTGTTACATGGAATTACTTAGGTCTATCTTGTTTTGAATCTCACTTCGCTTCTTTTCCCCCCACTACTTCTATTTAACAAAGCTTATTGTCTGCGTGAAGACTGTTATTTCAGGTAACAATGAAACTAAAGAGTTTTAGTAAGAAATTGCCACAAATCATCATGTGATAAGTGGGAGCTCAGCCTACCATTGTTTTTTTTATTTTCTATTGTGCCAAGTGGGATTCATTGCTTGGTCTAGAAAGAAAATGTATGACAGCTTATGTCTATTATATTTTCCTACTGTTCTAATTATCTGCTCTGCAAACAAGCGCCAAGACAGAGAAGCCTAAATAAAAAGTCCTGTGTATGGTCTTGGATGCTCATGAATTCTAGTCATGGTTTGCCAAAATAACTTATGGACTCAAATTACTTTCAACTCTCTCTTGTACATTAAGTGTTAAGTATTCAGCAGCTGAAAATGTTGGCACTATGAGACGCTTTAAAGATGAAAAATGCAGTTACTACCACTCTTATCTTTTGCTTCTAAGGATTCAACGACCTGTAATCATTGATGCAAAGATTATTTTTTTTCTCTCCAAGTTCCATTCTTGTGTTTACTTTAAAATCTTTCTATCTTAGAACAAAGGCAAAGGTATAAGCAGAAAGTTAGGTCCTACTAGTATCAGTAGTACTAAGGCAGGTATATAAGTGCTTTGCTGAGAAGGGTCTTTGCTTGATTTTTGCAATTCAGCTGTAGAAGTGCTTCTGGGGGAGAAAGTCCCTTTGCATGCGTCTGGGAAACATCACACTGAATTCCTCAGCCAGGCAATTAAGCCAGCCTAGAATGCTCCAGATGAGAACAGCATGCTTAACAGAATGCAAAGTTGCATTTCATAGATCTGGTTATTTTAATTCAGAGTGAGGTCATCACTGTGAATGTTTCCTTCAGTATGAAGATGACTAGAAGCTATTGCCTATTGTACTGTGACTGGCCTTTACCATTTGTGGTTTTAACCAAATTCCACTGTTTCTTGTATTTCTGTCCTCCTTTATATCAAATATTACTACAGTAATATTTTAGCGTTAATATCTGCTCAGTTAGAAGAAAGGCCCTGGAAACTTTGAAAGGAAAAATATGGGCTCATTTTCGTATCTACTTTCCAACCTTCAGCAAGCTTAGTAAAGCATGTGGATTATTAGGTATATAATTTTACTCAAGCATCCTCTGGTATCCATTTGGCACCTCATTTCATGGTAATCATTTAAAATAACTGGTAATAGAAATCACCTGACATACAGCTAGTTTTCAAAGACATCCAAGCTTAAGGCCAGGAGCCCCCTGAATCTTGATTGTTATGTTGGTCTTTAAGTGAGAACATGACTAAAGACGAATGGCAATAATTTCATTATTTGGAAGTATTATAATGTACTTGGATGTGTGCTTGTACAGTTCCTGGAACGATTGCTTATGGTCATCTTTGAGAGCGTTCTTTAGCAATTTCTGGGTGAGGAGTTGGCACTCCTTGTGAGTACAGTCAAAAGAACCAAGAAAGAACATTTGGGACTCTTCTGAGATGATTTCCAGAACTTACGAATCTATTCTGAAGCAATTTCTTCCCAAAAGGCAAAAGAGACTTCATCTTTTTTCAACAGGAAGAGGGTAGTTGTGTCCTGGAAGTCATGTCTGGGACATTCTGCAAGAAAAATGGGTACCGCTGATTGAATGTCATGCATGAATAATTTGTTTTGGAGAAAGGTTTTGGAGATTGATGTTCTTGAGATTGGAACCTGAAATGACTGTTTCCTCTTAGTAATAGTGGAAGTTGTTCTGTCTAGGCAGAGAAAGGACCATATTCTAGCCGTTCAGTGTTCAAAGGATCATGACAAGTGTAAGAAAAGGAATGTCCTGTTAGATTTTCAATTTGCTTTGCTTATGAGACAGAGCCAAAAAGGTGTTTCCTATTAAGTTCGTTTGAAAATGTTGTATATACACCTCATATAGGTGGTCTTGGGTTTGATTTTTTCCCCAATGGTCTAATCTACACTCCTGTGTTCTTCCATTTAAATGACCTGTGTTTGACTATGTGTATCTCAAGGCTTTCAAGTCTAGAGTAATATCTGTATCATGCGATTCCCATTAAACCTCTGTATCCAGGGAACAAGTCTTTGTTATAACTGAAGCTATTGTGTTGCTTATTTGAAAAGCATTTTGGAGACGCTTATTTCCACCCATGTTAGGGATTGTGAACAGAGCAACTCCTACAAGAATATCACCTGTGTCAGCTGTGGGAACAGTTCTTTCAAATAGTACTGAAGGAATAAAATTGAGGGTTGTAAAATATTCTTGGTATTTCAGACATTTAAAAATTGGATTGTTTCAAACTGTTGCATAGTTTAGGACGCTATTTATATATCAGTGAGAAAGCAAGCTTTTCAACTACCTAGAATTAACTCTTCGTCCCAATCTCATATAATGAACAAAAGCATTTCTTAGTCCATGGCTGGACCCCCTGCTAATACCTATACTCTGGCTGCTTCTTCACTAAGAATGAGGCTTGAGTCCCTGGATGATGGTTGACATGCCCACCTCTGAAAATACGTCTGTGTCTATGGAAGCCCACGATGACCAGTCAGTGTCCTCTTTGGATGCCATGAGAGAAAATGCTCTGTTCTTGTACAGCAACAGTTCCATGTTCTTATCACTATTTGCCAACTCCCAGCTGAAACATAGACCATATGTTTCTCAAAGGAGGGAGGATGGGCATCTGGCACTGCTACATCGCCTAACTCATTGGCCTGAGTTCTCGTTAGCCATATATCTCTCAGTTCATTTCCTTGGGTGTTACCCCGACAGTGCTTAAACTGCAGACTGAGGTGCTTACAGATGAAGTGCAGGGCTGCTGGGAGCTTGCATTCACATTCCTAATTTTAAGTGTATTCATACTAATTGTGGTCAATGAAAAGCGTGCAGTTTAGCTAGTCTCTCTTGTGCCCTGGCAGTCCCACACATATATGCCAAGCTCAGTTGTGAAAGATTTTTTCCAGCAATAGCATGTGGCTCTCTTTGGCAAACTCCCACCAACCATTTTGTTGGCAGCTACTAAGTAGCCTCTGGATCTCTAATGCAGGAAGGCTGCTGATGGGCTTCTGATCTACATATTTCTCTGGAAGCAATTTCTTTTGACCTACCTTTCAGTTCTGCAAGTGCTCATTTGGTTTATATTTATCTATTTGGTTCCAAACCCCACATAAGTCTCTCAATACATGTAGATCCACTTCCAGTTGAAAGACAACTTTTATGTTCCAGAAATCCATGCTGTCCTTTGCTCTCCCACTTTTCATTTGCACACCATCTTGTTACTGTGCATCTGTAAAAGCTCTGTGTTCTCCAGAATTCATACCCCGTGTTCTCTGGAATTCATGCCTCTTCGCATGAAAATGATAGGCTAGATGCTGGCTGCTTTTGGCTTAAGACCTCAGTATGGTCCTTCACCTTTTCTTGTACTTCTACAGTGGCAAGCCAGATGTTTCCCATGACCATTAGTGTAGCTAGCGATGGCTAGAGGAGGCGTACCGGGCATGCCAAAAGACATTCTTTCTGTCTGGCCACTGCTGACAGAATTGAGCCTGATGGCACTGCACCTGTCAAGCAAGACGTGAGTAGTTGCATTTCATGTCCTCCCCTTCTTGGCAAAGGGAATGCAAATGCAAAACTCACTGCCCACCTCTTTGAAGTGCTGACATTTGTACAAATCTGTCAACTTACATTTTCTGCTGGCAGCCACTGTTCCACTCTGTGTTTTTATTTGTCCTCACACAAGACAGTCTCTCCATGGCTGTCTGCTGCTTAGAAACATATGTGAATTAAACCTCAAAATATTTCTGTGACTTAATGGAAATAACCCTGAGTTATACGTAAGGGAAGGTGGAAGTGCTGTGAAGGCACAAAATCTGTATTAGGTAGGAGTTCCTAATTGCTGGAATAAATTTCTCTCTGGGCAGAGTAATGTACCCTCTGTTTTCTGGTACTAGATTTTTAAGAATGAAGAAAATGAGGATGACAGGTAAGAAATTTTGCATAGTCTCTGTTGATCATAGCATACTGACAAACACTGTCATCAAAACCCTTCTACACTGTGTCTTACACCATAGCAGACACTTTCTGTGTTATTTTTCTAACCAGAAACCATAAGGAGGGCTTGAGTGCTGAAGAAGACTCCTCCCAAACAGAATTTCAGTGCTAACCTCTGGGAAAAATTTGCTCCAAATTGTACTTCTGTAACTTCTCTGAAGGTAAAAGTAGCTTGAGTGGATCTGTGAGCAGAATTTTGCCCCAAAGTCCCATTGAGTATTGTCAGATTGAACATATCAATAACAATGGATGGAAGCATTTCTATCTTCTTTCCATTTTGTCCATATGCTGGAAGAAGGGACAACATGTGGTCCCCGAATGCATGCACATATAGGAGCAAATGGGGAATAACTGCAAAAAAACAGCTTTCCTTAAAATCAGGTGTTCAGATGGAAATTTCTGCATCTTCCAAACATAGATTTCAAGGTGAGTGAAGGCAAATAATGCCATGCCAGAATTTCTACAGTTCATGTATTCCTGCTGGGGACTTTTCACATGCACTTAGTAGAAACAAAGACAGTTCTCCAACTTGTGAGTTTTAGACATGTTGCAGGCAAGAAGCAGATCTGTCATGTTTTTTCATCAATGTACAACTTCAGTCCTGTAGCAAGCCACTGTGCGGTGTGATGTTGTTTAACATGATGCCGTCAATAAAATCCCTCCATTTGCAGCAGTTAGTCTCATTTTATCTTCTTCACCATCGATTTTTTTGCTGGTCTGAATGAAGATGCTAATATTATCACTGAAGTATTTTTACTCAAGGTGACTATACTTTTGTGAGGTGCTAAGTTCCATTCCTTACGATGCAGCAGGGGCGTGCAGCAGTAAGATTTCTCCAGTGGTGAAACCCGCTGAGGAGAACCCAGTCGTCAAGCTCCCAGCTGTATCTGGTTTTGCAGCCTGTCTAGACGGGAGCACTGTGTGCCCTGATGTGCTTTGAACTGGTGATTGCAAACACTGTGCAGATCCTGTGGCTACAGGGGGAGGCGGCCGCAGCTCCCCACACCCCTCAAAAATAGCACACTGCAGGACGAGTGCTTTCTGCTTTGGTGCTGACTGAACATTATGTAAATCTGCAATCCCGGCATAAAAGCACTTTCTCTGGGTAATTAGGAACCTTAACCTTTCCCCCTCCCCCCCCGCCCCGCGACGAATTGCTGCTGCTCGTGTATTTGGCTGGAGATCAGCAGTGCCTGCCAAGCCAAGTTGCTGGAAATTAATTATCTGGAGCCTGATCCGGAAGTTTTGACTCACCTCTTCAGTAGATCCATTCAACCCAATGCAACGATTTGAATCAATAATGGATTTGGAAGTGGGGCCCTTGCTTCGTCAACTTCTGCTGCTCCATGTGGTGAACAGCCTCACCACATCTTCACACTCCAGCTGGGTTTCTGCCCATTTAAATCATGGCTGGAGAACATGTAAAGCTACAGAATTTCATAGCTTTCAGGTTCATATTAAAGGGATAGAAGTTACCATCAAGCAAACCTCTCATTGACAGGAATCCATTGACTTCCACTCACTCACTCACGGTCACGGTTGCTTCACGTACACATAAAACAGCTCCTTCATATACTCCCAAGTACAGACTGTCCCTGTTACATGGAACTTGTTAAAGGAAATTTTTAACCCATATCTGCGGAGCTGTTATTTGGAGTGCTTTTTCCTCTCTGTATGCAGAAATATTCTGATATGGTCTAAACTAAGTAAATGCTGAAAGAGGGGTTTGCCCATAAAGCTGTCTTCAAAATACCCTCATGAAACACTGACAATATGTAGTGGATATTTCATAATGTTCATAAGTATATTAGCATTGACATTGTGGGCAGCGTTGGGGCACCAAAGTGCTTTTTTCTTTCTGAAACAAGATTGTGGATGCACTCAACAGCTACGGTGGCAAAGGGTCAGAGTATGTATCATGTGGAAGGGTTCCTAACACTTCCCTTGTGTTAGAAAGTTTGTGTCCTGGAAAGCAGTGGGTGCTCTCTGTAGGTATATCCTGCTAAATGTCTGCTGCTGAGTAGTTTAGCCTGTTTTTATCATTGCAGCATTCTCTTTGCAGTCTATGCTCCCATCTTGGGACTTTGCAGAATCTGTGTTGTTTTGTTTTGTTTTTAAGACAATAAGCTGCAAACACAAGTATCCAGAATTGCTGTTGATGAGATTTAAGCTGCCATGTTTTTCCTCACATATGTAAAGAGTTAGGAGCACCAGATCAGGTAGCGTAGCTGAGTGGTAAGTTGTTAAATTGGGATAACTCAATTGCTTTTGATCCTTTGCCCACACTCCAAGATTACAGGGTCTTAATATCTGAAGTGAAAAGCGATGTTATTGAATTAGTGGTAAAAACTGATTTAGTAGTGGAATAAAAAAATGCAAAGTTACCATCTGAGACATCAGAAAACTATCTGTAAAATGCAACTTCTTGAGTTTCTTTCACAACCAAAAAGAAAAAAAAAAAAGGTATTCTTGCCAGCTTTTGCAATTCCATGGAAGCAAAAGAAGCAAGCAAGCTATAAAGGGGGAAATTGCTGTTACTGTGATCATAGCATGGGAGTGAAACTAATGGTTTAAATATGTATTAACTAGCAATTACCCTGGCTTAAGTTAAAATTATTGCATTCAAAATATAGGGAGATCACAACTGTATGTTTCTTTCATTGATTTTGCAAATCATAAGATCCACATACATACAAGCAACTCTGGTACAACCCATTTTGCAAGCGGTGTGATCAGTCTTCCAGATCTGGAATAAAGACCAAGAAAACCACCCAGTATCAGCAACGTCTAAGCTGTGGAAGAAAAATCAAATTACACTGAGAATGACATCATACAGTGTTTAGATGTTAATGTCATGAAATCCAATATAGAACATACAGTGAGATGTGTGAGGCAATTTCCAGAGTTTCATCCCAAAAGGTATTTTCAGTTAAAAAATCATAATACAAAATACTTAGTAGAGAAAAAAAAAACAGTTCCTGAGGGAGGAAAAAGAGGAGAATCAGTGATCAGTCAAGTGAGAAAAGGTGCAGGGTGTGGTGATGGGAATCAGACATTTTATGCTTGAAGTTATGAGCCTGTTTAAGGAAGCAGCGTAGCTCCTGCTGCCATTGGAAGGACCAGAATCTTAACCATGTGGCTTATTAGGCTTAGTCTTGAAATAGTTTCATACATGTTTGTATTTAAATTTAAGCATACTGCAGTGTGGTCTCGTTTCCCCACGCAGTTGGTTTTGTTTATTTTTTAACGGCAAGAAGTGAGGAGCAAGGTGGAGAAAAGACATCCTAAATAAAGGTGTTTGTGTTTGTTTCTTAAGATTCTGTAGGCCCTTGAGAGAAGCTGGTCTGTGACATCATCTAAAAAACCAAACAAGCAGCAATTCAGATCGATGCCCTCTAAAATGTAAGTCCGCAATCCAAACTGATAGTAGTAAGCTGTGATTTTTCCGGGGAGGCCATCTGAAGAAACAGTATATCAGCAGAAATTTTTACCTGTTGTTCGGATAATGAGGTAGCCCAATGTGACAAGTTCAGAGCTTGCTTCAGGACACACTCTATATAATCAACAGCTATTTGGCAATGGCATACTGTACACCTGCATTGATGGAGGAAAACAGGCAGAGTTACAGAACCTTTTTGAAAACCCATTTGGGAGCACTCTTACAGCCTGGTTGTTGCCTATGTTATATCTCCCAGAGGCACCACCTTCGTGGAGTCTGAAGGGCTGGAAGTAGAAACCCAGCAGGAAGGAATGCTGAGGTTTTGAAGGGTTTTTGCAGTTTGTGTAACGGAGGGAAGAATTAATTCGTCAAAAAGAGAAAGGTATAACTGCATTGTTTCTCAGGAGTGTTCCCCAGAGGCTAAGAACAGGTTGGCATTAATGTGTTCTTTCCTTTTATTGCCCTGGGGCAGCTGTGGGGAAGGCGTTCGCCTTTGGGCAAGATGGTAATGTTATGATCCAAATTCTGCTTGTAGTAGTTTTCGCACTAAGCTCAGTGGGACTTTCTTGACCCCGCTCACTTTACTCAGGTAAGCAGTAAGTTTATGCGCCCGTGTGATAGAGAGTCACTGGCAGAGGACCTCCTCTAGAGCCAGCTTTCTGCTTCCACAGATTATTCCATTCTGTATGCAGAGTACAGCTGAACACACCAGAGGAATGTTTTCGTGAGATGCCTGATTGATTGTTCTTTCTATATTTTCTGGCTGTCGAATAGAGTCCAGCCAAGCTAAATGTTTCCAAACAGCAAATCCTTCCAAAAAGGGGAAGATCAGCTAAATATAATTTGAAAGTGTATTAGGCTCGCTTTCTTGTATTTCCACTTTTTCAGATTTAAATATGATTCACTTGGACATCTGAATGAACTCGTTCGAGAACTCTGACATTTTCCTACTTCAGGAAAACAAAATGAAACGGTTCTCAGAGGATCCTCGTAAAAACCTTTTGCCGTGTGCTTAATGGCAGGCAGTGGGAGGTGCAGAATTCCAGCAAGGTGCCTGGGGAGCTGCACGTGTCGCGTTTCCTCTGCCCTTTGTACAGGGACTCACAGGCACGCACACTTCCATATCACTTCCTGAGCCCTGCATGGCTACTTTATTATACTCAAATTATCTCGGCAGCAGCTGGGGAAGGTGAAAAGGCAACCAGGGAGAGAAAGGCAGAGGGTTGTTCTTAGCAGCATCAGCCGATAGACTAAATTGTGTGTTTCCTTTAGAAATTAATTTTCAAAAGGGACTTATAGTTTTGAGTGCTCATTTTGAGAGACTTAGGCCTTTTTTTCCTTTTATTCAGAGGTCATCCAGTGTTTGCTGTTTCTGTGAATTACAGCTGGAAGTTTGGGGGCTCAGCCAAATCCCCATAAGTCCCTTTTTAAACAGCACATCATTGGCATTTAACAGCAGCTATCCAATGTCCGCAGATACTGGGTCATGTCTCTGATCTATTAGTCTTTTTAGTGTCTCATTTGTATTGAAGCATATCCCAAATTAAAAGCAACATGAGGTCATTTAGAAATAAATCATCATCTTTTACTAAGTTACTTATATTGCAAATGGTACTTACAGTGACTTCCCCACCTCCTTTTCTTGCATTGTGGTGATTTTGTTAAACATGACAGATAATTACATCTTTGTTGATCCCTTGGCTGTTGTACTTAAAAATGGCTGGTTTTGCTTAATTCACTTTTAATTCACCAGTTGCCTGAAGCCTACAATAAAAATGAATGCAAACTATGTTTAAAAGCTTTAGAAGGCAGATCTGACAAATGCAACATAGGATTTAGAGACAAAAGGCAATTGGCCACTCCTACCAAATCATATCCCAACTAATGAGAGGGTTTGGGATCAACAGAACTCTTCAGTAATTTGGAGCCTCCTGAAAGGCAGCTAAATCTACTGCTGTCAGAAATTGGGCACCATCTTGAAGTCAAAGCAGAGGAACATTCTGGGAAATGTGGGAACAGAGGGCTAGAAGGGATTGCCTGGGTCATCAAGTCGTTTTCTACTGTTGTAGACATCCATGTTTCATAATCCCTTTCATTAAGTTACCAAGATCTATCTTAAAACTAGTTAGGTTGTTTGCCCCCACCGCTCCCCTTGGCTTGCTGTCACAGAACCTCTTTCTTCTGATGGTTAGAAGCCTTCTAATTTCCAACCTAAATATATTCATGGCCAGCTGACGCCCATTTATTCTTTTGCCAACACTGTCCTGAAGCTGAAAAAATATCTCTTCTCTCTCCTTCACTTCAATCCCTTGATGCAGGAGATAACATGTCCTGTTTATGCATTCTGTTGCACTATTGAAGCTAGGTCCTTTGGGTTTTTCCCTTGTAAGGGCATCTCCATTCTTCAGGGATGCCCTTTTCCAAGCAAGTGGGTCATGGTTTGAATACTTTTTGACTATGAATAGCAAGGTTCTACCACAGTGTGCCAGTGTGAGATCTTACCAGTGCCTTTTACAAGGGGCAGCCCAGCGTTCACTGCTGTGAACACCTCGGTCCAGAATAGTGGTTCCAAATTAAACTGGTAACTCAGATGTGAAAGAGCATGTCTGCAGCTGTCACAAAACAAACACTGCAGTTCATAAGCAAAAAGAGTGCAAGCTAAGAAATGGGCTTTATCCAGTATCCAGGCTTACTGCATGAATTTGAAAATGTGCCTTTGAGATTTTCCAATAGAATCATAATAATGTCACTCTAGTTAAAGCTGCCCATGAATTAATTTGTCCTATATAATGCTGTTGATCATCCTCAGACAATATGAGCAGTCTTCTTTATTAGACAGGGTATATATCAGATTGCTTGAAATGTACTAATACATTTGTGTTGAGTGAATAATAAACTTAAACAGATTTGAAATAAACTAGTTCTGTCATGGATTTGAAGTACTTAGGATCTGGAAAGCCTTGCTTTACCAGTAGATGGCACAAATCAGCTTGATTTCATTTCAGAACATGTATAAAGAAAACGTTGAACAAATAATGAACTGAAATTCTAATAAATTTCTTCTATTTACGGTAACTAGATGATAGCAGAAAATATAAACAGGAGAATAACATTCATATTTTGCATTATATTACCCTGGTGGGCTGTTTCGGTTAACAAAATTTATCTGCCAATGCACTAAACTCTGCATCTTAAGGGATTTTTACCCAATTTTTGGCCTTTTCAGACCTAAGCAGAAATGCCAAGGCTGTCACTAGGTTTGGATCTGGTCCTGATTTCGTAAGTGCAAATCCTCTTGTTTTCTCTAGACACTTTGCCTTGCACAGAGTGCAGATTTGAGTCTGTTTATTTTGTTGGTAGGGTAGTTTGTTTCTTCTTCCAAGAGAGAAGACACTCTCACACTAAATCTTTCATTCCAGCCACTTAAATACCAGTTGGCAAAGAGTTTCATTCCCTAAATTGCCAACTCTTTTAATTGGGCTGATTTTAGCTCAGGGCATTTGGTACTTTGGAGGACAGCTCTGTATCTTGGAAGACACATCCCACACTGAGATGTGGAGGAGTGATTCTGACAAAACTCTTGCCTCATCCTCCACCCCTCCCTTGCCAACCATGTGGCCACAGTTTTCATGGGGAATCCCAGCCCTGGTGACTGGACAGATTAGCTCCTTACTTTACAAAACAGGGCCATATTACAGAGCAACGAGGCAGTCCCAAATCAACCAGCTACCTCCCTGTCCTCTCAGATGCTGCCTCCACCCTGCTGGCAGCCAGGGAACCGTGGCCCACTTCTCTCTGTCTCTCTCTTTTCTTCTACTGGGTCTCTTCACTACTGGTTCCTTGCAGGCACCATCATAGGAAGTTTGCTTCAGGGTTTGTAAGGATGATAGATTTTTCCTTACCAGACCACAGCCTTTGTCTGACTTAGTTGATGACGATCCTTGCAACAGGAGAGAATGCAAGAAAGAAAAAAAATTTGGTATGTTAATTGGCCTTGCTTTAAAGTTGATTTTGTCAGCTGGATAGGATTAATCATATTCTGTTATCCAGTACAAAAGGAATTCCAGTTCAACCTAGCTATTGTGTAAAAGGTCATCAGTAATTGGATGAAAAAAAGCTGCTTTGGTAGGAGGACTTGAAACAACACCACAGGATCTTGAAGCAATTTTATATTTTATTAACTGAAAGGCTGATCGATAGCTAATTATTGTTGGGATAAAAAAAAAAAAAGAAAAACAAAAAAATCTTAGCCACTTTCTTCCCTCATAAATAAAATTACAAAAAATCTCCTTTGAACTGCAGTGAGTCAAAATAACTTGGACAGACATTTACCCAGTTATGAGCTGTTAAATGAGGACTTTTCCTTACCAGGGAAAATGGCACGTCATGTTGTATAATAGACAAAAAAAAAAAAAGCAAAATGATTGCCTTTCTCCCATTTCCTTTAACTTTTTTGTATGTAATGAACACATTACACCTCAATCAAGGAAGTTAGTAGGGAAAGCAGGATTTAGCCAACAGCATGTGAAAGTTGGGTTTGAGTTATATTCTACCTTGAAAGTCCTTTTATTCTTGAGCACTAGGGGAAGCTATGTTAGGAACTCTGCCAATTGTGTGTCATTGTGAAGCACTGTCCTGGAGGAGCTTAGATTCCCAGGGAGAGGTGCTCAGGAGCAGTGATTGTCCCCGAGTGACTCAAAAAATCCCCAAAAGAGACAACACAGGGGTGAGGATGCTACTAATTACAACAGCCTGCAGCTGATGAAGTTGATGCTTCACAGCTCTTGGAAGGCAACTCCGACTTGGCTCAGGTGTGGAGGATTAGACCTTGAATTAAACAAAGATATTTGGAATAAAAGAGGAAGGTGGGATGTGTTTTAGGAGCTTGCAAAAGCAAGGAGGCAAAAAAAAACCCCGAACTTGTCTTTGGTGGTGCGGATGTGTTGGGTGGCTGCTAGGTGGCAGCAGCTCATGCTCATGTCGCAGCAGTGATGTGCATCGCTGCTGGCAGATTTTTTCTGGGGCTCCTGCCTGGCTTGTTCTGAAATCCCGGTGAGACGGTGGCTGCTTGTATCCCAAGGCAGGCAGACCTCTGCCCTCATTGCCACCTTTGTCACTGGATTTCAAGGATGAGAGAATGACTCTCCCTTCACGCAACCTGGAGCCTGCATTTCAGTGCTTTTAAACTTTAAAGGTACTTTGTGATTCTTCAGGGGTAGAAGGATTTTGTGTAAATTTAATTACTGTTGTGACACCGCATCGCGTCTGCACAGCATAAAATCCTGCATGAGTGAGACTGGTCTGAAACACAAGAACAGCCCTTCTGTCCTCAGCTTTGGATATTTTTATTGATGGGACTATTTTTTAAATGCTCATAGCAAGTAGCAAAAATGAAATTCAGTCTTATGAGACTTATTGTGTAAATGGGGAGAGAAAACACATAAAAACTGTCCTGGATGGTCATCAAAGCTTGGTAATTATTTTTATTAGTTGTGTAGCACCATTTCTGATGGCATTGGCAAGCTCAGTAAAAGGTGATGCAAGTTTTAGGAGGGATTAGGATGAAAAGAGGGTGTCTGCCTTTCCCTGTCCATGAACTAGAAGGAGTTTCATGTACAAGGATCAGGCAGGGAGTGGAGGCAGAGGGAGTTACCAGGGAAGCAGTCGTGCCAGAGGCACTGGCATAATAATGGAAATGAAGAATAGGAGGAATTAAGAGCGGGGGTGTAGGCAGGGATGGACTTGTGCAGGGTCTGGAAGATTCCCTTTTGCCTCTGGTGCTTTCAAGGCAAATGCATACTCATCTTTGTTACAGAGTGTGAATATGACTCTTAAAATTTCTGAGTGTATCTAAAAGTACTGCCTTCATTCTCTTTCCACATGACCGAAAATTCAGACTGAGCTGTACAGACTAGATGCTAACTTCTTTTTAAATCTGCTGCTGAGTACTCACATCACTTTTGCACATTTCTTGTGTACACACACCTCAGACATGACAGGGCAACCCATTGTACACATGGCAGCCTTGGCTTTAATGTTGCTCACAGCACCTTTTGTGTAGTGTTATGTTCATGGGGTTAATCCAGACATTAGCAGTATAGTTATTACAAGGATATGTATTTAAAGGAACATATGGAGTTAGAGTGATGATGAACTTAACCCTGGTCTTTCCCAGATACTGATGTGGCAGCCAGTTTTGGAAGGTGGTACAAGATTGATCCTATGCTCTTTGGGGAAGTTACACCTTTGACACTTCAGTCAAAAGAAAATGGAACCTCCTGAGAGTTGAAATACCATTTAGAAAACTGATAGGAGTAACCAAAGAGTTTGCCTGTCAAGGTAATGCTGTCTCAGCTGTACTTTAATGGCTCTGAATACTTGCTGTCCAGGCTTCTGCCACAGGGCAAATCTGGAGAAGCAGAATATCTTCTAGCACTGCCAGACTTGTAGCTCAAGGCTGTCTGCATGTTTTGGGGTCAGGTTTATGGTAGTTGTAAATGACAACCTTGGTAAAGATACTTTAGGGATCAAGGTGCTGGTTATCTGATTGTGATAGGATGGGTTTCTGCCCTGTTACAGACCAGGTGCTTTTAACAGAGAATAGAGGGATTTTGCAGTGAAGTTATTTTGTTGCTGATATTGTTTGAGTATATGCCAAAGAGTAAATACAAATTTCTTCATCCAAGATGGAATATCTGGTCTGAAATTCTCCATAGCTGAGTAGCCAGTCAGCTAGTACTGACCAGAGAAACTCCACCGGAGCTCTTCTGGGAACAGAGGGAGAGAGAAAGGCAACTTGCTGAATGACTTTCCAGGACCTCACAACAGCAGCCACTCTATGCCTGTTTGTTCATGATCATTTGTTTTAACCTTGGGCTGTATCAGGGCCTGATACAGTCCCCTACTGTTTTCTACATGTTTTCTCTCTTTCATCTGCCATCAAAATGAGAGGTTTATATGGAACTGGAACTTAGCAAAGAGTTATTCCCATTTACCTTGTCAAGAGACAGGGAACACAGTCCACAGAGTTTTGAGACACTGCCAGGAGGTATTTATTTATAAATGTGATCAAAACATTGGAGGGGAAAAACAAATACTAACGTAGAAGATGTTTCTCTTTTAATATAGTAGATAATGGACAGTTTGTAGCTTTGTTTCACAAAATAGTTTTCTACATACTTTGAGTTTTCTGCATTTTGAGTTCTTGCTTCCTTCATATTTTCCTTTTTGTTGCTTACTCTAATAAGGTGAGTATTGTCAAAAATATGCGAGCTCATTTTCCATCCTTTCCCTTTTTCTTTTCTCCTTTTTTGCTTTGTTCCTCTATTAATTTTAGTTGCTTCTCCTGGAACTTTCTAAAATGTTTAAGAATTCTTTAAAAGCTTTTCTGATTTACAGCATAGTAAGAGGGAGTAGTAATTTTATAACACTCATTCTACAACTTTTTTGCAGTTCCAATACCTTTTAGAGTGTATTTCTAATGTTCCTAGGAGTTTTTTGTTATTAAAGCTTTCAAACTGAGGAAATATTCAAAATATATTGGCTTAAAAAGAGAAAAAGGAAGGACGAAAATACCCGAAACACCTTTGTTGCATTCAGTGAGCAAAAACAAAAAAAAAAAAGTGGGGGGAAAGAAAAAAAAGTCAGCAACCTTTTTGAAAGAAATCTGCAGACTATTTTGAAAGTGAATTGGTTTCACAGATGCAGTATTTTCTTGAAAATTTGTTTTAAATGTTTAATTTGTTTATTTATATGATCTATACCAGTCTAAGGTTTAATCTATATATAATATTTTGGAGGCTATTCTGATTATAGGTATAATTTAAGATAAATAAGTAATGGTAAAATTTGTGCTGGTAGATTCCAAGTCAGAACTTGCTTACAGAAGCACAAAAATATACTTCATCTGTACAGCCTCTTATGCAATTCTGCCCAATCTAGGTGCATTGAAAGACTCTACTGGTATGTTTAAAACTACACAAGTTTATGTTGTGAAACAAATCTTGTGTTAGACATGCTCTGAATGTTCCCATGGTGTGAGGACACAAAATGCTTCTGCATAGCTTAGCTGTTAGGTACACGCCTGCTCTGTTACTGATGTCTCATCTCCATAAACAATTTTGCCTAATTGTGATCTAATCTCAATCTATCCAATTTAAAATTGTATTTGGTCTTTTTACTCATTTTTCTATTTATTATTTTTAAACTCTGTTTCTAATATCATAGCCTTTCTTTAGGAGACCCTAGGATTAATTAGGGTAGAAAATGTCCATGCATATTGTAGTGACTGTGGTTATAAAGGCTATTGGTTTATGCTTAAGTGTCACTATATGTAACTAACTGAGATTAATAATATTGTTCTTGTGATGTGCAATACTTCTTAATTAATACAAGTAGTGCATATTTTACACATAACAAAAGCAGTATATAGTGTTTTTAAGGTATTTTGTTAGTCCAAAAATATGTATAAGACTAAGCAATTTATATGTTCTGCCTGATACTACCAGCAGCACAACTTCATTTGTCTTCTCCGCATGTCATCTCCTATGGTCTTGTTTCTAAGCTTTTTGGTATGGGCTACTGTTTTTTTAATTGCCTGTGTTTGGCATAAGAACCCTCCTAGTTGCTATTGCAGTGGTAGTACAATAATAAATAGAATGTACAATTATTTGGAAATAATACCTGTATTACCTCCCAACATTCATTAGAAATCAGTTAGTCAAATGCTTCTAATTTTAGTTGTTATTTGTGGAAGTAGACACCTGTAATGCAAAACTCAAAGTCCTGGTGAGGACATTGGTAAAGACCTAGCTGTTCTCATACTGGACTCTGTATCTTTGAGAAAAATTTCGGCTGTGCTTGTTAAAGTGGTTAGATTGTATCATACTTGTTACCTGTTTGCTTGCTTGGTAAAGTCAGTGAAGAAGAACTTCAAACATAGGAAAAGGGGAAGAAATTGTTCATGTTAAAAAACTCTGTTGGGACTATGGTTTTGTTTCTGTTTGGCTTTACCAACAGTTGTGATGGAGGGTTACAGTAACATTGTGTTAACTTTTATTACATAGTATCAAGAAAATTTGGTTACTTGAAATCAGGTCACTTATTGCATATGGACATGCTTTGTGAAGAATTTACTGTCCTTCAAAAAGCATGTCAGTTGTTCAACAGCATGTTATTTCTACAGAAGTCTTTAAGAAGGATTTAGATAGACCCAAAGGTAATGAAGAAAGGTGGACTATATAGGAGGGAGTGTGTGGAACAGAGGTGAGTGAGAAAGAGCAGGTCCTTCCCCTCTACTCAACACTGGTGAGGCTACACCTGGAGAACGATGTCCAGTTCTAGGCTCCCCAGTATAAGAGATGTGGACATATTGGATAGTGTCCAATGTCCATGGAGATGATTAAGGAACTGGAGCATCTCCATATGAGGAAAGGCTGAGAGAGCTGTGACTGTTCAGCATGGAGAGGAGAAGGCTCAGGGAGCATCATATCAATGTATATAAATACCTGAAGCCTGCCTGTAAAGAAGTTCTGGAGATATTCAAAAGCCATCTGGACATAGTCCTGGGCAACCTACTCTAGGTGACCCTGCTTGAGCAGGGGTGTTGGATAAGATGACCTCCAGAGATCCCTTCCAACCTCAACCATTCTGTGATAGAGGAACAGTGCATGAGGATGGAAAGAAGGCTTGTTGAGAAAGCCTGAGGTATGAAAAACACCAAGCGGTGAACTGAAGCAAGCTAACGGGCAGTCCTGGAGAGAGGGAACCTGCAAAGTCAGATGTGCAGAAAGCACCCTTTGGTTTCCTGATCACCCCAGTTCCTTGGTACCAGCAACAAGTTTGTCTGCGATTGATTGTGCTTAACAGACTGAGAGTTTCTGTATCTCAGGAGCTGGCTCTTCCCTGGCATTGTCCTTCTCCCAACACATACATCCAGGGAGCAATACACGGGTTCCTAGTGCCCCTAATGTGGTGAAGTACGGTCAAACAGTGCTTGACATTCTCGCTAGAAGGGTTGTGCAGCAGGACACTGAGGATCCAGCAGTGGCATCTGCTGGATCAGTCATCTGCAGGTGAGCAATGCCAGAGTTTAGGAAGAGGAGTGATAAAGCCTTGTAGATAACCAGAGATGGGACTACGCCTAAAGGAGGGGAGAGAACAGGAGGTACTGCCGCCAACAGTGTTGCTCCACCCAGAGGTTCCAGTTGAACAGGATGTCCACAAGTTCCTTCTGGCGCTGTATGCAACAAAAGGGTTTGCAGAAGGAAAGAAGGGAAATGTCACAGAAATATTCAGCAGAACTCATTGGAAGTGCTGTAGAAAGTACGTTTATGTACACACACAGATATACATACTCTATGGCAGATACCAAGAGATCTTAAGCAAAAATGAGCAACAGAAGGCAGCATGGGTGTGCCTCTGTACCAGCATTTGCTGCAAGATGAAAGGGAGCAGAGCATCCAGAATATAATTTTTACTGTGAGCACCATAAGGCAAGGTATTGCAGTGATAAGAGCTGCACAGATGTTCTACAGTGCCCTGTGTATCCCTTCTATCATGAATTTCAAAACCAGTAGTTGTACCACTGTCAGACAGCTGTACCTCACGTCCCAGTAGGCTATTAGGAGTATACTAAGAGACTTGTTGGTGACAAGCAAGACTACTCAACCCAGCTCTGATTAGTTCATTCATACTGTGATGGTGTGGTTATCCAAATGGCAATCACACTACACGTGTGGGATCAACATCTTCATTATTGTCTCTGCAATTTGTGTCGTGGTCTAGATTCTTATGCCAGATCAGATACAGGTTTCACAAAAACTATGTATTATGCTTGGAAGGAGGGGAGGAGCCTACTTCTTGTCCTTCAGCATCACTTTAAAAGTCTACTTTTTGGTGAAATTACTTGCAAGCTTCTGTTTGTTAAGGCTAACTTATTCACTAGGCTGCTGCTGCACTTCATCATCACCTATAGTCTGATGTTCATGTATCAGATTATTATAGGAAACCTCTTTTTCACTAGTAAAGACTGATGTAGCTGTGTTCTTATCATAGCAGTCTCTAGCTGCCAATGCTGGAGCCAAATATCATCCTTTCACCTGATACCAGCTGGTTGTAGTTACATCTTCTTTCATCCTCTGGGAAGCAAAAGGGACCTTTAGAACATGGTAAGATGTTGGGAAAGTGGCCAGATACCTTCTCCTACTGAAGGAAAGAACTGAGAGCAAGGAAAAAGGCAAGTGTTTCAATTGAAACTGCCTTACAGATCATCTTTCTTCCTGCTGTCTCCCAGCACAGCTCTCTCACACAGCAACCCATGGAAAATGGCTGCCATCGAGATATGCTGAATTTCTACTGTCCCTCCAGCTAGATAAGTGGTAAAGCAGTATGATAAATAGAATGAACCAGCACAGAGACAGGCAAATACATTACAAACTTCAAATAGACTAATCTTCAGTTCTTTCCACACACAAATGAACCTGTGGTGCATAGTGTTTATATTTAGCCAGTTCATTTTCTTTGGTTGACAGGGGCTATTCAGTAGTTTGGGGTTTTTGGTTTTGTTTTTTTTTTCAGTAGGTACATGCGAAATATGTAACAATTTTGCAGCTAGTGGTTAGCTCAGAAGACCTAGTTGCTTAAGTAGTTTTGGTGTGCCCAGGATAAACGTCAGTTGGTAATGGCAGTGATTTGGTGTTTTGATAACTGTATGATGCTTCACTAGTGACGGGCATAGCTCTTATCACCGGACTTGACTTGTTTCATGGCTTTTGATGATAATATCAGCAATGGGGATGCTGAGAATTGCAAGCTTTTCAAAGTGATATTATCTGATACATTTGATGCAAGGTTCCAACCTACACGAAAATATACTCCTTTTCTCTAGCAGTGTTTATTGTCTATTTTTCCCATACCATGACATATTCTGCAGCCACTCAGCAAGGCACTAGACAGAATATGTTAAATTTTGGGGAATCAGTGACTGTAAGGCTTTGACTTTTTCTTTAAATCTCTGAATGTTTTTCTATTTAAAAGACCAGAAAGAAGGACCAAACTACAGAACTACAGGTCATATCTAGGGATTCTGAAAAATTACATCCCTGGGGATATTTCTTCATATTAGAAGCAGCCTGGAGATGGCACACATTTCTTGCTTGCAGCTTCCAGCTTGCTGTCCACTGGGAGAGGAGAAAAACAAATGTTAGGAGAAAAGTAAAACAGGTGAACTGTGAAACATTTGGTTGACAGCTCTTCTGAGCCTGTGGTAAATGAGAACAGCATCAGGACTCCTAATCACACTGGAGGAACACTCTCTATGCAAGAGGTACTCAGAAGCTGCTATGATGGCTTTAAGTCATTTTTTTTCCTTAACTCTAAAAGTTTAAGGCAGAGCACAGAATGTAGTCCACTGCTCATAGCCATAATGATACCTCCTGGAATTCAACAGATTTACATGTGTATGCCTATAATGGATGAGTTAGGAAATAAGACTTGTCAACCACTTGTGCACGCAAGTACCTTCACCAGGCAGACACACAGCTCCTGTGCCTGGCACATCAAGGTGTTTGAGCAAAGCTGGTGTAACTGGGAGGTTTGCACATCACTGGCAGCACATGAGCAGTCCTGAGTTTTTCTGTGATACTGGAAAAAAAAAAATCACTGGAGAGGAAACCTTTTTTTGCAGTAGCATAAGAGCATGACCTTCCTCAGCACCTGTGTAACCATGTGTATACCAAACATGAGGATAGTGTATATAAAGCATGACTGAAGACACAGTTATTCCCTAATGCGGGCTGTATCATTCGGATTGGTGAGAAATCGGGGACTGAACCACTCCTGTTCTCTCTGAACTTTTGCAGTATTCCTGTAGATGTTATTACCCACATATGATTGGCACATGCTCATTTCATGAAGTAGCATAGTGTCAGTAGACAATACACATTCTTGTCATGGAGTACTTGCTTCTAGAGACTGTGGTGCTCTAAGTAGATGATTGATTTAATTTCTATTTGATATAGCTCAATTGGGTATATATAGCTGATTTGACCAAATCAGCTTTGTAACTAAAGAGCCTGGTTTCTTCGAAGTGATTTCACTCATCAGCTTGTTGGTTGTTTAGCTTCTAGCTGCATGAGAGAAAGGCTGCATGAAAAAGAGAGGACTTTCCTGGCATAAATGGCCATCAGTACTCTGTGGTTAACACAATGGGAACAACTCATCTGTTTCTTTTCATTTCCTAGCACACGGTAGGGCCAGTGTATATACTGAACAATGTATGGTTCCTTAATGATGGTAACTCCGTATCCATATGATGTGTACTACATACAATAGTCAATCTGTAGATCCCTGTATGTTGTTCCTACACTTATAAAAGGCTAAAACTGAACCTGCCAGTGTCGTTCAGACACTTTCAGTAGATCATATGTGGTGGTTTCCAGCTGTTGAGTGAAGATGCAAGCTCTTTCTGTTCCTTTCCCTTGTTCCTTACAGTTCTGTATGGACTTGGTGCTATCATAAGACCAATCATTCTGTGCATAAACATCTCAATTCCATCCTGTGAAATGACAATGGGTGCTTTCTTGGGCTTATGAATGCCTTCATTACATTGGTAACCCCATCACTGTTAAGAGCACCCTGGGCTCAGCTAATTATGCATTGTCATTCAGCCTCAATTAATTAACTACACTCTGGGGGGTGGGAGGGAAGTCCTACATAAATGCTGACTGTTACTATTCTGCAGGAATAGCTCCTGGAACAGCATTTAATTTGCATTTATTAGTATTATGGTGATGATTGTTTGCACAGAATTTGCACAAAGCACTTGACAAAAGAGGTGCAAAATACCTGACCCAGTGAATTTGTAATCTAATTTTAGGTAGGTGCCACAGTGAATTAGAAAAACAAGAACTGAAAGGAATACAAAGATGAAGCTCAGTGTAATAAGACCATATATTAAATGAGATTTGCCATGCGTACGTCTTGTCCCTTCTCTCAATTTGCTTTCTTTAATAGCATGGAAAACATGGGGCTGTAGGAAAACCTAACTGAGCACTGTGTTAAATAAGGATATGACAAACATCCCATCCACATGCACAATGTGGAAGACAGTAAAAATGCAATATAGGAAACAAAATAATTGGGAAACCACAGAAGAGGAGAAAGTGCCCAGGAGTCAGGGTCCTTTTGATGGTCCACTGCAGCAGTGCAAGAACTTGTCATATTTGTGTTTCCTTTGGCTGTCCTTCGCTCACTGTCAAGACTCGGTAAGGATGAAATTCTTACTGACGTTTGGCAGAGAAGGTGATAATCACAATAGCTGCCTGTAATATTCTTTAACAACAGACAAGTAGGAATGAATCACAAAGATGCTTGCTCATCTGGATGTTGTTGCTGCTTTCGAGTGTTTAAGGATGCCATCTTGCAATATTGGTATCAGTAATTTCCCTTTTTATCTTCAGTGAAATCAGATATGGTTCTTGTGCCATATGTATTTAGCATACTTGCTCAAATTAGTTGCTCCTCGGGCCTTGCATCTTGTACTGTGTAGTGGTACCTCATCACTGTTGTGGTTTTGACTTTGCTAATCACAAATACACACAAAAGACTGTGCCGAGGAACTTTCAGATTAATTAGGTAAGAGAGGAAAGATGAACATATGCAGGCTGATGAGCAGCAGTGGCAGCAATGAGACCCTACTGGCTAGTGTGATTTGCAGTGTTCTCACTGAATAAACATCACAACTGTAATTGCTCTTCTCTACCACAGAAGCACCATAACAAAGGAAAGTATAAGAAAGGTTTTAAAAACAACAACTAAATGTCTGTGTCAATAATTATAGGGAACTCCCTCAAAGATGGGAGAATATATGAAAGTGCATGTTTGAAAATATAATATGGGAATGATGGGAAGGGGCATAAGGGGCAGGAGTTGTCCTTTGACACTGAATGAGAGATTTAGGGAGTAGAAAGATTAGAAAAGGTTCTGAGAAGAAGATAGAGTTCATATTTGATATAATTAAAAGGAAGAGAGAGAGGAAGAGAAGCACATCTCCTACAAAGACAGGCTGAGAAAGTTGGGGTTGTTCGTCCTGGAGAAGAGAAGACTCTGGGGAGACTTCATAGTGGCTTTCCAGTACCTGAAGAGGGCCTACAAGAAAGCTAGGGAGGGACCATTTGTTTGCAAGGGCATGTAGTGATAGGATGAGAGGCAATGGTTTTAAGCTAGAGAAGGGTAGGTTTAGATGAAATATTAGGAAGAAGTTCTTCCACCACCCTCATTGTAGACACTGGAACAGGTTGTCCAGAGGGGTGGTGGAGGTCCCATCCCTGGAGACATTCAAGGTCAGCCTTGAGGAAGCTCTGAGGGATCTGATCTAGTTAAAGATGTCCCTGCTTACTCCAGGGGGGTTGGACTAGATGACCTTCAAAGGTCCCTTCCAAGCCAACACATTCTATGATTCTATGAAGAGATGCACGGGGAAGGACACTGTGACATTTTTGAAAAAACCTTGCAGGGGTACATTTGTCAGGAGCAGGAAAGGACTTGGTGGTATACTTGGGTAAAATTTTTGCCATGCACATGGACAACAATGGCAATATATAGACATGTTACATAAAAAAAAAAGTCTGCAGGACTTAAACTATACTGCTTGTGGAAACCTTAAGGAAATCTGAGGAAAAGAAGCAGGTTATGAGTATTGCAAGGAAGCAAGATTGTAATGGTGTCCAGGCACATATTTCCTGGGAGGAAAGACTAGGGTAGTTTTAATCTCCATGTTAGTTTTAGTTGGTGTGGTGTGTGCTTCCATGTCTCCCAGTAGCATCATGTCCTCATGGCTGTGCAGATATTTCAGACTACAGCTGCCCCAGCTCTGATATGTGCATGGCAGGCAGTAGTGAAAACTCTTTTGGAGAATATTTAAGTTTTTGTTTTACTGCACTGAGCTCAATGTGAAGTCTAGGCAATGAAGAGCTGACAGAGAGCAAGGCTGAGATTTCAGCTTTGCTAAAAGGAGCGGATCTGAGATTCCATAATAGTGTAGCTGCCTTTGTTTGTGAGTGAAATAACACAGTTTGAGGCACAGAGGAGAAGGAAAACCAAAGACAGTATTCTATAAAATCCCCATCAGAAATTGGAAGGGTAATAGTATAAGGCACAGACGAGTTCTTCAAGACAAGGTATCTTCTTTACATCGTGAACTCTCTATATCTAAGATTACAAGCTTTATTTTTAGCGTAGTGGTGATCATGATCTTCCTGTGATTGCCCTGGTTTTCTATGGGGCACACAGTAACAGGATGGTCAGATAGAGTTAATATTAACACACATACTGTACAGTGAAACAGATTCTCTGAAGAAGAATTGGTTTCTCAAGAGAGCAATCTCCCTGAAAACAAATTTACCTAAATGCACTGTAGGAAAAGATTTCAGAACGCTAAGTCATCTGGAAGATGTAGAACAAACAGGGAAGATAAATGAGACAATCACCACACCTTTGTCCAAATGTGATCCTAATCTTCTTTAAAGGGTTTTTGGGTAGGTGAGGATCCAGGGAAGTGTATACCACCACATAAAAATTTTATACCAAACAAGTATATTAGGAGCTGTAAGAAAGGATAAAATTAATGTATATAGAAATAATTATGATGTATGGCAGAAGAACCAGCGTAGTTTATTTATAGGTGAATCATGTTTTACAGATTAATAGATCTGGTTCACGTACTCTGCTTGAACTTCTAGAAACTACATGACAGAATCTCTCAATAAAGACATTCAATTCCTTTAGGCTGTTATGAATAAAGAGGTATGGTCAACTTCTTCCATGGTTCAGGTCTTTCATGTAGAACCTCTTATAGGAGGAAGGGGAAAACTTGAGTAGGTGGGAGTGCAAGCAGGAGTGTAATTTGAAAGCCATCCCATTTGATCCACTCAACCCATGCTTCTCAGAATCTCATTCCCTTTGTATTTTCTCTACTGCAAGAACTGAGAGGAGCCCAAGTAAATTACTAGGTGCCCGCTTTACAAAAAAACAAAAGAAATAGTTCTTTATGCAGTACAGAATTAAATAATGAAACTCCTTGTGACAGGATGCCAAAAGTATAAATGGGTTCAGAAGCTGTTTGAAAAAAAATCGTATGGTTTTCTTCTGTGAAGAGCTAGTCAACTCTGGAGGCAACCTCTGGCTCAGGAAATCCCTAAAATACTGATTGCCACAAGGTGGAAGGGAAATGTCAGCCTCTAGTTGGCCTTGTTCTGATATTGTATCCCTAAAGAACCAGTGCTAATCATAGTTAGATACAGAATAGTGAGTTGTCCTTGACCTTACAAAATGTGAGTCTTAAAATATGTTCTTAAGAGAAAGCAAATTCAAGGATAATATAAAGAAAAAAGAATTTAATAAAAAAAATGGAGCTCTTTGCTTTCTTTGTTTTTTCACAAGTTCTGAGTAGTGGAGGAACTGCTCAGTTGCTTGCTGCAGAAGGATGAAACAGCTTTGCTGAGCACAGATAGACTCTCTGGGTTTCCCAAAGAAAGCAACAATTAGCAGAAGAGGCATTATATTTACGCAGTTTTTCTTAGGATTTGAAACTTCTGGGATTTGCCTCTTAAGCAAAACAATGATGTGCAAGAGCTCAGTAAAACAATTCTGTCTTGTTCATCTTGTGCCTTTTCAGTTCAACTGTAAACACAAATGCTTGTATAACCCCTTATTGTTTGAAAAATGGTATCCTTAAGTCACAGCAGTTTTAAAACATATACGTTTGGGACAGGCTAATGAACTATGGGGATGACCTGCATTGCACACGTTTGCCCGACGACCCAAAACTGAAGGGTTTTGGGTCTTTTGACTAGAGTTTTTTGGCTAGAATCCTGAGCATTTGTTTAGCTAAGGACCAAGCATTTGTAACTTTAGTTATCAGTTTGGTGAGTAGCCCAGAAGCAGATGTTCATCTAGACTTTGTTGAAGGATGTCACCTTTGGGGGACATATTGAGGGAATAATTAGGAGGTTAGAAAAAAAAAACTAGAGAAAATAATAGAAATCCAAAGAGAACAAGACTATCTTTTACCCTCAAACTTTTGGATGCCTCATCCCCCACATTTTGTTTATTTTGTATTAATTTAGAGCTAAGTTCCTGCAGCTATGTAGAACCGATCACTCCTGCCCAAGTTTCCTGTTCGTTACTAATGGCACTCTGTCCAGCCTCTGATTCTGATTTCCTTCCTTGAAGGCCTGGTTTCCTTTGTTCTGCTCTGCATTTCATGCAGAGTAGTTATTCAGCTAGTTTCTTTACACTTCATCCAACTAATTGTGCCAAAGCTCTTTGAATAGGTTATCATTAAGGTTATAGCAACCCATTATTGTGCTTTGTCTGGGAGGGATGTGATGCAGCTTTTGTAAACAAACGGTAGATTCCCCATATAATGAGGCCTTCCATGATTCAAGAGTTTCATAACTAGTGTATAACATCAACTAGAATATATAAGTTGCACTGTGATTCCCCCTCCTCCTTTCCCATAAATCACAGGTTACTGATGTACCTGTTGGCTACAGAAGTATTATGAAATACTCTGGTAAAAACAGATTTGATTTCAAAGGGAAGGAACCTCACAAGAAGAGAAGCCCCAGGTAGAAACTATAAAGGTTTTGTTCAAAGAGCTTCCGAATGAAAAGAAAATGGAATGATACTGATGAAACCATTTGGCTCAGGGTGGGATGTTTTTGTAATGGGAGTGGTCAAAGCAAGCCCGTGTGGGAGAATGATCCAAGGGAGAGTGAGAAGTTACGCGTGGTAAAAGGGAAGTGATGAGGGAGTATATGACAGAGATCAGGAAAGACCATGCTATAAAAGCAGGTGGTGCATACAGGAAGAGGGAGCTCTGCTTCCCCAGCCGTTTGCTTGTTATGAACTTACCTGAACTGCCTTGCTGTCTGTGCTTTTGGAGTAGCACCCCCATCTCTCCAGCCTTATATCGATCTCCACCAGAGTTTAATTGGTCTGGAGTTATTGCTTGTGAGAAGCAATAACTCTGCATGTTAGGAAGCATGTAACATACTTCTGCTGTCACCATAATGCCAACAGGCGAGTTATGGGCATTTGCTACATCAGGTGATGCCTTCGGGCCTGAAGTTGTTTTTTTCTTACATTACTTTATCTACTTTGAAGTTGATATCAGCACGTATTTTTGCCATTTGTTTCTGTTGCATGCTTTATCTTGCGGCTTGACCTCTTTTCATGCTCGTTGGGCTGTGTCTTCCCCCATGACAAGGGTGTGGGCAGGCCTGTTAACTTGTGCCATAAACACATTCCTTCCTTCAGGGTGGTACTGAGGATGAAGTAAGAATTTAATAGGAACTTCTTCAAATAGCTATGGAGTTTTGTCTGGCGGGATGCACACTGTGCTGTTGCACCTATCCTGCTGTACTGGCCCTGCATACCTCACTTAAGTAAATCTCCCTCCAGTCATTGATGTGGGTGTGTCTGTCAGTCCTGCATCAGGAGGAAGTTAGAGCTAAACCCTTCATCTACATGTAGGGATTGCCTGTCTAACTGTAGAGCTTAAACTTGGCTCTGTGCTTGTTGCTTTATGCCCTCGTATTGACACAAAGCAGATGATTGGAGCTTTGTTGAGGTCATGGCAGGTTTCATTGTCTTTGGCCTTCCATACTACAGATCTCCATGTAGTTCAAGGTGGTTATCGTGTTGAGTGTTGTTGCATCATGAAGTTTCCTGAATGACCCGACATTTGTTTGCTTTTCAAGCCACAAAATTCCAGTGCAAAAAGAGAGAGTTCTTCGAACACACAAAACTAATACATGTGGGAAAAAAGCCAAGTTAGCAAGGGAAGGCAGTGATGCAGTTAGTCAGCCAGTTTAAGACTCTGTGGGCTAGAAGATTCTGGCATTCAAATAAACAGTATTTTGCTTTTTCTGCTAATCCCTCTCTGCTCCCTCTTACTTCCCCCCCCACTTTCTTCTCCTGTTAACTACTAATTTGCGTAATACTATACGGGGTATGTCTTTGATCTGAGATATATATTGAGTAAGAAGAGTGGATAAAACATATTAACACATCACCCCTAAGCCACTTGGTGATTCTACTCTCTTTTATACCTAAACATATCTTTTAAAATTTAAGATGATTTCTTCAACGCTTACTTAGCTGAGGCAGTTTTTGTCTAAAGGATAAAAACTATCTAAAAAGAAACTACACACTGCCAAAAGGCTGGCCACAGGATTTTGTTCTTTAGTGGGAAAAAGACTGATGCTTTTAGAACTAAATATCACCTGAATAAAACTTGTGTCAACAAAGCATGTCTGCAGGTAAGCTCAACTGAAAAGAGAGTTTAACACACAGATAAATGAACATATATACTGATGAACATATATACTGATAAACATACTCATTTTTGTGCATGACATTGTTCGTTGATTTTGTAATGCTTCACTTAAAAATAAAACTATGTTTGAAAAATCAAGCTTTGTTCATATTAATGAAGTTTAGAAAAAAACAAAACCTCAAATCCCAAGAAAATAAAAAATACCCTTTTAGTGTTTTGTCTTTAGCTCATTTATGTGATAAAATGTATATGCAAATAATGAGAAAAAATGAGAAATTATATTGTTTGCCTAGTTAACAGAGTTCCAGAATCATAAACTGAGTTTACTACGGAGGGTAATGCTAGGTCACTGAAGGTATAACTTTGTTTCATTTAAAGGGGTTTTATTACCACAGTCCTTGCACATCTCAGCTCTCTTTAATGCTAGGAACTTCTAAGTTCATAAAATTTTCAAAATCAGATATTTACTTTGGAAAATTAGACTGGATTTCTATTAGAAGAATTTAAGTGTTTTTGATTTTAATGGAGCAGAAGATAATCTATTGTTTCAAATAACCTGCTGCTTCAAGCTGAATTTTCACATATGGCTTTTAACTTTTCAGTTATTAGCAACAGTGGAGTATCTTGTACTTTCTATAAACATTAATTTTGTCTTTCATCAGGTACAGTTTCCTTGTTTTCTTTGAAGAGGGAAAGAATATCCATCTCCAGGCAACCAGAGGGATACGTATAGCATGGACAAATTGCCATGAGGCAAGTTGGGGTGTGGATTTACAGTATGTCACCTGCTCCACCCAATGGCTCCTCTCTATGGTACATGTAAGGCCTTTGCCACCCATCCGTTGGGGTGCAAACTATATTACACTCAATGGGGGTAAGATTACATGGACTTCCAAGCAGTTGCTGCTAATGCTACCATAGTTTCACAATCTGTATCTCTTAGCAACTTGTTTGTGTGGTATATATTTACCATAGCAAAAGCTTGTACATAAACAGAAAGGGAGTTTAGAAGGGTATTGCTTGCAACCCGGTACTCGGTGCTGCCTTGGTGAGAGGCAAAGTGTATTTGTATTTGTGGATAGTGTAGTGTATTTGTTATTGTGAAACTCCTTTGTGGGGTGAAATGTCCACCAGGAGTATTTTGGGAAGAGATTTTTAGTTGAAGAGTATTTTATGTTGACTTTTTACTTAAATGTATTTCTACACCTAAGTTAGAGACATTGATTTATTTAGTTATTGCAGGGAGACAAAGGATGTAGTTAATATTATAATTCATGCATTCGTGAGAGATTTGGAGGGACTTCTGCCTCTAAAACAGAGAGTGATCTTTTATTTTTAATTCCTCTTACAAAGTTCTGTATTGTATGTTTTTAAAGAAAATAGTAGGACTGTTAATAGTTTGCTGATATTTTGTATAGATATAAAACTGACTATATGAAGTGTGGCTAACATATTTAACCTCATTTTCAGAAGCCCCTTGTCTCCTCTTTGTCTCCCCCTCTTCTAACTTTTTTCTTAGTTTTCTGTTATTCACTGTAACTTGCTGCCACTCGCCTTTTCAGTGGCTCCTTTTTGTTTTCACTTAAAATGTGTTTATACCGCTTGCCCATTGTAGTTAGGTTCTTCAAGCAGGAGAGCTGAAGTTTTATAACATAGTAAAAGAAATCCAACTAAATCCATGTTAGTGCTGAAATCTGATTTACGGCTTAATTATTAAAATCTATGCTCTGTGGGTATCTAATTGCTGGAACTGTAATTTCAGATTTCCTTTCTGTTTTTATTTCTTTGTTCTCCTTTACTTCTGAAAGATACAGCAAAATCTCAATACGAAATATTTTAATATTTCAGAATCCAATTCTTTGAAGCATTGGAACTGTACCTTCCAAGGAATGGATTTATGAAAATGTTCATGCAGATAAAAATAATTGCCTTTTGCTTCTGCAGTGCTCAAATTGGAAACAAGCCTGCTTGTATGCTGATGAAAACTCAGTTTTCTTTGTATGCTCAATTCTTTTGAAAATCTGACTCCTTAGAACTTCATTCAGTCTTGAAAATGGGACATAGTCTCTGAAAACATTATAGCATTTCTGAAAATGAAATGCCTTCCTTATGCCTTCCCATCAACATCTATCATGTTAAGCCAAATTGCAGAGACTGTTGACAATGCTTGCTCTATCTGGAAAATGTCTGCTTTGGCAAGCACAGGTTTTCTTTCAGAGCAGTACAAAAATTGAAATGGTGTTCTTAGAAGAGCTATGAAGGGAATCCCATTAAGCTTCCAAACCCATTGGATAAGTACCTTAAAACTGGCGGGAGTGAAGAAGAAAACCTGTCTTTCAATACTTGGAGTTATTAGAAATATAAGTTAATCATAACTTGATGTGAAAAATAGTACTGCCATACTTTTTTATGTGTAATATACAGCCTGTTTTCTCAAGGAGGTGATAAAAACTAAGACAGTAATCCTGGAACTGATCTCACAACAAAAGCAGGAGCTTCTGTGTCATATTGTTTGCACTGGAGTATGAGAGCCACCTCGTTGAACACCATCCTATATATATATTTGCTCGAGTGACCACTGTTACCCTGCAGTAAATGAAAGGTAACTGCTCATACACGAAAAAAAAAGAGTACATTAGTGCATTTTTACTGCAGGGATTTATCAGAGAGTATCTGGTGCCTACAAACTCCCAGCCTTGCTTATGCTGCTGTAACCTCTTTTAATTCCCATAGGTTCAGGAAACTATTATAATGGGGAAAACTGTAAACAAAGCTTGTCATGTATGAAGGAAACTCCGTGAGATTGAAACGTGATTCCCTTGTAAAGCCTTGAAAAAGCAGCAACAGTTGGCATTTTCTTTGCTGACTTCAACTGGGTTTGAATTAGGTCCCGTCTTTTATCCTTCAGCAACAAAAGTAGGCTGCTGCAATCCTGCAGGACTTCAGAAAAAATGTCTTGAGATTGCACCAGGCTGTGAACAGCTGAGGCAAAACGTGAAGTCTTGACATCATTTTGCCATCGCGTGAACCCTTTGTGAGTCTGTGGTTTGCCCTGCGGGTCGGAAAGCCAAGTGGAGAGCAGCCAGCGCTGCAGATCCACATCCTGCTGAAAGTGGGGAGGAGACCCCATGCTCTCCTTAGCTTGCTTGGATGAGGTCCTCTCCAGGAAGCAGGAGCCACCACCAGACAAGTCCAAATTGTGAGTTCCTTTACATTTTTTCTATCCCACAATTGCCAAAGCTCTTCCTGCTTCAGTAGCTGTTGCAGAGTGTCTCTTCACTTAACAGCTCTTGAGCAACTGTTGCTTTTTTCTTTCCTTTCATGCCACAGCCCATTATTAAGCAACTTTTAAAATACATACATACATAGATCTATAATATATACATTCTTCAATGACTGGCTTGTACATTGATTGAAGAGTTAGAAGGGGACACGTGTCTGTGGGAGGTTTCGGTCTTATTATGGCCTGAGGAAAACAGTGTTACTTGATTTTCTTTTTGTTTTCTTTCTCTAGAAGGTGTACTTCTCTCCTTCTGATGCTTTGGATTTTTTTCTAGCAAACTCACATTTCTGGCATCCACACGTGTTAGTTTTTTCTCTGGAGAGAGAGTTTGTCCCAAATGCTGCTCCATCAGGGACATCGTTTGTTGGGCTGCTCAAGGTGGTGCCTGCCTGTTCAGGATGTGGAAAGGGCCATGCTGTTTGTGGAACAAGGGGTATGCCCAGAGTAAAGACACTGAATCCTCCTTCCAGCAGTGAGGTGGGAAGCACAGCAGCTGTGCTGTGCCACTGATCTGCTGTCATGGCTCTACAGAACGTCCTAAGTCAACCAGCTCTCCTGTGCTCAGTGTTGATGCAGTTATAATCTCTCTACTTCCAAACAGGTTTAAAGGTTTTGAAGATTTTAATATGTTGCTGCCAAAAAAAAAGCATTTGTGAAACGATTGAGCTGAATCATTTGGGCCATACATCATCCAGTGTGTGTTACATAGCAATTATGATGAAGGCAATTCGCTTTCCATTTAGTAACTCACACTTCTTCAGTGATACACCCCACGTTTTCCGTGACCACTAAGTTAAACCATTATAGGTACAATTTTCAGGACTAGACCTTTTCTCCCCACCTCAGACATATTAGCCATGCCATGATGTTGCAAACAGTTCCAGTCACCCAGAACTAGTTTACTAGTTACCCTGCCTAACCAAGTTCAATACATCTCCTAGGTCCTTTGCCTTCTAGATGTGTAGCTACCTCTTCCAATGTGATTACTGTTGGTTCCTGTTGTTTATTGTCCTAGAGCTCATTTTCTTTGAGCAATTGTCAACATTGCCTAACAGAAGCCTTTTCAGGAAGAGCAGCAAATCCTATGTCCTTTGTGTGCCCGTATTTCAAAATTTGGAGGTGTTGTTTAATCCTGTCTGTCCTTGAATGATGATCTCCATAGACCACTGAACATGTGCTCATTACGATTGTTAATTTATTTTACAAGTGTGATTTTCATCATGATCATGAGTTGATGGACCCACCCAGCATCCTAAATACACAATTTAATTTCTTTAGAGTTGTGCAGGCCTACAGTTCCCTTGGCTGTAGCTTAAAGACATTAAAGGCATTCAGATTGTTTTGTGCTAGATTAAGTATCTGCACGTGACATATCCCATTTTGCTCATTTGTTTGCTTGTTGCTAAACAGTGCAGAGTCCAGACCAGAATTTATAGTTGAGATAATGAAGTTTAGCCTTTTGTATGCCACTGCAAATAGTTGCAATAGTGTAGCTGGAAACAGCATATCTCCTGAACAATGGGTTGGTGCAATGGAACAGTAAAACAACCACATGTGCAGCTGCAATATTTCACCCTAGGGCTATTTCACAGGAATCGGTGTGAATAAATCTTCACCTCCAAGTTTCCAGAAGGAAATAACTTGCATTTTGTTGAAACATGAAGTGTGCCCAGTTCATTTAACTCCAAATATGTCCCATTGAGAGGTCACCTCTCAGATCTAATCTGCTTTCTAGGGAGTGCTTTGCTTGAGGACATATGCTTGACAGTATTTAGATAATTCAGCATTTAACCGAACTTATCAGAACTTGATCTAGTCAAAAAGAAAGAGGGATCTCATGATGACTGAGATCCCATTCCCTGGTTTCTGTTGTTTGTGCTGACAGAGTAAACTGCTGTCTGCATATTCTCTACAAAACAGCTGTTGATATTTTTTAAATGATATGAACTGCCTTGAGATTTATTGACAAAAAATGTGCTAGTTTCTGGTGACTGAGTAAACGCTTTTTTTTTGAGGTGCATGTTTCTAGTGTCATGGAAGAGTACTATAGTTTGGGTTTGCTGCTAGTCTGACTATCTGTGCAGGGCACAAAATTATTTACTTTTGTTTATTTTGAAAAAGCCATTTAGAAAAGAAGTCAAACCTAATGAGAGGAAGTAAAAGAAAGAATCAAGATATTCTTGGGATGGTTGCCCATGTATGGTTTATTAATTTAATGTTGAGAATTTTATCTTCATGATCAGCTGTGAACCTCATTTTGCATTTAGGGGGATTTTCTTCTCTGTAGTGTTTCTGCCTCCTCATTTATTTAAAATGTCACGAGCTGGTGATAAGGGCTGACAGTAGAAAACCACAAACCTTGGTGTCTGCTATCAAGGTGTTAGTGTTTTAGGACAATGAGATTGTTGAAACTAAGAGGAAAACAGTATTATGCAGATTTTCTCAGCAGACAGAGACTTAAAAGCTGTAAAATTTCACCAAAGGCAGATCAATGAAAATTTGCAAGGGCAAGCTGTTAAAATTGCAAAAGATATGAAGTATGGGTGTTGTGGTTTGGGCTGGATTGACCACTAAGACGAATTTCAGATGCTTTCTTTTACCTCTCTCCCCTTTTGAAAAGGAAGAGAAAATGAGAGGAAAAGAGAACTTATGGGCTGAAAAGAAACTAAAATATATTCCTGAAATATTATTAATAAAACAATAAAAAAAAGTTAATAAGAAAATAATATAATATGTACAATATATAAAAAAATGTATCAGGCTCCCAGCATGACGATCATGTCACCAGCAGGCACTGGGAAAGTCCCAGGCTGGACCCAGAGACAGACGGGAGCTGAAGTCAAGAATTGGATTCAGAAGCACACAGATTGGGATCAGAGGCAGGCAGACAAAGAGACAGAGTCCTCCTTGGACACCAGCCACTGAGGAAAGAGGCAGACCCTTTGATCTGTAAGCTTTTATACTGAGCATGACGCCCATGGGATGGAATACCCTGTTGGTCAGTTTTTGGGTCACCTCTCCAGTCTGCTCCTCTACGCTTTTCTGTTACCAACCCTCCAATGGGGCATATAACAAAGTTAGCTGAGCTTGATTGTTATAGCAATAAGTATAAGCAGGAGACTCTCTGCATATCATTCATTGGCATTAACTATAAACATCAGGTCTTAGCACTCTGGAAGTGGACATTGTATGAAAAATAAGCCGTTAATTTCAGAGAGTGAAGTTAGTTAGAAGAGACTTAACTGAAACGTAAAATTACTGAACATAAAATTGGTTTTGTTTTATCTCAAACCAGGACAGTGGGATAATGATTTATAGGCCACTTGGGAAGAGAAAAAGGAAAGTAGTTTTCTTTTGTAGCAGAAAGATCATATTTAACTGAAGGACTTGCTGAGGAGGAAGGGAACTAATTTCATGGGAGAAACAATTCCCTGGCATTGAGGAGAAGCCATGAGCGGTAAACCAATACCAGTTCTTCCACGTGATGGTTCTTCAGCTTTCTTGAGGCAAACTGCTATCTACTTCTTGTCCTTACCTTTCCCTCTCCCCTTTGTGTAACACTGGGGCTAAAGGAGGTGATGGAGGTGAGGGCAAAAGGTGTCAGTGGAGCCAATGGTGACTTGGTGGTGGGTCACTTGAGGATGTGGTAACCGGATGGTGTTGGTGCTTGGAGGACTTGTGTTACTGGGTGAGGGATTTGAAGAGTTATGAGAGGAGAGAGCTGGAAGGACACTGAATTTCAGGGGAGGGCTCTGTGTGAGGGAGTGAGATTTGGTCTCTGATGATAGGAGAGGTATTATACAGAAGAGGCCTGTCCTATCTAACATTTCTTCCTTACTATTCTTGCCTTCTTTCCTGGCATCCTTATTTCTGGCTAGGGAAACAAGAACAGCCAAAACGGGAGAGAGGACTCAGGGATATTGTATGGTTCTGTTGAATCCTCTGCAGAAGAAGGGCTGTAAGGTATCCTTCCCTACCTTGTCTCCAGGGAAAGAGAGGTGGGGAGCTACGCAGGAGGGAGAAGAGCTGCCAAGCCACAGCCACTTCTGCCCTTTTCCTGAAAGGTTTTCTCATTTCTGACAAAACACTGCTGGGTTTGAGAATAGTGACCCAATTCAAGAAAAGCTTGTAGAAATGTTTCAAGAGAGTTGCATGTCTTTACATACAGCCATGCATTTCCACTGATAGGTAAGGAATCACTAAGTGTATCTAGGAAATGCTGAATAGTAAAGTGTGTCTATTTGCTATCCCCTGAACAGTGAATGTGTAAGCAAAGTGTGATTTTGAATCTGTGGGCTCTGGAGAAGAAGGAGATTGAAAGCTAAGGGAATCATACACTGGGATGCTGGGGACATGCGTGGGCTGCTGTCTGTTCCACTGAGTGATGAGAGAGAGGATTGAGAAAGATCCTTGGAAATAAAAATGAGACATTGAAGGAAGAGAATACTTCAGCCTATAGGGTGGTGGTGGTCATTTGCCAATTGATTTTGTTTCCCTCTATTTTTTTTTAAGGGAGCAGATCTATTCTGTCAGACTAAAACACTGCATGCTGGTGAGACTCTAACCCAATGGGTGCTGTCAGCGTGATGCTCCCAGGTGGAGAATTCTTTGGATAGTTTTGGGACCAGAAAGCAGAAACCCACTCCAAGCTATCCCAGTCATTAATAGATTAGTGAATTCTTCAACCTGTTTGTTGTGTAGTGTAATGGATTTACTGGTAAGAAATCCTGGGACTAAAAGGATTGTGAAAAGTCCCATAACTAAACAGAGATGTCTTGGAGTGTTTTCTGTCTCTGTAGGTCATCTCTAACAGTGCTCTACCTACTAAGCAATAATTTTTGAGAAATTCTTCAAGATCTGAAACATTTAAAAAGCGCAATATTTTTTTTTATTGTGGGGAAACACATGTCCTAAGTAACCTTACGGGTTACACAGGCTGTACATTCTCCTCTATTATACTTTCAGGAGAAAGTACTGCCAGCTCCAGAAAAGTACAACTTAATATAAATTTGTTTTGCAGTTCCTGTTGCCTCCCTTTTTAATTATGGTGATGAGGAAGTGCTTTAGTTTCAATGGGACAACAAATTAAGAGATTCTTCCATCTCTTTGAAGGTATATACACACCTGGAATCTGTGGTTTAGCACAGGTTAAGGAGAGGCTCTGGGGCCTTGTTTATGCAGTAGAATTTCCTACTCATGCCACCAGTGGTTACTGGGTATAGCAAAGAGAGGAAACCCGCATGAACAAACCTCTTTCAACCTCTTTGCTCAAAGCAGATTTATTTACACTAAATTTTACCAGCTGGGGCTTAAGCACATGCGAACAATTCAGTGCTACCCGTGTTAACAAGTTATGGGAACTCTGAGAAAAGACCCTGGTGTAGGTGAGGGAATTTTCTGTTCACTATCCATATCATATCTTCAACACATGTAATGTTACTCTGGAATATCCCAGTCTTCAAAATTGAATAAAATGGGTGAATTCTTTGTAAATCGGTATTCTGCTTATAGTTGTGATAGAAATTATTGTCTATAGTTGTTGAAGATTTTTTTGTCAAATACAGAAATTATGCAGCTAGGTCAGGAACTGTTACCTTTTACCTTCCTTCCTCTCATGACTTGACACTGGAAAGACACAAAAGACAAATTTGGACTTTCTTTAATACTAGTGTCCAGAGATTCACATTATTCATATAAATTGATCTTGTACTGATTTTCTCTGCTTTTTTTCCAATCCCAGGGCAGGCTTTTCCATGTTCAGTAGCAGGCTTTCTCCTGTGAGTATCCTGAGGTGTGGTCTAGGTGTGTTCAAATCTAGCTTAGTCATCCATCCGTCACCTTGTCATTAGCATGGCGTCTGTATTTAATTGGGCTTCCTTCCTTCCTTCATCAGAAATCAGTTTTTATACACCATGAAAACTGCAGCCCATTATTAAAAGTTAGCTCTAAGTGAGATTCTTGGCTCTCATTTATACAAGAGGCAGTGAAAATAATATCTCAAGTACTCTTTCAGATGAGTGCTATACCTGAAGAACGAGTTATGTGTGAGTCTAGTATAGTGCCTCAAAGCTTTCTATTTTTCAAGCTTTAGTTTCAACTTGTTTAAGAGGGTGGGTTTTTTTTGTATTCTGTTGAGTCGCTTGATAGGTCATAATCATCAACAACTTTCTCTGGTTGCATCTTTGCCTCCCAGAAAATGTTGTTGAGTTAGTATTGTTGCAGTTAGTATTTCAATTGTGCTCAGAAACAGCATTGAGATCAGAACTCCATGTATTTTGTGGACAGTAAAGGTTGGTTCCTCCCCCAGAATACTTGTATTTTGAAGGGAAAGCAAGAGAAAATATTATCTTTTTTAGTTTTAGAAGTGGAGACATGAGATGCTGTGCTTGGGTGTCTGGGGCTCTTGGTGGACACCAAGTTGACCATAGGCCAGCAATAAGCTCTTGCAGGAAACACAACCAAGGACAACTTGAGCTGCATGAAGAAGAGCACTGCCAACAGGTGAAGGCAAGTGATCCTACCTCTCTACTCATCCTTGGTTTACGCATCTGGAGTGCTGCACCCAGTGCTGGCCTCCACCAGCCTCCCCAAGAAGGCTATGGGCATACTGGAGTGACTCCAGTAAAGTGCCACAAAGGTGATTGATGGATTGCAGCATGTAATGTATGAGGAGAGGCTGGGAAAGCTGGAACTGTTTAGCCCAGAGAAGAAAAGACCTGTGGGGATCTTACCAATGTGTACAAATACCTGATTTCTGATGGGAGGAGTAAATAGATAGCCTCTTCTCAGCGGTATCCAGTGACAGGCAAAGGGGCAATGAACACAAATTAAATTTGTGTTCATTAAAATACAAGAAATTCCATTTAAGTGTAGAGAAAACCTGTTTTAGTGTCAGTGTTGTCAAACACTGAAACAGGTTGCTCAGAGAGATTGTGGAGTCTGCATCATTGGAGGAAGTCAAAACCCAACTGGACACTGTCCTGAGCAACTCACTGTAGCTGACCCTGCTTTGAGCAAGGCGTTGCATTGCATGGTCTCCAGAGCTCCCTTCTTCAATTCTTCTGTCATTCTGTGCCCACCCACTTTCCCCAGCAGCCACAGGAGGTTATTGTAGTGAGTAGAGCTGAGCGCAAGACGGCAGGCTGTCTGATCTGACCTAGCTGAACTTGGCAGACGATCAGAGGGTCCTGTTCCCCACATCCCAGATCACAAGATAGTACGCAGGTCTAAAGATTTGCTCTATTTAACACCCACGTTTCTAGGCTTCCACCCCCTGTCCTCAGGCCATGCTTGTAACTGGGATCGCTGGCATGCAATGGCATCCCAGCCGCATTCCTTCTTCCTCGGGCACACAGCCCTGCGAGTGGCCTAGGAGTCGCTATCGCAGCTCTGGCTGCCAGCGGATTCCCCATGTGGGAGTGGATAGTCAGGCACATTTACAGCAGCACTTGCTAATGTAGCAAAACAGTGTTTTAAGCCCTGCACCTATCAGAATCATCACTGGCTTCACCTGGAGACAATCAAGCCCAGGCACGGATATGCAGGAGACAAGTAGACTAGGCGACAAAAACGCAGGTTGTCTCAGTGCATCAAGCCTTGTCCTCCTGCCTTAGTGGCAGCAATGCTATAGTTACTGGAAATTACATTCAGGGTATTTTTCTGTAGTTTAGTACTTCTGATGACTTCTCTTGTTCATAAAATAGCAGATTTGGGCAACTCAGATGTGTATGAATGTTTGCTATTAAGAAGCAAAAGGTTCAGTTTGAGGAAAATTGCTTTGAATCCAACCAGGGTGATCAGATAGTCATGAATAATAAAGTCACGTGTGAAACATATATTCAGCAAAGTTAGGTGTCCAGTAAAACTAGTTTCAACATTGTTTGCACTACCTAATCTCTAAAATTATAATGTGTGAGTCACAGCTCTTAGATGATCTTAACCTTTACTAGAGGATACCCTGCTTTGTGTTCAGCAGCATAAACAACTGAGCAAGGACCTGTGCAGATCTGGTGAATACAACAGGACCCTTTTGACTGTACTGTAAGTAATGCATTTTTTTTCTGTGGAAAAATTGTCAAACATTACATGCAGGACAACAGTTTCTGAATAATCAATTGAGAAATTACCATGTTTGTATTCAAGTTACAATTTAAGGCTTTTTGTATTGTTTTATTGTTTTGGTCTATAAGTCTTCTGTGAGATAGGCATGTTTGTATAGCATAACTCTCTTTGGAGAACTGCATGTCTAAATGTTTTAGAGAGTTAAATGAGGTAAATGGTTGATAATAACAAAAGTAGGGCATGAAATGAAAGGGAAGTGGGGGCTTAAGGATTGCTCTCTAAAGCTTCTAGAGAGTTTGGGAAAAAAGAAACTGTGAATAGAGGTAAAGGCTGAAAGAGTTAGAGTGATGGTGGAGCAAGTCACAAACAAATCAGAGCTCAAATTTAAATGTGTTCTGCATATAAAACTGAACTCTCTGAAAGTGGTTTGTCATGGGGCTCAGGCCCTCTGTAGCAATAGTAGTATTGCTATAACCACACTATTCAAAGGATCTGAATTAAGGAATATTTGTAACATGTATTATTAAAGCAGAGATCAACATTCTGAGTTCACTGAATTTTGGAGAACCAAGACACCGGGAAGTAGACATCACAAATGTAGGGTCATGCTAGGAGCTAATAAGGATCCAATGATTTTGCAAAGCATGAGAGTCTGAATATCATTTCTCATTGCAAGTCAGAAACCTAAAGTATTATTCCCCTTTGAAAATCCTTGCATTTTCCTCTGGAGAGTACTTTATTTTATAAAAGATTGTGTAGGTAAAGTGATCATGTACTTCAGAAGGATGTTCTGGATTTCCAGATATTCCACATATTTACTTCCTTCTGTCTGTTGACAAAAGTTGTTGAACCAAGTGTGTCACAGGTAGTATTAATTTCTAGAGTTAAAGGTATTGCCACAGGTGTGGAATGGATGGTTTCCATGTTACTCTGAAAAAGTTTTCATGTTCCATTGGTATCTTTTAGTATCTTTATTCCTCCAGAATTCACTCATTCATCTTCACATTTTACCATCACAGGCATATCTGCCCAAATCACTCTTTGCTATCTTTCTGATGATGAACACAACAATTGTTCTAGAGTTTCCTCTGATTATTTTTTTATTATTCTCAGATGATTTGGTTCAGTCACTCAGCTGGACATGCCTTTGCGTGAAGCTGGCACGCTTGTTTCCACTTGTTGTTCTGTGTTGCCTTTCTTAAAAAGGAACACCATATCTCCAAAGCCTTGATAACTTCCTAATTGTTCAAAGCGTATTTCTCGCTTTTGTTAGCTAGCGAGAGCTAGCCACATATGGAAAACCACTCTTTTTCCATATGTGGAAGGTTGTTTGTTTTTTTTTTTTAAATGGTGCTCAATTGTTTGAGCTTTATGTAATTGCTGTAAATATTCATCATTTACTCATTAACAAGCACATTTACTTTCTCTCTGATGCCTGCCTATATGTTTACATGCAGCCTGTTCAAAAACCATATATTTTAATTCTCACAGTGGAGGAATATTGTGCCTTTCTTCTGCTTTGATTTTTCATCTTTCTAAATTTAACTGACTAGCCTTGACTGGCTCCCTTACTTTCTGTTCTCCAGACCTGTACTTTTGATTTACAGCTTTTTATCACTTAAAGCCACACTGAACACAGAACACTGGAAACAAAACAGTTTCAAAGGAATTGTAGCCTAACCTTAATGAGGGAATCTTTGGTATTACTTCATCCCTCTTTTACTTTAATTTTTATTCTTTCATAACTTCTTCATTAGATTGCGTAATTTTCCAGAACCTACTTCCTTGAAATAGAAAGCTGGTATCTCTGAATTCAAATGGTTTGGAATCACTGGTACTAAGCCTGCTCTCTATATTGAAGGGATTGACTTATTGCTAAGCACAAGTTAAAAAAATTTGTAAGCCAAATGTAATTTTTCTTTTGTTCTTTTACAGAGTTATAGAAACATGAAGATGTTGTTTTTCCTGTGTCTTTTAATTGTTGGGATTCATTCCAACAGTCATTGCTATGAACCTGATCGCCAAGGTGTAAGAAACCAAAATCAAAGAGGCCAAGGAAACCAAAACATGCTACAGCAGTCTGTAGGGAACAGTGTTTGTCGTTTTGCATGTTGTTTCTTCAAAGAGATCGCTTCTGGTGAAAACAGTGGGAATGTTTTCTTCTCTCCATTGAGCATCTCTACTGCCTTTGCAATGCTGACTCTGGGTGCCAGATCAGATACTCTGACACAGATTCTTAGGGTCCTTAGCTTTAACCCACGCGAGATTTCTGAAAATGAAATACACGAAGGTTATCGTCAACTCATGCAAATGGTAAACAGAAAGAATGCGGGGTTACAGCTGAATATGGGAAATGTCCTGTTTGTGCTTGACCAACTGAAGCCACAAGATAAATTTTTAAGTAATCTCAGAAACTTCTTTGAAGGAGAAGCTTATCCTATGAACTTCAAGAGGGCTAATCAAGCCCAGGTAAAGATCAACGAATATGTAGCAGAAAGAACCAATGGGAAAATCAAGGACCTCATAAATAACCTTGATCCACTTACTGAAATTCTCCTTATTAGCTATATTTATTTTAACGGTAAGATATGCATATAATATTCTCCTACTTCATACATTACTTCCTCAGGTCTGTCCTGGAATTCATCACTTTTTTTTTTTTTTTTTTCAATATGGTTTTGCAGGTGGACTCATACCTTGTTTTCCTTTTGGTCCTCACTTAATTATAAACAAAGCTGTTGGAAGTTGTGTTCTGGAAATTAACTGATGATAATTCCTAGCAAAATTTATGGCAAATTGTCTTATATCTTTTAATATACACATTTCTTTCCTGCTGAAGTGAAATTTACTTTCAGGAAGGCATCTCTATTCAGTAAAGCGTCTAGTCCTATACAATCAAGTGGGATTTAAGCACTTTCTTAAATGCCTTGATGGCTAGGAATTCATTTGAAGTCCACTTCAGCTGTTTTTTAATTTTTTAGTGTGTTCAGGGTTAAATTCAAAGAATGCTGTTAAAGTAAAACTTAACATCTTACCTAGAAGGAAATACATTTACTCGATAGTTTTGCTGTTACTGAGTAGTATCCAAAGCTAAACATTTAACAGTAGCTTTAGTTTCACATTCATGTTCTCCTTTTCTTTTTTAACTATGCCTTTACTGATAGTTCAGCTGTAGTCCTTATGTGTCTAGAGGCATAGGTTTTCAACCTTTTTTTTTTTGATTTGCAGATTCTAATATTTTCCAGTGAAGAGATGAACCCACCAGTATCAAATACAAGCCTAATGACAATAAGCTTGTTTTTCTTAATTAATTTGTGCAGTCTGCTTAGATGCAGTCTACAGATCTTCCCAGAGCTTTGCAGACTGCTGATCTAATGAGAAGAAAAGGAGCAAGGCTGTAAGACTCAGTCAGTGGTCTAACATAAGATAATGTGTCTTCTTTCAAACCTTGTCTTTCTTACTCATTTTATTGGATTCTAAAAACAAAGCAATTATACTCAGAAAAATAATATTCTGTAATTTATCTGATAAAAATATCATTAAGCTTTTCAATTGAAACAGAGAAGACATATTAGAAATGCTATTCTTTTAAAAGAAATGTAATTCTTTTAAAACTATTAACCTGGATGTTCCCACTCTCCTCCCCAATATGAGGCTTCCCCTGAAAGTAATTCAAAACCATATTTTTGTTTTGCTTTTCCTCTTTGTCTCTGCTCCTAGTGTTAATCTCTGAAGATCTGGACAGATAAATGAAGCTATTTGGAATACAGATGTTGATGTTTCTTAATTCTCTTGAACATACACTTTGTCTCAAATGTTTTCAAGATAAGCGTTTGTTTAGCATCAGGCAGGTGTTTCAAATCAGGCAAAAAAGCTGCTGATTTTTCTTTTACTGAAAGGTGTTTGAAGGAGGAGCAATAGATTTAATAGCACACAGGGGACAAAAGCCTGAGAAACTTTGTATTAACGATAACTTTGTATCACAGATAACTTTTACATGTTCTAAAAATAAGTTTTGTTTAAAATTAGATATTCATTCCTATTGTTGAAATAATTTCCCAGCTCCTCCAGAGATGGTGGAGATTCAGTTTTTGCTCTTCAGTTTTGAAGAAAATAGATTAAAGAATAGTATTAATATCAACAATAAGGACTTTTATCTTGAAATTGAGAGTAGTTTAATGCTAATTGATGTAGAGGCTAGGATTCATCTGGAGAGTATCTCTGAAGCTCAGATACCTCTATAACAAGTCCATGCTTCTAGGCTCTTCTCCAGTCTCTGTGCATTACAACCTTCCACAGTACTGGTGATTCTCCTCCCAGTTTTTGTGGTGTTAGCGTAGTGTAGAAGTCCTTCCCTAAGGGACAAAAGACTGGCAATATTTTCCAGGCTCTCAGCCAGTGGGCATGCTATTCCATTACAGTACACCAGTCCCTTATCATGGCCTAGCCGAGCTGGTCACCACAAAGTATCATACTTGAACACTGTGAAGCATCTGAGAAAGGTGCCATCCCTAGAAGGTATCCTCCTAAGAGGGAAAAGAGCATAGGGGAAAGACTTCCTTTGAAACAGGACAAAAGGGTTAATGAATATCATCTCCGTCTGATCTGTGTGCTAAATCCTAGTATCTTACTCTGTTATTAATCATGCAAAGCCCTTTCCAAAATCAGGGGGTCTTTTCCCGGAGTTGAGCACTAGATAAAGGTTGTTTGAGCATTTCAGGAGTTGTGCCATTCATGTTTCTGTGATTCAGTCTGCTTTTTTTTTTTTTTTTCCTTAAGCATATCAACGCAGAAGTCCTGCCAGTTACATATCTGATGATAGAAGTGACTGTTAATTAAGAAACATAAAAGTAGCAACTTTTGCCATCTTCAGAGTATTGGCAGTTGTCCCCAAATTTATATTTTCAGAGCCTAAGACATGCACTAAGTCTCATTTCACTCCTTCCAAATACTAAATATGTGCCATTTATGTCTATTTCACAGATGATGGAAACAGCAGAGGATGATTATTTCATTTGTACCAAGTTGCCTAGTAATCATTGTTCAAATAGAAATCAGAAGTCAAAAGGGATTGTATGTTGTTTCATAGTTTTCTTGATGGCACTTGTTTTACTTAGTGCTGTGGCTCTACTTTTGCCCACTAAATTTGATAAAAAAAAAGTAGATTTGTTCTAGAAGACAAAATTTACTACAGAGCAATATCTCTTTATTTAAAAAAAAAAACAAAACAAAACACACCCTCACCCCCCAACTTTTCCCCTTTTTAAAAATCTGCTCCATGGATAAGGCAGGTATCTGGAATTTGGTTTAGCCATTCCTCTCTACTGAGGATAAGAATCTTTCAGAGTTTCACTGTATATGGTTTGTTTCACTATGACTAACCAAGGAACCTTTGGAAATTTAATATTGTGAATAAGACAGCACAAAAGGTTTCTGTTGTTGTTGTTTTGGTTTGGTTTTTAACCCAGCAGTCTGGTAGAATTAAGTTCTTCATGAATTTATTTGCCATCAACTAAAGTGGCATACAAAGCCCTTCTCTCTGCTAGTAAACTGAATCCCTTCATTCCTCTGGAGAATTCATCCCTTGTCACTCTTCACAAGTCTATTTTGGTGTGAGAATAATGAAAGGAGAGAATCTCTTTTCTTCTGAGCTCATTTTAGGACTGCATCATGAAGGCTTTATAGACTCCCTAAAAATGTTCTCATGGAGGAAAAGTGCACACTAGAACACTTGGTATCTCGTCTAAAGGAAGGATATTGTGGCCTACTGTAAGATCTGAGGGAGTTTTTTACATCACACTCTACCTATTGTGTCTTGCTATTGAATTATTCTGAGTATTCAGTAAGATTAAGTGCTCATTGCAAACTGGTTTGTATTTGAAGCTGATCCAGCTGTACCAGTTTCTGTCATCTATGAATGTGTCCTATCGTAATATATATCCTATGGTTTCATGTCCTCAATATCCTATAACTCTGTCTCTTATGTTTTAAGCTGAATGGGAAAAACCTTTCGATCCAAAATACACTAAAAGGAGCAAATTCTTCGTGGATGGTAACAAGGCTGTTGAAGTCCCGATGATGTTTGGAATGGGCCTGTTCAAGCATGGCTATGATGAACAGCTGTCTTCTACTGTGGTGCAAATGGATTACAAAGGAGGTGCTTCGGCATTTTTTATTCTGCCTGATCAAGGAAGAATGAGGAAGCTAGAGAAAAGATTGTCGTGTGAACGTATGTCAAGGTGGAAGACATTAGTCTCAAAAAGGTATAATTCTGCAGTTCTTGTTTCAGAAGGTAGACAAGGAGACACATCAGTTTTCAGTCTGCTGGGCTATGACACAGAATCAGGATAATATTTTTCGTTCTGTATTAATCTACAGAATTCCCACTGACCAAAGTTGAAACCTGGCTATCTGATGTACCTGTGTTTTCACATGCAGTACTGCACAAAGTGAAAGCCTTCTCAGCTATAGGACTTCTGCCGTTTCTGCATTTCATTTCCCATCTTCAACTCTCCATAGACCCCAGTTTTCTATCTTAAGACCCCTTCTCACTTTGTAGGGAGAGGTCTTCTGCCTGCTCCTATTTACAAGTAAATTCCTACCACTTTCCTTCAGCCTTTTTTCTTGTCTCTTGCTCCCTTTCTGCCAATTACAGTTACCAATAATTGCACATTTAATGCTGAAATAGCAACTTTCATTTGGCAGTTGCGAGGAACAAAGCTCAATGATAAGGGTATAGGGCAACTGGCACATTGCAGAGACACTATGTTCAGGCTCTCTGAAGACTTGGGAAGGCAAAATTGGAATAAGCCACACTTGCTTCAAGGTAACTTTGAGACTAGAAGGCAGAAAGATTAGATGCTTTATAAAAACAACTTTTGACTCCTTTCACTTAGTGTCACATAGTAGTAAGTAGCCTTTGATGGGACAAAATAGGCACAACATGTTTATAGAATCAAGCCCTTGTGTTTACTCATGAATGACCTTCATAAATACGTATTTAAAAACTGTATTTTAGATGATTAATTCTCAAGACGAAAATGACATTCTGATACAGAAAACAAACCCATGTCACGCTCTTAACTCTGATTCACTGTTAAATCTTATCAATTTTTTTTTTATTTATTTTAAAAAAGACAGAAAAAAGGTTATGTTACTCTCTGTACACCTTCACAGTTTTTTCACTGTGGAGATTTATATTTTCTCTTTCCATCCTCTCCCTCCTCCCCAAACTGGAATAATCTACCTAAAAGCCATGAAAAGGAGATGTAAATCTTATAATATAAAAAGGCATCACTGTCAAAGATAGGCTTGTTTCATGCAGCTCCCCATTTTTCACTATGACGGTTCTTTCCTGCAAAATACTAAAAGAAACGCCTCCTTTTGCCTCTAGTTTTCAAAGCAGCTGACTGCCTTTGCAATTTGGAGTCTCTGGAATGTCTTAAAAAATGACCTTCATGTAGGATCTTCATGTAGGATATGGAGTGGTTTAAGGACTGTGGGCAACCTTTTTCTGTCCCTGTTTCTCTGTCTTTAAAATTCCATTGACACAAGTCGTAGAAGCGTTGCGAGGAGCGTTTTTCATTACTGTTAGCTGTTGAACAAGAGATAGCACCAAAGTATTGCCAGTAGAGGCAGCTGAGATCTATTTAATGGCTGAACTGTGGAGAAAGCATCACTTTCTCTTCTTCTGCCTGGTCACATTGTTGCTGAGTGCCCACAGCTTTCCCTTTCCTGCATGTTGAAAGCAAGTGGGGGCTTGTGAATGAGTGCCTTGATGTAATAGTAAGACAGATGATTCAATGGTAGTTGCATCCTCTCTTGACACAGGAAACTGCACAGTCAGAAATTAGGCAGAAGTAAGAGATCAGCAACCTGTTATCAACCCACTAGCACTCTCATTTTTGGGTACCTGCCAGACTTGGCATTAGATGCTGTGCTACGCTGGAGGTATGCGCCCTTTCCTTCCCCCTTGTCAACTAGGTGACTAGCTCTTTGGCCAGCTTCATGAAGTGTTCCACATCTCCCTGACCTGGAACCCTGGATGGTTGTCCTGGTTTCTCACCAGAAAACAGTACATGCTGTCAGCATTATCACTAATCTCTGTCTCATTATGCTGCTTCTGTCTGTAGATGTCGGTTTTAACCTTTGAAAAGGAATTGTTAAATCCTTACTGAAGGAGCAAGAAGAAATGAGTCAGAAATAGGGGGCGTTGATGAATTTATGGAAAGCAGCAAACTAGTTACTTCCATCCTCCCCTTCCCAAAAAAAATTAAAAATTGAATTATTCAGACATTGGACTTAGAAAAAGAATTATCTATTGAATAACTATATTCTGTCAATATGCTTTTGTTTTTTTGTCATCCATACAATCACCCCCACATATTTTCCTGTTCCTTTGGTATATCCTTTTGTTTCTTCTGTCCTGATTTATATGACAAACACACAAGGCCAACATTGTTTTTTCAAAAGTGAACTGGGATGTGCTGGACTTTATGTGCCCAGCCTGAGACACCTAAAAGAATCCCTTTTCCGCAAGGTGAATCCTCTGTATCCTTAGAAAAGGGGCATGATGAAGGTGCTTCCAGCACAATGCACAAAATATCACTAACTTCTGAAAATGTCAGATGAAGATCCCTAGGGAGGTAGAGCTGGACTGTTGTGCTGAATGATCATTGGGTCAATCTCCCTGATCATGTGTTGGCTTACTGCAGACTGTGAGCCAGCAACCTACAGCCCTGTCCTCTCAACCAGTCTTCTAACATTGTTATAAATGTTTTCTTCTCCCAAAATTAATGTCATCATCCATCTCCCAGGTAGGCTAGAGAGAGTCTGCAAGTGAACTGTCTTTAGGGAGAACGAGAAATGAGTTTGTATTTCAGAAGTCTGCATTAATACTGTGATATCTGATCAAAAGTTTCACCATATTCTTGCACTTCTTTCCTGACAGCTCAGCAAATGTGTATATTCCGAAATTCACTCTTTATGGGACATACAACCTAAAAAACGTATTATATAAAATGGGCATCATGGATGTATTCACTGATAAGGCTGACCTGTCTGGGATCACTGGGCAGCCCCAGCACAGAGTTTCCCAGGTAAGTCATATTCCTTGTTTTATGGGCTCATGGCTACTGATACTCACATCACTTTCTTTACAACTATTCATGATTCAAAACTTATGTAAATAGGCTTTGCTTCACATGAAGAGGCAGCTGTTGACATAGAGAGCATTTTGCCTATGTTACTTGCGCTGTCAGTGCAATTGAGTTGAAGCAGGTTAAAAGTCTGTAATTTTTTAATCTAGGAGGCCTTTTTGATGTGTGTAGAGCAACCTTATAAAACAGACATGAGCAAATCATTGCCTATCCACACCTTGGTACCTTCCTGTGGTGTGTTATTACAGTCATTACACTGCTGCTTCTGTTTGTGTCTACCTTCTTTAACCTGCCTCTGGGCAAGTAAGGAGCTGTGGGATGTATCGCTGCTTGTGTTTATTGGAGGGGAGGGGAGAGGAGAAACACTTCTAGCCTTTAAACTATTTGGGGGAAAGAAAAATGCAGTTATGAAAAACATTTGGCTTCAAGCCTGTGAGCAATGACTCTTGTTAGTGCTAGGCCCAGGCAGAATCTACAGGTAAATCCTACTTCAATAAACCTAGCATTTAAAGCTGACAGTCAGTGCAAATTTCATTTTCTAATTTGAACAAACAATGGCTCTCATGACCTCAGGTGGAAGTTAGTGAATTTGAGTCTGTGAACATCTTGATTTTGCCAAGTAAACTTACGTGATTCTCTGCTCTAGCCTTCCATTTCTGACTCTTCTCTGCTCCCTTTTCCAAGACATTAAGGATCATGGGCAGCACAATTTCAGGATGCTATTCATTGTGCTAATCTGTGTGTTAATTCTTCAGCTATATGACCTTCTAATAGACAGTTAAATACGGTCTTTGTCTCTTAACCTTTAGTCTAGTTCCACAGATCTGCATGAGTGGGAACAGGGAATAAGAAAAGAAATAAAGGAAATGTTTTCACCAGTAGGGATGTGCCCTTCCATCAGCAATGAACTTTTACTCTCTGGGGCTGGGAAAGCTATGCTGCATGTAGCTTGCTGATTTTATTTTTTTTTCCTGTCCATGTGCAATGGACTCACACCTGTCCATCTGATGTTTGTTTCTTACCAATAACAGCTTCAGGGCTTTTTAGCTCAAGTGCTTATTTAGGTGACTAGTTTTATAACCCTTTGACTTGTAACATGTCTGCTTCTTCACAGGCTATTCATAAGGCTGTGGTAAAGGTGGATGAGACTGGCACCGAAGCAGCAGCTGCCACAGGCATGGAAATAGTGCCTATGTCTGTTCCGGTTACCATCACATTCAACAGGCCCTTCCTAATGGTCATAACTATGGAGAACAATATACTCTTCATGGGAAAAATTGTGAACCCTCTGAGAAAAGATTAAGCTGATGTACATGTGAGGTACGCGGTGATCACACTGTTGAATCAAGTGTTTGACCTGATGAGTATGGCATGGCTACGGAGGGCTCTCCGCCTCTTACCTGATGTTCATTGTTTTTTGTAGATGAGACTCGTCATCAATTTAAATTGTCATAGTTGCATGTTTGTTTGGGCCTTGGTTTTTTTTTGTTTTTTTTTTTTAAGGTTGCATTCAGGCAGAAGCGTCATTAGATCTGGGACAAAACAGGCCTGTGTGATACTGATAGCACAGATACATCTTCTAGCAGGAAAGATGAGGAGCATGTGGGTGGAAAGGGTTGTGTAAGCCTGCTTCTTCCCTCACATCTGCCTTCTCACCTTTTTTTGCGTTGACTGACAAATGGATACAAGCTATGGCACTTTCCTACTTGTGCCCATTTTCCTACCAACATGAAGTTTATATCTAGCATAGATCTTGATATGCATAATGCTTATTACCTTGCATAGTACCATTGTTGTCCAGTGAGTCTGTTACATCCTTGCCTTTCAGCTGTTGTCCCAGCTAGGCTGCTGCAAAGGGGTCACAGAGAAGGTGTGTTTTTCCCCTGCAGATATATACTGGTCTGCCCACTCTTTCTGTGAGAGTTTACAGTCCAGACTCATACCAGGGCAAAAGTTAGAGGGTCTAAGATTTGGCTCTAAGACAAGAAAGTAGATCAGATCTCTGCAGTTTAGTACCCTGGAGCCAACCTTTATGAATCAGATATACAGCTCAGTGCAGCCAGAAAACTACTTCTAACCTGTGCCTGCACCTAAACCAGCTTCTAGAAGCCCCCAGGCAGCAGGGAACACAAGCCACCTCCCGCTGGTGCCAGTGCCTGTACCACTACCATCTGGCCCTGGGAGATTACCCATTGTAGTAAGCGCCATTCCAGTATTGTTTGTAGGATCAAGCACCCTACCGGTAACACCGATACCCCATAAGTGACACTTACCATGTCTCTTGACATAACCCCTTCTGTTCCCAGACTGTCCAGTAATACAACATTGGTACTCTGTTTCTCCTCTGCTTCATGGTTAGTATAGCCACAATATTATAAGGATCTGTTTTCACTATTAAGATGCACAATACTAAAAGTTACATTCATAATGCACATGCTTATTTATTTTTTCTTTTTTACTTTCCTACCTATTTTTTCCTCTCTTTTTCACAACATCTATAATTATTTTATTTCTTTCCTCATGCTCATGGTATATATCTGAACTCTGGTTGCAGGAGGGGTAAATTATTGACTAAAATGGGTTCGTCTGTTAATAGGTATTAAGCATTAACACCAGTCTTTGTACAGCCTTGAAATATGCAGACAAATGTACTATGGTAGAACAACAATGAATAAACATGACATTAAAAAGTTTCTAATTTTGCTATTTTATTTCAGTAATTCTAAGTCTTAAGTATGGTTCAAGTAGGTTTTTTTGACCAGTGTCAACAAAAAGTTATTAATATACTGCCCAGATATATATTAGATCAGCATGGTAATGTTAGTAATGAGCTTCAGAAAGCCCTCTGCCTTTGGCTGGAGCAGTAAAAGCCTATCCAGCACAGTGTGGTATCCCTATTAGGAGGAGAGCTTGCTGTGAAGGTTCAACATTTCTTTGATGCAGAGATATTTATTTCAAAGGCTATAGTCAGCACGCTGCTTCTACTCTATCAAGTGTGTAGCTTCATGTGTGTCTCATCTCTGTTCTAAAGGGCTCTCTCGACTCCCTCTAATAGCTATGTAACCAGTCTTGGCATGTGTTTTGAGCTGTGGTTCCTGATATTCCATAAACAAGATATGGACCACCTAGATCATACATTTTTTAATAGATTATGACAGGAAAACAAGAAAAGTGCTTAGGAGCTATAAGCTTTCTGTAGAGGACCCCACTTCCAAGTTAAAATCACAGTGAAGAAAGACTCCTCTGTGTGGCATTCAAATCAGGCAATAAGTAAGAATAAATTTAGTATTTCCCAAACTGAAAACTAGATCTACTCATCATGTTTTCATTTGTCTTTGTCTACATCGCTGGAGCCACAGCAAATCTTGACAGAAGTTATTTTTCTACAGGTTTTTACAGATGTTTGTAGTTTATATTGATCTAGAGGTACTGCAGATCTTGCTAGGTCATAAGCAGTTTTCTGACCTAACCAGATCTTGCAGCTTGCTTTCCTGTAAACATGTATAACAATGCTTTTAGATGTAAATCCAAAAAAAAACTAAGTTAAAAAGAAGAAAAAATAGGCATATCTACACAGCAAAGTAAATTAGGATTATGAGGAAAAACTTCAGAAAATAGAAGTCATAATCAAATTGGGGAATGCTCCCCACTAAAAAGAACAAACCCACAACATTACATCTAAAACTATAATAAGAAAGGACAAGGACAACTGTGAGGAAACAAAAAATTGCAGAAGTCATCACATATAATAATATATTCTTTTTTCAAAGATATCAGAAACCTGCCAGAGAGCCTGAGGGGCCAGTAGATGTTCAAAGTGTAAAAGAAATATTCAAAGGAGGTACTGGGAAAACAGAAAAGCTCAATCCACTGCACACGTTCTTCCCTTGCAGTGCTTGAGCCTGAGCACCTATTTCAAGTTCAACTAACAGTAGAAGAGATTTAGAAAAAAAAAATCAAAGAACAACAAATTGCCAGGATTGTTTAGGATGCATGCAAGAGCTCTTAGCTGTCTCAAGAAGAAAAATGTTAAGCTTTCCACTGCTTCCAATGCATCATTTAGACTGGTCTTTCTGTAACAGAGTAATAAGAAGTGACAAATGTGACAGAAATTTTAAAAAAACAAAAGATGCAAGTGAGCATGCAGTGAATTGCAGAACAGTTAGTCCAACTGTTGGGAACAGTAGAATTTGCAGTTGTATGGATAAATAGGACAAAATATTGAAAAACTAACATGATTTCCATAGAATCATGAAATTGTTTATGTTGGAAAAGAACTTTAAGATCATCAAGTCCAACCATCAACCTAACACTGCCAAGTTCACCACTAATCATAGAGTCATAGAATCATTTCAGCTGGAGGAGAACTTTAAGATCATCAAGTCCAATTGTTAACCTAGCACTGCCAAGTTACCACTAAACCATGTCCCTGAGCACCACATCTACAGGTCTTTTAAATACCTCCAGGGATGGTGACTCAACCACTTCTCTGGGCAGCCTGCTCCCATGCTTGATAACCCTTCAGTGAATAAAATTTTCTGAATATCCAATCTGAAACTCCCTTAGTGAAACTTGAGGCCATTTCCTCTTGTATTATTGCCTGTTACATGGGAGAAAAGACTCACCCCCAACTCACTACAACCTCCTTTCAGGTGATTGTAGAGAGCAATAAGGTCTCCCCTGAGCATCTTATTCATCAGACTAAACAATCCCATTTCCCTCAGCCGCTTCTCATAAGGCTTGTTATCCAGACCCCTCACCAGCTTTATTGCCCTTCTCTGAACATGCTCCAGCACCTCCCGCAGTGAGAGACCTAAAACTGAATGCAGTACTCAAGGTGGGGTCTCATCAGTGCTGAGTACAGGGGGACAATCACTTCCTTAGTCCTGCTGGGCACACTCTTTCCAATACAAGCCAGGATGCTCCTGGCCTTCTTGGCCACCTTGACACACTGCTGGCTCATATTCATCTGGCTGTTTACCAACACCTCCAGGTTCTTTTGCACCCGGCAGCTTTCCAGCCACTCTGCCCCAAGCCTGTAGCACTGCATGGGGTTGTTGTGACCCAAGTGCAGGACCTAGCACTTAGCCTTGTTGAACCTCATCCCATTGGCCTGCACCCATCAATTCAGCCTGTCCAGATACCTCTGTAGAGCCATTCTACCCTCAGGCAGATCAACACTCATGCCCAACTTGGTGCCATCTGCAAACTTACTGAGGGTGCATTTGATCCCCTCATCCAGATTGTTGATAAAGATTTAACAGAGAAGAGGCCCAAACCCTGAGCCTTCAGGAACACCTCTTGTGACTGGCTGCCAACTGGATTTAACTCTATTCACCACAATTCTTTGGTCCCAGCCATCTAGCCAGTAGATCACCCAGCTAAGCATGTGCCCATCCAAACCATGAGCAGCCAGTTTCTCCAGGAGAATGCCATGGGAAATAGCATCCTAAGCTGTCCTGAAGTCTAGTTAGACAACATCCACAGCCTCATCCACTAAGCGGGCCATCTTGTCATAGAAGGAGATGAGGTTAGTCAAGCAGAACCTGCCTTTAATAAACCTGTGCTGACTGGGCCCAATCACCTGGTTGTCCTGTATGTGCCGCACAATAGCCACCAAGTGATTTGCTCCATAACCTTTATAGGCACCAAGGTCAGACTGACAGGCCTGTAGTTCCCTGGATCTTCCTTGTGGTCTTTCTCGTAGATGGGTGTCATATTTGCTACCTTCCAGTCAACTGGGACCTCCCCGGTTACCCAGGACTGCTATTAAATGATGGAAAGTGGCTTGGTGAGCACTTCTGCCAGCTCCCTCAGTACCTTTGTGTGGATCACATCTGGCCCCATAGACCTGTGTGCGTCTAAGTGATGTGGCAGGTCACTCACCATTTCCTCTTGGATTATGGGTGGGGAGATTAATTCTGCTTCCCGTCCCTGTCTTCTAGGTCAGGGAGCTGGGTACCCAGAAAAGAACTGGTCTTACTATTAAAGACTGAGGCAAAGAAGGCATTAAGTACCTCAGCCTTTTCCTCATCCTTGGTCACTATGTTTTCCCCTCGCATCCAATAAAGGATGGAGATTCTCCGTAGTCCTCCTTTGGTTGTTGGTGTATGTATAGAAACATTTTTTATTGTCTTTTATAGCAGTAACCAGAATTCTTTCCCAAAGAAATCTTTGAAAGAGTTGACGTGTGTGGATTACAATGGTTTGATCGCTATATGTCCAATAGTTTAGAAAAAAGATAAGACTCCTCAATGAAGGATCTCAAAAAAACCCCAAGATAGGAAGGGGAAGACCCTTTATGAGAAATAAGTTCAGGCAGGTGTTATTCAGAGAAGTCAGAGATCATGTGGGACTTTAATGAATTGTGAGGTGACACATTTTGTTGTTAGTGCCATCTTGTTCAGGGGTAGGGGTCTCACAGGACTCAGTGACTGCCTGATAAATTGGTGCAGTGGTCTCTTGAGTTAGGCATTGCCACTCAGGACAGAGATTTTACAATGATGCTGAATATGTCATCTCCATGCTCAGTGCTGGTGAAAAAGTAAAGCAAGAAGTGGGAGATACAAAGAAAGGAAGAAAGGAAACATCAGTGTGCCTCTGTGCCATTTTATATGGCTTGTAAAGTTATTTGTACATATGCTGTGTATGTATGGGCTTAACTCAGAGACGAAGTCTAAGTGTTTATTTCCTTTTGCTGTGCCTGAGGGTGTCTAAGACAACAGTAGTTTGCAGTTTTGATTCTTTTTACAATCATTGTTCATATTTTTTACAGTCACATGATTGCCTTGCTATTTACCAGTGTGTCTTCAAAAAGACTCTAATCAGATCTATCATGTCTCTTATTTAATGTTTCTGGGTTTTGTTCTTTATTTCTCTGTCAAACATATATAATATATATATTACTGGGAACATCTCCTATTTCCAATGGGAAAACTATTTTTTTCCCATCTGATTCATACCAAACTTTCCCATTTACAATTTATTTTTTTAATATGAATTAGCTCTCAGTATACCCATTCTAAACTATTTCTCCTCTAGATCTATGACTTTACAGTATATGACAAATCTATTTTTAGTTCATGAAAAAAGGCAAATGAGAATAAAAATCTGAGTGGCAAAATAACAACTTCCTCATTGTTTAGGTACCCTACAGCTAGTGCAGAAGTTTTTTCCATCCTGACTTAAAGAAATAAGTGCTTGATCTAAACTTTATTGTAAAGAATTTCTTTCCAGTCAGTCATTTTCTACAACAGCCTTTAGATAGCACCCATAGTCCCATATTGGTATTATCTTCACATCCAATAAATGACATTTCTTTCCCAAGGTGTGACACAAATTTAAAATCTCAACAATTTTCCTGATAGTCCATTTTATTGGTAAACAATAGAAAAGTTCATCTCTTGATAGCATCTTATAAGATAAAAGTTAGTCTGGAACATTTTCATCATTTCTTTTTGAAAATGTTGACAAAGCAAACGAATTCCTGAAAATGTTCTGATTTCTCTGACTCTACTTTCTTACATGAAAATTTCTCCCTTAGACAAATTCCAAGAGGTTTTTCTGAGAAAGCATTTTTAAGGGGGACAATAAGGGCTATAGGAAGAATCTGGGTACTTGCACAACCTAGGAAAGTTTTTCAGATGCAGAAAAATGTTGAAGTGAACATTTGTGAAGTAGTTTGTAAGAAGTAATACAACACTGAAGTTGTCGCTCAGTTATAAGCCTACTACAATCAAGGATGAAGTAGGTACCCCCAGCTCAATGGATTTATTGACTTCTTAGCTTTGGCTGTGCACTGAGTGCCTGTGGAGCAGCAGCAGAAATAACTGGTTTTACAGTAAACCATGAAGGGAAATGTTTTTAGAACATGCTGGTAAAAAAATTCTTCCTTGGGAGAGAAGTGAATCCTCTTACTCGGTCCAGCTTTGCAGGATTCTGTTTTTGGTGAGGAGATCCTAGTCATTGTTCTTCACAAATTACCTCAGGAAGGATCTCAATAGTTCAGAGATCTCCGAAGAGCAGGGGATGCTAAGTGTCATCTGTACTGTAATATTTGGGTGTTGGGTTTGGAGTTATAGTAATTATGAGTGTGGAGGCGAATTAGAAAAACAAACGTGTTTGTTAAGAGATTAATTCAATCATCATTAGTGTGAGAGCTGGAGCATTCACAAAGGCCAGAGACCAGTTCAAACTGGTTCTCATAATCCCCACCCACCTAAGTTCTACCAAAGCCATTAATTTAAAAACATTGCATCATCAAGGAAAAAAAAAATACTCTCACTGGCTGATCAATGAACCTGCGAGCAGGACATCGTCACCTAGAAGTTCTTGTGACCTGATTAACCTTGTTGCTCTCTACAGCTGAGCCCCATTCTTGCTCACCCCAGCCCCAAAAGTGCCATAATGCTCTGCTGCTCTATCAGAGAAGACACCTGGTGTTCTATGAAAATCAGTCTGGGCTTTCCCTGGTCCCTAAAGGTTGACTTTTGTTGAAGGGTCTTTCTGTGACCCGTTTGGGAATGCCTTCCTTCATGATTCTTCAACAGGCCCTATTGGCCATAGCTCTCCAAGCTGACGGAGGGAGCAGGGGGTAGAGGCATGGTGTGCCGAGGAGATCAGAGTGGTCTGCAAGTGACTGTGGGTGATATGAAAAAAGGCAGGAAAAGAATATCAGAGGAGATGTGAGTGTGCAGGAGCCAACACTCGATAGGATATTGACTGGTTTGAGGTAGGAAAATTTTGATCTGTACTGAAATAGTCACAATTCTAGCCATTTTCTGTTAAAACTAAGAAAATTGAGATGCTTGTGAAATGACTCATTACATGGAAAAATGGCTTTTTTTCCTTGCCTGCATATTGATCTTGAGTAAGATTTTTAAAATCTCTGTGGTGATGGCCTAAATCTTTTCCCAACACAGTTAAAAACTGCGGTGGGAACATAGTTTAATCTACACTATATCCATTCAAAATCAAGTTGAAATCTGTCTCCATTCTGCATTTGTTCCCTGGTGGACTCCTACGTTTTCAACCCATTTCAGCCCTGTTTTCAACAGAACAATCCTTACAAGGAGTAGTAAACAAGGTAAATTGCCTCTGTAGCTTGCAAAACCACTTTCTGGGTCCTTTCTTTGAGCATTAACCAAAATCCATGTTGTGTGTTTGGGCAGCTGAGCTTCTGGGTCACAGAATAATGTCATTACTGCTTACTTCAAGCCACTTTGATCAACTTTACTTGATCAGTTGCTTGATTAAAGGTAGGCACTCTATTTGGTATTGCTCAGGAGTACAGAGGAGCAAAAGGAAACAATTCAGGTGAGATGGTCCCAGATAGCAGGGTCAGTGGACCAAATGGGAAGGTGAAGAAGAACTTTTTAATGAAGGCTTTCAAAATAATGTTAGTTGCTTAAGTCTTGAATTACTCATTGGGATGGTTCTTGTTAACTATATTTTCAAGTTGTATAGACACACATTTATTACAATTTTAAGTACTATATTCCTGTTGGAAACCCATAATTAATTGATTAATTTCTTTCTTTCTTTAACGCAAGAACATTATTAGGAAAGAAGGATGGGCCTGTAGTTACACACCATTGGGCTGGGACATGGGAGTTTCTGCCTCCCTTCCCGGCTCAGTCACAGGTTCACTTTGTATAAACTTAATTTCCTGTCTGCTTATAGCTAACCGTTGAGGGTGACCACCCTTCCTTTCTTTGTTTAAACAGTCACAGCGGGATTCGGGTGCCTTGCCATCGGGAAATAGTATGATTTTAAAAGCACAACACTGGACTGGCAGGAGATGAAGAAGTTCAGGTGAAATGATCCCTGCTGGTATGGTGCTTGGGTCAAACTGGAAGGTGAAAAATAACCTTTTAGTGAGCACAATGATCTTATTCCTTCTCTATTTTCCTGCACCAAACTCTTGTGTTGAAGGTACTGGAAACAGACATTTGCATTTTCTAGTCATGAATGAAAAAAACTTCTGGTAAAAGGGTTGGCTTGGGCAGTGCCATGTGGTACATGCAAATCATTAATACTTGTAATTTATGTGTGCTTAATCACCTCTCCCCATGCTGTAATGTACCCAAGTATCTAGCGCCTCTTGAACGCAAGTACTAAGCACACCAGGAAAGAAGACTTCTGTAAAGTTCTGAGAACTTTTAATGGAAGCTTACAACTGAGGAACATTTCTAATTTCACTTAGAAGCTGTATAAAGCTGCATCCTGCAGACCACAGATTTTGAAATTGTGTATCATTGTTACCAAGGGAGGTGCCATGGTACCAACCTGATAAGAAATGATCTTGTCTTCATTAAACTCAATAAAGAACTGAAACGATGCTTAAGGCCATTGAAAGTAACTTTTTATTTTCATGTCATCTTAATCTCAATGAGGAAGTTAAATGTGTCATTTTTGTCTTACAGATGAGGAAACTGAAGCCCATCAGACAGCATTAGTGTCCTGGTTTCAGCTAGGATAGAGCTAATTTTCTTTCTAGTAGGTGCCGTGTTTTGGATTTATTATGAGAATAACATTGATAACGTGTATTGTCTAAGTAAAGCTTACATTAGTCAAGGGCTTTTTCATCTTTCCATAGAAGCTGACAGGGAGCATAAACAGGACAAGCTGGCCAAAAGAATAGTCCATACCATCGATGTCATGTTCAGTAAATATATGGGGGTTGGCTGAGGGGGAAGGAACCTGTGTTTGCTACTCAGGATGGACTGGGCAACGGATTATTGGATGGTGAGAGTAACTTGTGTTGTATCACTTTATTTTGTATCTTCTTTTACTGTAATTATTTTTTTCCCTCTTCCATTACTATTCTGTTAAACTTTTTCTCAGCCCATGAGGTTCCCCCCCACTCCTTTTCTTCCCCTTCTCCCTACATTATGAGGCTGTGCAGGGGGTGAGGAGTGATCAAGTGACTGCATAGTTCTAGTTACTGGCAGGGGTTAAACCACAACAGTTAGTGATGTTCCCAAGGTCAAAGCTGAGCTGCTCAGCAGAGCTAGCAGCCTATCCTGAATTTTCAACCCAGTGATTCTCTCATCAGGCAGTCATCTCATCCTGAAGTCATTCCAGTATCTTGAACAGTATTTGGGCAAGGGAAAATATTCTTGGAGATCTTTGTAGTCAGTAAGATTGCAATATGGTTGTTTTGTCAACTATTTTGGGGGATAGAAGGAAAATGAAATGGAATACATACTATTCTTTCAAAAGACATCTGTTGGAAATCATTCAGATATGTAAAACTCAGAAAGCTATTTTGATATTAATATTAGTATTACAGAAACACTCAAGTTTGAAAAGAAACTCCTTGGTGAAGCTGTTACATGCAGAAATAATGAAAACAAGCCTTCTTTTGAAAGTTTCTGGGATCCGATAAACATTTCTAATGTTAGAGCAACCTGCCTACTCTCCTTCTCCTTTTTCAGGAGGGCTCAAGTCTGCTGTAGGTCCTGTGTTGTCTCTGTCCTGCACACTTCTGAAGCCACTGTAGAAGGTCTAGTTGTTATTGGTGTACCATACATGTAACACATCTGCTACATTTTAGTAGGTAATTTGTAACGGGTATCGGTTTTCCAACCAAAAACCAGTGATGAGTGTTAACTCATGGTCATTGCCATTGGTACAGTATATATTTTTTTCAATTCTAGTTCCTGCTGTCTAGTTAGTGTACACATATTATTAGTGATGCTAATTCAAATGAAACACAGTTCTGTAAGCAGAACTTTCCCCTCCTCATGAATGTTCTCATCACTATATACAGGTTGTATTTCATCCCTTCACATTCCCTTTCTGAACTAATGAATTTTGCCTTCCTGGCAGAATGGTGGAGGGGATGCTCCAAGAATTACTGAATGACATGACATGACCACTGTGAGCAGATTGGGTCTTTTTTCTTCATTATATTCCTCATCCAGACTGGAAGAACCATAATTCACCAGACATGCATACATCTTCAATCTTAAAAACTTTCTCTTCACTCTGACTGCCTAATCCTTCCCAAAGACTATTAAATAACCCAAAACTATCGGGGGGAAGGGAGGGGAAGGCACTGTCCATTTCCTCCCTAATTCCATACTAAGTTTTCTTCATATTGCTGTTATGTCAATATTCTTGTCATCTATGCACTTTACACTTAGAAATCTTTGTGTTATTTTGGATACAATAGATCTATAGGGATACAGATTTTTTTGATATTTGAAGTAAGCTGTGTGTCTGTGGTCCTTAATCCCAGAACAGCTATTATTGTTGATAAATTGACACGGAAACTATAGTTTCCTGACCTGAGGTGTAGAAGCATAACAAAAACATTGGACAAGTTGAATGGTTCTGTTGTCATCAAATATACCAGCCATTGTTTAAGAAAGATCTCCTTAAACCTGCTTCAGAATGATTTTTTCAAAACAAAACAAAACAAACTGGCAGGAAGCTGCTTGCAAGATGCTGGTTAATACACGAAATATTATATTTGTCTATTTTATCTAAAGAAGTAAAAATATGAGTTGAGGTGTGGTATAGATAATGACCTACATGAAGTACACAGCAGCAACATAGACTCGGGTAATAACAGACTTTGTTATGGTTTTAATTATCTGAAGGAATAAACCACATGTGTGTGCTTATTTCAGTATTCTGGACTTTTATTTCTAAGTAGTAGAGAAGCAAGATCTAGTTCAGCAGATGATTGATCAGTATGAATCTGGTTAACGCGGTTTCATGACATAGTTTTAGAGTTGAAATTGTGGTCAGTAGAGAGACTGTAAATGGCTCGTGGCAGTAAATGGTACACCTGGCACGCGTGCACCTGTTCATCATTTTAGTTTAAAACTGGTGTAGCACCTTATTGCTACTGCTGTAATGAAATGCTAGCGAAATGCCTTGTTAAAGTGTAGCTCAACATTATCAAAAACAAAACAGTAATTACAAGGCCCCACAAATGAAAAAAAAAAGAAAAGCCACAAGAGGTTTATAACCATTTTGTAACACAGTTTGTCCTTGATCACCATGACCTGTCATTCTCCTGGGCTTTGATGAGTAAAATACACTCTGTTTGTCACCGTTCACAGCCAGAATTGGAGGGAACAAGTAAAAAGGAAAGGGGAAAAAGAAACAAAGAGGAAAACAAAGGAGGGGAGTGTCAAAAAAAGGTTTATCTATGTTCTGTCTCCATGTTTATGTATGTTTGTAATGACAAAATTACACATATGAGTAAACAAGTACAAAGGAAAAAGAGTCGTCACAGATGGGGAAATGTATTTATTTCATGTCACCGCTCAATCATGGTCTTTATTGTTAATGGGAAAAATTCAGTCAGCTTGACCCACTAGCATTTTATTCCTATTGGAAAAACTTAATAGAAACAAGCAGTACTTTATTTCATTCCAGCAATTTAAATTTGTGTGAGAGGGACAAGGAGAAGAAGTGAGTGTGCACATGCACTATGTGCTTGTGTGGGAGTAGAGAAAACAGCTTGCTGCATGTATTCCCACCACATGCCCGGGGCACTGACTCAGGTGCACAAAGAACTGAGATATATGAAAGGACCACATCAGTCACAGTAGGAAACCCATCAGGGAAACATGTCTATCACATACCCTCTCAATGGTGTGCAATTACAGTCGGATTGAGAAGGTACAGGCAACTAGTTCAGAGTCTAATTCAGGCTAAGGGTCGGGAGGCAGATTTGGCTCTGGTCAGACTTGAGAAGAGCGCTGAGCTGCTGTGGTGTGTGGCTGTGAGGTCCACGTGTGCTTCAGCACAGCACAGAAAGTCTGACTTCTGGCACCAAGAGCTAGCATCTGCTTCCGGGGGTTCCAGGCACAACCTCCTGATTTCCAGTAAGGCTAAGTACACAATCTTTGCCCCTAAGCTGCTCTGCATGGTCAGAGGGAACAGATAGAAAGTCACAACTGTGATTCAAATGGTTGGAGGTTGTCAGCTCCATTGGCTGAATTGGGGAGATGATCCTTGGAAACCCTCTTTCATCATTGTTTGCTCTGTTTCCTCATTTATTTTTTTTTTGGTTGGCTCTAATTTTTATCAGGTCTGTTTAATGTTTAACAGTGGAAATTAAGCAGAAGATGATGTAGCAGTATAAGTAACAGTGTGGACAAAAGCATGGTCAGCTGAATGCAGCAGGGCTTCTGATTTTGTAAGTACTGCACATGCGTTTTTCTTAGAGACTTGCAAATGATGCTTTCTGTGGTTGGTGGAAGTTCCATGTTAAGTTAATTTCATTTGTCTGCCTGTGACTTGGTTGTGTGCGGATGTTGCCATGCAATATTAATCAAGCAAACATGCAGGGTACCAGTGGGACCTGCTGTTCTGGGGAAATACGCTTAGCCTGAAATGAGAATAAAATAACCTTTGAAGTCATGGGGACTTATTAAGTAGTTGTTAAAGCCAAATACTGATGAAATTACCCTTTAGGTTAGAAACAGCCTTCACAGTGACTCAAAATTATCATAATCCCACTAGTGACTGAACAACCAGGTCCAATTTACAAACTCCTGGTGATTTAATGTATAAAACAGCCACTGAATTGCTAAGGCCATGCTCTCTAATTAGGACTTGGGTGAGTGTAGGGGGTGGGTGGAAGGCCACAATTTAAATTTAATTACCCCTTTTATTCCCATAGACAAACTAATCTGTGGTTTGGCAGAGAATTATTTTCTGAATTTCCAATTTGCATATTAAAAATACACCCAAGATTTGATAAAGCTTTTCCAGTTTCTTCAGCTTTGATATCATAACAAAAAAGTATTTGTGGCTGAAATTTTCTAATTTCAAAATGTTAAATTAATGTGATTAACATCTTTAAAGGGAAAAGTATGTGGCAAAAAACTTGATGACAATATTCAGTGTTTCCCAGCTGCTGGTAGAAAATTATTTAATATTTCTGTAGAGAGCTGTGATACTAAAAGAAATTTTAACTTATCGGTTAACTATAGTTAAAACCGGAGCCATGCCCAGTATAAACTTGCTGCAGAAAAACCATACTCTTTGCTTCAGAAATTCTTTAAAATGTAGGCTAAGCTCTGTTTGGACACAGGAAGTGGTCATGGGCAGGCAAAAATTATTCTTTCACTGAACTGAGCAACGTCTCAGATAACTAGAGAAAAACAGCCTATGAAATGTTAAACAGCAAGTACTTTTGAAACACCCTCTATAATACATTTGTCTGCAGTACATAAGGGTTGCTTTTGTGGGTTTTTCTGCTGGGAGGAAGAGAAAGAATTCTGATTAAAAGAGATGCAAATAGTTGAATCATATTCCCATCTAGGGCTATACTCCATCTTTTGATTTAAGGAAATTAAAATTAGCATTACCATTTCTTACTACAGATGCTGTAGCAGTCACTGTCTGCTCTCAGATATACTCAGCATACTCACGTCCTAACAAATAAGAGAACACACAGCTGTTGTATATGTTTGCTATAAAATAAGAAAGATCACTATACCAATAAAAAAAATAAAGCAACTGGTTAATCACCAAGAATCCTGGAACTTGGGCTGCCCTCAGAAACTCTATCTAAATCTTGTTTAGATAGTGGATACAGTCACCTTTCACAGCTAGGAATGAATAAGGGACCAAGAGAACTTCACCTTGGCAGGACATGGGAAAATGCACTCCTAGCAAAGAAAAGTAGAAACAGGCTGTGTTGGCTGTAAACCAGAAGAGGAACTATGAAAGCATAAAAGTTCTAAAAATGTTCATTACAGAAGCTGCAAGAACAAAAATATTTTTATAGATAGCTTGTTAGTTTTCTAAAGACAGTTTATATAAGATGCCTCCCCAGAACAGCAGGGAACTGAATTCAGTAAACTAGAGACTTTTTCTGGCTCCTATGGAGGTTAGGAGGCTCATGTGAAGTATATCATGTTAGCATTAGGAGAACAAGGATAATGAAGAAGCTTGTCATCTCCAAGTGGGTTGACCTGAGTGTCCTTTGAATTCCAAATGGAATCTGTTTTCCCCTCTTGGATCTAAGTCCTTTCTGTGTCTCTAGAGGGAGCCACACACCCCATACAAGTTAACCCATGGTGAGGGACAAACCACAATTTAACAAGTTACAAACGCTTGTTGCAGCCCCCTGAAAAGAGTGTGTCTGTTCCAAAAATGCACCTCAATGTCTGGTGCAAACCTGCTGCTTCCCACATGTCTCTATGGCCACTTCTGAGTGTCCTGGTGCCATGGCACAGGATGCTCCAGGGTTTCGCCTTGAACTTTGCCTTGAAGTTTATGTAGATGATTTTCATCCATCACGTATCAGCTGTGGCCAGTGACTGGCCATGTGAGTACGTAATCTTGAAGTAAACAGGTGTGAATTTAACAAGCACTGGGTAGTCCATGATAGCTGTCTGTCCACGTGCTGCTGCCCTGATGAAAGTGAGGGAATTTATCCCACTTCCCATGAAAAGTTAGCTGCCACATATTTCCTCACGTTTATCATACCACATTTGGGTAGGTGCTGTGGAGCATTTGATGCCTTTGAAACTCATACCCCATCTTACCTCATGGTAACTTTTTTGTTTAGATGTACCCTGTAGGAGACAATGATCCAGGGAAGAGAATGTCATTGTTAAAAGAGATTATTATGGACTTTGGCTCTATAATTTCATCGACAATGAAGACAAAAATCGCCTTTTCAGGGCAATTACAATGGAATATTATGGTTTTATTATGCCTAAAATTTTAATTTATAATTTGGTTAAATTTATTATTGACATTGACTTTGTGTCCTTGGGCACTTTAAATATCTGATGTACATTAGATCTTTACAGTTGCACTATGTAATATTTATGCTAACAAACTATTGATCATTTCTTAGTACCAAGCTCATCATTACTATCTGCTCATCTAATGACTGTTTATTTTGTGACAGAATAATTTGAAAAGAAGATGAAGTATCTCCTGTGCCTGTGTTTACTCCTTGCTGTTCTTTGTGCCATAACCCATTGCCACAATGAAGACATTTGCCACGAGGTCAACAATACTAATCTGCGTGATGGAACACAGAATTTACTAACACATAACTGTGACAAGCAAGGCTCTAACTATGCAGATTTTGTATTTAGATTTTACAAGCAGGCTATATCAAAAGAAGCTGATAAAAATGTTTTCTTTTCTCCCATGAGCATTTCCACTGCGTTTGCCATGCTGGCTGTTGGTGCTAAGTCAACCACTCGGTCTCAGATTTTTGAAGGACTGGGCTTTGACTGTCTGACTGAGACTCACATACATAATATACATGAAAGTTTTCATAAAGTTTTAGCAGTATTGAACTGTGCTGATGTTAACGTCACATTGAATACAGGGAATGCCCTTTTTACAGCTATTGGGTATGAACTACAGGAGACATTTTTACAAAACACCAAGCAATTTTATGATGCAGATTTTTTTTCTAGTGATTTCTACAAATCAGAAGAAGCTAAGAAGCATATCAATAAATATGTAGAGGAGAAAACCAAGGGCAAAATTCCCGAGTTAATTGGTCATCTTGATCCAAGTACTGTATTGGTTCTTGTTAACTACATTTATTTTAAAGGTAAGATATTTAGCATAGTATTTCAATAGATGATTTTGATGGAAAATAAAAATTGCAAGGAACTCTTCCTGATTTAGAAAGACCTAAACTGTGCAGGACCTTTAAAGTAAAGATTAGATCTGGCCAAAGGCAGGGTAGCTGAATGTTGAGAAATAATGATTGCTTGATTTTTGTCCAGTTGGCCAGAAAGTTGTGGACAGAGAAGTCCCATTCCAGTGGACTGCCTCATAGACAGGGACCACTGTGCACAGTCTCATTGGTCTCAGGGCATAATGAATAAAGATGTTTCCTCGACTTCCATGCTGACTGTATGTGCCAGTCAAACTTAGTCGACTGATATCCTTGCACCTCCAGGGTTCCCAGTGTTATGGTAGATCTACTAGGTACACTGCATGAAAACTTGGGACATAACGTTTTGAGGGCCTGTGCTTCTAGAGTCCTGCTTGAACGTTAGGGTCCTTTATTCTATTGATGAATTCCTCACCAGGCTGAGTGCAGTCAGCTTGTATCAGGTACAGCATAAGGGGAAAGGTATAACAAGATCATTTGGCTGAATGTTTAAGTGGTTGAATTTAAATGACATAAAAGGCACAAGCGATGGGAACATATGACTACAATAGAAGCAGGATTCTCTCAGTCAGTCCTTATCAATGTTTGGTTGTTTTTCAGCAAGACAGGACTTACTCACACTCTGCTGAACTTACTGCACAGCTAAAATGTTTTATTGTGTGTTATGCAGGAGGTTGAAGTGATTTAGTGATCCTCTTCTACCATAAACAGCCCTTCAGCATCCTAACATTTCAGCTCGTCTGATTTATATTAGTCATTTTTAATGATATTTACATGTTTGGGTACAATGTCTTCTTTTTTTGCCCATTAGCTGCCTGGGAAAATTCTTTTGATCCTTTGCGTACATATGAAGATGATTTTTTTGTGAACACAAACACATCTGTTAGAGTCAACATGATGCAGCGTGATGGTGACTATGACAGTTACTATGACCAGGATCTCTCTTGCGAGGTGGTAGAGGTGCCTTACAAGGGCACTACACGAGCATTGCTCATTCTGCCTGATAATGGAAAGATGAAGCAAGTGGAAGATGCTCTCTCCAAGGAAACTCTTTGTAAATGGGATAACAAGCTTGAGACCAGGTAACTCTAGGTAGATGGATTACTAGGTTTGAGGACACATCATTATTTTTAAGAAAAAGCATTAATTTCAGATTGCCTCCTCCTGGATATAATATTCTAATTTCATAAAGTGGTGTTTTAAGTGATTGCCAAGACGAGCCAGAGCAGAGGTTTCTTGCTTATAATCAATAAGCAACTGCAGGCCCTCTGACCTGACAGAAGCGGATGCAGCATTGTAACAACTGCCTCAAGACTTGCATGGCTATTTTTTGGCTACCATACCTCTTCTTTCATGGTGCTAACATAATTCATTTGCTTCGCTGTGTCTTAGATTTTATCCTTCTTTTCCCTTCTTTTAGCCTTTCCACATTTGTTCTGTTTACTCTCTGTAACCTCTAACCACAAAACTCTACTTGTGTATGGGGCACTGGGATGAGTGGCAATGAAGAAATTAGTTTCTATTATTTCCAAAATCAAAAAGAGAATGTACGTACGAGAAGATGACACATCTTTCTGGATGCCAGAATTGCTCAAGGAATACAAATGCTACCGTCAAACAAATTAGCAATCAAAAGAATGCTTTCAAGTGCCACTGAGTTACATACTATTCAGTTTGCTGGCTGAAACAAGTCTGCAATGCTTCATTGTTTTGTTTTCTTTGTTCAACAGGAGATTAGATCTGCAGTTACCAAAGATTTCTATTAGTGGGTCTTACGATGTTAAAGACCTGTTCAATGAAATGGGCATTACTGAAGTATTCTCTAGTAATGCTGATCTGTCTGGAATTAGTGGCAGCCGTAATCTTCAGGTTTCACAAGTAAGTGAGCACGCAGGGCTGGTGATGGGGCGGTGGCTGGTTGCTCTGATCAATTATATCCGGGGTTTTTAAAGAATTTCTTTCTCTCCTTGTCATACAGAAGTTATATTTAAAACTCACAATGCCAGGTAGTGGCTTGCTTAGTAATTGTGATTTTCTACAGAGATAGTCTGCTGTCCCACCTTTGTATTATTTTAATATTGCTAATAAACAGCTGGATATTAACTATACGGAAAATTTGGACGAGATTTTAAATTATTTCTTGGCACTGGAATATGATTGTTCACATGTGATTGTGTCAAGTTATAAACGAGGAGTATATTATGATATTTGTGTTGATTAGTATCTAATTTTTTAATATTCTCAGCGTTTCCAGGAAAATTCCAGTTTGCATTAGCAGAGTTTCACCATGTCAGTTTAAGCTACGATTTAATGTGGCAAAGATGCTAAATACTGTCCCTGTATTAGTATTTAAATAGCAGTCTTCCACTAACCTTGTAATAACAGAGAAGGTCTTGCCAGTGGAAGTTCAAACAACCTAAGAAAATAAATCAGCTAGTACATGGGCTGTTATTATCCCCCTCTACTCAGCACCGGTGAGGCTGCATCTATAGCATCTCCATTTTTATTCTAGGCCTTCCCCATTCAGTCCAGACATGGAAAACTTCCTGTTGCAGGCTGTTAGAGATTTACCACACCAGAAAGTTTGGTCCACTGAGTTTTATCACTCCTTTCTTCTCCTAAATATTCCATAAGAAGAGCGTGTCTATTCACCCCCTGTTTGCTTTCCCATGTATAAACACAGTGTTTGGTCCTTTTCCCTGCAGGCACTTCACAAGGCCCTGCTGGAAGTTGATGAGGCTGGAGCTGAGGCTGCAGGAGCCACAGCCATAATCGCTAACAGACTTTTCCGTCCTTCTTTTACCATCACATTCAACAGGCCCTTCATTATATTGATTTCTGACAAAGCAGCCGGCACGACGCTTTTCATGGGGAAGATTGTCAATCCTACTGAGAAGTAATTGAGGAGTTATCGTGCATGCTGGTTTTCAGCATTAGTTATAATGGCTACAGTGTTCACACGTGGGCTAGTTAGTGCTACTAACTACTCTCCAATTGAAGGATATTCAGAAGTAAATGAGGAATTTTCTTATCGAACTAATATGCAGAAAATTGTAAAAAAGCACCCAAGCAACTGACAGCTGAAAAATGTAACATTTATTCCAGTTGAATAATTCAAGGTATTAACACATTTTCCCAAGTTTCCTTGGAAGACAGTTTTTTGTAAATTCTACTGCTATTTTCACAAGTGAATTGTCTGTGCTAAGTGGTATGTCTAGACTGCTTCCAGTTCTGGGTTACTCACCAAAAGCTTTATCCCAACAGGTAACAAGTCCCTTGCAATTCTTTTATGTCTTCTCTGGGACTTGCTGATGACCACCATTCACCTGAGCCAGTCCCTGTGGAGTTTCTTCCTTACATAACTCTTTACTGCCTAGGTAATTTTTTTTTCCCTCAACCAACCTGTTCTTTCACATGTTCCAATTCTTTGCCTAGGACGTCTTAAAGAAACACTGAAAAAAGAGAAAATCCCCTGTAGCACTCACTGTAAGTGTCTTTTTGCAGTCAGCAAAAAACTTTGAGAGGCAGTGACATTAAGCATAAACTGTCAAAGAATTGTCCCGCTACAATGTCATCCATGAATTATTGCTAAGGCTGATGAATAAAATAAGCAGTCATTTAAATCACTTAAGGACTGACTTCTGGTGATTCCATTCTCTTCCTATCCTGTTATAAATCTTTCAAAATCAATGAAAACTTCCAGTCAGTCTTATTAACATAGCAGAGTGTCTGTAAAAGATATTTTAAAGGCTGTTAAATGAGTCCAACTTTTCAGATATAGAGGTGGCAATTCTTTGCATTCTCTCCGTGTGTGCCTACTTGGGTAAAACCTGTTTTCAAGAAATACATAACCACTCTCTTGACCTTGTGGGTCTGAAGATCACTCATTCTGACTGCAGTGGTGTGCTGGGACCCGGGACTCAGCATTGCTGAAGTCTATGGCAACCCTTTATCATCCAACTGTTGCCTCAAGGACAATCCAACCCCTGCTTTGACTCTGGCTCTCCCACTGCACTGCTTTGACCCTGGACGTATTTTTTGCAAGTGGAGTTTAATCCCTATCGCTGGCAAAGTGATGCTCTTTAATGTACATTGCTTGTTTCTACGGTGGTCCTGGCAATGTGCTGTGAGCACTTTGAAGGCGATGCAAGCCCCAAATCAACAAAGAAGCTCCCTGCTCCTGACATCTCTCTGGTCCTCTGACCTGTTCTCCCAAACATGATCCACTCTGCACAGAGTTGCTTTATTGAGAACCATGGTGTATGGTGTATGGGTGGTCTATGTTTTTGACTTAGGGGGGACTTGGAGACTTCTGCTTTGTCCTGACTGCTCCAAGCAGCAAGAACTCAGTGGAAGCCCTGAGCTATTGCTTCTGCTGGGGCAAGATACCATCACTCAATGGATTGGGAGATAACACGCCTCTGTGCGAAGCAGCGGCTTTTACAGAGTAGAGATCAAAGATAGCTGGCTGTGGTGTGAGGCAGCTTACTCTGCGGTGACTGTACAAACTCAACAAGAGCCGGGAGCAGTTCCAGTGAGATCCCACCCAGATAAATTGGTGCACCAGTACTGATTAAAAGGTAGGATGGTGAGATTTTTATCAGAGTGGGGTAGCAGAAGAACAGGTTCTCAGCCTATTGCTAAAGGGAAAGAGGTTAGGAAAAATCTCACAGTTGCTAGGACAGCGCAGAGGCTTTGGGAAATAACACATGGAGCAACTTCCTGTTCCATCTACCTCCCAGGCCTTTGCTTTTGAGAGTGGAGGCAAGGAACTGGAGAAGGAGAGCTACACTGTTTTCACAAATGGAGTATGAGGAGCGACTCCTCCTGGCAAAAGTATCAAACATGGCACCTTGAATGTTGGATGGGCTTGGGAGATGTCTGCCAGGATGCAGGGCATCACCACAGTCGTCCTCCAGTTGAGGAACTTCATGCTTCAGACCAGCACATTGGCCTTAGCTGAGGCAGGGACCTGGAGTTGGAAGAAGGATCATCCCAAATCTCTCTGGAAGGGGAGGGTGTGGAGAGAGCATGAGAAAAAACACTAGTCTTGTGTCATACATATATGGAAAGCACAAAAGTTATGATAGTTCACAATATGGAGATCCACAGAGCAGCAGGCTAAATATACCTGGCTGATGCTGCTTTCAGCATAGTCCTGATGATGTTCTTTAAGAACCGGACAATTCCGCAAAGGTTTTGGGGAGACAGGGAGCATTTTGTCCTAATTCCATGAAAATTGTGTTGGTCTGCCTTTCATCATTTGCTTGTGTTGCTTTTGTCTCTCTTAGTGTGTGATAGGGAATACTCCTCTTCATGGTAAGGAAAGGAAGGATTCTGATAGACATAAGCTAAAAATTTCATTTCTGTACTGTGTTCCATTTTGCCTGTGGTAAACACACGTATTTTAGGGTGTCTTTGATTCATCTGTAGGTAATTTTATTAACACCCTTCTGTCTTCCACTACAAAAAAAACAGATCTGTTTAGGACAGGTTAATCCCACACATGCCTTCTCAGTCTATCGGGCAGCTGGATCCAAACTAAACTGTGAAAGAGAACTAGAGCTTCTTTATTCCACTGTGAAGTGTTGCCCACTTGACACGCTGCAGCAACAGTCAGCAGAAAGGGACAATACAGCTTACAGAGGAATATGTGACCCCCTATCGTAACCACCCAAGATCAATGACCTGCTGTGGATCCATTAGCTCTGGTCTGACATAATTACAGGAAGGTCTGAGGAAAAGGACTTACCTAAAGAGAGCATATCTCAACTGAGAACCCCTGCAAGGGAAGAGGGACCCACTGGGATGGGTCCCTGAAGGGCAGCCTAGCTATGCCCCAGCAGATCTGAGTGCCAGACTTCTCTTGGCAGCTTCTGAGCCATGTGGGAGACAGTAAGTTTGTTCTATCTGACCTTGTTTATGGTCCACTGGGACCATAACAGTTTGCTGATGGGATAGCTTCTGTCAGTAAAGCTCTGTTTGCTTTGCCCCATGGCGGGGTCCATGTAGTATGTTGTCACAAACGGTGAAGCAGTGGGATTTCAGGGCTAATGTGGGATATGTTCAATGCATTTTACCTTTCATTGGTAAGGAAAGGAGCGGACTCAATGCCGAAAGGCACAAAGCAATCAGGTAATTACAGGAACACCAGTGGTTCACATAAGCCCTGCTATTAAGATACTACCAGCACTTTCTTATTCCCAGCTATACGATTTGAGCCCCAATGTTGGTATCTGGAGAATGTGCCCTTGAATGGGCACACTAGCCTTGTCCCCACAGCTATGCCATCTGTTCAGCCCTTCATCACTGCTACTATTTCAAGGAAATGGGAATTCAGTTATTTTAATTGCTTCAGTAGATTCAGCACAACATAAGCAACAGTCTTTTTCCTTGTACTCACAATCATTTCAAGCAGAGAATCACCAAGCTCTTAGAAAAGAGATGTTTATGATAGTTCCTGTGCAGGATGGTTTTTGACTGTGGATTCTGAGAACGAGTACCTGTATGTCAGCTACAAGGCAGCCTCAGTGCCTCACAATCCAACTCATCTTAGACATGGCTCTAAGTAGCTTTTGGAGGTATAAAAAGAAACCAAAAAAAAGCTCATAGTAGTGTTACTCCCTAACCCAGCATTCAAGTCTTGTCTCCAAAGCAGAGAGGTAGTAGAGTTTCCCAGCAGAAAAAAAGTGCAAGAGAAATACGAGCATTTTTAAATGCAAATATTTCAATGAAAACTCTAAATATACACTGCAGTGGGAGCTAGGATGAGTGCAAATTCTCAGGAGGGAAAGGAGCATGAAGACTACCACGTATCTCCAAGTCCTGTGACACATCATCTTAATCCAACATTCTATGTTGGGTACTGCACCTCTGCCCTTACCCACACAGGGCTGCTTTTATTAGGTTTAAACTGAGTCCATGTGTGCAATGGTGACATTATCCATTTGCTGTAAACTGTTAGCCAGCAAAGACTGATTTGGAAATATCCTTTGTGAGTTCACAGTCCCAGGTTTAACACAGAATCCACTTTTAAAATAACTTGGTAATTGTCCTTTCCTCACAGTAACAGCTTTAAAGAAAACAATATAATTCATTCATTTCATGTCCATGTCCTTGAGTGTGATTAATACCCTGGTTACACAGACTTTGCTCAGCACTGATGTTGCTGCAAATGACTTTGCTGGCTTCTTGCAAAAGAGAATTTCCATGACGAAAGTATCTTTTCAGTTCAGTCCCACCCCTGGAGATGAATTTATTACCAGTGAATTAGCTTGATTTATACAAATGAGTCTTTATTTCTCTTATTTTTGATGGCATTCCGTTTCTTTTCCGTAAGGCATCTGGGAAAAAAAAATACTTAGAATTTATTACTTTACTAAACAAGAATGTATCCTTTGTGGTTGGAAAACTTTTGTTAACAGCGACGTGATGCTTGTATGGAAGATATGAAGAAAGCTTTGCCTGACTTGTGTGAAGATCTTATTAGGGAAAAGTTGCCATATTGTTTATTATGTCTCATGTAGGAAACACAGACCACATGGAAGATGCTTGGCTGAAGAAAAATGTTTGAAAGGAAAAAACAACATAGAATAAGATAATTCACTAAGTGTTGTGGTTGTCATAAAAACTTTGGTTGCAGCCAGGAAAGAATCTCAGAGCAAGAGAAAACATCTGTGCACAGAGGAGATGAAAGGTGTAATAAAAAGTGGGTCCTAAAATGCATATGAATGCAAAAGAGCATATGCCTAGACCTCATTTAGGTATGCTATTCATACACATCCAGATTCTTCAGCCAACAAAAAAGCCACACAATACCTCACGTATTCGAGGGACAAAAACTAGAATGTTCAACATGAATTTATTTTCTGTTCTTAAGTCCTCTGTCTTTCAAGTTTAGGTTCTATCTTTTTCGTAAATCTTATGGGTTAAGTTTTAAGACATTTTGGGCCTCAGTTGCCCCAGCCAGAGATCACTACGTCATGCCCATGCCTGTCATTGTGCTGTGTGTCAGAGTCTTGAGGTATTCACAGTTATGAATAGAGGCAAGTATCAAATCGAAGCATCAAATAGAGGCAAATATTCTCCAGCACTTCTTGCTGCTTCTAGGTTGGCAGGGTGGGAAGATGGTGCAGCAATCATGACAGAAAACCTGTGTACCTACAGCTTAGGTACAAAAGTGTCCTCTGGAGGCTCATTTTCATGTTAATGAAAGCCATGGATGGAAATGGGATCATGCTGATTTGCCAGAATGTGAGCTGCAGAGGCTAAGGGCAACCACACTGTCTTCTTTTGCCTGCACTGAAACAAGGAAGAGAACTGTTGCATTAAAATATCTTGGTGACCTGTCAGAATACTCAGCATCCCAAAAGCTTACAGAGTAAAAGACTTGTTTAAGAAAAGGGATATGAGCAATGGAATCATATAAATTTCATTTTATTGAATATATTAATTCAACTAGATGATCTGCCTTCTGCTTCTTCACTGTAGCCAACAATATTAATCTGTTAAATAATAACAAATTATAGCACTTTGCAAAGTTTAACCCTAACACTTTCTGTCTTGCTTCAGGAGCAAAAAACGTCAACTTATCCTAAGTTGTAATTCCAAAATATCTACATAAGGGATTTTCTTAGTGCTGATTTAAGGTCATATCTGCAATAGAAAGATAAATAATGTAAGACATCAATTAAATGTGGAAAAAAGTGATGCTAGTGTTCCTCAGGTGTCAGTAGCTGGACCAGTGTTGTTTAACATCTTTGTTGGAGACATGGACAGTAGGATTGAGCGCACCCTCAGCAAGTTTGCCAATGACACCAAGCTGTGTGGCACAGCTGACACACTGGAGGGAAGGGATGCCACCCAGATGGACTTGGACAGGCTTGAGAGGTGGGCCCCTGCAAACCCCATAAAGTTCAACAAGGCCAAGTGCAAAGTCCTGCACCTGGGTCACAGCAATCCCAAGCACTAATACAGGTTGGGTGGAAAATGAATTGAGAGTAGCCCTGAGGAGAAGGACTTGAGGGTGTTGGTGAATGAGAAGCTCAACAGGAGCTGGCAATGTGCCCTTGCAGCCCAGAAAGCCAGCTGCATCCTGGGCTGCATCAAAAGAAGCGTGGTCAGCAGGTCAAGGGATTTGATTCTCCCCCTCTACTCTGTTCTCGTGAGACCCCACCTGGAGTACTGTGTCCAGCTTTGGAGTCCTCAACACAGGATGGGTATGGACCTGTTGGAACAGGTCCAGAGGAGGGTCACAAAGATGACCAGAGGGCTGGAGCACCTCTCCTATGAAGACAAGCTGAGAAAGTTGGGGCCATTCAGCCTGGGGAAGATAAGGCTCCAGGAAGACTTTATAGCAGCCTTCCAGTATCTATAGGGAGCCTACAGGAGAGATGGGAAAGGACTCTTTATCAGGGAGTGGAGTGATAGGATGAGGGGTAATGGGTTTAAACTGGAAGAGGGTAGATTTGGATTAGCTATTAGGGAGAAACTCTTTACCGTGAGGGTAGTGAAACACTGGCACAGGTTGTCCAGAGAAGCTGTGGATGCGCCATCCCTGGAAGTTTTCACAACACGCTGGATGGGGCTTTGAGCAACCTGGTCTAGTGGGAGGTGCCCCTGCCCATGGCAGGGGGGTTGGAACTCAATGATCTTTAAGGTACCTTCCAACCAAACCATTCTATGATTCTATGAAATTTGAATAGTAATGCCAAGAGGTTTCTCTGTGTCGACAACTTCATCCCAAAATGAGATCTTTTATTCTCTGATGAAATGTCACTCTAAAAGTTGCTTCCATAAGAAGGGTTCCTTTATACCAAGAGAAAAAGGTCTGTAAAGCAAATTGTGCTAGTAAAATGTTATCATTTCAGTATACTAGTTATGAGTAGTGAGATCCTTGCAAGAAGCCAAGCTTTTAGTGTGATTCTGCTACACTGCTTTCTGCAGGTAGAACTGTAAGTTTGAACTGTCAAGTTCTGGGGATTATAGGAAAAGGCGCTCTGTGCCACCATCTTCTGGTAAAATCAAGGAATGGACATAACAAATTCTGTCTCATTTTGAAACCAGAAAGAACAGCAGCATTTTGGCTTGCTGTTACTGTGTCAATGGGGATTTTGATTTTCTTGTTAAGTTTTAACTGCAGGATTGGTGAAATGCTGTACTTGAACTGACTGCTGTCACTCAGGACTGAGGGTTTGGTGTTATGGTAGGCAGTTCATATACAGATCAGTAGTGGAGAAGGAGGCAAACTAAATATTAGAAATTATTGGGAAATAAAAAAAATATCACATAGGAACATTGTGCCACTGCTTAAATCTCTGTAGAATCCACATGTGGATTAGAGCATGTAATTCTGGTCTTATAATAACAGAAAAGATAAATGACAACTGGAAAAACTTTAGGAAAAGGTGGTAAGGTTAATCAAAGGTCTGGAACAGCTGCTGTTTGAAGAGACAGATCTTCAGCCTGGAAAAGAGATAGTTTAGAGGGCATAAGAAAGCAAATATTATTTGTGACACAGGCTGGGTGAATGGAGACAATGCTCACCATTACCACACCTAATGCCACAGATGCTACAGCCCATCACATGAACCATGTAGGAGCCAGAATCAAAGCCAATAAAAAGAGGTGGTTCTGCACGCAGCAGACTCTGTGCGTGGAGTGGCACGTTGCAGGGTGATCCTGCACCCCTAAGGCGTACCAGCCCAGTACTTGTTCCTCGTGTGTTCCTGACACAAATTCCAGATGATCAAAATGGCATTTTTTTAAAGGCATGTCTTCATTCACAATGCAGCCTATAAATCATAAGCTTGCTGGGTATATATTAAATATTTTTTTTCCCATTTCCTGTTGTGTCTGTTATGTATTTCACAAGCATAACCACTGCTAAGGAACCCTTCTTTTTGGGAGTCCAGATCACTGGTGGAGTGAGGAAGGGCGGGACCTAGGTGTGAAGGCAGGGCGTCTGGTTGCAGGGAGATGAGCAGTGGTGGAGGGTCTGGGAATGGGAACTTACAGGAGAGAGTAAGGGGCTTCGTCCACCCTATGTGCATCTTTCAGTGGAGCGTAGATGCTTTTTTGACACAGGGAAGAAGAGATTGAGTGTTGTGTTTAAAAAGCTGTGAAGATGACATAGGGTGAAGAAACCTGTACTTGTTCCTCATGCATCTCCTCCTGTTGCTCCCCTTCATGGCAGACCTGGGCTGAGAACATTTTCTGAGTGTTCAGCCCTAGCCCAAGGAGACTGAATAAAAGTTCTCAACCATCTCTTCCCCTGCCAGCCTCAGGCTTTTCTTATTGAGGGAAGATGTGAGCTAATATAATAGGAAAGGTTGGAAAAGACCGTGTTTACCCAGGTGTGATGGACAGACTCCCTACTATGGGCTGCAGAAAGCAATGTGTTGTGTCCTTCTTCCATTACATAGGGAGTGGCCTAATATAAATCTAGACTGTAAACAGGTGCCTTCTATCTTAGAAATTAATTTCTGCATGGGCAAAGTGAATGCTTAGTGCTATCTATCCATAACTGCAACTTTTGTATTGAGTGTAAAGCAGTGGAAACTGAGGTCAGCTACATTTCTTTGGCAAGCCAAAAGCTTTCTGTCCAAAGCATACAATGAAGAACAGGTCAAAGATGCAAAATTTCATCATTTTCCAGTTCTGTAATTCACTGTCAACACTTGGAAAACCCTTTCCAAAGTGTTTCTGCAGGACTCTAGTTCAAGACTCAAAGTCTCTCACTAAGAATCAGACAATAACTTAATTTTGAAGGACTGCTGGGCTGCTTTCCTCCAGATCGATTACATATGGAGGTATAGCCTGTGTGTTTTACCAAAGTGGATTCTAGATTTCGATGCTTCCCAGTCACTATTACTTCATCAAAGCAAATGTCTTTTATAACTCATGCTTTTACACAGACTTGCCAGATTTGCTAACTGAATATTCACTCAAACCAATTTGATCACAGTTCTTCAGTAGTTTTATCAGGTAACTAGAGTAAAGCTTAGATTCCGGAGTGTTATGCTTTTAGAAATTGATTTTTAAAGTTCTCTCCTCTAATGGTACCTATTAACAAATGACACAGAATCTCAGTTGAAATATATGGTGATGTGGAATATCCAGTCTGGTTATAAAATGTTATAAAACAGTTTCAGTGCTTACCAAAGCTATTCCTTATCCACGTTGTACTGCTAAATCATTCCACCAAGCGTTGGACTGTCTGCAAGCTATTCCTGGAGAGGACATAAAACAAAAGCTAATGATGAGAAAAATGGAGATACATCATTATTAAAAGGTAATATATAATAAATTGGGTTTTTTTAAAAGTATATGTAAGATTGATGAAAATACTTGCGATAACTAGTGAAAAATGGAGTCACATGAACTGTGAAAACTGAGAAAGTGTGACTCATATAATCCCAAACACAAAGAAAATAAAATAACCAGCCTGGTTCCCAAAGGAAACAACATCAAATTTTCATGTTTGTAGCCACTTACCTTCTCTAGCTACCCTCCACAACATTGCAGTTTACCAGCAAATTTCAGTCAGGCTTAAAAGAGAGGTAGGAGTTTGAAAAACCATTATGCTACTTTGTGAAAATTGGGCACTGCCCCACAGCAGGCACAAATCCAAGTTTTTGCCTGCTGTGGGAAAGGCAGGCAGGACTCAGCTGTTTTAAATTCTGCTCGTTGCAGCAGGCAATGAATGCATGGCACGGAGCCCAAGCACCAGCCCTAGCCTTAGCCCTAGCCCTAGTAGTCTTAACTCTGCTCTCTTTTCTGGTAGGAGTCATCCTGGAGGCTGTGAAGTAAAGCTGTAGCTATTTTTGGTGAGGAAAGTCATAAATCCTTAGTTAACTAGGCTTTAGTAACTAACTCCACTGCTTACAGAACAGTTTGTTAAATATTCTGGTTTGTCTTGTCCATATCAGAGTGTTGTGAGTGCTACTGTGTTTCCTCTGAGACAGTTTTAGGTTTTTTTTTCTTTTTTCCAGGACTGTAGTTTGAAAAAAAGAAAAAAATCATGAATGTTTGTACTATGAACGTTTCATGTGTGATATGAATCAGTACCATGCACTGACATTGTGCTCTTAATCTATATTAGACCAAAACAGAGGATAGGCTCAGATTTAGGCTTTGATCTCATTGATTTCTTCACGCCAGTTTGTCAGTTGGATGCTACTGGAATCAATGATAGGATAGTTTGTCTGTAAAGGGACTGGATACTAAACCAGCATAATACTTCAAGATCAGGTAAAGACAGGAGATTGTACTTCACCGCAGCTTGCTGGAAGGAGTCCACATCTGACTAAAAATAAATAATAAAATCGTGTTAACTAAAGCCATATTCTGTTCTAATGACAGATTCTCTGAAAGAGATAATGTGTCTCAGCCTGCGTATTTACAGTCTAATAACTTATTACATTATGATACTTTTAACATACCTTTTTTTCCCCCCTTTCATTTACACTTGACAGTGATTTTCAGGTTTTTCAACACAATCTTGGTAAATAAACTTTCAATAATTTTACATCACTTCGTACCAGGATGGAAAAAATCATATTTCCTAGCTTTTAGCAAAAATCATTTTAAAAGAATTGCATATAAAATCTAGTAAATGTGTAATTCTTAAAAAAAAAAGCTCTTTAAAAAGTGTACTGAAGTTATTGTTATCTTATCAAAACATCACAATTAATTTAAGATAGCATTTCTTCAGATTTTTTTCATTTCAAATCATAATGCATTAATTACTGCCACAGGTTCTGATTTAGCAAAGATAATGATTGTCTTTCACGGAACTACTCAAACAGTATTCATATGAGTAGAATTAATAATATTTGCACATATTGTGCAATCAGGTATCACATTCAAAAACAATTCCTGGGATCTCTGTTTCTTCTTCTACTTGGATTGTCCTCAGAGGGAAACCTGTTTCCTATCCCCCAGGCTTCTGCTTGCATTATTAGATTTACAAATCACACTAGTTGACCTTTCTCCCGTACTATTAATACCTATACGTGTGTGTGCACTTACATACATAAATACTCTATGTCTTTCACAGGTAGATGAAAACACGCACAGTTGTTCACACACATCTCACATAAACAGTTTTTATATTTTATGCAATTTTTAAACAGAAGATCCTCAGGAGGCAGGCTTGGAATTGTCTTTCCCTTCACTTTGTTGCCAGCCTCTTTCAGCCTGAAGATTCCTCTGCCAAGTGGATGATTTGGGTCTGATTGTCTCAGGTAGAACGGTTTGTAAGACTGGAGGGTCCTGTATCCAGATGTTGCAGTGATCAAGTGCTCCAGTCGCTAGGTTAGTGAGCAAAGATTAGTACTGCTGGGGTCAAAAGGAAACTGGTGTGCTCTGGCCTGTTTTGCTGCTTGGCTATGCAGCCATACGAGACCACCGTGGGACAAGAGCCTAGGTTTAAAATTGAGGGGAAGAAGGTGCAGTTCCCTGTCCAGTCCTGACTTCAGTCTCCTAAACGCAGCTCCTCACCAGTATGCTCCCATCCAGATGTGCTGAACACCTCATGTGGGGCATTTCGTAACCTGACATATCTTGGAGTTCCTGCTCAGGAGCCACATGCTTGGGAGCTTGCAGAGAAGGACATGTGTTGATCTGGATACTGCTCTTTGCTATGTATTACTATAGTTATCCCTCCTGGCTCAGGCTCTCATCTGTTCTAATGCTCTTATCCAAGAAGATGATTAAATTCTTCACCAATACAGTTCAAAAAACATTAATATCTTCATCATTTATGCTATATTCCTTTTGAAGCTTGTATTTGATAAGAAAATCTGCCAGATGATATTCTCCTGCATGTGGTTCAGCAGCAAGTAACAAGCAAACAGGTGAGCAGGCCACATCAGCCACACGACAAAATCCTTTCAGATTACAATACATCTTGTGTTCACTTTTCCTCAACTTTTATATCTAAAATTCATTTATCAAGATTTGTACATGAAGAATGAATTTGTTGAAGACATATGGAGCAAAACTGGCAGGAAAGAATAAGTGCATTTGTGTTCCCTGATGGAGAAATGCAAGTTAAAATGGAGGCTAGAGTTAATGGAAAATAACCAGCATCTTTTAGGTTGGCCCTTGTGCTGGTTTTGACTTTGCTTTTGCTTTACCTATTAAATGGTCTTTATCTCAACACATGAGTTTTCACACTTTTACCCTTCCAATTCTCTCTCCCACCCCACCAGGGCGAAGTTAGCGAGCAGCTGTGTCATGGCTAGTTGCTGGCTGGCAACACTCCTTTAGGAGAATTTGTTGTGACCATGACCAGTTAGTGTCATTCTAGGAAATATATACAAGTTGTCAGTATTAAAACCCCAAAATTTAACTTTGCTGAGAAAGTGGGCTCCACTTTACCAGCACACTGAAATTTTTAATTAGTAGGGGATTTTTTTTTATTCTCTCTCTCTTGGCAAAGTAGAAAACTGTATAACAAAAGGAAATAAAATGTGAAGATATAAAAGAAAGAAACCCCAGAAAACAGAAAAGAATAAGTGTTGGCTGTCTTGGAGAGTAAGGAAGGAACTTTGTGCATAATCTTTTACACATCTAGCTTTTTGCCATAGTGGAACCTGGAAAAGGAAATCCTCTGGATGAATTAGCTACTTGCTGGATAACATGGCATCACTGAATTGCTATCCCGTGATGTAGTCAAGGTATAAATCGTAGTCCCATGATGCTCTCTAAGCTATAGACCATAACAAATGCGGGTTTGCTATTGTAAGCACCATAAACATTTCCTGGTTTATGTGGTTTCAGACAGCATTAGAAAGTAGCTTGAAACAGGCACAGCTTCCAGAAACTCTAAGGCTGATAAATATACCTTTGGTTAGAAAGTGAAGAAAATAACAAAGAATAACAAGGAAAGTAGAAAGAACTTTGATTCTCAGCAGAGGTTATGTATATGTATGTTTTTCTATAAGTGTAAGATACACTACAGCATTTCTTTTAAAGTGTGAGGTTCTGGTAACAGATTGAGACTGAGGGTACAAAACTGTCTATTATATCCCAAAGAAGAACATTAGCAGAGTACTGTGGTTGTAAGGCCAAATGCTCAGTCCCTATGAAATACCGGAATTAATACTGTCCAGCCTCGACGTAATAAAAATGGCTTCAGTAATGGGAATAGGCATGCCATGTTTTGCCAGTGATGTAACATCACATCTGTAGAGATACTCAGAAGTTCTGGTCTCTTGTCTCACTTCTGGGACTGAATATATTCTAATGGCTTGCTTGTTTGTCCTTTACTGACAACTCTTTCTCGTCTCTTTCTTCTCATTGCCTTCTCCAGGCACTTATCCACCAGCTCTCACCCCCACCTTCCCTCTTTCCACTCTGTAGGATAGTTGCTTAATCCTCCAAGCTGCAACCATTTCTTCCCTGCAACTCTGGTTATGGCAGGGGAGCATTTCCAGCAGGCCTCACATCCTCCATGTCAGCTGTGGTGCCTTCCCAAAGTCTTTCCTCTTGATGGACATTTAGGTATGGATAAGCATCATCAACTGCATAGCAGACTTTATAGACAGAATCATAGAATAGAATCATAGAATCGTCTAGGTTGGAAGGGACCTTAAAGATCACCTAGTCCAACCATCAACCTAACTCTGACAAAAAAAACCACAACCAGAAACAAAAAAACAAACAAACAAAAAAACCCCACTCACCCCCCAAAAAGCAATAAAAATCACTAAACCATATTCCTAAGGACCATGTCAACCCATGTCAACCCGTCAAGATCCTCCTTGAATGGATACCAATGACATATTCAGTAACATGCAGTCTCACAGGGAACAGCTTTATTTTAGTGATCCAAGGACAAATACAACGGTGGGAGGAATGAATGCAAGGGGCTGCATGCTGGCTTGTGTTTCTTGATTGCCTTTCAGAGTCCTGAAAGCAGGTTACTCTGATTTGAAATCCTGACAGAGAGGTTGCAACTCTGGTAGTGTGCTTGTCCCGTTTTTTGGTCCCCCAGGACCAAGCTCAGGAGGGATGGTCTGGCAGTAATTGTAGTGGAGACTGTGCTCCCTGGTGGACTGTGCTGGCACCTTCATTCCCCGCAGCCAGGCCAAGGGGTGGCCTTCACCTGAAGTCAGAACATTTGGCTCCAGCCATGAAGGGCATGGCTATGGCTCTCCTGCCAACCACACAGAGCAGCAGGCTTCTCGCATTGACCCACGAGCATGGAAGCAGCAGGACATATAGTCCCAGCTCCTCTCCCTCTCATCTGCAGCCCCACCACCCAGGACTGTTAGCTTGTGTCTGGGTTCCACAAAGTGTCCACAGTGGACAAGCGTCACTACTGCTTGCTGTGCATCCTTGTTGGCAATTTTTTCTTCGAACTAACTAATGATTAACGTGGGTGCTCTGCTTAATCCTGTTCAATGGTACTGAAGAGAAGAAGGAGCAGACCAGACCAGATGGATGCAGCAAGATCCTTTTTGCAGTGCTGTAAGTACCCTTTTAGTCTTCTCTTGGATTTTTTTGGACATTTCATTTGGGGTGTTTATGTTGTTGCCTGGGGACGGTGGCTTTTTACGTGTGATATACCCGATATGCAAAAAATCAAAACATGCCAAAAGCCAGCAGGAGCTGGCTCCTAGTGAAGAAGACACTTCACATAACTAAATAAAAAAATGTTTTGGAAACAATAGAGATGCCTGTCGACTTTGCTACCACAGTGATCCGATATTTTATCTTTGAAGAAACTGTAAAAGTATTTTGTAATTTTGGTCCCAGACAGTATGATCTGTGTTTATATCACATTTTCGTTTGTACACAATTACACAGTTTTAATTCCCTAACTATTTGATTACTTGAGGAAGACTAACAGGGCTGCAGTAGCCATCCTGCAGTATGAAGTACAAAACCAACTTCTACCAGTTACTCTGGGAAGAGGTCATAAGCTTCCAGTTATTTACAAATTTAAAAAAAGTTAAAATTACCTCTTTTGAGAGAGTACTTTGTTATACAGTGTATCAGTAGGCGTAGTCTTCCTGGGGATGACTGGCAGGCATCAGGAATGTGAAATATAAAAGTCTGGTATTTTGGAGAACAGGTGTGTTCTGAGAGCCACGTTTTACTTGGCTGGAGCACATAGCATGAAGAAATGTAATTCCATGCCATATTTTTTATGTCTATTTATTTTCCAGAAACACTTAAAAGGAAAATGAAGCCCACCTTCTCCTTGTGTTTATTGCTGGCTGGTTTGTGCACTCTTGCCCAGTGTCATCAGCATCCTCGTTACCGCAATAAGCAGGATGATCCTAAAGGGAGATATTACCCAGGACGCAATTCTCATGGAGAAGGATTTTATCCAGTTAAGAACAAAACCTTTGTCAAAATAGTTCCCAGCAATGCTGACTTTGCCTTTTCATTTTACAAGCTGGTCGCATCCGAAGCAACCGATCAAAATATTTTCTTTTCACCCATAAGCATCTCTGCTTCCTTTGCAATGCTGGCACTCGGTGCCAAGTCAGCAACGCTGACGCAGATTCTGGAAGGGCTTGCCTTTAACCTGAAAAAGACTCAGGAGCAGGAAATACATGAAGGTTTTTGCCAACTCCTCCGCATGCTGAACCGTTCAGACAGCGAGCTCCAACTGAGCCTGGGCAATGCCCTTTTTATAGAAGAGACACTAAAACCACTGCAGAAGTTCTTGGATGATGTCAAAAGCTTTTATGAATCTGAAGTCTTTTCTTCTGACTTTAACAACTCCTCTGGTGCTGAGAATCAGATCAACAGTTACATTGAGGAAAAGACAAATGGGAAAATTGTTAAACTAGTGGAAAACCTTGATCCTCTCACTGCAATGGTTCTTGTTAACTACGTCTTCTTTAAAGGTAAGAAATGTCAAAGGATGCAAAGGTTGTAACTTAGATGCTTACTGTTTATTACAGGGAGTGAAAACCCAAGAGAAAGAAACTGTAGTTTAAATATTTTAAATGGAGGAAAAAATGTTGAGTATCTGGAAAATATCCCTATAAAACCCTGTTATTTTTTGTCAGTATTAATGTTTTTGCCCTCACCTGGTGGAGTGAAAGATTGGATTTTTTTAACAAATGCCTTTTTTTTGAGTTTCGTAAATTCTTTAGTGTGATTAGATAGAGTCATCTATCTTCAAGCATTTGGAAAAAAAAAATAAAAAGAGCTGCAATGCTGTAACAACTGAGGGTGCAGTAACTTGAAAAAGATATTTTTTCTAGTCAAGGCAAAACTGTGAGACTAGATCCTGTTTTATTCACCATGACCATTCCTCTGTATTTCTGAGATATTACTGAATTATTTTTCTCTTTGTCATAAGCACCTTGGGAAAAACCCTTCAGTACTTCATATACAAAACAGGAGGATTTTTTTGTGGATCAGAAAACATCTGTAAAAGTTGACATGATGTATCGGAAGGGGTACTACAGAAATTACTTTGATGAAGAGCTGTCCTGTTGGTTGGTTCAGATATCTTATAAGGGAAATGCCGCAGCATTATTTGTTTTGCCTGATGAAGGGAAGATGAAGCAGGTGGAAGATGCTCTCTTGAAAAGGACTGTGTCTAAATGGGAGAAGTCTCTCCAAGACAGGTAAGTGTTTTTGCTAAGGTGAGAGGTGACTGTGCTATAGATTAGTAGTGTTTATCTCTCCAAGACAAAACATTAAATGCCAGGTTATTTTACTGAACTCTATTCACTTAATGGTCCCTCTCTCTGCAGTGTTTCCCTTTTCTTATTTGGAAAATGAAAAAATCTGTGGGTAGTGAATAAACAGGGCCTTGAACTTGCAATCCACCTTGGATTAAGTTTCTGGTTCAGCCACAAGTTGCTTAGCACCATGATGAAGTTAACAGACCCTTGTCTCATATGGGCATTGTGAAACTACAATGGAGCAGCTATTGGCTGTTAGGGTGTTGAGGGCATCGCAGGTAAAAGCATTGGACATTACTGCAACTACTGTGGTGGCCCAGGCCCTGTTATATATTCAAACAGCCTTAGGATAGCTAGCTATGATCTTTTGAAAAACAGCTACCTGCCAGTAGCAGCCACTCTATTTGCCACAGAGTTGGTATAGTTGTGTCCTCCACCCCAGTCCTTGAATCCCACTGTGAAGGCAGAGGATAACAAGTGCTCATTCTACTCCCACCTCCATGTTAGACAGCTTACCTGATCAGAACTGCCATCTGAACTCAGAGAACAGACTTCTAACATTTAGAAAAATAAATGAGAAATGTCATTATAATGAAGCCATTGAGAAGTGTTAGATGAAAATTTGTCCCTATTTGTGTTATTTGTTACAGAAAAATACATCTGCACATTCCAAAATTTTCTATTTCTGGTACCTATGATGTGAAAAGGATAGTCAAACAAGTGGGTATGATTGATCTGTTCACTGAACAAGCTGATCTGTCAGGGATTACCGACGAGCCTGGACTGATGGTTTCAAAAGTAAGTCAGCACGTAAAACACAGTGACCACAGGATTTCTCTGTTCCCAGAACCCAACATTAGTATCCCATGAAAAGCTTATCCCATTCTCTCTGAAGCATCACTCAATCATCAACAGTCGCCAGTCCGGAGGCAAAGCAAGCCCTATCTTTCCTAAACCTGAAGCCAAACAAGCTTACGAGGGGTTATACCTACATGGTTCGAGGGCAAGGAAAAAGATGTACATAAAATTAGATGTTCTTTTGGCTACTAAACAAAATTATCTGAAGGTAGCACATTAGCTTTGGTAAAATTTCCTCTAATTCCATCTACAGAGGGCAAAAGGCTGTCATTCTTGCCCTTCCATTACTCCCAAAAAAGTTATTTTTTTCAGCTAGATGATAGGGTAAATTCACAATAATATATGAAGTTGCCAAAGGCCAAACTAAGCCTAGGCTAAATTACCAGGTTGCCTTGCTTCCCGAATTTCTTGTCATCAGTCATCTTGAGTGCTTCTTGGCTGTTTGCTGTGCGAGGGTTACTCTCTGCCCAGACAGTGAAGGAGGGTAGCAGGAGAGGTCTGATGGCTGATGGTGGGAAGGGGAGCAACTTGTGATGACCATCCCAGAGGCTGGTGCTGCCAAGTCTTGCCCAAGGCAGGGCTCTCTGGCAAGAGCAAGGAGGGTGGCAGGCTGCTCTCTTCTTGCCGGGTTGTCAGCTGGAAGTTGTTTTGTTTTGTGTCCTTGCAGGTGATCCACAGAGCAGTGCTAAATGTTCATGAGAATGGCACTGAAGCAGCAGGGGCCACGGTGAAGGAACTTACCTGGAGATCTGGCGATTTTCCTCATCCGCCTCGAGTCAGATTCAACAGGCCCTTTCTCCTGATGATTCTGGATAAATACACCCGCACCGTCCTCTTCATAGGAAAAATCGTAAACCCTCTGCAAAATGACTGATTGACCAGAGGACATGCACTCATGCACTTTGTTGGCTAAATTCCTGTGATCCACCAAGAAATTTATGTGTATATACCACTACGTAGTAGTACTCATCTTTCAACCATTATCCTTATATGTGTTATTAATCCCTTAAAAATACCCATTATTTTTTCCTTGTCCAAAAGTCACTGGTATTTCCCCCCAAGTCTGCAGCTGGATATAGCTTGTAGCATTAACCAAATACAAGTCACTTTTCACCAGTTATGTAAGAAGCCCTTTCTGACGTTCTCCCATGGGATATTTAAGATGGCTTAAAGTCTCTGGATGATGTAGCTATTGCTGTACACTCACAGTGTGTTTGTGTGTGAGAGCAGGAGAAGGAAAACGGGGAAAAGGAGGTGCGAGGTATAAGTTGTGTCTGTTTAATGCACTAACCTTTGGTGACTAGTCTTAAATACAGATTCCCTTAATATCGGCATGAATGTCCATTAATTTTATTGCCTTTTGACCAAGTATGGTGTGAGCCCTCCTCACAAAGACAAGAAGGTTGTTTTCACTTTACAAATAATGTTTAGTCTACTAAAGAAGGAAGCCATACTACCAAAAAAGGCTTTCTGTTTTATCTTGCTAATATTGCCAATGCCCTGAGATACAAGTGTGGTGGAGCAGTACACGACATAGCATCAGTTTCACTTTTATGGATTTGTTGTCACTATCATTTCTCTTTTCTTCTACTGATGCCACCTTCACTATCACAATTTCCTGCAAGACTTGTCAGACTGTGGTAGAAAGGAGGAGGAATGAAAATTTTTAACACCAGCAGGTTTGTATTTCCTCAGGAGGAACAGCAGCGCTTTCCTAAGGACTGTTAATCTGCTTTAAACTATCATAGACACACATACAAAATGCAGGTAATATTTGAGAATCCACCTTTCTACACATTAAGAGTGGAATACGGTTATGGAGTAAAAAAATACTGTGACTTGACATTTGTACCTTTCCACTTAAAGTTTCTTGAGTAACTTATTGCTATTGTATTCTTTTAGAGTGACTCAATGGAATTTTAACATACTAATACACTAGGCAGTTGTACAGTTATGAAAAGAAAAAAACAAAAATCCGTAAATATTTAAATTGTTTTATTACTTCTCTTTATTTTTTTACATCAACATCCTTAGCATGTCTTATTAAAGTATAGAAAGCCAATTGAAGAGCTTAAGTTACAGATTGATTCAGCGTTTTCTATAGAATATCTCAAACTAGTAGAAAAAAAAGTGAAAAATAAATGGCAACTTTTCGGACTTTAGTCTCTCAAAATATCTGTGAAAAATATAAGTCAAAAATTATGGTGAATATTTCTAAAACAGAATTAGCTTGATTGGTTTGGAGATCTTTATTTTCTTTGACATTAAACTAATAATATCAATATAAGTAATTTGTAGCTGTAAGTATACCCATAAGGAACGTAAGAGCCTTTCCATGCCTATCTGCCATCTGCCAGGCATATAACACTTGACATTCACTCTCAAAGCTCTCCTCAAAATCATGTAAAACAATGACAGAAGTTTCTTGCTCATAACTGTATTTAGTCTGTTCAATATTTAGTAACGAACCACTGGCTTCATACCTCATACAAGGACTTGGTCTCGGTGTAATACACGTAAATGGATTCTACAGAAAATCATTTAAAAGTTCTTGGCAAATCTAGGGCTAAATCAGGACTGTATGCCAAAGTCCAGCTTTGCAACAACAAATTACTCTGTAGGCGAATACAAAGACAGCTTATGTTTGTTGTTCCTCATGGACATGAGATCAATAGTCTCTGTTTGTTAACAGAAAAAAAATATCTAAATGATATTTTGCCAATCAGATCTCACTTTGCAAGGTAACCTTGTTGCTTAACTTATTTGAAAGTGGGTGGAGTAAAATCAAGCTGAATTAAGAACTGGATGGCAAAATATATCAAGAAACTATTGCTGGTAGGAAATCATATTAAAATGGGAGTAGGGACCATATACGTGTGTCTTGCCTTGGTTTTTGTTCTATTTTGACAAAAATCAGGGAATTCTCCTCACTGGAAATGTGCAGCAGACAGCAAATTTGTGTGGTAAATAATGAGGACAGAAGAACTGCACAACCGCTCCCAAAACTGTCAATCTTAAAGTTGCCACAAATCCAGTGCAGTCATGGTTTGTTCAGGACAGTGTTTCTTCTTTCAGTCTGCTGGTTTTTTGCTTCTTCTTTCCTAGATTTTAGTTCCTTGATTTTTTTGCTGACTGCAAGTTTCATGACCAAGAATCCTCAGTGCAACAGCAGAAGGACTTTCCTCCTGGCTAGTCAAGAGTTTCTGCTGCTGTGTGTAAGTGCTGAGCACTGCAGTGACACTGCTGGAGGATGGAGCTGGCCTGATGAACCACCTGAGGAACAAAGTGCAAAGGACATCTTCTAACCCAGCCTGCACTGAAGCCTACATACGCATCTGATGTGGGAGTGCACGCAGCCATGTGAGCGCAAGAGCTGCAGCTTCAGCACAGCCTATATGGACCTGAAGAGAAATCCGTGATGATATGACTGAAAGTAGTCTTCTATAAAGGCTGTTTTAGGTTAACAGCCATAGAAGAATTGCCAGCACAGCAGAAGCTTTGGAACAGCATACACTAAGCAGGTCCCTGAAATAAGGAGAAAAGGAAAACAGGCATTGTGGCAATAGCAGTAAACTGTGTATTTGTTGTCATAACTAGGAAGAACTTATCTACAGAAGTGAAAAAAAGTCTAAAAGCATAAATAAAGAGCTCAGAAACTAGGATTAATCCACAGTGGAGATAGACTTAACCCTTACCTAAAAACTATGTGAAGTTCAAAAGACATTGGAAGAAAGCTAGCAGCAATTTTGAGTGCAGCATCTGCTAGGAAGAAACTAAAGACATGTAACATAAGCAACAGTCTTAAAGGTCATGGGTTGAAAAGCAAATTGAATATTCTACTGGAAAAACCTATTGATGCTCTGTTAAATATAAGCACAAATAAGAACCCATATTTTGGCAATGGCCTTCTACCACTGAGAAAATTCCTGACAAAGCTGGAGTGCATAGTTCTGAGTCAGTGCATCCTCATCAAACAGGAGATATCATCGAATAATAATTTAGGTCCTTTGCAAAGTAACCACATTTTAATTTGTTTTCTATTATATAACAACTAGTCATATCTTGTTAGCATTTTCTTGATGCTGAATAGCGTGTTACGTTCTTGTACAGTGTGATACTGTTCTCTCTGCACGTCACTTTTAGCACATAATGACAAAGAAAAATTTTAGCAAGATTTATAAAGTTCTGGTGGGGATTGACCCCACAGTACTTCAGGAATGGTGGAGTAAGAGTCTCCCCTTAATGACAGCATGCCTTTACTGGTGCTCATCATTGACCAGAACACCCAGATCATTAATGGGAAAATTGTTATCCTTGCAGGAAAATAGTGCCATTCATGCCACAGACCCATCACATGGTGGTATCCTATTTCTCAAGATCAGATGTCATGTATTTCATTATGTATTCAGACAATCTAGCAATTGTCACACAATAAGTAATTAACAGAAATTTCTGGGCAATACTATGTGAGTTTCTAAGCTCCCGAAGAACTTATTCAGTGCCAAAAACTTGGCTTCTATTGCTACCAGGAACTTGGCAGCTACACAGGTGCTGTGGCCAAAATCCACATAACCACATCACCTGCTAATCACACTAGTGCCTAGGCTCAGGAAGCCCTTGTGAAAGATGTATTGCTCCAGGCAATGCTCTCCTGCAGCCTTCACAGAGCCTTGGTGACCCCAAATACCATATGCATACTCTTGGCATACGTCAGATGGAGTTACCAGAGATACCATAGATGATTATCACTTATGTGAGGTACAACTGGGGGCTTAGAATGGGACGTCCAAAGGCATCAACAGTTTCATTGTTGTAACGGAGCTAGAAAATGTTTTGTGGGATGGGGATTATTTAATTGTACCACTGTCTGCTAAACGACTGCAAAAGCCAGACGAAAACAAATGAAGGCATTTCACACAAATGTTTTCAAGCCTTTTTAATGAAGAGACATAATCTTAACTCAGTAATTCTGCTATATATTAGATGTCTGGCTTTTGCTCTGTCATTTGGCCAGGAGAAAAAAAATATCTGTGGGGAAGAATGGAAGGTCTGTAGTTATTTGACTCCTGCAAAGGCTTGGCAGAGAGTTGTATTTCTCTTCAAGCACAACATGTTTTGGTGATTTTTGTCCTACATACAGCATGATATTTCATTTGTATGAGGAAAATACATATGAAGATAGTACAGTATTATGATAATTAGATGTTGATACACACAGGAAAGTAAAACACTAGAAGTACTGTTGCTTCTCACTCCTTTAGTTTCTTTTGATACTTCTCTCCTGTGCATGCTGAAGTTTACCTAATTCCAGGCTTTGGCTGCAGCTTTCTTCCAACTAAAGATTCACAAGACATTTTTCCAGAGGACCAGTTCGATTTCTGAGAGCTGTTTCCAGATTATGGCCTCAGAGGTTGAAGTTACAGAGCTGTCAGAACATCTCACTAGTTCTTCCTACTTCAGCTTTCCAGGAACAGTTACATGCTTCAATGTCCAGAAATCTAAGATTGCCATAAACAAGAAACAATTTCATAAGTCAGAAACAATTTCAGTCATAAATCATTCCAGTACAGGGAAAAGGGCTGGGAAAGAAGTAGATTTACACTGTCCATCAAAATGGATGGCTCGATAAGCAAAGCACATAAGCAGCCTCTAGCTGAGGCTGTTAGCTTTCCATCCCCTTCTTCATATTTCTTATTCCCTTTGGGTAGCAGAGTTTGACATTTCTTATGAGATTTCTCCAGTTTAAATGGACCTGCAAGTGTTTTTTATGAGTTAATTGAAATGTCATCTCAGACTTTTTTCACGATACCTTTAAAAACACCTAAACCACTGGATGCCTGCATTTAAAAAAAAATGGTGAGAAAATAGAAATGTTGGAGATTGGAAGAACCTTGGAAGGTTCTGTGAAAAAACATGTACTGTCTTGAAGAGTGCTGCTCTTCCCTGAAAAAAAGGCAGAAGTCCATGGGGCACAGGTGGGATGGAAAGGGGAATTACCAAGGTGGCCAAGATGTCCACATTGTGTGGTGAGAGGCAGAGGCACAAGCTGAGGTCCCTCTTGCAGCTGCCATGAGACAGGGAAGCAGGGAAGCTAAAGCAACATGACAGTACACTGGGGCTAATTGGCTCATCTGTCTGGGCAGGCCACCATGTAGACTTCTAAGGCTTGACTGGAAATTAATTAACAGATGTTAAATTTTTTGGCAAAAATAAGACAGAAATTCCAATTGAAATAGAATCAAAGGAAATAATCACAGGGGAGAAGATTTAACACTGAACTTTTCACCTCCATCAGTGAGATGTTGTTTAGGCACAAGGCACAGGCTCAGCCCCATGCAAGCACAACTGTGCTGTTGCTTCTCCATTGCTTGGAATCCAAAGATTAGCTGGGGTTTGCCCCTCACACACTGGCCACATAAGTTCATTAAAGCTTTGAAACTTGGAAACACTCAGAATAAAGATTTTGCCCTTCTTTTAACTTTCCATGTGCATTGTCTTTTATTTCTGTACTCTATGGCATATATAAGGCTTTGGTTTTAAGCTTTTGATTCTAGTTTTTGCATATCCTTGAGTCTTTGGGGCAGGTTTCCTGAACTTCTTTCTCCAAGACAAGCTGTAGGAGCTGGCAGCTGACGTGACACAATCACTGCTTGCTCCTTCTTTCTTATTTTGGAAATACGTGGGGGTCTCCCTGCACCAGGCTGTGTAGGTGTTTTAGAGCACTGCAGCAAGTAGAGTTTCTCTTCTGAGACAGGTCTATATCTGTTCCAGCTGTCACTAATTGTCGCCTCAGTATCTCCTCAAAGACTGCTCCCTGCCAAGCTCAGTAAGATGATGATTACTTCTCTCTTATTGATTTTGTAGGTCTGCCACAGTGGAGTTAAACCCAGTGTTTAGTTTAAACCCGTTTGCATCCAACTCATTCAATAAAGTCCTATGAATCATAAACAAAACTCAGAATTATTCCAATCTGATGTGACTCACTTTTTGGCCAGTTTTTGGACAGTATAACATGTGGAGTCTCCTTAAAGAAATAATTCACTTTCTGCACTAAAAAGAAATTAACAAAAAGAAGAGGAAAGAACACATTTGGGGTAAAAAACTGTAGTTTGACTTCTTGCTTCTTTGGAAAAAACCTCTTTCTGTAGTTATGTTGCTGTACAAACTAAAGCATCACAGATATACATCTTAATTTAATTCAGCACAGCACAATCCAAAGAACAAATTAGTTGAGTGGCAGTAAGAGTGGTCTCATATGTCCCATCTTTCCATTTTTTAACAGTAAAGACTATGCTTATCTAGTTTCTTTTTTACTGACATTGATCCCCAAAATGTTCTTCCCATGATCCCCCAAGAAATGCATCTCTGTTTTCTTTACAAAGCACTCCAGCTGGATGTGACATGTGTGCTTTGGATGGAGGTGGAATTTGGGTGGGGGAAGATGATGAAAGGTCAAGAGAAGTTTAAGGGGAAAACAGCTTCTCTAAACACTTCAGTATTCATAGCGTTTGGCAACACTGAACTAACCACTGAGACCTAAGCCTTGTATCTCATTTCTGTGGGCAAAAATGAGGGATTATTTTTGGCACTCTGTGGATTTAATGGGTGTTCCAGTCTTTCTTTAGAAGCTGCTTCAAAGACATTAATTAAACCCCCTTTTTTCTCGTTGTTTGCGTGTTGTCTTTAAGTTCAGTCATAGATCTGAACTAGCATAAACCTAACTTCTGTAACAAATATTGGCGGCATTATATGGAGAGATGGGTAATTTTCATGATGCTTTCTTACTCAGGTGTCAATTCTGTTCCTCGCTACCTTGTAAATGACAGCCAGCAAACAACGAGTCCACTGTGTTGTTAGTTTTCACTTCCATATACTAACTGACAATGCCGGTGAATAGTACAGCTTGAGAGATGTAAACTGCTTATCATCTCCTGGAAAGCAGCAATATAGTTGAAACCTGACTCACCTCAAGGTAGCCGCCAGCAATGCTGACTTCACATTTAGGCTTAACAAGCAGGTCATGGCAGAGGAAGCTGACAAGAACATTTTATTCTCTCCTTTGACCTTTCTAATGCCTTTGCAATGCTCTCCTTGGGGCACAAAGCATCCATGTGGAGTTGGCTACGCAAAGACATCACCTGACAGAGACAGAGGAACAGGAGATCCATGGAGATTTTCTTTCAATTACTGCTAAGCAAGGTCCAACTGAGCTAATGCAATGCCCTGTCTGTAAATGACAGACCAGAAGTTTCTGGACAATGTCAAAGAGATGCATGATGCTGGCAGAAACTGAAAAGAAGATCAATGAACAGTTTGAATGTAGAAAATTCTAATTAGGAACATATTTTTACCATGCTGTCGTTAAACACTAGAAGAGGTTGCCCAGAGAGGTTGTGAAACCTATGTCCTTGAAGACATGTCCCTGAGGAACCTGATCTAAGTAGGCATGTTTTGACCAAAAAGTTGGACTAGATGACCTCTGGAGGTTCCTTCCAACTTAGAATTTGATTCTAGGATTCTGTTGCATGGGGGCCAAACACTCTGGCACACTTGTTGACTATGTTTTCTTTAAAACTAAAATACATTGTACTAAAGGACAGTTTCAGAAGTATAATGTTTTAGTGTTTGGTTATGATCCCCGAGTTTTAATATTTCTCTGCCATACTGATTGATTATAAGGTTGCTGAAAGAAACCATTGGACAACACAGCTGGACAAAATCTGAACAATATTTTATTACTGAGTGGATGCATACTTTTTGTTAGAGGAGCACAGCACACATCTCTCTTTTCTACTTCAGTCTCTTTCTGGTGTTTCTAGTTCTCTGCTGTCCGCTAGGTCTCTTTCCAGAGAGGTGCAATTTTTCCAGGGTGTCAGATGCATTTACTCCAGGGAGTCACTGCAACAGGGACCTCCCTTCACACTTCTACAGTCCAATTCCTGTTCCTATGAAATTTGCCCGCTTTCTTTGCAGGGAGTTCACAAAGGCCTGCTGAATTTTGCTGGGAAGTGCAGGCAGGCTGCACTAGTCAAGGCTGCTGAATACAGGTTTAGTTCTTGACCTCTCACTATTCAGCAGTCATCGTTGATTGTGACTCTAGGCTAAACTGTCTGAAGTGAAAAATGAGGAAATCTTGACTTAGAGTTTTGGGTTTGGAAATCCATGTAAGGCAATTTCCTGGTCTTGCACTTGTACTATGAACATCAACATGTGAACAAAAGGTCTCATTTTTAAAGTATAAATGAAGCTGTTGTAAAATTAAACCTGTGACTATTTCTGTGTAGGTCTAATGCTGCCTTGAGAAGTCTCACTACACTGTACTCAGGGCTTCTGCACCCTGACAGAATGGTACATGTTGGAGATATTACAGGCTTAGGGATTCGGCCAGACAGATTGTGGTTTCTTGAGTGACTCAGACTTTTGACATAGCCAAACAACTAGAATATGAATTTCGTATAGCCATTGCCAACGTTTAGCTTGAAAACAGCCTCTATCAAAACTCAAAATGAAGAACATGTTAATTTTGTTAACTGAGACCTGTTTTTAAATTGGATGGGAGGAAGCAAAGTTTGTATTAAAAGACAACTTGAAAATGCAAGAATTCAACCACACAATACTTGAAAAGCAAAGAAAACTTGCAAAGAGTCATCTTTATTTCACATGCATACATGCATCGCTAGCCAACTGTACTAACAGACAGTGTGCCAGCAGCAAACTGTCAGATTAGGTTGGGCTAATTAAACCTTATTACTTTGTTAGGCATGGCTCATTGAACAGCCACCACATAGCTGTTCACAGAAATTCACCAATTCTTGCAGACCGAACCAAGCAAAAACATGAGGCTAGAGTTTTCTTTAATATCAATTACAAATTGACATGATTGTCTCCCATGAAAATATAAACACAGTACACCAGATCAGAACAACCCTGCACATGAACTGTGTTTATATTAGAGCTAATAAATTGTGTTTCTTTAGCAAACATGCTAAAGAGAAAAATGAAGGAAGCCAGTGAGAGACATTTTATTGCATCCAGAACCTGTGCTTGCATGTTTAATGTAAGATTTTAGGTTGCTGTTTTTAAAAAATCTCTTTTAAGCCAATCACTGCTACTCAGAAAAAAAGGTTAAATAACAGCTACTTAGGACCAGTAAGACTTTTCCATGGACAAACTTTCCACTAGCATAACTAGAGTTTTCAAAGCTGGAGTCTTAAAATTACACTTTTTAAGTCACAGCAGGGCTCCTGGATAAAAACATGACTCAGCCAGCAAATATCAAGCACCTTAACATTTCTTTCAAGCATCTGCCAAATGTAAGCATGAAATACAGATGATTATTAAGACATTTTTATTGTAGTTCATAAACATGGATTTAGAAAATCGGCTTCCAGCCATTCTTGTGTAAGAAGTTTGCTTTCCACATGACACAGAAAAAAATTCTACGTTTTTTTCTCTGAATCAATAAATACTATACATGGACAGGAAACTTTTGAGGGTTTAATGAATGAAATAAAATGGGATTATATCACAGAATCCCAGAATTATATCCTTTTTTTACTGAGGTTTTAGAGCTGAAATATTATCTTCAAGGCTTTGTAATACAAAAATGGTAACAGGCATTTTGCACATCTGTGAGCTGTGTTTCTCACTGTGCTTCTCTAGTTGGGAGTGCTTTTACATAGGTAACTATTAAAAGAAAAGAAAATCTTGAACACATTTTAAAACTGTGAAATATGAGATTTGTTGTCCTAAAGTCATGATTTTAATGGCAGTCAGGAACAGAACTCTTGCTGTATTATGTTTGACTGACATGTCAATCCCAGTTCTATCTAGGTTCAATGATAATCACAGATCTACATTCCTTCTGGATAAACCATTCATCATCTCTAACTTCCATAGTCATTGTTTGAAAGGGATACGTCTACCTCTCAAATTATGCAAATTATTATATTAAAGACTCATTAGAGTAACAAGCTCCTGACTTAGAGGTCTCATTAGTCTCCATGTAGTATAAATGAGCGTACAGGATCTGTCAAATGGAACAGAGCCAAGACAAATATTTTTGGAAAAAGAAATGCCAGTAAAGATTCTTACACAAACCAGGTGGAGTATGGCTTCTCTTCCATGCATCCTCCTTCTCTGCTGACTTGAAGGCCAGGAGCCGGCAGACCTTTTAGTCCTGTTGTAAGAATGCAAATTCATGGAAAAACCTGACTGCAACCATGCATGTCTTCAAGACATACTCTAGGCATGCTCTTCAAGCTAACACTGAGTACTGGTCCAGAGCCCCCTTCTTTCTCCCCCACAATGACTGACATGAAGACATCCTTGGGCCCGGTGGTATGGAGTGGTTCCTGTCTACACTAGATACATAATATATTACGTGGATGTTATGGATTTTCTGGACTGGGGTGGCTCTGTCTGCTCTGCAAGCACTTGGCCACAGCTGACATTCTACTGCTTTGAGACATTACCATTGTTTTTTTTTTTCTTTGTTTTTCTTTCAGAGTGCCCAAAATAACAGGAAAGTTACATAACAGCATGAGAATATGTTTATATAGAGTGATTCTTAGCATTGGCATTGCATTCAGCAAGGCATGGCTGGGGCTACCTGAGGTTGCAAGGCTTGCTGAGCATTTGCTGATGAAAGGACCTGGGCAGCTTATACCAGAGACACTTGGAGTAATATAGTATGAGTACAGTCACATGGTCAGGAACAAAATAAGGTATAAATCAAAGCGGCAGTGCAGGCATATTTTGCAGGTTACTCTTCAGAAGCAGGCCCTGTGGTGGATCAGCTTTTGGCTTGCAGAACCTCTGCTGACCTCTTTGGTAGGGCAATGGACTTCTTCAAGCCACCACCTCATGAGACACTGTTAATTGAAGCGCAGAGAGGCAGATTTTGAAAGAGTTTCAAAATCAATCGAAGTTGACTGTCAACAAAAGAATAGTACAGATGAATGTTTGAACAGTAAAAATATTTGCGCTTGTGTCTCTGCCACAGCTTTCTCATACTGAAGGATGCTTTGATTCACCTCAGAGTCGTGTGGGGAATCCAGAATTACCCCTAACCCTTGCATACATCTCTTCTTAGAACACTGAGACTCTCTTCTGCTACATTCCTCTTCAGCTGGCCGTGCAGCTGCACAGTGGACTCCACTGCCCAGGCTTCCTCTTCAGATGTGACTAAACCAAGGCTCACAGAAAGCCTTTGAGTGTGGGACTGTTTCTGAACTGCTGCTAAGTTAATTTGGGGGAAAAAAAATGTTACATGTTAATTACCCCTTCTGTTCTGCTTTTCATAGAACACAAAGTTAGCTTGGTTTAGCATGTTGTAGCAGGTGTCCAAGCTGCATGGTGAGGAAACTAAGGCCCCAAAGAAGGCCATAACACACCTCAGGAGATGTTTTAACACTTGTGTCATTAGCTTGCAATAATCTGGGAAGGTATATCTGGTAGAACAACTGTTCATGACCATGGACCTCTTCTCTCCAAAGTGTGTTGGCCTATGGCAATTATGCATGTTTTGGGACAGCAAACATTTAAGCCAGCTGGCCCTGCGATCACTGATTTTTACCTGCTTTGCATGGCTACATGTGGATGGAAAATAGTTTCACCAGCATTTATCTGCATCCTCAGATAATTTTGTTTTGATCCATGTAATGTTTAACAGAAGTGTAAATGCTTAACATGGCTCAGCTGTACGACTAAAGAGGCAGCACAGAACAGCCAACAGCCTGACTGTCTTGGAGCACTGTGAGCATCTCACTCTTTTTTCTTGGAAGACTGCATTTGTGCAATCAAGCATTCTAGTTCATATATTCATTTAATTCAAATGTAGTGGTTTTGTGGCTGGCAGAAGAGAACAGTTTCCTCCATCAAGCCTCACCTGACCTACGCAAGCGCTCCAGGGGACAGCAGCAACGGGTGCTCTAGTAAGAATAAAATACAAATTCAAAATCCAAGTATGTAACAGCAAACTCTGTCTGTATCTTAAACAAGCACACAGAGTTCAGCTGTATTCTGAAAAGGAAAAAAAAAAAAAAAAAGTAATGAGGCCGTAGATACTGTGCAGGGAACCTAGATGCATGACCAAGGCCATGGATTCCAGTAGACAAAGTAACTCTGAAAGCAGCAGATCTGAGGACCGGGAACAGCCATTCTTGTGCTGCTTTACTTACACAGGTCCTTGGCTCTTCAGGACCCAGGGAATTGTGTCCTGAGTGGACAATAACAAGTCCTGAAAGGTGCAGCAGAGGCATAGAGGGACTGAGCAGGCATTCTCCTAGATGGCTGATCAAACCACATATCTAAACACTTCCACCAGCCATGAATGCTGATCAGCCAGCTTCACAGCACTTATCTTCCTTTGGAAGAATCCCAGGAAATTGAAATAAATCTTTACAAGAAGGCTGAGACTTATTATTTGAGACTGTCTTGATTTGTTATTGGTTACTGTAATTGGGTTGCTCTCTTCTGTTATTTGCTATTCTTTGAGAGATTTGGGACTGTGCCTATATATTTATATTACAACAGTTGCATTTGTGGTGCTCCCTGCATCTCCCTCACCCTGACCCTGGTCTTCAGAGTTTAGTCCTGGGCAAAACTGTCTGTCTCCAGATGAATAGTTCTCTCCATTTTAGGTAGCACACAGAGCAAAGTAGCTGCCCTTGGCATGAAAATTGCATTTCCAATAAATATTTGCTTAGGAGTTGCATACCCTTTGGGATGTAACACTCCACTGTACTGACCAGCTGGGTCCTCTGGTCTTTGCCCTCTGTTTGGAGCGATACGGACACATGCATACAATGTCCAAGAAAAGTAGCTTCATCAGCATTCAGCTTTGTCCTTCTAGGTAATATGTATTTGAAGCCATGTAATGTTTAACCGAGGAAAACAGCAGTATGAGTAAAGCAGCAAGAAACAGCACAACCCGTACAAGAGCAAGATCCTTCTGACTGTAATGTAAGTACTCAGTTATCTTACCTTAACAATTTTCATGCAGTTGTGCAGCATTTAGCTAGTGATTCATGAAGCACGTTTGCTTTCAAGGGTGAAACCCGGTTTCTAAGCACTCAAATGACAGCAGAACTTAATTTCAAGAAATATGGAACAGCAAATTGTAGGAATATGTTATAGCAGCTCTACAGAGCATAACTCTGCTCTGAATATTTATCCCAAATAGCTCTTTCACATCTAGAAGAAATCTTTTTCATTAACAAGAGGGAAGTATTGACTTCCAAACCGGCAATCTTATTTTTTACCATTACGAACATTCCCTAAACCTTACAACCAGATAATTGAAATGGAGATGAATGAGCTGTCTTATTCACACCAACATGGTGCAGGCAGGATTCACAAATTGATTTTGCTATGCCAACCTACCCTGTAAGTCCTGATTCACTCAGATCTCCCAGAAGAAAAGCTGCAGAAGGACAAGCTGGCTCCTTTTCACCCAAATCTTAGTGGTCGGAGTGCTGACACCGGGGGGGAGCAGGAAATCCCTACGGACATCTTGTGCTCTGCTGCACCCTTGTCTCTGAGTGCCTTTGCCATTGAATGGGGCTGAGCAGGTAACTCATGTCATCTTCTTCCCCGAAGCTGGTCCGCTTTAAGTAGAACATTAGGTGGAGGTTATTTGGAGTTGCTTTTCTAGTCATTAGTACAATTTCAAATTGCAATACCTGTTTTCTGAGAGGTTAAACATCCTAGACACTATGAATCATCCCAACATGTTCTTGGTCTGACATGTAAAAGAAAAAGCAATAAACAAACAAACAAACCAAACAAAATGGTCACAGTTATCAGAAACAGCCAAGATACCACAATCCAGGCTCTTTGCTGAGTGCTACTCTGGCCACGGGGCTGTTTGCCTTATGAAAGGAGGCTTTTGAAAAGTTTAGAAAGACAGGAGGGGCTTAGCCCATACCAGTGACCTCACCCTCCCATGACCAGGGTGGCAGGGTTTCACAGAGAGAGGAATCCATGTGTCACATGAGTGGTTGTTCAAAATAAAGCAACATATTCTGATCTAATCAGGTATTGAAGCAGAAAATTTTTACCATCTCCCATGTGATTAATCACTTTGAATATTAAAATGAGTCAAGAATGAGGGAAAGAATACTCCTTTTGAGAGCTGCAATCTCATATTGTTTCCCATTGACACAGAGCTGTCATTTGAAGTATGCCTCATTCAATCACTAATAGCATAATAATCCTGAGAGTTCTAAGGGATAAACATAAAAGAATTAAGAATTGTTCCTGGCATGCTACCTCACTATAAAACAGATTTACACAGAGACAAAAAAAAGGCCTTTTCACTTGCTCTCTCTCTCTCGGTCTTATTTTTCTTTAATACTCACATTTCTTTCTCTAGTAACAAGGGACTTTCGTAGCTGGAGTAAAGCAGAACTGAAGTAGGCAGCAATGGATAGGAATTACAGATAAACTTAGAAGTACAAGGATTTTAAAAACACTTTCATAGTCAAGGAGCAGGTCAGGAGGTAACAGATATTAGTAGGTAGCTGCTGAAGGTAGTAGCAGATGGAAATAAAAGATGAGAAGTTGACACAGCTGATCTCCAGCATCCAAGACGATCTCATTCTTTGTTCACACAGCAGCTGCAAAGGATGATGAGGACCACCCTCCCACTGTGCTTGCTGGTGGTCATGCTTCACCTCACTGTCCACAGCCTGACCCAGACTGACTACCACAATGGCAAGCCCAATGCAACTGAACCCCAAGAGCCACATCTCCATGAGGAAGATCCTCTTGAGTCCTGCAGGCATATAGTCCTCAGCAACACAGACTTTGCCTTCCAGTTTTACAGGCAAGCAGCCACTCAAGAACCTGGCAAGAACATTTTCTTTTCCCCAGTCAGTATCTCTGCTGCCTTTGCTCTGCTGGCCCTGGGGTCCAGAGCCACCAGCCAGACTCAGGTGTTGGAGGGGCTGGCCTTTAACCTCACTGACACCCAGGAGGAGGAGATACACAATGGTTTTCGTCATCTCCTCCTCTTGCTGAACCGCCCTGGCAGCCAGGTGCAACTGAGTATGGGAAACACCCTGTTCATGGACAAACACCTGAAGCCACGGAAAACATTTCTGAAGGACATCAAAGAACTGTACAAAGCAAAAGTTGTTTCTAGTAACTTCCAGAATTCCACCGAAGCTAAGAAAGAAATCAATGAACATATAAAGAACAAAACTCATGGGAATATAAACCAAATACTTGAAGACCTTGATCCGAACACTTTAATGGTAATCATTAATTACATTTATTTCAAAGGTAAGTTAAGTTACTTACTGCAGTACCTCAGTTTCACTTGCGCTAAAACAAATGTTCCAGATTATTTCTGAATTATTTTTAAAAGAAAGGCCAGTGTTACGATTAGGCTATTATGATAAGGAACATTGAAAGTTCTCATGCTTTGAAGCTTCTCCCACAACTAAATTTTTCTAGAATATGTTTAGGCTCCTAAGCGTAAAAGTTATTTATTTGCAATCTTCACCTTTTAGGGAATTGCCAGAACACAAGATTCATGTGTTTGTAAATTTTTCTGTCAGACTTTATCTACTTATTATTTTTAAAACGACAATGTTTTCACATGCTACATGAAGTAGAAAAATAAATTCCAAAGATGGAGATTAACAAAAATGGCCAAACACTTTAATCTACTTACAGCCCATGCCTAATAAATGGATAGGTATCTCTGGAGTTAGAGTCTAAATGGTCTACAGCTTGTCATCCCATTATACATATCCCAAGAGGTACTTGCGAATGCACTGCTTTCACAATGATTAACTTCCCTTATATGTTATATCTATTTGCAGCAGTGTGCAGGACATACATGGAGTTTACCACCCAGAAAGGCATGTTTGGAAATAAATGAACTTTCAGCAACACAGATTTTATTTCAAGTACTTTATTAAATTTGGGTATCCCAACCTCAGGTGCCCTAGTCTGAGGCATTGCTTTATGATACTGAAGTATATTTTTTTTACTGGTGGGGTAGGAAGGAAAGCTCAAACTTATGAAGTAATCAGAGTACTATGGAGTTTATATTCCATTATTTATTTTTCAATTTTATTTTATTTCTATTCAATATTAAAAAAAAGAGATGACATACTTACAGAATGACAAGCTGTGATCCCTGTGTATTTGTTCAGTGAATGACCTGATTTAAGGCAAAATAAAATATCATCAAAAATTCAGTTGAATAAACATCAAGCGAAAACCATTATGAAGATTAAAGCCCTTGAAGCCCTATTCCATTTACCATAATGCAGTTATGATCAGGCCCAAAAGTTTGGGTTGTTCTTGCATGTAAACTTTTCCTTAGTGCTACAAGATGAAGAACATATGAAAAAGCATGGAAGGAGCTTAATATGATACCTTTTAAAAGGCAGACATCTGCTGTGGAACTTGCTTCACAAGCAATATTCTGAAACCAAAAAGTAACTGTTTGGATCCTAGTCAGCTTTCATTTTCTTCAAATAAAATGTAAAGTAATATGATGAAGTTACTTCATTGAATTTATCTGACTTAGAAAGGTATTGTACAAATCCATATGAAATTTAACCTGGGATACTTGTTACTGAACACAGTACAGCAAAGATGACAGGGAACTAGATCATTAATAAACCTGAAATACCTTTCATCTTAAAATATGAGTGTAAATCTTCAGATAAGGGTTTATCTGGTATACATTAGTCTGGACTATATTAATATATCCTCCTTGAAATAAGCAATTGATTGCATTCTTTGTCTTTTGGTTTTAAGCCTACTGGGTAAATCCTTTCAATATTAAGGGAACTCACAAGGATTATTTCCATGTGAATGTGAAGACCTCAGTTGAAGTGAAGATGATGACTCGAGATGGATTTTATAAAGCATACTCTGACAGGAAGCTGTCTTGCAAGGTGGTGCAGATTCCTTACAAGGGAGATGTTGCAGCATTATTTATCCTGCCCAATGAAGGAAAAATGAAACAGTTGGAAGCTGCCCTGACAAAAGACACCGTGGCTAAATGGGAAAAATCACTTCAAAGACAGTAAGTATAGAATTCTGATTTGATGATTCAAGGTAGCCAGAATCCACGGTCTGAATACTATCATCAGGTTTTACAGTTACTAGCCTTTGCTGATGATTGAAGATTTAAGTAATGCAATAGGTATAAAGGAGCAGACCAAATAGTTTGATGATTTGATACTTTCAGCAAAAATTAGAATCATCATTGCTTTGTAATGAGGGAAGAAATCTATGAGTTTGGAAATTTATTCTTTTTCCCACACACATTTTCTAGTTGATGTTAAGTGTCGCCATTTCCCTTGTCTCAAGCACAATGTGTTAAGATTGGTAATACTGCAATATAGCAATCTAATCCTTCAGAGGGAATGGAGTGTAAATACCAAAAGAAAAACCTTCAAGTCTAGAATGGGAATTGAAACTTAATCCCAAAAATGCTGGCACCACCGCTGCTTGCTCTCCCATCAAGAGAATATCTTGGAGAATCATACAAGAAAGCCCAACTGATGTCATTCTCCTTTCCCATCCTCCACACTATCATCTTCCCATCTTCTTTCTGTTGGCATCTTTTGCAGATGAAAAGACTAACGTTTCAGCACAGAACAACCACCAGCAAGTTGGGAGTCTTGGGACCTTCAGTCCAAGACATACTTTAATTTCAATAACTACCATAATTTTCTTTTGAATTAACAGGAGGATAGAAGTTCATATTCCAAAACTATCGATCTCAGGCAACTATGACTTAAAGAAGATATTTATGAATCTAGGTGTAACTGATGTGTTTTCTGACTGGGCTGATCTGTCTGGAATCACAGGAAAGCCCTATGTGAAGGTTTCAAAAGTAAGTTTTTCAGCAGAAGCAATGGTCCGTGGATTTCTCAATACCCAATTGTCTTGCCCTAACCTAAGTTGGGAAATTTTATTTATTGCTATGTCTGGCTGATACTCTGAACTAGGACGTTTAGCTGATAAAGTAACTTTAAACTCTCTCAGACCTCTCCAAGATCTGGAGATAAGGGTACTGTCTTCGGTCTGCCAGGCAAAGGTTGGGAGAGGTGTAGCAAAGGCCCCAGAAACTAAACACAGCTCACTTTCTGCACGTGAAAGAAGTTCCCATGGATATCTGTGTTGGGGATGTCTTGCACCAGCATATCTAGCAGAAAAAGTGGTCTTCTTCTAACATGTGCATTCAATAATTTTAGAGGATTTTAAAACTTCAGCTGCCGTTAAAGGCCCCAATGGGTGCTAATCATATAAAATGGACCAGACTTGAGGAAAACATCCCATTTCCTGAAAATAATGTAAAGAGAAACAGATAAAGTGAAGAGAAAGGCTAGCATTCTTACAGCCATTCTGAAAACAGCAATTACAATGTTCTAACATTTTGGGGCTAGTAAAACAAAAACATTAAAAATACCTAACAATAATTTAAAAAAATAAAAATGGTAGAAAGGTTGAATTTCTACTGACTGAACTGTGATGCATGTGCTATTAGGGATAAATACAGTGCAGATCTGCAGCCCAAATTCCCTTCCTTCTGAAATTGTCATTCCTTTTGAATTTGCTTGAATATTCTGATCTCAATTAACTCCACAAGGTGTTCAGTCCCTAAAGTCTGTGTTGGACACACATGTGGAAGAACTCTGAATGTGAGAATACTGGCTTATTGAGACAACATTGCTAAATAAACCACCACAGGCAGTGTGAAAGCAGGCAGTAGCTGAATTAACTTAATGCTAATTTTACTCATTTCACACCCCGTCTTCCACATACATTAATTCTTGGTCTATTTCATTGTAGGCTGCTCACAAGGCCCTGTTGAAGATTCATGAGAATGGCACAGAAGCTGCAGCAGTCACTAGCGTAGATTTTCTTCCTCATTCTATTCCCCCTGTTGTTAAATTCAACCGTCCATTTTTGCTGTTGATTGTTGATCAATATACTCAAAGCATCCTCTTCATAGGAAAAATTGTAAACCCAGCTGAAAAATGACGGGTCAGTGGCTGGCTTTATTGATTTGAATTACATTCTTCATGCAATTTTAGTTCAATGTCATTAAAATTATATCAAAACAGTTACTATCAATTATTTCTTTCCAAAGAAATGTGGCAAGAACATCATCATTCTTAAAAAAACTGTTCTTGCTTCCTCCTCCAGTAGAAGGTAACCACTAAGTTACACCTATTTGTGAATTATGAAGAATTTTATAAATCAGCCTTTTAATGACCAGTGTATGCCATCTTTGATAAAAAGGTAAGTATCAGCTGGAAGAATCAGTCTAAAACATTTTAAGTAAATAAAGATTGAACAAAGAGGCCACTCCTGACTTGTGGGTAGGCAGGAAAGAAAATGCTGAGGTTTGCTCCAGCTGCTGCCAGCCCTCGCCAGGTCCTGGTGCTGGAGGGCTAACACTGATATTTAGAATACAAATGAAGTCCAGTCAGGGATATCTTAGTTCTTCTTCTCCATATGAATGTCATTGATGGAGAAAGGTCATATTGTACTTCCATGAGAAAATGATTGCTCACGTCTCTGAGGGTGTCTGTGCCAATTTGACATGTCTTTCCTAACACAACCTTATAGATCCAAGGCAGTGTCAAAATCCAAAGCCAAAGCTTGGCACTTGTGAGGATGCATGCCAGCAGAAACACAGCCAGTGTTCTGTGGTGTCAACTCCCTGCCCATTCCATCCTGTGGGATCAACAGCAGATGTTTAACAGTGATAAATGTATTTAACACTGCTCAGGGGTACAGCGGCATAGACTTACATTAAAAAAAAAACAACAACAGAATCTCCTCAATGTGTTGAACCTCATTCAAGCTCTTTAAATATTCTGCCTTAGGTGATCAGGAGTTTAATTTTATAAACCAGAAGTTTGAGTCCCTAAGGTCATGAGGTCAGTTTGGTAATAGAGCAATTATTGACTGAGAAGGAGCTACTCTGTAGAGTTCAACCTCTCTCTGAGCAACCTGGTCTAGTTGAAGATGTCCCTACTCATGGCAGGGGGTTAGACTATATGACCTTTAAAGGTGTCTTCCAACCTGAATGTTCTGTGACTCTGTGGTTCTGTGATTGTCTCCAAGGCAAGTGTTACCTGCCCACACCAGTCTGTGGAGTTAGAGTAGTTGCCTTGGGTACAATATATTCAGGATTTATGTTGCAATGAATCCCTTTCCTGAAGGCAGATAATCCCATACGTCCAACATCCTAAACTCCAGGCTGGTCAGGCTGACCCCTGTGAAAGGAGAGCTAGCATTGGACCTGGAGTGCTGGTAAGAGTATTTGCCTGGAAGATGGAAATCCAGGTCTGCCCTTCCCTGGGTGGAGAATGGGTTTGGCATATAAATCCTACTGAATTTTCTGCAAACTACACTACTGAGTGGGTGGTGGATGAAGCAATGATATCTTGTGACATTTGTAGGGCTTCTAAGAAAATGAAGGCATAGTTTCAAATCACATGTGGGAGATCATCACTTTCAGACCAGGCATAGGCACTTCCTTTTCCCCATAGTCTCCTTTATGACATTCACAGCTGATGGCATCCACCCATATTGTGTTGGCTTCTTTGAGCCCCCCTTTATCAAATTTTCCACAAGCATCCCATGTGGAAGTGGTGGTTAAACTAGAGCTGGGAAGTATTTTAGTTGGCTAGACACCCAAAAGGTGCTACTGGCATTGGTTTATAGATTTAATCTTTTGTTTCATCAACAAATAGAAGTTCAGAAGGGATAGGGTATGAATACCTTGCAGGGGTAAAACAAACATTGAGATTTATTATATCCCCAGAGTTTACATCTATGCTAGTAAATAAAAAGCTCCAAAGTCTGTTCTCTAGCCATGAGGTCAACTGGCTCATCACAGCTTGTATCCACGTTGCTTAAATCTGACCTTGCAAGAAATCTCAGCTGGATATTGAAAATATCTCCTGGCCTGTGCTAATTTCAAAAATATGCTTAGCACTTGTTTGGAAGAATCATAGGTGACATGAGCAATACCTGTGTCTGAAACTGTACTAAAAATGTAAGAATATGAGTAACTGCAGGCTGATGGCCAGGCCTGTGCTTCAGCATTGCTCAACGTACTGGTACAAATGGAGCCAGAGTGACCAAGTGAGGGATGGGAAACTGTCCCTTGGTCATTTAGCCCTATAAGCTCCCCCTCTGCTGATGATCTGCCTTTTTTGAATGATACTAAGTTCCAGGTCATGCTGATGGAATTCATGAAGCCTTCATCAGCTAATTCCCAAAAGTGAGAGAACTGGAGACCCTTTGCCCTTCTGTGGAATAACATTAAGCGGTTCAGGCAAAACCCTTCAAAACTACTGCCATTCACAAAATGTGAGACTCCCTTTTACCTCCTGTGCATGTATTTTGATGGTTTCTTCTGATCAGTCCTGTGCATTTGCTGTCACAGTATCTGTGCATGCTTATTTTCAAATGCCTGCCCCTTATTAAGGATTTGTGCTGGTCCTCAGATGATACAGCAATGCTTTGATGATGCAGATATCTGAGCACATAGGAACTACCATGAAGTACAAAATATTCTCGTTTAATTCTATTACATTGTAATATGGGTGAACTTAAACACAGTTTAAAATTTGATACAACTGACTGTGGAGGCATAGCCACAGTCCATCATCCATGTCCGCTCTCCTCCTTAAAAATATTGAAACCAAGAGTTTTGTTATGAATCAGAAAGTCTGTCACTGGTTAGGGCCCTGAGTTTTTTTTTTTTTACAGTTGTTCAAGGTGCTTGCTAGGTGCTGCCTTGACTCTACAAACTGGAATGAGCTGGCAGAAAAAGGCCATTGGAGAGTCTCCCTTGGCAGCTGGCTCGCCCCATTGAGAAAGGCTCAGCAACCATCATGTAGCTATCCTTCCAATGACCGTGCAGAGGCACGCAGAGATGGAGGTGATGAAGCACACAGCTCCCCACTCCTCAAATCTGACAGTGATATTAAATAAAGCAGACCGTGACTGCAGTATTACCACTGCCAAACTAATGCTGAATCAGAGAGATTTTGATTTTGATTGCTAAAATTTTTTACAAATGGTTTTACTGACAGATGAAAAAGACAAATGTTGCTACAACCTGATAAAACAATAACTATAGAAGTTCCCAAATGGCCAGATGGATGAATTTAGTTGTTTCTGGCATGGTACCCAGATAGGAAATCTATTTGCAATTAGATCAAGAAACCTTGAATTAGCTTTATTTTTTCTTTACCCATGACTACGTGCAATGCTACTTTGCTGCAATTGAGCCTGTTGTCCCTGGCTGTCAAAGTCCAGTGGCCACAAGCAGAATAAGAAAACTAAGCACAACAGGAACAGCATCCCCACGAGGGAGATTCTTTTGGGTCCTGCCAATGGACAGTCCCCAGCAGCATGGACTTTTCCTTCCAGTTTTACAGCCAAGTGACCCCCCAAGAACCTGGCAAGAGCATTTTCGTCTCCCTGGTCAGCACCTCTGCTGCCTTTGCCCTGCTGGCCCTGGGCTCCAGAGCCACCAGCCAGGCTGAGGTGCTGGAAGGGCTGGCCTTTAATCTCACTGACACTCGGCAGGACCCGCCACATGCCTTTACTGTCATTTTTTTAATTCTGGGATTTATACATGCCATCTCTAAGTTCTTGTACCATTATACTTAAATAAGGTTTTTGGTATGTACTCTTAACTCCTTGAGCTTGATGTATCTTTTGGGAAAAGAATTTGAAGCTACGATTCAATTTGAGATAAAATTGTGGTCTTTCAATCTATCTACTATTACTTATTCTCCCCCCCGCCCCCACCTTTTTTTATTCTAGTGTTTTAAAAGAACCCCACATATAACAAGTAGTTTTGAAAAGCCATGGCAGTGTCAAGAAGGTTTACAATTCCAATGTCTTCATCTGGAAACTTTATGGAATATATATCAGTAAAACCTGAGATGAGCTCTCAGTGAGAGATTACCTATCTTGAACATTAAAATGCTGGCTGATTGACTCCAGTGGAATTCACATCAGGTCTTAAATGCTTGTATGCTCTTGGAAACACATTTTATTTCAGTGCTAGGAGATTAGGTACAGACAAAGCAGAAAACTTAAAATAATGCTTTCGGCAAACTGATGAAAGTGATCATCTGAGGTGAAATGTCCGTTATGAGAAATGAAATCACACCTTGGTAATAAAAGAACTTTATTTCCTTCTGAGCTATAATACAGAAGAAAATCATGAGATTGATTTTGTTTATACAGCTTTCATCTAGCAAACAATGAGTTTATACGACATTTTAGTTCAGAGATTCCTATTGCACTGGTGAAGGAAGTTGAAAACAAAGTAGAAAAGGTCTAGTTTCTATTCCCAGTTCTATCACAGACTTTTTGCTTAACCTTCAGCTTTTTTCTTTCTGTCAGTCATGCTGGTTTTTGAAATGGAGCCAGAAAAACTTTCCTTATCCAAGGAGAAAAGGATTAATATTTGTAAGACATGGAGACTATAGCTGGGATGCCCTTTACAGAAACAGGTAAAAATAAAGAGTGGACTTGATTTTTATTCTACTTACAGTGATTTTGCAATTTGCCAGTCTCCTGATTTTAAAAGAGTTATTTATGTCAAGAGTTTTATTTAGATAAACTTTTGCAGACAGACCTTGAATGCTACATCTTTATAAGGCAACAAGAAATGGCTGCATGAGGATTTATCATGCAAAGTTCATGTTTCTCTTGCTCAATCCTTATCATCTTGCTGATGTTTTGTTTCCACAGCCAGAAATCTGTTGCCCTGGAAAACCCAGAAATATAACTTGCAAAGGTAGCATGCAGTGCAGTAATCTGACAACCAAGCAGCGGCAGGAGTAAGTTAATGATATGGGATGAAACTGCTCCTGCAAGGAGGAACCAAGACATATTGCATAACTGAGCAAAGTAACTGGCAGACAGTAGGGAAAGAGATAATTAAATTATTCCTTAATTCTTTCCATATAGACCATTATCAGGCCAACGGGAAAAGCACGTGTCAGAGCTTTATATGACTCCCCTGGCTCCTGGAGCAGGAGTCCCTCTGCCCCAGCCACTGCTTATCTAAAAATATTCTAGAGTTCCATAGTCTTCTCTGAGAAATCCCCCTGGATGGATCTCTGTCCTGCAAAACTCTGCACAAAATTTCCAGTTTAGCCTCACATTTCACAGTACAACATCTGTTCTGAGGACACAGCCATTTACACCAACAGGAATGTGCAGAAAACTAACAAACTGCTTTACCCTCCCTAGATTCTCAGAGATGCTGCCATCTGGCAGGTATGCCAGTGATACCCATATGTGATGATTCATCCTCATTTTTCATTGCATTCAACAGGAGAAACTTGTGTTTTCCTAGAGTCTCTATTTCTGGCACCTGTGATCTAAGGGAAATTTTCAAAAAACTAGGTGTGACTGATGCATTCATTAACCACGCTGATCTACCTGGAATTGCTGAGACTGATTGTGTTGAAAACGCTCATTTGTGAGTCTGTTGTAACTGCTGATCTTAACCTTGCCTAGGAGGAAGCTTGGGCAGGGTCAGAGGAGAAGGTGCCTGGGAGTGAAGAGCAGGACATTCCAGTCTCTCCCTGACATGCTGACTGCTGCTGCATGTCCCAGAGAAAATAGAGGAATCACAGAAGCAGCTCTGCTGTTCCCAACAGTTCCTGCCTGAAAACAGTAGCATCCTTCAGATGGTTAGCCAAGCATTAGGGCTGGGCTGAAAGATTCGTGCTATCTGTGCAGGCAGGCCTAGACTTGATTAAAATAGCTTGTCTTTGCTAGTTAAGCAACAGCATACCTGCTCCTACTGAACCTTGGTCATTATACATAATACTGCAAGAAACTTTCTGGGTACTTGCACACATCATGGAAAAAAAAAAAACTTCTCTGAGGGAATACATTCTGATCATCTCTGCCTCTATCTTGTGAGAGATAGTAGTTACATAGCAACAACTGTGGTGGGTAGATTCCTGCACGTAGATAAATTGAACATTTATCTGGGGTGAAATCATGTACAGTCAATGGAAATCATTAGTCATCGCTACTTAGGATGAGTGGTGTGCATGTTAAATAACCTTCTAAATAGCTAAATTGTGCCTGTTTCTCTCAGCTCCCTCCGAGAGGGATCCTAATGTAAGTCATGTACAGTATGTATACAGTATACATATATGTAGTATATCTTACGTGTATGTAGCAAGGGGTTAAGAAGATCTCATCTCTCCCCAGCTAACATATTGCCACGATAAAGATTGCCCATTTAATTCTTCCATTTATTTCCTTATTTTGGCTATTTTTCAAGCCATGCTAATATTTTGCTTCCCACTCTAGTAGTTTCTAAAATACTCCTCAAAGGCCTCTCAAAAAGCTAACCAGTGCCCCTGACTACCCTTCATCTAATAATTTAATGAGCCCTTCAAATACTGCCAATTAGGGCATACCTGCAGTGTGAGTTGCAGGGCAAGGTAGAGATACTGAACTATTCCTGAACAAATGTGCTGCTAACTTGGGTACTCAATTAGATGTCATCCCTGTATCAGGATATCCTATGCAGAGGGTTCAGTGGGACACAGCATCCTTTCTATAAACAGGCATTGCTTTGGCCCTATCTTACGTTTCCAGTACTAATTTTCTGCTCTCTAAAGCTCATTTACCATGGCTATGCCAGACTAACTTGCAAAGCTCTTATGTCTACAGTTTGGTTCAAGCCCAAAAGCAGCAAGGTCCTTGCTCTTTCTCTCCCCTCAGAGCCTTAGGTGCTGGCATCCTTCTGCCTGTATGACGAGAAATGAGACTTATAATGTTTGATGTCCAGAAAAAAATAGCTTACTCAGTCTTTGCTTTGCAAATAAATCTTATTTGTTCTGTTTAATATTTACCAGTGGACATTAACTTAATACTGCCCAACAAAATGAAGAATAGCAAAGAAGCACTGTGAAAGAGAAGTCCAGTACTGTAAGTACCATACTATACTTTCTTAGAAGTCTTTGAATTCATGTTGTCTGTGATCTCTGACATTTATTGAAAAATATTAATTCCTGAGATTAATTTAGTTTGCACAGTAATTGGAAATTATTTTACCTTCTGGAAGCATGTCCTAAATGTTGGAAGCAGGATTCAGTCAGTGATCCGTCTCCTAGATATATTGGCATAAGGACTGGGAGATGAGGTCCAAAATGAGTACTCAACACTCAATCCACTCAATTTGTTCTTCCCTCAAAGTTAAGAAAAAAACCTTGTCTCTGCTCCCAGAGGAGTAAATTTAGTCAATGTCCTGGCTACTCCAGGCTGATACAGGGCTAATGACAGTAGCATCCCTGTACCTCCAGTGTGCTTAAAGACCAGGCTACTTGCAGCCAAGTGGCCTGGAAGAGAAATGAGGCTCTCTCAAAAGCAGATGTGGGGAATGATGAAAAGAATACTTAACAGACTGAAATGAACTACCTCCATTTAGAATGCTTTTCTTTTTTCAGAGTAAATGTTTTTATCCAGCATTTTAGACATGCTGAGCACAACTCAGCACTTCCACAGCTTATATCTCCAGTTTTTCTGGGAAGCCACAAAAGGGGGAACCAAGAATTAACAATTCCCCATGAAAAGTTTGATGAACAACCTATACCTGGCAATAGACACACAGCCTGAGCCCAACCCTGGGGCAGAATCCCATGCTCCAGAATAAGTATACAGCTGGTATGAACAACATCCAGATTGTCTCTATTCTCCTGCAGGCCACTGCCTACGTTATGTTTTTGAGTTTCTGTTATTTGAGATAATTTAGGTGAGGCACCCTATAGAGAACATTTTTCTCCAGTATATTTCATGGTTCTTCCCCTGAAAAGAGCAAAAGAGACTGCAGGATTATGTAGAATTTGCTTATGTCAGTCAAAGAGGAAAAGTCATTGAATTGTGCTTACTCAGCAAGGGATTCCACTATAGCTTTTCCAAAGATATAGTCTTGGGCTTTGCAATCTATAGATAGTTTATGCACAATAGAGAGAGTCAGTAAATTTCCTCAATTTATCCTTAATTTGCTGTAACATATAATGTTTGAATAATATAGTTTATGTTTTGAAATGTAGATAATGTTTTGAAATAATATAGTTCTTGAATTCAGAGCTGCCACATAAGAACAGTTTAAGGGGTAACCATTTAGATGGATTTTATTCACAGCTATAACTGACATTATCTCTGTCACTGCAGTGCTTGAAAACCAGTCATAACAAGATCATGGGTACCACAGAAACGTATAAGCAAAAGTCAGTCCCTCTTCCAAAGTACCTACCAAATATATGGCGTCTGATTGGTGAACTCAGCCATGCACCCAAAGGCACTTAGGAGTGCAACGTGGCCATGCTGATCAGAGGCAAGAACTATTTCAGGCATAATACCTCACAAAAGCCTACACAACATCAATTCTTTCCTAGCAATGTCACATTAATATCTTCCTTCCTTTTTTCATTGGTCAGAAACTGATGGAACTGACTAGAAATAGGCTATCCAGGAGGTCATGTAGAAGAGTATTTCTAAATAGAGCAGTAATACTAAAGACTGACATCTGAAAATCAGTATCTAGAATACAAAAACTATTTTTATACAGGAAAGGTAAAATTCTCTAGATCTAAACATTTCCCTATTTTTCTTAACAGAACTGCTCAGAAGGAAAATGAAGTTCGCATTGTGTTTGTGTTTGTTGCTTCTTGCACCTCAAGTCCAGGGTCAACCTATGTCCAACCTCAATGATGAACAGCAGGAGCCAAAAACACCGCATTCCTCGGAAGACCACGCTGAAGATGAAAACCAGCCCCATGTCAAGATAGCCCCCAGCAATGCCGACTTTGCATTTAGGTTTTACAAGCATGTCAGAGAAGAGGTGGGCAACAAGAACATTTTCTTCTCTCCTTTGAGCATCTCTACTGCCTTTGCAATGCTCTCCCTGGGGGCCAGATCAAACACGCTCAATCAGCTACACAAGGGCCTCGCCTTCAACCTCACAGAGATGGAGGAGCGAGAGATCCATGATGGATTTCAGCGTGTCCTCCAACTGCTGAACGACCCTCACCGAGAAGTCCAGTTGAGCATGGGCAATGCCCTGTTCATAGATGATCGACTTAAACTGCTCCAAAAATTTTTGGATGATGTCACAAATTTTTATTATTCTGAAGCTATTTCTAGTGACTTCCAGAATTCTCCAGAGGCTATAAAGGAAATCAATAAGTACATAGAAACAAAAACGCATGGGAAAATTGTTGATTTACTCAAGGATCTTGATACGGGCGCCGTGATGATTCTGGTCAACTACATTTTCTTTAAAGGTGAGTGACAAACATGGGTAGCAGTTATACACATAAGCTCTGGAAGTCTTATCCAGACCTAAGAAAAGTAACTTTTTTCACACTGTAAACCTATTCTATCATCTAATTTTAAATATGTCATTCTACTTTTAAATGATGTAAGGAAATATCTGAAAGCCAGGTATGAAGAACCATTTTCTATACGAGTATAAGGAAAAAAAAAAAAAAAGAAAGAAAAAAAAAAACCTGATCAATGTCGTATCAATTTTAATGAAGATTCAGAGCTGAAAATACTCAGAAGGGATTAGGTTGGAAACTTAAGATCATTTCTTGAAAGGCACAGGTATTTCTCTCTGCGGCACACAGTCAAACTTGTATGAAAGGAATAAGCCTGGAGTCTGTATAGTGGGAGTCTGTGAAAGTTTTACCATTGCCTTAGCAGGCAAAGGCTTGGGTCTTTTCCATGGCAACCTTCAGCCTGTATTTTTCTTGTGTGATTTTTATTAGAACCGTTGAAATGACATAAAGCTTCTTTTCATGGCCAGAGAATAAGCATCCTTAAATTGAGAGAGGCTTGTTGTTGCCTTTACAGTTCAAATACAGTATTTTAAGCACCAACTAATGTGACATGCATATATTAGTCTTTTTTTCAGTTTATTCAATTCTGTACTCATTCCTTTGTCAAAAGGCTACTGGGAAAAACCTTTCAACAATTTGTCCACCAGGGACGATGACTTCTTCTTGGATGGCAAGAATTCTGTTAAGGTCAAAATGATGCATCAAAGCAAAGCCTTTAACACCCATAGGGATGAGAAGACGTCTTGCTGGATAGTAGAACTCCCATACAAGGGGAATGCTGTTGCATTGTTTCTTCTGCCTGATGAAGGGATGCTGAAGCAGGTGGAGGATGCTTTGCTAAAAGAAACGGTGTCTAACTGGATGCAATCACTTACAATGAGGTAATCTTTTAACTGCTGCTTTGTTTAAATATTGAATAGGTCATAAGGCAAGGTAAAAGAGCTACTAAGCACAGCTGTGAGGAACAAGCACTGCATAGTTTCTTTAACTCAAACAAGGTATTGGATGATTCTGTAACCAAGGGGAACCCTCTCCTTGACTCCCACAGTCACAGCAGTGGGAGTGCTACCAGCTGTGAGAATCCTGCTTAGGGGTACATTGCCCTCAGGACCCTGCCTTGAGTAGGAAGGATACAGTTCAAAAGCAAATACAATTTCTTTTTCTCCAATCTGGATGATACTTCCTAGCCAGTCACTTTCATAAACCCCTGCTTGGTCTCTGCACCACTAATCAGGCTGTGGCTGCTGGGACAGGTGCCTCATTTCTGCTTCTCTGCCAAGGGATTTATCACTGCCTTAGAAAGCCAAGCCTTAAGTCCACAGGTATTTGGGATGGGTGTATACATCCAACAGCTATTGCATCAAGGGATGCAAACTCAAATTTTTCATTTATTTCTGAACAGGAAAATCTATCTGGACCTTCCAAAATTCTCCATCTCTGGCTCCTATGATGTTAAGAGCCTCTTCAAGAAAATGGGCATGACAGAGGTGTTCAGTGACCAGGCTGATCTCTCTGGAGTTGCAGAAAATACTCCTCTGAAGGTTTCCAAAGTAAGTAATCAAGAGATTTATCTGCCTTGCTTATATATGGGTTTTATCTCTGCAAATAGGGTGATCCCAGTTCTGGAGTGTAGTTATGGTTCATTGATGGTAATAAAGGAAGGAAAAGGTTAAGCATTAAACGACTCTTGTTTCTACAGTTTAATATTAGATTGTGTACTGCATAGCAATCCTGCAAAGTCACTTGAAAGTCTCCAAAGAAGAAAAAAGACCTGGAAAGGATAACGAATAATTTCACAAAAAGTTGGTGTAAGATAATAAATGCATGACAAGAGTCACAGTTATGACATAAGTTTGGGAGTAGTCATTCTTATCCTATATACACACTTTTTGTTACTGCATGTCTGAGCACCTCGGAATTTATATGGACAATGGATTTGTGGGACAGGGATAGCCCCATTTCACAAACAGGAAACTGACACACAGATAAGCAAAATAAAAAATGGAAAATTCTTGACAGATATTATGTAATGAAATTCACCATGAAGGTGGTCAAAAACTAGGATGGGTTACTTAGAAAGGCTATGAAATTTCCATCCTAAGAAATACTCAAACCTTAACCTGATGAGACCATCTTATGTCAGAGTTGACACAGTGTAGGTGGTTGGTTGCATTGGATGACCTCTAGAGGTCCTTCCAACCTATATTGTTTAATGGTCTTGTGATTCCTCACACTGAATAACACCTTATTACACGTGTATATACTTGGATTACAGTTATAGGACAATTTACAATAGAAGAAGGGTGGCAGAGCCTCATGGAGGAAATTTCAGATGTATTCTGGACAATGAAGAACAATGCCTGAACAAAGACAATGAAATAAGATTATGTGAATTCAGAAATATTAATTTACTATGCTTAGCATAGAAAGCCCTGTAAAGTCATAGCAGTGGACTGTGTTACAGAAAGACACACTGTAAAGCTTGTCACTATTATCTCTTTGCAGAAAGATTTTTTTCTGCATACACAGAAATTGATGCAAAATGAAAACTTTCTTCTTCTGTGTTAAACACTAAGGATAAAATCTTACTCTGAGAAACAACAGAGCAAAAAAGTTCTCTGTGCTGCTCAGTCTCTGCAAGCAACGAATTTTGACTCTGCCAGAATGTTCACAAAAACTCTCCCTGAACTCAGACCAAACTTTGCTTGTCTTGGAAAAGCTGGACATGAGTCCCTTTTTCACAGCAGTTCTACATTCATTCTGTGCTTTCTTTTAAAAACTACCTTCTCACAGTGCTAAAGCAAGCAGGTTTGTCCCAAGCTGCTTCTCACTCTTCTGTACCTAGATTTTAACTTTTGTTTCCCTTGCAGGCAATTCACAAGGCCGTGGTGGATGTTAGTGAGAACGGCACAGAGGCTGCTGCAGTGACCCTGATGGAAATAGTAGCAATGTCTGCACCGTTTCCTCCTCCTCTTCACATCAGCTTCAACAGGCCCTTCCTGATGATGATTGTTGACAAAACCACCCACAGCATCCTCTTCATGGGGAAAATTGTGAACCCAACTGTCAAGGAAGACTAGGCCAGAGCGCTTGCACTTCCCAGCACAGAGAAGAGAGCTTGGGCACATCCCATCCACTTCTTTGCAAAAAGGGACTAGAATTGATCCCTATTTAACAAATAAATAAATTTTACATGAGATTATTCTTCACTTACAAACAGGTCGTTGGGGACAAGCGTGAGCGGGCCACGTTTACAAAATGACCCAGGCCAAATAGGCATCCATGGGATCTTCAACTGACATTTCCCTACCTCACTCACTCATCTCTGGTGCCACAGTCCTTTTCATGCAGAAAACCTTCCTGCTCCTTGCTAAGAAACTCTCTGTATCTCCCATTTTCTGCATAGCAAGTCATTAGTTCAGAAACCACAAATCTATCCCCTTCAGCTGAGAAACAATCCTTTCCCTCCCTCTCATTCCATTTTGAATCCCAGAAGTCTCCTTCGTCTTTCAAGTCCTTCCAGGGCTCAGTGGCTAAGAAGAAAACAGAAATATAGGCCTGTTAAACCTTTTCTCTCCTGAATGGTGGATGCTCCTGGGTAAAGAATAATCCTTTTCCTTCCAGCTTGACAACTGCCTCCTACCAGCTCCGAGCCCTTGCTCCCATCTCCATTCCTCATTAGTTGCTCCAGAGTAAGGGGCCCAATTTTTCTGACAGGGCAAGAATTTAGTTTCTGTATCAGCAAAAGCTGCACATTATTGTACAAATGGTAATCCTAAGTGGTCTTGTGCATGTACAGTAAAGCCTGTATTTTCTCTTTCAATAGTTTCACTTTTCAGTAAGTTCTCTTCTAATGCTAGGAAAAACTAGATTTTTCTAATATCTGAATTCATGAAAATATTTACTTTATAGCCAGCTATGGTATGCAGGTTTCAAGATCTCAGTGTTTTCAGGCCTTACCAGGTGCAGGGATGAGGAGGAGTGAAAGCCAGACACTTGGCCCAAGCTGGCCAAGAGTAACATTTCATGTCATGAATATCCCATTCAACACAAATTAGAAAGTTTGCTGAGGAGTTATCTCTTCCATGATTGATAGCTGCTATCCTGAGAACTTCTTGCTCTGGTGCTGGACCTCTGAGCCCTTCCCTTCCTCCTGAAGCAGTAGCACTCACAGTGTCCGACATTTGCTCACCACTGCTGGGAGTGCAGAGCTTCCTGCTGATAGAATGGGCTGAGTACAATTCTTATATATTTTATATTGGTATTGAGATCAATATTGGTTCTTTAGTATTATTAAAGTTAGTTATTTAGCATTGTTCTATTAAATCTGTTTATATTTCAGCCCTCAGATTTTCTTGTTTTTCCCTGATTCCCCATCCCAGGTGGGGACAGGTCATCAGGTGATAGAATAATTGTCTGAATGACAATAAATTGTTGTGGGTTCTTCAAACCATAACAGCTGGGAAAGCCCTGACAGGTCATATGGATGAGAGAGAACCCTACTGTGCATATTTGCAGTGAGAGACAATAGGGCCTTTCATGTGGGCAAGCACAGACCTTTTGCTAGACCTACGGGCAAAAAATCCCAACCTCTAGTCAACCAATTTACACAGACCTAAATATTTGCTTAATTCAAAGTATTTTCACTATAGTCATCCCCTTGTCTCCAGATTTTTAAAGAAAGAAAACCAGCAATGCTTGAAGAATGTTCCATGGAAAATGTTAGTCAGCTGCACCTGTCTAACTCATTTTCTCTCTCAGGAAAATAAAATCAATTGTTTCAGCAGTGCTTGAAGGGGCAAACCTCTGCTGCAGGAGCCAAGCCAATGACTTCACCTCTGCAGAGGGCTGCCAAACTACAGGTCTCTTTAGTCACAGCTGCTAATAAAGCTTGCACAGTCATTGCTCCCCTGCTTTGGGAGCGGTGAGGTTTAGGTGAGCCGTTAACTGTGCACTATTTGAGACACATTGGAGGGGAGGCAAGAATGAGAGTAAACAGAAAGCTGTTCATATTATCTCATTTCTTCCCTCCCTTTCTGCCCACTTCTGGAAAAGGAAAACCAGGAACAACCCCAGTCTTTTTGTTTACTTGTAAATATTTGATATCTGAAATAGAAACCTTTGTAAAAATTCTTTATTATCTTCTTATCAGAACTATGAGATTTTCTTATGGGAAATAGTGCAAGTCTGCTTGCTGCCCTATGGGTTAAGGGCAGTTATTTGAGGGTGGAAAAATTATTTCAGCTGAGAGGATAGTTCCAAGTTATGCTTTTGTAACTTCCCTAAAACTGCAAATAAGAACAACTACTCAAAAAAGTTTTTAAAAGCAGGCCAGTGATTTCTTAAATAAGCAGTTAAGTTCAAAGACTTTGTTGAAGATTTATATGGGTTTTGGAAAGGAGCTTAAAGAGCTGGAAAGAGCAGGAGTGTTGAGCTGATTTGCTCAGGAATTTTAGCTCCATGGTGGAACTAGGGGGAGTATAGCAAGAACATGATGATTTAACAAAAAAAGCGAAAACTTTAAAGATGTTCAGAAAGCCTGCCATAAAACCAAAGGCAACACAGCGGACCAGCTGTAGATACCCTGAATCAGCTCTGACTGAGACTGAAATTCTACCAAGAGGAAAACATATCACCCTGGGCCAAGATAACAACAGCAAATTGCACATTTTAGGGAGCAACATGGAAAGAAGAGGAGAATAAAATCTCTCTGAAGAGGGCAAGGAATCCTTGGCCACACTTCAACATCCTTATGTTCCTCATACTTAAGATGTATTGAAGAAGGGAGAGAAAACTTGGGAGTCAGCACATGGAATAGACCACTGATGTGCAGTGCCCCTGTGTTATCAGGGGATAACTAGCCTTGCTTCATCCTCCACCAACAAAGTGCCTGCAGGTAATTAGATAAAATACAAGGATATGGATTTTGATCCTTGATTACTTCCCATGTTAGACAAAAGAGCATCTCCCCCCACCATACAGGAATATTGGGCATGCAGGACCTGTAAGCACAATGAGAGGTAAAACTAGACTGCATTAACTTTACAATGTTTTACCTCCACTTTGCATAGAATTTAACAGACAAACCTTTCTCTGCCTTCATTAATTACCTATCATCTCTGCTACTTTTGGTGTCAAGGCCCTATCTGAGAAAACAGGCATTACCGAAGTGTTCAGAGACAGCAATGCTATTTCTGTAGTCACAGGGAGCTTGACCTGGCACTGCCTACGGTCAGCCTTAAGTGGGGATGGAGATTATCTGAGCAGTGGTTATGTTTTGTATTTATGAACAGTCTGTCCTGACATCCAGCAAAATTAAGGTTTATGAGCAGCAATAGGGAATGATGTAGGTGGCAAACTGGCATATTTGAAAAGTAACATATTGCACTTCAAAGTTACTGTGTACTCTCTTGATTTCTCTGAATTGTACCTATTGAAATAATAACCACAAATAGCCATCAAATCAGAAAGGATCGGAAAAATCCCCCAAGCTTTGCCCTTGGCTAACATAAAATCATATGTTAAAAATGTACTACAACAGCTTGCAGTCTTTTTCTGTTCTAGGCCCCCTGATTTCAAGTACCCCTTTTCTGTTGGGTTACAGTACCTCTCAGTTTGCTAAGGTACCACCTTTACAAATGCCTTGCAAGGGTGGGAATGTACCTGGGGATCTCAGGTCCACATGCATCAACGTAATTCCATAAGACTGTGGAGAAGGCCAATGCATTCAGCTTCCTTGTTTGGAGAACCAGGCTCTGGGAGCCCACTTGGCATGAGTTACTGCTAGCAACACCTGGAGCTCCTTGGCGGTTGAGAATTCAAGCAAAGAATTTGTCATGAGCCCTTGGGAAAACTGCTGGCTTGGCCAATAGCTATTATATGCACACTCAAGTGGATTTTCTTGCCAGCTATATTTCTTTAAAAATGTGGCAGTACAGGAAATCCTGGAGCAGCTTTTAACAAAGGGACACTATCAGGTTTTTAGTCTTTTAAAACTGTAACTATCGCTAGCTCTGTTAATGTTTTCCATGAAACTTCTTAGTCTCCATTTGTAAATCTGTGAGTCTTTAGGCAAGTACATCATATTTGCATCAAAATTTTGCATGTTTGCATGCTGTGTGGAAGTCTATGGGAGCTGTAGATATGTATTGACTGTCCGTACTGCAGGTGGGATTGTTTTTAAGCATTTAAATATGGCACTGAAAAAAGGAAACAGAAATACACAACTTCTGTCTAATTTAGGAATACAGACATTCTTTCCAAACCTCTTCAGGGTCTGTGACATTCACTGCACGCACAGTGCCTTTGCACCGCTCTTTGTTTAATGCTTGTTCAAGAGTAAATGCCCCAAACTGAGCACTATCTATTCTGTTCTGTGAGGGACACTCTGTAACCCTGGACATTCACCTTAAGACCTAAAGAAATCAACAGCTGAAGTGTTGTGACTGTTCAGAAAGTGGTCAAGCTGACTCTGATGAAGCAGTTCTCATGGAAGAAATAGGTCCCTCCCCAAAATAGCAGATGGTTCTAGACCAAGCTTGAGATGCTGGTTCCCCGAGTGTCCCTGCTCCCCCATCTACAACCCTGCTGAGGGCCACATGTGCACATGAATGGGAAAGAGAGAAAGCAACATCAGAATTCGTTCTCCCTGGCAGGATCAATTTTGAACAATTCAGTTTCCCATCTTGCACTCTGTTTGGTGGAAGGATTTTTGGTAGTCCATAAGGGTTGTAGGCGGGGGGTGAGTTGTGTGAAAGTCCCCTTGTAACTTTAATTTAGTTGGTTGACATCAACAATTCTAAACTGAAAAAAAAAAGTATCTTAAATAAAAACTTTGAATGCCTGTCGCTTTTCCGTCTAGGTCCCTATCTCTTGCATTCCCTGTGCTATTACAGAAGGAAAGTAAATTATCCACAAGCTAAACATGAGCCAGCTTTCTGGCCCTCAGCCATTGAACCACATGTTGTAAGGGTTCAGGGGAAGAATTCTCAGTTGCACCAAGGAAATAGAGGGTTTGTTCATATCTATACATTACTAAAAATTAAACAGTTTGTTCTGGAACTGATCTGAAACACATGCAAGAACCTCAGCATAATAACCCAAAAAACCTTAGAAAAACAATTTAGAAAACTAGCTTTCCTAAAACTGCAGATTTAAAGAAAAACAGTTTCCATTCATTTCATGTTTGCCTTTCACCAGGAATATTACAAGCTAAAAAACTTTCAGGGCGCCAGTAATTATGGGTGCTGCTTGGTGAATCCAGCCATCTGGTTGCAGGATAGATATGCCTTTGCAAAAATAAGATTTCCGTGGTCAAAAAAAATTAAATAGCTATCTAAACAGAGGTTCACTGGACATTTGCTAATGATTTATCTTTTGTTTCTTTCAGCTTTATTTTCCAATGTTTCTCAAAAGCCTCATGAGCAAAGATTTTCATTATAAAACGACCCAGAATCATATTTGGTTTTTCCTCATGGAAAAATAGTCTCATGGTTTCTGTGTGAGCAAAAGCTGCACATTGTTGTACAAATGGTCATCCTAAGTGGTCTTGTGCATGTACAGTAAAGTCTGTGCTCCCTTTCTAGCAACTAGATGTAGGAAAAGGAATAAAAGTGACACTTAGCTTCAAAGTAAGAGGTTGATTTTTCAAGTAGGAGATGAAAATTAGAAAAGATGTCTCAGGAAGAAATGTTGCATCTGTCAGATGCAACTAGTACTACAAGTTTTCTGGATTTCCAGGGTTTATCAAGAAGACAGCTTTACTTAGTATGTCTGAACTTGAAGCCATGCTGCCATTGGCTTTCCTCTGAAAACTTTGAATCAGAAAAACAAGGGAAGGAGAGCATTTGCTATGGCCTAACAGCTTCTCTCCAAGAGAGCCTACCAGCTTCTGTCCAGGAAAACCTGCGTGAAAATCCCATTGCCCTTCATTTCTGACATGAACCTTAGGAGACAGCAAGACACAGGGGAGCCATTGGGACCCAGGAGCACTCTGTAAGTGCTGGTTTTGCTCTCTTTATCTGTGTGCAGAAGAGCAATGTTGTCGCTGCTTGCTCTACAGCTACTGTAATAACTTTATTTGCTCTGTTTAATGTATAACACTGTGCTCACTGTTTAAGCCTGTTCAGACAGTAAAAAGACAGTGAAAAAAGCAGTAAAAGTCAGATGAATATGATAGGTTCCATCTGAAAGCGTTGTGAATAGTGCTAGGTTTTAGTAGCTAGGGACATTAAACTCACATTAGCTATTAGCATCATAGATTAACTCATTCAATACATTAATCCATTCATGCACAGCTAACACAGCTCACTATGGCAATCTACCCTCTACAAAGAAGCTCTTCTTTAGCCAGCTAAGAAGGTGAATGAGGTTTTCACTGCTGTGAAGATTATTTTTGAATGAAACTTTTAAAGAAACAGCAATGGAGCAAATATGGACCACTGAGCACAAATTATAGAAAGCTGCAGGGTTTTTAGGAAGGACTAGTTCTCATGATTAGTAGATAACCAGGGTATCTATTTCTTTAGTACACAGATGATGGTTTCCTATACTTCAGCACATAGAGCCTGACAGAGCAGAGGTCTCATAGCAAGGAATAGATCCAGGGGGTCTAATAGCAGAAAAACTTCAGAGAATATCAGGAAACTTGAAAGCAAATCTGCAGCTTCGTATGAATGGACCCCAAAGCAGACATCCTACCTCTGGCTGTTGGTAGGGTCAGAGGGGAGGAATTTGATTGGCATGAAAGGATTAGTGCCAATGTGGAGAATGAAGATCAGGGTCTTTTCTGTGCAGGTGACTGAGAGATGGGGAGGGACTAGGGGAAGAAGAAGACTAGGACCCTTTCTCTTCAGGATGAGAAAGGAAAGCTACTTAGCAATAACTGCACTTTTCTGGAAGAATTTTGGATATACGCATACACTTTCTACTCTCTCCACTTCTTTCTTCATATGTCACCTGAATTTGGGATCACCAGCTGACAAGAATTAAAGAATTGAAAGCCTGCAGCACATTTGACTGTATATACTCATGATACATACAGGACACTGCCAAGACAAAAGTCTCAAGGGATTCTGTGATTGTGCATGGGGACACTACCGGTAGCTGTTTCCTTTACTATTGTTAGATGAATGACTCTAAGTAGCTTTCCACTTTGGGTAACTCCACATAACACTTCTACTGCAGTAATAATTACCTGCGTTTGGACCCAGAGTCCTTCCCTCCAAGATGATCACCTTTGCCTAAAGCAGCTCCTATTCCCAACACCTGTGCAATGGTGGGATGACTGGTGAAAACATGCATGGAAGGTCAGAAGGTAGCTAATCTGCAAATATTAAAGAACAGAGAGAAAACAGAAAAGAACAGAGAGAGTCCTCACTGGCGTCATACCATGCTGGAACAAACACATGGAAATTCCTGCTGGAGTTGAAGGTTAAAAACATCGACTTCGTGGTATCCTCAGTACTTGCAAATGGTACGGGGATGTCACTCTTAGCAACTACTCCTTACATCTTGAGCCCCTGGAGAGGGATAGAGTCAGGGTGAGCAAACAGCACCTACAGGAAGAAGAGGGTTTTGTAACAGAGGCGGCCCTGTGACCTCAAGCCAGTGCAATGTGGCCACCCTGGAATGGCTGAGAGTCCAAGAATTAGGAAACTACTCAGGGAACCAAGCTCTTCTCTTAGACAGAACCAGGAATGAAAAAGAAATTAGGTCCTCTAAACAAATTCTAGTGTAGGTTTCCAGAAAGATTCTTGGGGAAATCATGAGGACCAGAGACCTACAAAACTACAGAGGGATTTGAAGGGACGGTTAATTTCCTTATTAATGCTTGTTATTAAACATTTCAGATAACAGTCACTTCAGAAGCAATGAGGGACATCCCTGCCCAGTGTCAAAGAGCTGTCACTCTGAGCAACAGCTCACTAAAAGCACTTTCTTTTGATTCTGAAGAGCTTGTGGCCCACCACTCTTGATTTTAGAAGCAAAAATAAAAAGCTATACCATGCTCAGCATTTCTCTGCACCATCTCTCCTACTAAAATTAGGTTTACCCATTTCCTTTCAGCGGAAAAGATCACCATCCACTGCGCGTCACTTTCCCTCATCTTTCTCCCTGCTGCTGCATGGACTGACATCCATGGCAGCATGGGAAATAGGGATGCACAGCAGCCACTGCAGGTGTCCATCCACTGAGATGCTCTAGACCATGTTACTGTCTGTAACTCAGCCCCTGCCCCTCATGGTTTGCTTCATGCATAGGCAAAAAGCAAAAACAGTATAGGATGGCTAAATAGCATCACCAATAGACATCCATGCTGCTATCTGTACTGATCTTGACAAATGCTGACCACTTTTCATTTTCTTTTGCTATTGAGTTGCCAATTGAGAAGGCACCAGGGATCCCTCATGCTTTTACTTACAAGGGCAAGGCAGCACTGCATGAACTACAGTCCCACTGGTCTGTCTCTCTCTCTCTTTTGCTCACAACTCACCTTTTGCAGGAATACTACCAGCTGGTCATGACCAGCAAGGAGCTGGGTTCTTTAACAAAGTGTTATGTTTCAGGTCTAAGGATAAAAGAGGCTATAAATACCGTTCTTTAGACACCTCCATATTCCACATTGCAGTTCATCATCTTATGGGCTGTGGTTTATTGTTGGTTTTCTTCCACTTTTATTTTACTGGAAATGTCCCTTCTTGATCCTGACCAGAACCACAGCCTTCTTCGTGCACTGTTTTTGAAAATGTGAATTCAATTTATTGAGCAAATAACTGTACATTTCACCTTCCTAGATTGCTGTCCTCTGCTTATACTACCTAAGTCCAAAAGATGCAGGGCTTCCTCTGACTGAGGTAATTGATTTCCATCTCAGACCTGGGACCAGCTGCTCTTTCACACCTATCAATATCCTTAAGCACACATGAAGAAAGTAGAAAAAAAGTAAAACTCAAACAGGATTCTTAAGTGTAACAATGTTAATAATATTACATAGCAATTGATTACCAGAATTTTCCACGTGTCATTTGTGCCATCCATTCCTTGCACTTTCATGGCATTCAGGAGTTTCAGTCACCAAAAGCAGGACTCAGCTGCTGCTGAAGTGAGTGAGCGTGGGATGGGAGCCTTTCCCCTTGGAGGCAAGTTGGTGCCTGTTCATAGTCTTCCACACCCTTCCCTCATCCCCAGATCTGCTCCCAAGTGAATAAAACGCCATGCCAGAGAAGTGCTAACAAGCAGTTTCAAATTTGTCCTTTGAATGAAAAACATCATCAGAAAACCACTCTTCATTTTCTCAGTAAATGAGCTGAAAGGTTCTTCAAGCGATCAGGATGTTTTGTCTGACTCCAGCTGAAAAGCTTTGCATTACTGAGCTGGAGGAGGTATTGTAAGAGTCAGGCAAAATTTGAAAGAAGTTTTTTAAAATACTTTTACAGTTCAGAAACTGTCAAAACTAAATGCTTTCATTTTTCGTCTAAAAAGTATTTGGGGAGAAATTATTCGGTAGATTCAGCAAAAGCTTCAGGAGCTGCTCTGGGCAACCTGACAACATTTTTGGATGAAGACGAGTTTTGACAGGAGGATTTCACCCTGTCAGAGGCTCTTCCCTCTTAACCATGGAGCTGACCTCCCTCTAAGTAGAAAGTCCCTCAGCATTTGTGAAAAAAGAAACACAGGCAATATCTACATTATTTGCTGTTCCTCTGGAATGATTATCTGTCTCTGGTCTGGTTAATGCTTATGATATAGTCTGGATTTATAACACTGTTCAACAGCTGAAGGAATATGAGGAACAGGACAGACCCAAAGAGCTCTGCACTGGAAATCCCTGTGCTTTGGAAATACACGACTAAAGCAAGAATAAATGCCTCCAACAAACAGCCAGATTTGGAAACAGATACTGAGCACCAGATCTTCCACAAACTGAAACATGTCAGCCATCTCCAGGGCCGCCATCTCCCAACAGCTGGTTGAGTTTCTCAAATGTCATTAAAAAAGGTAGAAAGTATAAAGCCAGGAGGCTGGATAAAACCACACAAGTCTTTTCAATATAAACAAAACAAGGTTAAGAAAGAAAATAGGCATGAAAAAAGAATTTTTACTGAATAAGAGGTATTTCAGACCACTCCTCTTGTGCAAAAGGCATAGGGTAACTCTTGCCTGCTCATGTCAGTGCACACTGGGCACTCTTTGGCCAAATTGTGCTGGCTGTATCTGTGTATGCCTAGGTTACTTGTGGTGATGGTAAAGACCAGCTGGGTCTGTTTGCTACATGTCTGTGATCACTATTTTGTAAATAGTAGCAAACAAAATATAATCAATATCAGCTAAAAACCATGCTAAGTCAATGTCGAATTTGCACAACTGTCTGTTTGGGTATTAGGACATACATGTTAATACCCATCAAATCCAACTCCCCAGGGAAGTTGTGGATTCTCCAACACTGGACACTTCTAAGATTCAGCTGGACAGGGTGCTGCTTGTCTAGACTGTGCTTTTGCCAAGAAAGGTTGGACCAGACAGTCCTTAAGGTCCCTTCCAACCTGATATTCTATGATTCTATGATTCTGTGATTGTTATTTATGTTTGCAGTTCATACTGAATCTTTTCCATACTAAATTTTGCTGAAACTATCCACACTTATTTCAGACTTAACCTTGCTATTTGTCTTCCCATTCTCTCCCATGTGGGTTTAACAGATCACCACAGTGTATTTTAAGCTTGAAGTTGAGAGCAGGGAACTATTAACTTTCACTCTACAGCCCTTCCAGAGTATACAGGCAATTACGTAGCATGTGCAAGATGATACTGGTTTAAGTATGTCATAAATACAAGGAAGTGAAACTAAACAGGTGCCAAAATCTTCACTTGGTTACCCAAATCATGTATACAAGTGCCAAATATTGCCACCAGTCTCCTTATCAATACAAACAGCAACTTTTAGTGGTCATGAATAAAGACTTTGTCTATGTGCATGCAAATTATTCTATAATATTTTAAACAATATAGGCACTTAAATGCTTTATTGTGGGTTTCTTTTTCTGAGCAGCAGCAAAAGTTTGTGTAGCCTAAGATTGTCCAATTGGCATGAGTGAGTCGAACTGCTGAGGAAAATGAATGGGACCAAAGTATTCATCAAAGCAGCCCATGTTTGTTGGGAATTACTGGGGACTGGAACTGCTATTCCAAGCAGGTTAGCAATGCCTGGACATACCTGTGTGTATATCCCATACAGACTTTAGGAAGGATCTGCCTCCATTCAAGACATTTCATCAGTCCAGACCCAGGCAATTCCTTCTTGTTTTGATGAAAAATAAGTTAATAATGCATCATTCCTAGCCAAGAACCTTCATATGCTCCAGGGATGACTGTGACCTCTCTGTGCCTGCTTGGTGTGAGTGTCTCCACCTGCTCCTACCCCAGCCCTAAAATTCAGCTCAACAAGACAATTCCTGGTCTCCTGTGCCCACAAAATCTACAGAACCATCTCATGGGATGCTTGGATTAGACCAAGGATAGATCGCTGTCTGCCAGAACAAAATTTATTTCATTTTGTTTTTTTTTAATCAAAGATGAGAGTGAACTGCTAAGCCTAAGTTATCTGCCTGTTGGGACAGTGTGTGCAGGACGAGCCTGCCAGTCTGCTTGGACTTCCTTATAGTGCGCGGTCTTTCCACCATCTTTCCACAACAGTATTGGGAGATATTTTCCTGTGCCAAGAATGCAAGAACATTCCTGTTTGCTCAGTGAAAAGTGTCCGTGGTTTGTCTGTTCAGGGGAAAATGCTCTTAAAAACAGTCCATATCTACAAGTACTTCTTAAACCCATGTCTCCCATTCAAAAGGTTAGGATTACTTCTCGTTCTTCCGTTGCAAGCTGTTCCTAAGGCTGTCATCTCTCCACATCAGAGAGATGATAATTGCTGCAGGACATCCTCATATACATGCAAGAGCATGAACAGTTCCTCGTTAAGTTCAGCGGATCATCCTCTGCCTCCCTCTGTTGATAGGCTGACCAACAGCACTCTCGATCTGGGGGAAACAGTAAATCCCTTGGAAAAGTCTATACTTGGCAATAGCTACTATTTACCTTTGATTCATTGATTACAGTGGGTCAGTAAAGCACGTTCACATCAACAACAGAAGGTGGCTATTAAGGTGTATTTCCACAGTCATTAATCTGTTACTAATTAAAAGCCTTCAGTTGGGGGGGTTAGCACTGCCAGTATTGACTATAATGAGGTCTACATAAACAGACACAACTTTGTCTTTACACTTGTGCGTAATTCCTACTCAAACAGTAGTCTGGGGAAGTGGAGAGAAAAAGTGTGTATGTGGGGATCACCATCACACAGACATCCTTCCATTTACTGCTTTCCCCAGTTCCCCACCCCAGTTACAGACATCCCATAGCCCTTTTGAGCTCCCCAAATCCCTCTCAGCCACTTCAAAGGGGCAGAATAGATTGTGGGTAAACAAACCAATCTTAGGGGGGAATAAAAAAAAAAAAAAAGTGCAATAAATTTTCAGAGCATTGGAAAAGTATAAAAGGTCTTTTTCTTTTTTTTTTTTAAAAAAAAAGAGAAAAGAAGAGTTATGGAATTATAGACCCAGTTCTTGGAAAAATGTGGGAAATATTAGTAAAGCATCTAGAACATAACAAGATGATAAATAGCAAGAAAAAAAACAGGATGACAAAATGAAAATGATTTTGTCAAAAAAAACCCACATCAGACTAACCTAATCCCCTGCAATGGCAGAGTAACAAGCCTTGTCATTAGGAAATAGTTGAACTAAAGTACAGCTTAGCTAAGCAATAGCTTGGTTATATTTAGGTTTAGTAAGGCATTATTGTCTTACATGACATATTTTTACATAAGGTACAGAAATATGCACTACAAGGTTGGTGGAAGATTGGAAGCCGTTTTCCAAGGTTTTAGTGCTCCAGCATTAAGAAGCAATTGGGCTTTTCAGGAGCGTGCTCTAGGTGCAGGTTGATTTGGTATTTTCATTATCGCTGGTGTAAAGACACCAGGTATGAGTGGAGGGGAGGCAGAGTGCAGCCCAGGGACAGGATGTGGCAGCTGGGTACAGGAACAGGGAGGGTCCAGTTTTGCCTCTGGAGAAATGTGATGTCAAATCAGCTTCAGTGGAGCAGGACTCCAGCGGTCCCATCTCTGGCCAAAAAATACAGCACAGTCACTTCTGCCCTGGCATTTCCTAACTGCAGGAGTCTGCACTTAATGTGCTCCAGAAAGGCACCTGGCATGTGGCAGCCCATCCAAGAGTCCCAGATTTTACCACCTGCAGTATCCCATACTACCTGTTTTGGGCGTGTTTAAGTACATAACAATCACTACAGATGGTGGATGAGACAAAGAAAAATGAGATTCTGGGGGAAGAGAAAACAATTCAAATGCTGGAGCAATCAGCCTGACACACAGGTGATGGTAGGATTATGGGGTTTAAAACCAAGGCAAACAATAAGCTAGTTTTCATTCTGCTGGGTACTTGCCAGTCTCCAATTTCCTAGACATTTCAGAGAGACCTAAAAACGGAGGTGATGTGCTTTTTAAGGAGGGATTTGAAGGAAGAAAGTGCTACCACAGGGTATGTGCAGAAGTTGGCGCCCCCTGGGCAGTTTACAGGGTTTAAATCTCTTACGGATCATCTGTCTCACAGCACAGGGCAAGAGGTCTGCAGACATTTTAAACCTGCAGAAACCTAGGACTTTATTTTGGTGAAAGAACCAACCATTATCAAAATAAAGATCTAACACTGAGTGTGTTCAGACCACATAATTTTAGAGCATAGAAGCAAAATGTTCACTGAATCTTCCTCTTCCCTATGGCTCTCCAGAGGGAACAATTGCAAACAGAAACACAGAGAAATTAAATTTGCCCAGATAAAAGGTAGAGAATCGTCAACATTTGTTCTCAGACCCACTCATACAGATTGTTTATTCATGGCACAAGAAAGCACAACATAATTCTACTCAGATAATAAAAAAATATAAATGTAGAAAACAAATTAGCATGCATTTGAACATTTTCCAAACTGTTCTTCTGTCCTAAAAGATTTTGTCAAAAATCAGAGAGAGCTCTCCCCACTGCAATCACGAAAGTTCATCTTTGGAGATGCTTTAACTTGTCCTGAGACTAGGCAGCAAGAGTCAGACCAATTGAGACACCCACAGTCACACTTCGTGCATCTCTAAGGAAGAAAAGGGAGTTAAATTTCAACTCCTGGAACACCACTAAGGACACATCTAAAAAATTACCATCTTAATGGAGATACATGAAGGAATATGACAGTATCAATTGTGTTTCTTTGGCAGCAACTTACTTCTAATTTTTAAATAGCTCATTCAAGTTTGCCTGTTCCAAGGTTCACCATTTTCCTTCTGCCCTCCCACATGGGCTTTAAAAAAGCATATCATTAGCGGGTCTTAATTACAGGCAGGTCTAGAGAAATCAAGGCGGCTACACGGATCCCAACTGAGATGATGATCAGTGCTGGGAACTCTGGAAGTCTCTGAGGAGAAAAGCACAGCCCTGTGCAGTGCTGCAAGCCTGAGCCCAGGAGGCATCACGGAAGGGTGCATGCCACCTGCTGGGGCTGTGGCGTGCTGGGAGCACGGCAGATGGTCCACCAGATTTGTTTGTTCCCAGTGTGCATATTGTGTGCTGTGCTCTGGCAGAGCCTGCGTCTGGGCAGCCGGGAGGGAGGCTGTCTGCTTGCCTTGTGCTGGCTCTGCCAGGGCATGCCAGAGGACAAGGGAGACAACACCTTCCTCGTGGGCTGAGTGTTTCGGGGAAAAGCCTCTGGAGTCATTCAGTGAGAAGCAGAGGGAGGTTCTTCTGCAGGGTGAGGTGCAAACCTGCAGTGCGAGTGGAGACAGGGGCTCCTGAGAGCATGGTTTCATAGTCATTTGTTAGAAAAGTAGAATAATTTAGGTTGGAAGGCACCTCTGGAGGTCATCCAATCTCACCACCTGCTCACAGCAGCATCAGCCTGGAATCTAGCTGAGGTTGCTCAGGGCCATGTCCAGCCAGGTTTTGGATGCTTTCAAGGGTGGCAATTTCACAGCCTCACACAGTGACCTGCCCTTGTGTTTCACCTCCCTGTGAACATTAGTTTCCTTATATCTCATTTGCATTTACCTTCTTGCAGCTTGCGTCGCCTGCCTTGCATACTACCACTGTGCACCTCTGGCTTAATGTTGTCACCCTGAAAGTGTTCAAAACCAGGCTGGATGCGGCTTTGAGCCATCTGGTGGGAGGTGTTCCTGCCCATGGCAGGGGGGCTGGAACTCAATGATCTTTAAGGTCCCTTCCAACTCTAACCATTCTATGGTTCTAATGTAGCCCATTATATAGGGGAGGACTGCATGTACAGCTTCCCCCTTAGCCTTCCTTTCTTCAGGCTGAACAAGCCCAAGTTTCCCAGCATTTCCCCACTTGTCCTGGGCTCCAGCCCCCTGACCATCATGGAGAGATGGCAGGGGTGCAGGAAGGTGGGACAGCTCTAGCAGAGCATCCTGCACTTTGGTCAGGTTAAAGCAATTTTGAAAACACAGCCTGAGAAGAGGAGGAAGCAGACTCAAAGCCAGATTTTGGAAGTGGTGGAAAGTAGGAGTTTCCTTGGGGACTCAGAGGGTCTTTACTGTATTGCAGAAAGAAGCTGATGCTCAAGTGAAAGCAAGAGTAGAGACTCACTGCAGTGGCTCTAGGGACAGAGATACATGTGTGTGCCCTTATTGGGGATGGAATTAACATACGAGTGAGACACTCCCCCTTGGAGTGAGCCCAGACCTGCTGTGTGGGGCTGGCAGGGGGCAAGACTAGTGTACAGCATAAAATAAAGGAAGCAACTTGAAGGTGAAGGTCTGCCCTATCTTCCCTTGGAAGCACTGGAGCAGATACTTGACACAGTTGTATCTGGTCTGTGTTGGCACTGTGGGTGACTTGTTCCAGCAGGTCACTGCTGAACTGTTTATGTAACCATGAGTGCATTTCCCCTTAAAACACAGCGAGAGACAGAGCTTCACAAATTAAACATAGCCTGGCAGCAGAGAGAAAGACACAGGCTTCACCAGCCCCACGCTGACATCTAATCTCAGCACTATCGTAGGAGGGGTTCGTGTGCTCCCTGTACTCCAGAGGGCATCATCAGAACAACAACAACCCATCAGGTTTTAAAATGGCTTTCAGGGTAATTAGCTAAATATTTTAAAAAGATGAAAGTGTTTCTCTGCCAGAGGAGCAAGCATACAGTTCTTCTAATTTAAATAATTAATTCCTTTTGGACTACATCCAGCCTGTTTCCAAGGGAATTCATGCTGGATGACTCTTGTTAATGTTGCCAATTTACTGAATGTGAAACAGTATTATTAAGAATTGCAATAATAATAATAACAATTAAAAAAAAAAAACAACAAAGTAACTTGGGGTTCAAAGATAATAAGACACCTAATGTTCCAGACCAAGAGGAGTGAATGGGAGGATTCCCAAGAGCATTGCTGCTAACAAGCTGTCTTTCAAAATATCACAAGTGTCTACATAAGCCCACTGCCTGCACAAAAAAAGAGATATAAGTTCATATGCAACATATTCTGCTATCAAATATTGAAACATAGTCTCTGCAAATTTCAGGATAATTTACATGATTGGATGAAACTGTTGTATACATGAGGGAAAAGAAATCAGGTATCATATTGCATTTAACATCAGAGATTGACATGGATTAAAATTTTTTCATTCATTTTCCCTATTGCACTCCCATAGAAACATCAGCAGGCCAAGGGCACTTTCAATTGCAAGACTAAATTGCTCTTAAAAGAAGTCATGCAAAGTCAATTGTTTTTTTTTTTCTTCACTTTTCTTAGTAGCTTTACTCAGAGCTGAGCTTTTTTTCTTTAACTGTTGTTCTCATTTGTCTCTTAATCAATGTATTATTCATCTTCAGACCGCATATGTTCTAGGTTAGGGTCCGTAACTTCATTTGTTACATTAAAGAGGAACGGGCTGCATGTGCCAAGATGCTGTTTTACCAGCTGGTAAACAATTCAAAAACATGTTCTATCAGCCTGGATCAAAACTCATACTGAACTGCTCTGCTTACCTTTGCAGGGGTGAAAGGCACCCACAGAGGAGAAAATAGAGGAAATGTTGGAGAACAGAGGAGAATAAATGCTTCCATTTGCTCCTGACCCTTGATGAATGGCTCAGAGGAGAAAAGCCCACCAAAACAGTTATTCTGTTATTGTAAATCTTTTCTTTCTGAAAGATTCTTCCCTTAAAGTACGCTATAAGAAAAGAAATTTTCACTACAAGAAAGACATTGAGGTGCTGGAGCATATCCAAAAAAGAGCAGTGAAGCTGAAGAAGGTTCTAGAGCACAAGTCTTATGAGGAAAGGCTGAGGGAAATGGGGTTGTTTAGCCTGGAGAAAAGGAGACTGAAGGGAGACCTCATTGCTCTGTACAACTACCTGAAAGGAGGTTGGAGAGAGGTGGGGGTCAGTCTGTTCTCCCAAGTAACAGGTGACAGCACAAGAGGAAATAGCCTCAAGTTGCAGCAGGGGAGGTTTAGCTTGGATATCAGGAAAAAAATCCTTGCCAAAACAGTTGTCAAGCATTGGAACAGGCTGCCCAGGGAAATGGTTGAGTCACCATCCCTGGAGGTACTTAAAAGACATGTAGATGTGATGCTGAGGGATATAGTTTTGTGGTGGACTTGGTGATGGACTTGGCAGTGTTAGATTTGTGATTGGACTTGATGGTCTTAAAAGTCTTTTCTGACCTAAATGATTCTTTGATTCTGTGAAGTATAGCACCTTTTCTCCTGCAATCCTCTACCTCCCAAGGGGATGCTCCTCCTGGGTGAAAGATGTTCAGCTGGGCGCTAACCTGTGAGCATTTTCCAGTCTCTGAGTTACACCCACATTATCACAGCCACTGTGGCTGACCCTGCATGGGTGCTGCAGGAGCAGTCTCCTGCATTAAGGGGTGATCATGTAAAACACAGGTAACCCGACCACATGGTTCCATCTCTGTGTGACAGCATGCTCTGGTGTACCAGCCTGACATTTCAGCAGTGCCTGAAACTCATGCCAACCCACACTCGTGGAGCACAGGGCAACAGTTTATCCTTCAGTTCATTGCCACATGATGGACCAGGTGACACCAATCTGGCTGGGGAGTGCTGGGTACCACGGGCTCCTGAGTGCCCATCTCTGCCATCACGTCACCGTCCCTATAGCAACCCTCAGCCACTACAAACATCATTACTACTGCTTTAATCTTAAGTTTATTAGTGATGTCCCCAGAAATTGGCCCTTATTAATGGCCATGTAGATAATTAAGAAATAGTGGATCATTTAAAACGAATATGCCAAGTAAAAGCTATTAAAAGTCTGTTGTAGAGGGACTAAAATATCTCTGTGCAAAACACTAAGATGAGATCTGGCTGCAGCATGCATTCAGCTGTCTTTTCCTTAGGCTCTTGTCTATGTTATGCATGTATTTAATTTTACTCATTTCAGTACTTCTACTCTATGAATTCATGCAGTTTACAGAAATTAATACACATGTGAAGTATTTGCTAGAGTGAAGGGCTGGATTCCCAACAGGAGAGTCTGCAGAAATGCAGGAGGACTCTTATGACTGTTGTAAGCAAAGGCAGGGTTTGGCCATGCATATACAGCAAAAATCAGGTACCTCCCCCAAAAAATTGTCTTCACTGTTTACTCTGCACCACTCCTAAAGTAATAACACTTGTCTGCCCTAGTTAATGTTTTCTAGAGGACGCTTTGCTTTCATAATGCTATTTAACAGTATAAATAAGAGAGTGAGCTACAGGGTAGCACTACAGGTAGTGAAGACAGCAGGATCCTTGGAAGCTGCTGTAAGTTGTGATATTTTTTTTTTCCTATAAAGACTTCAAAAGTGTATCCTCTTGTTACATGCAATTGATTTTAAGTCTTTCATGGGGTTGTATCTTATATTGAAATCTGGTTTAGCAATTGTTTCAGTGATAAAGAGGCTTTTATTGGATCAGCTGGATATAAGGGACATAGACATCACAATTTAGGCATGGTGTTGCCTGCACATTGCCAGGTGGCTGACAGGAGGAGTAAGAATCTAAAAGTCAGAGTAGGGTGTCTAGTTGCCTTGCAGGGAAGCAAGGTAATCTCTGGAGCCAGCAAATCATATGCACCTAAAAAATGGGTCTCTCAGATGTACCTCCTGCTCGAGGAAATAGGCTCTGCTCCATTAAAAGCCTGAGGATGGGTGTTTAGAGATTTTTTTTTAATGTATTGGTGATTCTTTTTAAGTAATTCTGCAGATTTTTATATGCAAGTTCTACATGAAATACCTTTGCTTGGGGAATAAGACATCTAAGGTCTGTTTCCCTTTTAGATAAGACTTCTCCTTAACATTCTATTCATCAGATTGCAGGACCATTGAGAGGGAAGGAGAGAAAATGGTGTTCTCCACATACTCAGGGGAGCTAAGATCACAGTGTGGCCAACATGTTCATAGAACTAGAGACTGAGCAGTGGCCAGGTGCACACTGGAAAGCAGAAATGGAACCTGGTCTGATCTATTGTTGGGACTGCTGGTGCTTTGCAGAGAGAAAATCTCCTCTGTCCCTTCTGATTGCCCTAACCACTGCACTAGTTCTTTCTTATAATTTTTTATCCTCTGGCCTCAGGGATGCTTCATCCCTGAGTATGTGCAATAACTCAGGTTCAACAGCAAATACTGACGGGGCCTGGTAGAAGGGTGAGAGCTCAAGTTCATCTGTTATCAGGTAAAAGGAGGCCGAGAAGTGGGTGATTCCACTCTTGGAGGGTGCAATTTCTGGGTGAGCTCTCCAATGTTAAGCTGTTTTACAGAAGATAGAAGACATTGGGAACAGCTCTGTAATCAGTCACATACTTTACTGAAGGACAGTGTAAACTTGGCTTCCATGTTCCTGCTGCAAAAGGAATTACTTTTAACAAAATAGTTACAGTGGTTGGATTCTCTGCCAAATCCAGTGCCGTTGGTTTGTGCTTGCAATTTTCTCAGGGGCCTCAGGCACAAAGGCATCAAAACTCTGAATCACAAGAGAAGCAAATGTCTAGCTGATCAGTCTGGAAAAGCCCCTGAGCACGTCCAGGCACATACCATGAGGTACACTGAGAGCTTTCTGGACAGCCAGGAAAGTACATGTGAGTTTGTGGTGCTCCTGTGAATAGGCAGTCCTGGACAGTAGACTTCTGAGATCATTTTCACACACAGAGATGTGACTAGTCAAGTCTTTCTTTTGTGATTTTTTTGTATGCTTGGGTCCCTTTTTTTTTGGATATGGCCCTAAGTAGCTGAGATTAGTTCAGCAGACACCACTGGTGGTGGGGTCATGTCTTGATGTGCCTGATGCCCTCACAGTGTAGCTTTCAGGAAACAGATTTCTCAGATTTCCTCATTTAAAAGCAATCAGGAGGGAAGCAGCACCATCTGGTGAGCAAACAGCTTTTTTATTCCATGCCTGCATACGTTTTGAGCAGTGGAAATTTTCATGTTATCTGAAATGAGATTATCAATGAGGACCCCTTATGGGAGTAGCATGGGATGAATATTCATCTCCTGGACAATTACATGGGACTCTAAAGGCAGAAAATTGTCTTCAGAATTTTGTCTCAAAATATACAGAGAAAAATCAGCCGTAAAGTGGACAAATTAGCTATACTCACAAAGAAGCAAGTTCTGTCAGTCAAAAACTTAGTCCAATTCACTTCCAGGTCTTCTGGTGGAATTATTCATGGGTAAATTCAAGAAATCTCAGTTTTGTCTACTTTCTTGCTAGGATATACAAAATAAATACTGGCATTCTGGGTTGCACGGTAGGGAAAACTGTGTGACAGGGAAGAGGTAATATATTCAACAAGTGTTATCACCAAGTCTATTACAGATAAGTTGCTTAAAGGAACACTGTCTTCCAGGTGTTGGTATGCTCCTGTGCCGTTGTCTGGTTTGACTCTTCATGAAAGCAACCTTTTCTTGAATACCACAAATATTTTGTCCTTGCGTAACACAGATAAAGAGAAGAAAAGAGGCAGAGAGGTAAACGGGTTTCCTTCCAGGCTATTCAACATGTCAGTGTAGATTTAGAATTAGAATCAAAGAGCTTTTCACTTCTACTTCCATGCCTATGGACAAACTTTTTCTGGAGAAGATAGGAAACTTTCTGCAAAATTAGTCCCTGCATATATGGAATTCTCTAAGGGCTTTTTAGCACAGGTTTTCAACTCTTTGCTTTTTAATAAATTGTTAGTGAGTATGCTTGGTGGGAAAATCCCAAGAATCATTAAGACCATAAGAGACTCTGCACCATCTGCTTCATACTGAAAGGGTCTCTGTTGGCAATTCAACACTGGCTGAGGACTTGCTAACCTAGAACTCACGATAATATCCATTTGATAATATCAAATGGAATAGTAAACATCAAATATGAAGTAAAAATCCCCAATAATGTTCTAAAGACCTACTGGATGAATTCTGTTATAATAGTACCCTTACATTTCAAAGAAGGGCTTAATAGAGTGGGCCACTTGTATCTTCAAGACTTAAACAACAAAAAAGACCTCTAGAAACTGCAGCTGCTGAGTCTTTTGTAATCTTATGATTTTAATATCAACCATTATCAAGATTTTGTGAGGGCTGACTCATGAGTCTTGACTGTTTGAGATTGGCCAGTACTGAGTAACAGATGAATGATTCAGATTCAGATTGTATTTAATTATCTGTGAATTCAGAGCTGTAATAAAATGAAATTAATTCCATGAAAGTACATAAATTAACCACAAAATGTGAACGTGTCATAATTACATAGAGCAAAAATATCAGGATAGGAAAAAAATCCTTCAGAAAACTCTAACCTATATTTTACAGAACCCTTACAGCAAAACCATGCTATATCCATTAGCCATAATTTTGAGGACAGGTCAGTCAAATTCCATGCCTACTTTGCATTCCAAATAAATAGAAATTGGCAATTCAATGTGTACATAGAAAAGTCCCTCTATCTTCTGTGTTTTGTTATAAATATTAAATGTAATGAGATAGGGAACAGGTGGTGACTTATGTTTGAAATGAAATGTTTTATTCTTTGGTATTCATGTTACTCTTAATAAATTATGACTGCAGCTGAGTAAATAGTTCACAGTGAATAATTTATCCAGAGGCAGCTTCTGAATTGGCCTGCTGGATATGTGGAAATAGGTTAGGCTTAGCTCTGATGCTTTTGTTTGGGAGTTGATTTCTTTCCAAATTCTGACTGATACTTTGGCTCACTGATAGCTGGTTTTAAATATTTAGAACTGGAGCTCTTATGTTGAGTTACAAGTAGCTAGATATATTGAGAAGTATCATTTCAATGTCAAAATCAGAGGAGGCCAAACTATAATTTAAAACTACTGTGCACAGTAGTTAAAAATGTAGTTACCAAGAACCCTTATGGTTCTTCCATTTGTCAGTAACACAGTAGGTGTTATTGCAAACAGGCCTGCTTTTTAGAAATACTTATATCAAGCACAGAAATGTTTGAATATTTGATTATAGTTCAAAAATGTTTTGTTGTTCTTACGCTGGTCTAACTGTTACGGAGAAAGCAGGACCGTGAACATAGCACTTTCTGTTGACAGGCTCTCAAGTTGACTCACAGCAGAGCAGAAATGTGCAATTGGTTTAATATGTCTCTCCTTGCACAAGTTTTTGCAATTCTGGCTCATTATCTCCCCAAATCCTTTGCAACTCTCTCACCCTTTCTTTGCCCTAGATTCCTCCTTGGAAATGAGGCCCACTGGGACATTGATATCCACATTGCCAAGGTCCCTTTGTAAGATCTTACAGAGTGCAGAGTGGCAGCTCTGCAAAGGAATGTAGCTACCACGGCCAAGATTGATAAATGTATCGCCCTATGACCACTAAAGCATCTGATAAAAATAAGGTCTTGTTTTTATTAATGACATTGACTCCTGCTGTGCTGAAAGAAAAGCCACTCCAATGATTTGGCTTGTCTCTTAAGATTCAACGTATTACTTCAGGTTCAGATTTAAAGCGTAACATCATTTTTGTTCAGAAAGCGCTTTATATTTAGTTTGCTACTGAAAAAACAGCCGCTGCCTTATCAATCTGACCAAGTTTATTTGAAGATGTCCTCCATGTCTGTTTGCTCAAACTCTGTTTGCATGTAGCTACTGATTGCTGCCCACTTGCATGAATTTCCTCTTTCTCCCTTTACTCACAAAAAAAATCCAGACTTCTTCTACGATGACCTTTCCAGGAATTACCTTAGACCATTAGTGTCAAAAGCACAGTGGTACCGCAGCTGTTCAGGAATTAGCCATGGTGTGTTTTTTAATAGGATATGATCAGTTCTCTGGCCTGCTGAGGGTGCTGTCTATTCAGCTAATCCATGCTGAATTTTGCCTTTGCAGGTATTTAGGGTGAGGGTAGCAGAACGAGTTAGGGGAGACTTGCCAGGAGGCCGGGGAAAATAAAAATAAAAAAAAAGTGGGAAGAGTTGAAGAATATGGAAAATGAGGACAAAAGAAAGAGCTAAGATTTCTTATCCAGTGGGAATGACAGATTAACTATTTCTACTTAATTAATTTACTTAGTAATAGCTTCTCCTTTTCTCCATAGGATTCTAATACAAGAAGATGAAGATCACAGTCTACATAAGTTTTCTGCTGGCTGGGCTTCATGCTGTTGCCCATGGTCAGGTCCCACCCAGCCACCACAATGGACATGATCCAAATGAACATAAATACCACATGCATCACAGAGGTGAGGCGATCGCTTGCCTCAAACTAGTGCCAAACAATGCTGACTTCGCATTTCAATTTTTTAAGGAGATTACACTGGAGGCACCTAATAAGAACATTTTCTTCTCTCCTGTAAGCATCTCCACTGCATTTGCGATGCTGGCCCTAGGGGCTAGATCAACCACTCAGACTCAGATCCTGGAAGGACTCAGCTTCAACCTTACAGAGATTCAGGAGAAAGAGATACATGAAGGCTTCCACAACCTCATCCACATGCTGAGCGATCCCGAGAATGGGGTCCAGCTCAACATGGGGAATGCCATCTTTCTAACAGAGAAGATGAAACCTCTACAAAAGTTTTTAGATGATGCCAAAGCTCTGTATCAGCTGGAGGCTTTTACCACTGACTTTAACAATCCCACGGAGTCTGAGAAGCAGATCAATGATTATATAGAGAGGAAAACACATGGGAAAATTACTCATTTGGTCAAGGACATGGATCCACAGACTGTAATGCTTCTGGCTAGCTTTGTTTTTTTTAAAGGTAAGTCCTCTAGGATTCACATTCACATTATTCATTCTTATCAACAGATCTAATGTCAGCTACCTCATTTGGAAATTGCTCTGGAGGAAATGTCAAATGCTCTTTGCTGGGCAAGGAAAGCCCCTAATGGCATATTGGAGGTGGTGGAGAGGTGGCAGGACCCACTTGGCATGGGAAGGCAGCCAGGGGCCACACAGGCTTGTGTTCTCTTTGTGGCAGCCATGGGAGCTCTGCTCCAAGCCACAGCCTCCTGTGCAGCCTGAGCTGGCTTTCATGGGTTTAGCTACAACTTTGATTGCCCCATGTTCTTCATTTTTTTCAGTGAAGGCGCTGAGACACATGCATGACCTAATCCTTTTAATGCCTCTCTTTAAAAGCCTGCATGATTCAATGGCCTAATTTACTACATACTCCTTTTTTTTTTTTTCATGTCAGTCTCCTTTATGTATACACACTAACGTATTTATTTATGGAAGAAGCTAATGATGAACAGGGAAGGACATTTTAAGGAATGAAGTGGAAACATGGTGCATTTCTGATGTGAGTTAGATGATGTGCTCTTAAGCCAAACACAACAACACTCAGATATGAGATCCTACATTAATTTTATCTACAATTGAGGCTTATGATTAAAGTAAATAGAAATGAAATGCATACAGTATATGAGTACATAGATGATGTCAGGTAAGCCCTTAAATGATGGCTTACAGAAAGGCCACTTAGATCACCTGAACAGAAAAGTAGTGGTAGGTACAAAGAAAATGCCTAATTAGTTCATTACTAGCATCCGAAAAATAAAGTGAAATTGGAGTCTAATGCACTCTTTTGATCAGGTAAAAAATTCTTGCCTTACTGTGTTTGAAAATTCTTAATTTAACCAATAGAGGAATTTCATTCCTAGGAGGAATATAATTACTAGTTATAAATAATTCAGTTCGTGATGGGATGGGACATGGGACATTCAGCTGCATTCTCCTTCTTTGTATTAGGCAACTGGGAAAACCCTTTTAAACCAGAGCACACCGAAGAAAGGGAGTTCTTTGTGGATGCTGAAACTACTGTGAAAGTCCCTATGATGCACCAGACAGGCAGATTCGACTTCTATTTTGATGAGAAGCTGGCATGCACCGTGGTACGGCTTCATTATAATGGGAGTGCTACTGCATTTCTGGTTCTGCCAGCAAAAGGGAAAATGAAGCAGTTAGAGCAAACTCTGGTCAAGGAAATCATTCAGGAATGGTCAGACCGTCTCTTCCAGAGGTAATCTTCTGCCAGTCAGCTGCAGCGGCACCTAGATTTACAGTCTTCTTTCTTTTTTGGGAATGCAAACACTATGAACTTGCTGATTCTGGGAACTGAGCGGGTTATTTTTGGCTTGTGCATCCTAGCTGTAAAAATCTTGCAGCTGGTTGGTGTTTAACTATTCTCTTGTTGATGCCTGAGTGACTTGCTGCTCCCCCCAGCAGAGCGGAGACCATCCCGATGGGCTCCCAGGAGTCCCAAATAGCAAGCCTAGATTGGCATTTCTAAAACAACCCTTTGACTGAGTGGGAAGGTGGCAATTCTAAGGCAAATCTCCTACACTGAGGTTTCAGCTAATGTGTTTTACCTCTCATATGTCACTGACACACTGTGACTCAGACCTATGTCTAAACCTTAAATAAACCTGTAGTAATGCATATGTGAGTAATATGTCCTACACAAATATCTTCCTTACAAGAGCCCTTGCAGCACACAGTGGTTGTTAGAACTGGCTAGTGATTAATTGTGGGTGTCCTGATTTCTGGCATTTTGTTTTTGAAACTATAAAAATCTAATGAGGTTCTGTTAGTTCCTACCATTGACACTAGCATCAGCCAACACGTTTTACAACCCTGTTTGTCTGGGAGGGAAGAGACCTCAGCACCAGTAGATGAGTAATATCAAGTTAATACGTGCGTAATTTACCAAGCTCTGCCCTGATTCACAACTAATAAGGCTGTGCAGTTCACACCCATAATTCTTGGTGCATCATTATAGAAATGCCAGCACTGTTAATAAAAAAATGAGTAGCAAATTGGATATGAGCTAATAACATGATACCTCAAATATGAAAAATAAAAATGTATAATTCTCAGCTGCAAAATCAGGAAAATCTTTACCTAAATGAATTTTTGGTGCAAGGTCCTTCAAGATCAACATAGGAATAAATTCTTCATGGGAGAAGCTGTGAGAACCAAACGGCAATTTCAGTTCTACGATTATGTTGATGCCAGTGCTAACACACTTGATCCCATCATCTTCTAGTGCACTGGGAGTATCACATAAAGGCTACAGCAGTGAGGTTTGGATCGCGTCTGTTTTGCTGTTCAACCCAAGCTGTCTCTGGGTCAGACAACAAAAGAGCTACCTAAAGGGTAATCACTGCAGTAGGTGACTTGGAAGCTCTGAGGATCCCTAGGCAGGGCATGAAGAGAAATCCAACAGGAAGTGTACTAAGCAGGAGCTGCCTACAGATAGCCCACAGTCAAAGGCAAACTCAATCATGGCCAGGCCACGGGAGGAAGACATTTAGAGGACAGGGTGTCCAAAGGTACAGGCAGCAGGGCACAGACCTTCCCTGGAGCCATGCCAAATACTACAGTTGTGCCAAAACCACTGCTTTGCTTCAAACTGCTGGGGTTTGCCACACATTTCCTAAAGCAGATTCTATGTCCCACTTGAGGTCTCCACCTGCTTGAGCGACACAGGCTGTCACCACTATACCTCATCTTCTTTGGCTGTAAAGATGGGCTCTCATTACTGTGCCAGTATCACTGTGAGAAGCTCCAGCAATTGAATTAGTGCTTATTGTACAGTTAGGGTCAAACCCCCTGGGCTTTGACACTCATGGGAATTAGAACAGCTTTCATACTATCATTTACCTCAGTGAAAAATCCTTCTCATGACCTTCTGTATTCCTTTTCTACCTAACAGACTGTTGAGTCTCTACTTCCCCAAATTTTCTATTTCCGGGAACTATGAAATAACAAACACCCTTAGCAAGATGGGAATTGTGGATGTGTTCACTGACCAGGCAGATCTCTCTGGCATCACTGGAGCCCCAGAGCTGAAGGTTTCTAAAGTAAGTCCATGGCTGTTACCCCTCTCCTTTCTTTCACGAACATGCGGGAAAACCCCTTTGTGGTAGCATCCAGAAACACCAGCTAAATACAGCTCCCAGCTTCACAGTTGGCCTGCAGCTAGGCTCGCCCTGGCCTCAGCCTGCAAGCTTACAAGAGGAGTTTGGCCCTTGGTGGCAGTGATCACCAGATCTGATTAGTTTACTGCACATCTGTGTTTTTTTTTTTCAAGACTGTATTGGCCAAGATTTCTTGGATGGTACCTGGAACATGGGAGGAACATCAACTTCCAGCTCCTTGAGGGGAGCTGCTAAGTCTCCCAGGCACACCACAGCCTGTCCTCTCACCCTGGAGACTCAGTTTCAGAGGTGCAGACAAACTCTTAGAAGTGGAGCCTCCATCCAGTCTTTGGGGCAGAGGAAAAATAGTCTGGGACTATTTTGTTTTTTGAGAAGATTTCTGTAGCTCTGTCCTGGTCCTCATTTAAAGCAGCCACGACTACAACAACACAGCTCACATCTCTGCTGCCCCTACTCACTTGTCAGTGGATCCTTCCAAAGCAGGACTGTTTTAAAAGGGGTCTTATTCATCTCTCAGGTGGCTGTTGTCTGCCCAGAATGACTGTTTGTTTTTTTCCTTTCCCAGGTTGTTCATAAGGCTGCTCTGGATGTGGATGAGAGGGGTACTGAGGCAGCAGCAGCAACTGCTGCTGAAATAATGACAACGTCTCTTCCTCCAACCATTGAATTCAACCACCCCTTCCTCATGCTGATTTTCGATAGAGACACAAACAGTACCCTCTTCATAGGAAAAATAGTTAACCCAACTCTCGCTAGCTGAAGTGACATATGAATTCTGCTTGCTAGTAATGATTAAAGAAGATGCAAAACTGCATGACGTGATTTATTTCCATTTGTACCAGCCTAGTATATAGCTCTTTTTTAGCAAGAGTTTCCATTCTATGCCATTATAAAACTCTATTGGTATTAACCATGACACTTGCTTAAAAGGAAGCAAGGAAAATGTTTTAAATTCAGCTAGCAAAGAATGTCTTTTTTACTTGACTGAAAACCAAGGAAAGACCTACAAATTACAAGCATTCAGGGAAAGGCATTTGTATTACAATTGAAGATTCCTGCTTAATATGTGGTTGTCAACCAGACCAGCAGATAAAATGATTAACAGTCTTGCAAACAAAGCAGAAGTGGTTGTAACTTACCATAAATACATAAACGAGAGATGGGAAGAGTTGGATCAACAATGCAGGGTCATGGGAAACTGAAGCTTCTAATGGAGACAGCACTGGGAATGTGAAAAGCTGTTTTCAACACAGAAAGAAATCCGCTTCCTTCAGCGGAAACCTTTTATCATTTTTAGTATTAATCTAGCAGCAAATCTTCCTGAGTTTCTTGCAGCTCAAAACAGAGCAGGAGGATCAGATCTGCTCTTGAACCTGAAGACTTTCAACCACCTGTTGCCAATTCGACAGACTTAGATAGCCCATGTGAGTAGCTGACTTCTCACAGGTGTATCCATCAGTGGTCAGAAGGAGGATGTAGCTGGATGGGCAGGTGAGGTACTTAGATGGCAATTACACAACCATACCATCAGCTGAGATTTGTGGAAAACGTATAACAAGGATGTAGAAAAATTTCAAGCACTGTCGTTTTACAGCCAAAAAAGTAAGTAGGGAGCACGCAATAAGCAGATCTCCTGACCCAGGGGGTGGTGGCAGGCACCCAGGTAGGACATAGGGTAGCTTGAGGGCTGGCTGGTAACCACTTTCAACATACTTTTCTTGGCAACAGGTACCAGAAAGAGTAGAGTTTCCCCTTTCTTAACTACAGTTGTATTTTTTGGAAGGAGATGAAACGGTGTCACAGCACTGGGAATCACACTGGGAGCAGTCAAAATGCTTGGGAAGCTAACGCAGCCTCAGCAAGGTCTTGCATGTCCTCTGTGAAATTAAGAGCAAATGTGATTTCATCAGTCTGGCACAAAGCACTGTCTCCCCTTTCGCAGTCAAAAGGAAAGCCCCCTTTCTGCTCTTTATTCCTAGTAAAAAGCTCCTGTTAACTCTCATACATGGTGCTTGATGGTGGTTTTTGACTAAATAGGAACAGTCTCTGTATTGATAAGCATATGAACAACTCACAAGCATCGATGGCAGGACTCCCAGTGAAAGAGATGCATGTGTGCTATTTCATCTTCCTGGCTCCTTCCTGCACTCACGTCCATCTGTTTGGGTGGCTTTGTGGCCCATCAATAATAATTCACAAAGCACCATATCTGACTGTGCCAGTTTCTTGTCTTCCTGAAATAGGACCGCACAGCACGGCATCGATCGGGTCAGTCTTAGTCGTTATCACTCCTAATGTTAATTGCTCTTAAAGAGCAGGTATTCAGCAAAGCAGCACTAAAACACAGGGATGAGGGAGCTCAAAGAGGTGGAATCCCTAGCTATGTATTGAAATCCTTAGAGGCGTGGCAATTTGCACCAGTTGAAAAACTGACATAATTGATTTTAGCAGAATCATCTTCAGTATACATCAAGAAATGTGGAAGAAACAGAGATTCCAGATGCACAGTTACCTGTGGCAGCTGTAAGACTAAATATTGCTTGCTCCCTTGTAAAGCATTTTGAGTGGATGGAGACATATACATAGAAATGCAGCATAGGAGGAGGAAGGTTGTCCCCATGTGGTTCTGGGACAGATTTGAAGATCAAGAGAATCCCTCACATCAGCCAAATCAGCTTTTGCAGGCTGTTAATCCATATTTTGAGAAACAGACTCCTTTCTTTCTTACCCTCAGTATCTTGGTGCTCCCACAGACACGTGTCTCTTTCAGAAGCAGGATGTGGGAATTCTGTTTTCCTCCCATATTCCAGGAAAATAAGCCCACAGGGCCATAGAAGGGAGGTGCAGGGGCAGATAATGCTGCCACGCAGAACTGGCACTTCATAGCTTATGTTTCCACTCTCACTGCATCTTCTGTACGATCCCTCTGTGTTTGTAAAATGCGTGGGAGAGGTTGTGGGGACAGTGTGTGACACAATACCTGTGTGCTGGCCATGGGAAAACAGAGCAATGGTGATAAGGGGTGTCTGCTGTTCCCACGGAGGATCTCCTCCCAATGTTAAGATCGGTGCCTGTGAGCCGTCTGCCAGACTTGCTTCATCAGGCGACAGCTCCTGGTGTATTGACACCGTGCTGTGATTTTCCACTGCAGGATCTGCCAGAGACAGTGTTGAAGAAGAGGCAGGCACCACACTTAGCACAAAAGAGCAGCAGACAGCTTGCTCCCTGCCTACATCCATGCTGCGCTGCGCCATTTGTTACGTGGCCCGTTCTCATCCCTCCTCCCCCCTCCATCCACCAAGTCCTACTCTCCTAATCCTGCTCTCATCGCCGCAAGCAACACCAAACAGATTTTCCCTATTACGCTCGCTTTTCACGTTTCCTCTCTGCACCAGATCTTTTTCACAGCCTCCCACTCTCCCTCCTGCAGACTAACATTTTATCCCTCCCACCCACCCAAGCCGTTTGTTCGTGCGGGAGGTGGACGCTGCCAGCTCAGCTGTAGCACCCGCTCCACCAGCAGGTCCTGCTCTTCTCCTTCCCAAGAAATGGAGGGTGGGAGAGAACAGGGCTCCTCGCCTCCTGCAGAACACCTCAAGGGCACTCACAGCAGAGCAAGGAAGGCTGGGCAGGAAGGGCCTCAGGCCATTGAACTATTCCCACTCAGTGTGACAGGCAGTGTGTGGATATAAATGAGCCTAAGGTGCATCTCGGAAGCAATTAGTGACCCGGTTTGTTAGCCATTGACACAGCTGACACAGCTAATGACCAGGAGGACCGGACTCATAGCTGTGCTTGTGGTGATCCCAGGTTTGGGTGACCTGGTTGTTCCCTGGCCAGGAATGCTCCATTTCATTGATTGCACCAGGGCCATGCCATTGGCTGCAGCCCAACAGCCTCCAAGTGTTCCAAGGACTTAGGGGTGTTGGTTGATGAGAAGCTCAACATGAGCTGGCAATGCGCACTCGCAGCCCAGAAAGTAAACTGCATCCTGGGCTGCATCAAAAGCAGCGTGGCCAGTAGGTTGAGGGAGGTGATTCTGCCCCTCTCTCCCCTCTGATGAGACCCCACGGAATACTACATCCAGCTTTGGAGTCCTCAGCACAGGAAAGACATGGACCTGTTGAAGCAGGTCCAGAGGAGGGCCAAGAAGATGATCAGAGGGCTGGAGCACCTCTCCTATGAGGACAGGCTGAGAGAGCTGGGTTTGTTCAGCCTGGAGAAGAGAATCCTCCAGGGAGAGCTTATAGCCCCTTCCAATATCTGAAGGGGGCCTACAGGAAAGATGGGGATGGACTTTTTACAAGGGGATGTAGTGATAGGACGAGGATTAACGGCTTCAAACTGGAAGAGGGTAGATTTAAAGTAGTTATTAGGAAGAAATTTTTCACTGTGAGGGTGGTGAGATGTTGGAACAGGATGCCCATCAAGGCATTCATAACTTCAGACCAAGTTGAAGGCCAGGCTGGATGGGGCTTTGAGCAACCTGGTCTAGTGGGAGGTGTCCCTGCCCATGGCAGGGGGGTTGAACTGTTCCATGATTCTATGATAAGTACCACATTCCAAGGCTGCAACAGCCTCCCTGGCTCACACACTGTTTCTTGAAGGAGTTTTTTTTTTCTCACCATTATCCAAGGCTGTACCTGAAGGAGGGGAACCAAAGCTCCCCTCACTCCTGCCCCACACCCTTCAGCCCCCTTACAAATGGGAGTCAAGGGAGAAACTCCTCGTTTACACTTCAGGCAAGTGTAATCTGATAGCTCTTGTTCAGCACGAAGAAAGAAATGGGTCAACATAGCCTTTAGCCTTGCAAATACAGCAGCGTTGTTGCTTGTAACACAGCTACCTGCTTTGTGTTAAACAGTGCAGGCCTCAGCCCTCTGCGCTCGTTGGGCTTTGCTTGGACTTGTCTCCTGGCCCGCCTGGGCTTTTGGTTTAACTTCTTTGTTTGTAACGGTAATCATTCTGCAATCAGGTGCTATTACCTAATTAGTTTAATTTTTTCTGTAGCTTTATAAGATTGTGTGGTGTAACATTTACACATAGTTACACATATAGATATTTCTGTAACCAGGCGATATTAAGAACAAGTAGTTATTCTGCATAGAGTAAAGTGCTTATGGCCCTGAAATGAAAAATGAAGGAGTGCAAGCATGGCAGGATGATAGCAGGGAGGCACAGGATGCCTTGAGAGTACAGGCACAGGATGACACTGGAGGCCTCAGGACCGTGATCAGCTCTCCAGCACTCACTTAGAATCATAGAATCATCTAGGTTGGAAGGGACCTTCAATATCATCTAGTCCAACCATACACCTAACTCTGACAAAAAAACATCACTAAACCATGTCCCCCAGCACCATGTCAACCCGTCTTACGAATACCTCCAGGGATGGTGCCTCAACTACTTCCCTGGGCAGCCGATTCCAAGGCTTGATAACCCTTTCAGTGTAAAAATTCTTCCTAATATCCAACCTGAACCTCCCCTGGCGCAACTTGAGGCCATTTCCTCTAGTCCTGTCACCTGTGACTTGGAAGAAAAGACCAACCCCCACCTCTCTACAACCTCCTTTCAGGTACTGGTCATCACAGGATTGCAGCTTTGGGAGCTGGGTAAAACCAGTTTAGGGGACAACTAGGAGAAGAGAGATTGAGTACCCAGTTTATGTAAAACACAGCACAGGTAGTAAACTTGGGTGTAATGTGGACCTCTGAACCAATGAAGGAAGAGCAAGGGGTAGAGCATGTGAGCAAGTGGATAAAAATGACCCCAAGCAGACCCCAGAGCACAGAGGTTGCACCCACCACCCTTGTACTCCTCCCAGCGAGGATGCAGGATGGCTGTCCTACCGTCCCCTTCCTTTTGGGCTGAAGCTGTCGACCTGAGGAACCAGTGGGGCAGAGAAAGGGTGAGCAAAACACCAGAGAATGGGGAAAATACTAAAATGTTTGTTTGTATTGGTTTTAACTATATATAACCTGAGATATGTCTTAGTATTGTAACCAGATTAATAATTCCTGGGTAAAACTGTTAAGATTTTAAATATACTACTGATAAATTCTCATCTTTGCATACAAGGCATGGGTTTTTTTTCACCATAGCAGGATTTTGATTATAAGAACCTGGTGACAATTCAAGCCACCTACTCTGTTACTTGGAAGGAAAAAAATTGGTAACATTAGGAAGTGAGTCCCCAGCATACTTGGCTGGAGCTAAAGGACAGAATAGCCTTACTGCTTTCTTGCTTCCTCTATGCAATATGAAAATATCCCATACAGTGCAAGGTAATCCCCGAAAATGCGTGGATCTGGAGGAGGAGCATGACCAGAGCCCCGGCCTTTCAATAAGAAACAGTGCTGCCAGAAAATATAGTGCTCCCCTGACTGACACTCAAGGTGGAGGCTGCTGCAGGCCACAGATGGGAACAAGCATGACTAATATCTCACTTGCTCTTTGTCATCCTAATTACAGCAGGATGTCCAAGATACCAAGCAAGAGCCCCAGGGCTTGGGAAAATGGAAGCTTTGAACATGGAGGCACCAGCATTTGCTACCCCATGACTGTCTATAGCTTCTCTTCCCTCTGCCAAGTGACACCTGAAGGGCTGGCTTACCACATGCAGTGATTTATCACAGACAGCAGACCTGTCCAACTCGTCTCTGGCAAAAGGGGAAGGCAGTGGGTGAGCAGCCGCAGGGAGCACCAGTGCTGTGGCACCAAAATCCTCATTTTAAGAGTAAGTTGGAGGATGCCAGTGCCCGTGGGGAAGCAGAGAACATGGCCCAGGAAGTGCCTTAGCCATGAGAGGATTATTCCAGAGGTTACCAAGAAGGCAAGGGGAGCAGAAGCATATGTGGCCACACGCTGAGTCCAGAAAGGGAATGGTAAATCTGTCCTGGATGCCAGCTTTTGTGGTATTTGAAGCAGGAGTATACATCATGGGTTTACTCAAAAGGCAGTGTTGTAGCACAAGATCAGCTGCACAGAGTGATACCAGTGTCCCAGAGGTCCCTTCTCCCAGTGCCTAGGTGATGGCACATAAATGGTGATGCACAAAACACTGATGTTTTGGAGAAAAAGCACCCCCCCAAAAAATATCCCTTTGCAGTCAGTGAGTGAGCTCTGCCAGCAGCCGAGTGCGTAAAACCTCATGGATCAATATGGGACAAAAGGCAAAAGTCAGTGCAAGAGTGAGAGGGACTTGAAGCAAGGAGACAGCCCTGGGTGTCGGCCAGGTCCCCATCCTCCTCCAAGGACCTTTGCCTGTCTCATTAAGCCCCCACGACGTGCCAGACCACAGGACTTCCAGCTCTTCCCCACAGCTGGGCAGCAGGAGGGCAGGGGAAGGCTGACATAGGGCCAGCCACGTCCTAGAGGGAGAAGATCTGGGTGGCTGCAGGGAGAGACCCTGAATGCCCCCACTCCCTCTGGGTGCAAGGGGACACCCCTGGGCAGGAGGCTGTGACCCACACCCCAAGGACCTTCTGGCTGACCAATCTGAGGGTAACAGGCTCTCCTCCACTCTGTTGAGGTGGTCAGAAGAGACCTGTCCCATGGACAGTATTTCAAACCACTTGGTTAGTCTGGAAACCGAGGAAGGCAGTCCAACAGGCATCAATATGACTCCTTTTATCTTATCTGATACACTCTGTTATTCAGTCACTAGGTATTTAGCAATTTGACCAAAAGCACCTTTCCCCCCTCCCTTTCCTCCTCCCCCATCCCTCCCCTCCCCCCCTAGATAGCCGTAAGAAATAAGATTTCATCATTATTTATTCTGTCTTATCTTGCCTCTACTCACTGACAAGGGACAGCAGCTTACCAAGAGGAGTTGAAATCACAGCTAAAAACTCTAGGAGGTTGCTTTCTTCATGGTTACATGGAAAAACTATTTAAAAGCAAATCTTCCCAGCTATCAATGACTGTGACTGTCCTTCTGTGACAGCTACACAGAAGTTGCTGTGGCAAAACCCCCGTGTGCTCATTCATGTATGTAAAAAATCACCACTCCCAGAGCATCCAGCCCCTAAACGCTTTTGTTGCTGCTGGGGCACTGATGACAGACAGCATTTTTAAGGACAGCTTGTTGCAGGCCAGGTGCAAACGTGGTGGTGTGGTTTATTGGTTGTAGGAGACCAGCGTGAAAATCTGATTGTGTTTGTGATTGTACTCCAGGCAACCTGAGTATTTGAATTTGAAGCACTTGTGTTACAGCTTGATCTAGTTCTATCCATTCCTAGGTTTGCTATGGTTTTTTTACACAGAGAAGCTATTTATCTGTTAAACGATGCAGCTAAGAGATTATCAGACCACCTAGTGTGTTGAAATAGCTGGCTTCAAAGTGGGGGAGATAACTTTAACTAATGTAACATGTTTGGCCACAGGTAAAAGTCTAGCATGACTTAATATTTGTGCAACATCCAAAAATTTAACAAAAGCTTTAGCAATATATACTAGAGGGATTTATTTCTCATATATTCTCAAAATATATTCTGAGTTCCTCATACAGCAGTGGAGAAAAGATACACTTCTGGAGTAGCTTCGCAGTGGAAACGAGCTCAGCCCGTCACGCTGGGCAGCGAGGGTGACGCCGTCCCACGGAGCTCACCAGCATCGGTCAGGGGAGCCTCTCCGAGTCAGTAGCCTTCCCAAACAGGCAGATCCCAGATGGGTTTTCCTTTGTGAAGTCGACTTCCTCTGGTCACAGAAGAAAAACCGTCTAACGATTCCAGATTTTACTGAAAGACGAATGCGAAGCTCAAGAAACAAAGGGTGTGTTTAACTTGGCGACTGCAGAAAAGCTCAGCCTCCCTGGTTAGCACGGGAGCTCAGCTCGGTCTGCTTCTGCCCATGGCCACCAGGACTGATGGTGCTGGAGCCAAGCCTGGCTACATGTGAGGTCGAGAAAACAGGGGTATCCTTATGGTGGGGGCTGAATTTAAACAGGAGCTTGGGAAGAAGGAGCCACAGGGTTGTGGCTCCCAGCCTCACAGCCCAGTGAAGGGCCACAGGCTGTGATGCAGGAGCCCTGGTGTCACCTGCCCCATGCCCCTGTCTGTGCTGTCCTTCCACAGGCAGCACAGATGGGGATGGCAGGGAACGGAGAGACTTCCATGAAGCTGGAAGTCTGAAGTCAGGAGTACAAATGTGTTAGCTGCCACATTCAGAGGCGCGATCTGCCCTGCAGAAGAAGTACCGTCTTCCAAATGTCCCCTTTAACCCGATGTGAGCAAACCCCACATTTTTAGGATCTGACAAGTGGGATAGCCATATCATTGCAGAATCAAAAATAGACACTTCCAGACAGCTAGCACATTGTGTTTCAGTACTTCTGCCTACCGTGTATATCATACTATAACCCATGCAGGCTACATTTACCAACACAGGACGTATCTCAGTGGCTCGTTAAGACACTTCAAGACAAGGTGAATCTCACACCCCATGCAGATGGGGAAGTGACCAGGACCATATGACAAGGTAGCACAAAATCTGGACATTTTTGAGATTCCTGGGAGACTGTGATGATACCAGTTTATAATAGAAGATTCTCCCCAGCACAAATGTGTCCACCAGCGCATGACTCCTTCTCAGCTTCCTTCCCCAGATCTGCAATTTGCCACCATTCTTGAGCAAACCCTGGCTAACAGAGGCAAAAGGACACAGCCCAGGTCCTGCCAGCTCTGCACTTCTTTGCTCGATATCCTGGCATTTAGCTGTGTTCAGTGTCATTGTATTTGTTTCCTACAGATGCACTGACACAAATGCATACGCACGTGCACACACAAACACACACAGAGCCCTCTGTTGTATGTTTTGTGGTCACAAAAGTGTTGACTGCTGTTATTATAATTAAACCAAATGACTCTACGGGAGGTTGTGACTAAAACACTCCCAATGCGCAGCGGAGATTCTATGAAAAAATGCTTTGCTAGCTTATATCTGTTTTCCAGTCTCTCAGGGTAAATTTAAGATAACCCTCATGTTTGCATTGCAGCGAGTATGCTGACTTTGCATACTTCTTCCACCCCCATGCCCTATCGCTTGGTTTTAAACTAGGAGATAAAACTCTGGGCAAAGACTCCATTGCACAGCTTATTTTTCTTTTTAGCAGAACTGAAAAAGGGAAGAGGCATCTACATTTCATGAGTGCTTAGGACCAAATTTCCAGCCTGGCTTCATCTTTTGCTTTTGCAGCCTCATCTGTTAGAGCTTGTTTGCTTGCAGGCTTTCAGCATCGTGCTGGAGACTGGCCTCAACACCTGCATCTATCACATCTACTTGAACTAGATGTGCTCTTACCAACATAAAGTGCAGCATGTGCATAATTAATTACTAAATTGGTCCTTGCCTGGGTAAGGACAGTTAAACCCACCGCCTGCTCAATGAAGTAATACAGTTATGTCATTATACAACTGCTTCATGCGGAGACTGTTTATGCCACTTCCCCTGAGCAGCACGAGCAGTACTGCTATAAGCACAGCTGTACCAGTATAATTGCTCCTACAGGGGCTCTGGCACTGGCTCAGCTCTCAGTGAGGACTCAAAACCCATCACACCATGGCCGGTCCGGGCACGCCTGGGGTATGGGAAGTATGGGAGTCACACAGACACAGGGTGGGCAATATATCTACTCCTGTGGTGCCAGCTAGCAGTGGATGCTATGAGTTTTGCAAGGCTTCACATGTTGAATTTTGGTCAAAAAGGCAGAAACAGTTGCACTGATTTCCAAAAATTGTATTTGATTAATAATTCCACCTTCACATTAAAACTGTATGCGCACAAGAAGGTTCTGCTATGATCTAAAGGATTTGTTTAAAGCAATATAGTTCTAGAGTCAAAATGTTCCGTACCAAAACTTTTGTTCTGGTATAAGATATCCTTTTAAATTTGTCACATGGCAAAGAGCTCAAGCTGAATCAAGAAGTCACTCTTATGCTGGAATGTAAGTCCATATAAGGATTTAGGGCAATAAGATTTTCCCATCACAGTTCCACTGAATTATTTCCTCATGTAGAAGGTCCTATGTCAGTTAAATTGTACTGATACAATGATAAAACATATTCACACTGAAAGGACTATTCATTTTCCTTTATTATTGTAATGGTCTGTAACTTATAGGTTTCTTTCTTCAGATGAAAAACATCAGTTCTCTATTTTTCATGGGTTTTTTAGTGCTTCCAATGTGTCTCTGTAGACACCCCACTTTCTGTAGCCCATCATGTTACACATTACCTGAGGAGAACAATTTGGTCTGGCACACAATAGCAGGAGTCTGAGCTTCTGAACACATTGTCACACGCAGTCTACGTTACACATATATATACAAGTCTAAGAAGGAGTTGAGACCTGACGTCTGGAGCAAGTCAGAGGCAAATACATTTGCCTATACAGTCCAACCTGTATGGAGTACAGACAAGGTGGATTATCAGTGGGTCTGACCTACCGCAAGTATCAAAGTAGGTCCAATAACTATATTCTTACTACAGAGTAAAGGGATTGAAGAACATCTTTGTGTCCAGCTTAGATTTTCTAACGCATATTATGGATATGATATACCTAAGCTATAAGATAACTAAGGTCAGCTGAAGATACGAGTTTGGGTGGCCAGTGTATGAACCATGATGCTAAAGACTAAAGTCTCTTCTCAAGCTCTCTCCTGATGCAGAGTCCTCAATTTCATGCTATTACCGCACTGGTGTTCACAAAAGCACTTGCTTTCCTGTTGGTCAGAGAGAGGAAAGTCTTGTTAAATATAGCCACTCGCTCAATAAAATGTAGTTGAAATATCATATTCACCCTACGTTTATCTTCTACTAAATAGAAATGTTGGCTGACAAGAAGTCTGACCACAGGACTGGCTGTCCTTTAGAAGGACAATGACTGGAACTTGAAGACACCACTGCTCACTAAAGAAAAATGGGTGGTGAATTGTAATTTAAACCTCCTGTCAATGCAAATGCTTCCATGCTTATTACAATGCCAAAAAGAAAAATGAATACCCCCATCAAAGGCAAATTATATGATGCAGAATCTCATATTCATTCTATAATCAGCCGCTGACCAAGGTTACTATCATTCAGTACGGAGTGACTTCAGCGGGATCCAAAAATTGTTTCATTATACAGGGAGGAAAATAGGTGCTTTCAATCAAAATGACTAAGAAGGAACAACTGAAGATGCCAGATGAGGCCTTCTGGGAGGTAAGAAGGATGTCTTCGATGTGTTCAGTGACTTATTCTGATCTGGCCACAGACCCGGGAAGTGTCTTAAGACTCCAGCTCCCACGCTGGAGACACCACCCTCTTTAAAGGAATATATATAATACAGTGTATTACAGGCTTTTAAATGCTTCAGTTTGGCACAAGATCCTGACTGTAGGAGACCGGGAATCTTTCCAAGAAACGGGATACATAGTAGTGCTGATATTGTGCTTATGGCTGTAGCACTGAAAAGCAAGACTAACCTAGAGATGAATCTTCACAGAGGCCCTAACGGTGAAGGTGCTTGAAGCTGGCCCCGGTCCATGTCCTGTGGGAACACAACTTTCTACTCGAAATGTCAGTGTCCAAAGAAACTGCACTGCCAGAGCCAACCATGTGGCAAAATGCTGTCACTAGCCAAGTAACAGACCTTGAATGGCAGTTATGCTTCATGGACTGGTGAAATCTTGGGCCACGTTTTGAGTGTCTCCAAGGTCCGTTATTACTTCTGAGCACTGTTTGATAAAGTCTCAGCTTCCTGCTACCTCGATTGTCTTCCTTTTCTTCTCCCCTCCTTCCAGCTGTCCTATCACAGTCTAGGTATGGATACTTATGTAAAAATTGCTCAGCATGAACACACCTCAATGCGCTTTGTTATCCAGCAAGTCAGTATTAAGGTTTCATTTACCTTCAACACACTGATGGGCCTAACTTACCAGCATAAAAATAAATATCCAAAAGCAAATCTATGCACTTTTTTTTTGTATATCTAAAAAAAAGATAGTTATCTAGCCTACAATTCAGTGAAACCTGGTTTCCATAGCCACTCTAGTGTGGATTCTCTGATGTCTAGCTCATTAGCTCCTCCCACAGTGCAAGCTGTAAAAGCGTCTCTGTCCTAGATCAGGTCATTAAACTTCATGAAATTTGTATGAATTTGGTATGTTTCAGACCCTTTTTGTTTTGTCAGACCCCTATTGTTTTGTTGATGCAAAAAGAGAATACTTTCAAAATATATAAAATGGAATGAAGGCAAGGGAGAGAGAATGAGACAGAGAAAGTATAACCTAGTTCCCATCAGGAGTAAAAGAGATTTGTGCCTTTAGTGCATTTCTCGAATCATTTTTCTAATATAAATTTTATTCTCACTAGTGATGTATGTGCATCCTTAAAAAGTTCCATTTCAAAGATGAGCAAGGTTGCTAAGTGACATTAGTGCTTAAATCAAGGAAATGAATAATTAACACCTCACATCTGGCACTGCCCACATATTAAATGCAATATTCTTATGAAACATATAGAAAACTATATTTGAGTCCCCAGACAGCTCATAGACCAGGTTTGCTGTCCTTTTAACTATTTCACTGTCTAAATATTTTTCATTATGACAAAGAAACAATGGAAATATTAGTTACAAATTTGCAATGATAGTGGATTTTTAGTGTAATATGTCTGGTTCTTGAAAATTAATATTTTATATATATATGAGATCGAGTGACAGACAAAAGTATCCAATGTCTCTGGCCTTACATTTGAGACTGATCATTATGGATGTCTCTTGTATGTAGCAGTGTGTAATTTATTATCCTTTTTAACTCAAACTCACAAGAACAAAGCTGTTGCCATACAACAGCTTCATACGGTGTTTGATGAAAATGTCCATGTCTTCTTAAAGATTTGTTTATCTGTCCTTGCTTCCTCACTTTATCTTTATTGTTTTCAGGTAAACTCAGATATTTTCTTTAAAAATCTCAACATTAAAAATCCCAAGACCAGCATGCAGAAATGAATAGAGGCAAATAAATTGACCTGTCTCACTGAAGACCTGGCAGAGTAAAATGCTGAAGCAGTTTAAACAAAGGCACAGAGTCCTGTATGAAAACTGACCCCTGCTTAAATACCTCGTGAAAGTGCAGCTGGGTAGATACACACTTTCTTTAGGAAGAAGAGTTGCTTTTGAACACCCACCACATGGAGCCTACAGGAAGCCCACACTCAAGCCATGGGAACTAGTCCCAGACCTGTAGTAGGTTACTGTATTCATATCCATGTTTAAATGGGGGGAAAAAAAAAACAAACAACAAACAACAACAACCAAACAAAAAAACCCCAACCCCACAATGCAGAGCTCTTTGCCAGCCGCTCTGGGCAATGTGGCTAACACTAACTTGCACTCATTTGGTACTTAGTAAACCTCAGCATGTTTCACAAGTGCAGGAGGGCATTTTCTGCTTATCTTTAACAGAGGCCGAAGTGCGGAGACTTCTTCATTACATCGGGTAATTGCTTCGGGCCAGACAGTCAAAGACTGCATGTCACAAAACTCATCTCGATTATCGCAGCAGTAAGGAGATGCACGTGCAGTGCATGTACACATGGAATGCACGTAAGGAATAGTGGGAAAATACATCATATTCCAAGTTGAGGTGATCAGATCATTGATGTCAGTATGCTCTGCCACTTTGAAGATGCAATAAACGAGGTTTTTTCCCCTTAGACATACCAATCTTTTAGACACTTTGGAATTCCTGCCTTTCAGGAATTTAAAATAGAAATGCACTTCCATTTCACATCTACTGGAGAAACTTTGAGATGTCCTCCCAAAAGAACAGAAATATCTTCCAGTGCTGGTTGTTTAAGTCTGTGTTCTCCTGCCTAAGTTCAGCCTCACGATACAAACTTAGTAAGGCACAGAGAAGGGCAGATGTCGAAACACACAAAATTATCCTGCTTCCCACCAGAGAAGTAAAGGTTCTGATGACACCTGCTGGCTCCACAGGGACTAGGCAAATACCAACTACCCCTGCTGCAGCTCCTAAATTCTTGTATGTAAAAACGCAGGCCAAATAAATTATAGGGAATGAAAATGTTCCTTTGCTGTGAGTCAGAGAACCACAAGAAACAAGGCTGGGAGTGACTTTAAAAGGTCATTTACTCCATCTCCTACAATAAAGCAGGATTCATGCTACTGCTATCATTCCTCATGGATGAACGTTTTACCTGTTACTGAAAACTGACAGTACTTCTCTGGACACACTACTATAGTGTTTCATCATTTTTGCATTCCCTATAAAAGCTTCCATAGTAAGATGTCCTATTAACACTCAACTATAATTTTATTTGTGTGTTCAAGGACAATTAGACAGCACCTGACCATGAAGCTGAAAATATAAAGGAGATACTTCAGCCCTACGCTATGAAATACGATGGCTTTGCTCTTTTGTTCACCCTGTACAGTACCTCACTCATCTCACCCCAGCTGAGATGCAGGAATACACCTTTCAAAGATGCTTTCACTACAGGAATCCTCCCATATGAACAACCACACAGGCTTAGTTCTCTCTGAAGGGGTCGGGCTTCTGAACAGTGTAGGTATGGAGCCATCAGGGTGTTTCCATCCAGCTGATTTCAATTAGGGTGTGCATTCTTTGAGTGGGAGAAGCAGCAGCCACCTTGATGAATCATCTTGTTGACAAACTAAGTATGTTCAAGAGACTGTATAAAGAGCTATTTTATCACTGTTAGAGCAAGTTTATGTGTTACAAGTCATTTCACAGTCAGACTTCAGAAGAAATATAAAAAAATCATCCCTGTGTATCTGTCTCCTGCACTACTCAGGGTACACTGGTATTTTGTTTAGTCTAAGAAACGTGGAAGAGGTTAGATCACATTCAGCCCAAATATTATCCTAAATTAACACTTTTAACCTTAATTCCCCTCATCAGACTCCAGCCTGGACAGCATTTCAAACTGATCTCAACTAGCTCCATCAAGACAGGTGTACATACCCTGTGTCTGCCCTTGAGAAACCAAGTGGGTAGCCACTTTTTGGGGATAAAAATTCACAGGGCCCCGAGTAAAACTTATCTATTTAGTTACTACCTTGTTTGAGCAAGGCAAGAAACTCAGTTACAAAAATTCTCTTATTGGGAACTTGGTACAGATATACTTCATTAAACCACCAGATTCCTTCCTGGAACCTGATCTCTTGGTACTGCAGTCATGCCCATAATATCTCATAGCCCACTTTGAAGCTCAGCTGTGGTCAAGTCACAAACATTGCTAAAATGGAGCATGCCATGTGAAACAGAGGCATTACCTAAGCAAGCACTATTGCTGTACCAAGGAGCTCATAACTGGAAGGAACCACAGTTATCACAGGGAAGCTAAGCCCAAAACAAACCAAATATTAAGATGACCGGTTGGTCCACAGTCACTGAAGGCTTCCTAAACCAGACTGGGGAAAGTAATAAGAGGAAAAGCAGCTGCTGAAGCAGAGGTGTTGCCAGCCCAAGAACTGTAAAAGAACATAAAGGGCTTATAATTATTCAGAAATCCTCTGAATATTTGGAACAAGCAGCTGAGCCTGCCTCTGCAGTACCTACCCCCAGGTACTCAAGAGTCACAGGGCCTTTTACAAACAGATTGGGGAGAACCTGGACCACGTAATCACTGCCAAGCTTTGCAGAGTTGTATATCCATCCAAAAAAGCCTTGTCTATTAGAGAACAGACGGTCTTTAGCTCAACCACTGGCAGACCAGTGCCCAGCCTCAGCACTGTGCTAGCACAAGCTCCCAGAGAGATGCAACCAGACACCAATACACATGTACTGCCCTCCCTTCTTTGGGTCTCAGGGGTGGTTTTCTCTTAAACAGCGGAAAAGTGCAATTTTGCCACTGTAACACACCGGCAATCCTCTCCCAGTAAATCACACTGTGAATAAGTATAGTTTAGCAGGGTGTTACCCATATGCTCTGCGGTGTTTTACTGCTCAGAAAGCTCTGTCAAATCCAAGGGGCAACTGACAATATAAATAGTAGTTGGTGGGAGGAATACGTTACTCTCAATAATATGTGGAAGATACTCTCAGCAAGGTGTTACCCAGCATGAAAAACTAGCGAGGACTCCGTGAGTAACTAAAGAGGAAGACAATTCCCTCAAATCTCTGTACACAACCAATACATCTCATAGCAGCCTCCTTCTTCTTCCAGATAAAATGGGATTGATGTGGGTTTTTTTGGTCCAGAAAAGATTTACCTGAGAGATTCAAAGACTTCGATATTTCTTCAAATCCTTTTTTTCACTACCATCTATACGCAAGACTTCACCTTTTGAATATTAAACATCAATATTGTTACTTCTTAACTTAGCCTGGCCTTCCAGTGGTGACCATGCATGTCAGGATCCTGGAGCGAGGGCCAGGAAGACACTTAGTTGCTGTTGTCATTTCTAATAACAATGCTAATTTTACTGAGCACAAAAGCCAGGTATGGGTTTGTATGAATCAGGCTTTCTTTGTATTGTCTCCTTGGGCCACAAACACTGTACCACACTCTCCAGAAGACACATAGATTCAGAAGCACGTTGCAGCAATGCAGCTTTGTTCGACCATGATCAGATAAAAATTCCTTCCACATAATGAAAATAAATTTGAATTTCAAGTCCAACTGAATTAACCAGAAACAAATACAGACTAGGAAGTTGAAAGAAAATATCCAGTTATCGGGACAGAGAACTGAAGTTCTGGAGTCACTGGAGCATTCACAGCAGAGCTTTTTATGCTTAGGGAATAGGCCATATCATGTTAGGACTTTAATTAAGTAACTCCATCTTATGTTCCTATATTCTTTAACACAATGTACACACTTGAGGCCTATTATGACAGGGGTTAGGAAGAATATTTCAAAAGAAATTAAACCAAGGAAGAATTTAGGTACATAGTGCCTGCGACCCTTCATGTGTCTGCTGAACTTCTAAAGTGCACATCTCCCACAAGCACCCCCAGTAACATGTCCTTGAAACGCGGACACACACCCAGGGAAACCATGGAGGGGCCACGTTCAGGTCTTAAGCACTTCCTAAGTAAACCTTGCACTTGGTAAGCAAGCACTCTTGTCACTTCTACAGACGTAACACTCATCAGCAACAACCAAAAGCCTTTTTGCATTGAGTCCTGGATGCCCAAACCCTTTATGAGCTTTCTAAAATGTCATCCTTTCCCCTGACAACGCTTCCACTTAGACTGAAAATAGTAATTTTTTTTTCAGTTCAGTCGAAAAATAGAGACTAGTCCCCTTATCTCAAGTTTTAAGGCAAAATTCTTTTTCTTGTACAATCCAAATCAGAATGAAACATTCTGTTTAATTTGGAAGTATTTTAAAAAGTAATATAAGAACATGAGGGGAAGATAAGGAGTTCCATGTTTATATTTTATTTGGAATTAGGCCAATGATTAAAATAGTGAAGAGTTTAGATCATGCCCAAACTAGAGAAATTGCTGAATAAACTGTCTTAAAGAATGTGCCTTGCCCAATTAACAGTGCTCAAGACCCAAAATGATCCTGTCAGGTCTGTCCAAGGATTACCAATTCAAAGTTTAAAAATTTTATTCTTATTCTTATAGCTCTGTACAACATTTGCAGGAATGCCAGCTTCCTCCATTTTGTCTTTTATAGGAGAAACATCACTCAGTGCTTACCAGTCAGTTAATTTTGACATACTGATATGTCACTGCATAGCTGGCATGCTCTTGCACCAGGGAGTGGAGCTCTGGTCTCTCCTCCAAAAGGAATGGCTGAATTGGAGGGCGAGGGAGCCGGCAACACCCCTACGAACGCTCTGGACCTCCTCCCTCTCTCCCTCCCTCATGTTCCCTCCTGCTTCCTTGAACAGTGACCTATTCTTTTACGAAAGATGGAATTTTAAGCAGGATTGGATACTGCTTCCACCACTGACTAGCTCAGAACCTGCCTGTAAAATAATTCTCATGGACGATCAGATGTGCAGGGCCAAATCTTTTCAGGGTGCTGGATGCAAAGAGTTTACTGCTTTCTTGTTTTTCATGAAAAATATAACTTATTTACTGGAATAAAACCCTCCCTCATTATGCCATTTATGGGAAACACAATGCGTAGTGTTTATAAAGCAGTTAATTTATAACAGACAAAACCAGATTATCACTCTTCGGAAGAGCAAATATTTGTTGAAAGACTTCTATGTGGGAGAGACATCTTCATGTCATTTTTAAACGTAGTTGATTGAGAAAAGTAACAGAGGAGCTACCTAATAGGTAAGACAAGATTTATATGAAGCATTTAGATTCTAAAGGGAAGGATTACTATGTTTTTATATATACATAATTATATATATTTATCAGCTATTTTCTAGATGTGATGTTTTAAATGGTTCTAGATGTTAATCAGCATTCTAATATATTTTATTTTTCTCTTGCTCTAACGCATTTCAGCAAGAAACTTTATTTCTTTGATACCTGAGACTACTAGAAACAAATATTTCTTAAAAGGGAAAGAACATTTACTTTGCTTTAACACTTGAACTGTCTACTATGTGCATAAAGTGAGTTCTGTAAAATTAGCAGTAAGTTTCACTCAGGTCTAAAAATACAAGCCTATAATGTGTAAAAATATCACTTTATTGTTTCCAGAACTGTATTTCCTAGTCCTAGAGGACATGCTTTATTTCTAACTGCTACTAAAGGGGAACGGTAAAGCTGCTGTAATGTTAACTTTCATTTGTGCAATCTCAAATTTGCAGTGAATGCTTAGTGTAATTGCGAGGTTCTTTTCAGTAGCATTTGTGTTTGCCTGAGGATGCAGGACTCTTGAGTGCTGAATGGTCTGGTCTGGGATGTGCCTGCAAACACGGGTTTCTGTGTTTGCCCTGTCCTTTCAGTTTGAAACCCATTTGTGTCAGGAAGGCAGAGCTCCCTGGAGGGCAACTCACTGCTTTCCCCATTCAGTCCCTTCACCTCTCCCAAGGGGAATCTCGTGGTCCACCTGAGCCGAGGACCGTCACAGAGCTCTCAGAGAGAGACGCAACTGTGACATCTGCCAAACGTAACACTCACATGTTGCACAGGAATTGCACTGTGCCCAGGAAAGACAGGGAAGAGCTGGTGTTCTGCAACGTCTAGTGAGCAATTAGGACTGACGCTTTTTTTAGAGGGATTGCTGCTGTTACAGAAAGCCCTTTCGCTGTGACTGAATGCAACCAAAAGCAAAATTTTCCAATCCCTGACTCTGCAGTGTCCAAGGATACCTCTTCGAAGGAGGGATGACTCCCCAGGGAAAGGACCCCCTCCTTTGCTGCCAGGGCAGGCACAGCATTGTGGCAGGAGCAGTACCTCAGTGCTTCTGTTACTTCCCAAAGAAGTGGGTCACTACGTAAGGAGCAGAAATGCCTTGCAGTTACTGTAATAGCTCTTAAGAGCACAGCTTGCAGTCTGTCAGGGGACAGTAAGCATCTCAACCCTGCAGAAAATCATACAAAACCATTTGGCCAGCAAGGCAGCAGCTGAAGTCAGGTCGTCCCCTTCTCTTTGCCAGCCCTGCATAATCCAGACAATGGGAATCTCATTGAAAATAAAGCAAAATGGGAAAGAAAAATAAAGAAAAAAATATTCACAACCACAGCGTGCTGCATATTCTACTCTGTTCCCTGGCTGCCATGCACTTGAGAGGAGGCATAACATTCAGGGATCTCACTGCCTCCCGATTAAGTCATTACAGCCCATCTGTGTTGCACCAAGTACAGAACGTGACCTATTATCTCAAAAGAAAATAGCACACCACCTGAGTGCCAAAAACACCCTGTGACTTGGCATCCAAATGTCTCAGTACTCACATCAACACACCTTTTCAGGACTAACTCCCACAGCCTGAATCAGGCAACTGTGAAATTCAGCTGAACTCTGAACAAACAGCAATCAAATAAAACCAGCTTTCCCATATGCCAAATCACAAATTATACAAGGACCGTAATTTGCTGTTACAGATCCCTAACTTAAAAGGAGTAGTTAATAGTTGCCATGTGTTTTCTAGATTCTTGAATCACTTGCTACTTTAATGATGGGCCATATAATCCATCTTTTCATCTCACTTATCCATTTGCATGCCACTGCTATACAAAAGGATTCTCTGCAGGCTTGGTGGTCCTGAACATCCTGTTTAATTTACAATGGGAAAGCATGTCTCCAAAGACTATGGCCATTCACGATTTTTCCATAGGGTGCAATTCAACACTGCTGTATGGGAGAAAAATTCATATACTGCTTTGATGGAAAGACGCATGATAAGCATTCTAGCACTTTATACTTTAAAAGTGTATTTGCACATGCAAATTTACACAAGCAATGTCTGACACTAAAGTCTGCCTGAGGCCTTCTGTAAGATGTGTCCCCTTCTCTCTAAACATTTTGTTGGACAGATGAAGAGACCATTATCAACTTTGCGCACAAATCACAACTTGGGTACAACTTTTATCTTTAAGCACAGAACAACTGTTTCATCCTCATGCTATGTGATGTTGAAGTATGGCATTTTCAGGGAGGAGACGGCACTGACAAACCTTCAGCATTCATTGGACAGTGAAGTATAAAAAACAAGCATGAAGTATAAAACCCATGGCATGTGATCAGGACAACGATCTGAAAGGAGTAACAAGCAAGCTACAGCAGAAGGATGAGAAGTGAAATGAAATGATGAAAGGCAAGAATTCCTCACAGTTAGGTTGTATTTTCAGTCCTGGGCCCCATAATCTTTCCGGGGTTTGGTCAGTACAGGCAGTAACATAGAAACTTCACATCAACTTACTAAAAAGAACAGTACACAGCAGGCTCTCAACAGAGGTACCTTAGCAGCTGCGACACCTTGCTCTGTGCAGATACTGAGGTCAGAACTTCAGCCTTGTTCTCTTGCTGAGCTAGAGGCTAGCCCTCTTGATGCAGCCATATATTATGATGTTATCCCTAGGGATTCAAACACAGCCACCGTAATGTCTCCTTGACCACTGCTGTGTATGTTGCATACAAAATCTGGTATGTCTTAACAATACGTATCTAGGTTTTCACAGAACTTTGACGTTCTTTCTGAGGTTGCTTTCGGCAGTGGAGTGACAATCAGGCAAAAACTTCCTATGTCTAAATCATTCCGGTTTCTCCAGGGTCATATCAGTACTCTCCTTCACATTTATAGAAATGCTTCACCTACTCCTTCTATACTAAGCTCTAGACGTTTTATCAATACTAAAAATGACCTAGATAGGAGCTTTTTTGTACTTGTCGTGAGAATACCTGAAGCCCAGCTCTCCAACAACCTACAAACCCAACGTATCAAGGGAAGAGTTGACCGGGCAAGAGGTATGATTACAGATACCATTACAATCTGCACTGTGTCTCATTTTTTCCCCAAATGAACTTCTCTGTAAGTGAACCAAAGAGCAAGATAAAGTATAAAAGCACTTAACTCTGGGTTTCTTTGAGGACAACAACCTTTTGATAGCAGTATCCCTGAAAGAATAGTTGCTCGACAAAGAGCTACTGGTGCCACATTAACATTAGGATCTTTGTTTTCCTTCACACATGGGAAAATAGCTCACTTTGACTAAGCAACATTACTGCGTGGTTCCCTGTTACTCCATGGCTACCTATTTCAAGACTGGGTGTTTTACTTGGTAAGATGAAAGAATAGGTAAAAGTCCCGCAGGCACATAATCTGCCGTGATTTAGACCAGCTTTGTGAAATCTATATGTCAGTGGAGTTAATCCTGATTTATTCTGGTGAATTTGGCTTAAGGCAGACTCTTAAAGACAGACTGGTTTTGTCGGATTTAATTTTCTATATAACCAGATAAATACATCCTTCTAAAAAAAATTACTGTGAAAACACGGCATATATTACATGGCAAGGCTCTGCTTTTCAAAGTTTGTAAAAGTAATTTGCAGTGTAGAACTCCAGCATTCTCTGAGTCACATCTGAAATATTTTGAAAATATTTACATAAATAAATATTTTTCTGCATGGTTCTTCGAAGTTTCCATTTCTGGGACAAAACTTAGTGGCTGTACTTTGATTTTTGTGTACAACAAACAGGTATTTAAGTGTGTTTTAAAAAGACAATGTTTAATATAATACCCTCTTAACTGTCAAAACCAGATTGTTTTCTGGGTCAGCATTTATCATACTAGGAAAACCAGACACTTTTCGTGCTTCTCAAGTGGTTTCTTTTCCTAAGGAGTTGAATCTTGTTGAAACAGCATGACACTAATATAAAACATGTAAGGTAACAAATATTAAGGGTTAACACTTCTGCAGAAGGGATGATAACTGTCAGGCCACTACCATTACCCAGCAAAAGATGGATCCAACAGGAATGGCCACCATGATTAAGACGAATACCACGGAGTACAAAATCCACCCATCAGTGCCAGTGAAGTGCAGACAGGGAGCTACAGCTCTCTCAGCTTTCAGTAGGTCACCATCCACATTTTCTAGGATTAGTCGTTAGAGCTCTCCAGGGAAAATGTCATTTCTATAACATGCTGCTTAGAATTCTTGTGCGTATAGATGACATCAATTTCACAAAAGCAAAAGCTGCCACACAGGTCCAACAACCTGATTTTTCATCCTTGATTAGCATATTGTACTTGAAATCTGGGTTTTCGTAAAGGAATTACAAGTTAGCAAGGGAAAAATCAGTGAAATACTTCTGATGTGAGCCACCAATACAAGAAGATGATGATATTTCTTCTGGGTTCACTTAATGATGTTGGAAACCTCTCTCTTTCACTGATCTAAATATGACCTTTCATGTAGGAACCAGATCTTAAGTTTAGAGTATGTACACTGAAGACACAGAATACATCTATAACCTTTTGCACTGGGAATAGATGAACAAACTAAAAATTCATTGTGGTTTTTTTTTTTTGTTATTTCTCCATTTTCTTTACTAGAAAAAAAAGAGCTCATTATTGGATGTCAACATGAAAACAGGAATTTATCTACTTCTCTTAAGTGAAATATGTGTTGAAATCAGCAAGGCTGGCATCACACCTAAAAGTCCAAAGGATGAAAAAGAGAATAATTTAATTGAAAGAAATAAAAATGTCAATATTTCTGAAGAGTGGCATTCTCATAAAAATATCTCCAAGCCTTTTGAACAGCAAGGTCTTGAAGACTTCACTCTTTACAACTTCACTGAAAATACTGCAAATTTTGGATTTAACCTCTACAGAAAAATTGCAATGACACATGATAACAATGTAATCATCTCTCCCCTTTCCGTATCAGCTCTCATGACTGCATATATGCTGGCAGCCAAAGGGGAAACACACAGGCAAATAGTAAAATGTCTAAACCTCCACGCTTTGAAGGATAAAGTAGATCTCCATCATCTACCAGCTTTGTTTAAACAACTGAAAGATAACATCACAATGAATGAACAACTTCTCCTTGAGCAAGGTACTCTTTCTTTTATCCAAAAGGACTTCAGACTCAAGGAGTCTTTCCTCAATTTATCTAAGCAGTACTTTGATATGGAATTCCTGAAAGTGGACTTCCAAAACTTTACACAGGCAAAATCTGTAATAAATCAAAACATTTATAAAAGGACCAAAGGAAAAATCCAAGAGCTTTTTGAAGAGCTTGACCACCATACGAAACTGCTACTTGTGGACTACATTGTCTTTAAAGGTAACTGTTTTTTTCATTTTGTAAAACGATTATTTATTAGAAGAATCAGCACTCTAAATTCAGCTATATTAGAGGAATTTTAAAGTAATTCAGGTGTCCGGTTTTCTCTACATTTCTACTAGATTTACTTTCTTCTATTAGGTTTACTTAATAGGAAATTATTTTCATGAAAGGTAACTACAATTCTTCTGTGCTTTCTTCCACACAACACAGTTTCAAAGAGAATAAAAAATGCTGTATCAACCTATCTCAATCTGTCTCCAAATGATCCCGCTTCATGACTAAAGAGGATGTTTAATTTTCATTCAGCAATTAAAATGAAAAATTCTTAATCATGACAGTCTTTTGAATGCTGGATACTGGGCATAAAATCATTGACTGATTTTACACAGTACACAAAATCATGTAAAATAATTTCTCTATTTTAGTAAAGAAACTTTTTCCCCAGAGGAACCAAAGTACCCTGTTATATTATCTTACAGTGTGAGGGAAAGAATAGTGGTGATGGGCAGAAACTGTTCTGTGGAGAGGTCCTCTATTACCAAATATCTTACACTCCTTTTCCTATGGCTGGGGTCTTTCTGATCACTGGCTTAGAAGACAGATATGGGGCTCCAAAAGGAGGTCCTGAAAATCACAGGGAACCAGAGTCCACCTTTTACTCTGAAACAGCCATACAGAAGCAAGAGACACATGGTTAGGTAAAAAGCAAAGACAAAGAGCTAGGGCGACTAAAGGGATGAGAGGAATGCTGTGTCACAGCCACTATTCCAAAGCCCAAAGCACTCTGCAGATGCCATTCCTGGAAACCCCACTAAAATAAATGCACGTATGAGAACAAAGAAAGTTACCCCTCATCCATACAGCCTCCCTACAGACTAAGTTTATTCTTCAGTATTCACAAAAGTGCAGTTTGTCCAATGCCAAGATTTACTATACCTGGCAGAAAATCAGAGAAAAGAGATAAATAACTGTGGCTACATTTGAAAGCAACGGTAGATTAGAATCATTAGCAAAGAAGGCGGCACATTCCAGTGCACCTTACAAGTCAGTGCACTGCTGAAAGCCCGTCCAAAAGATTGTATGATTAATTTAAAAACAGGATGTTGAACAGCTGGTAGAGAATTTCAGAGGAGGCAATGTGTTAATAAAAGATGGATGCTCATATATCATTCAATAAACAAAAAGAGTATCAGTTCTGCACTTGACTGGCAGCTAATCAACCTTAGAAAAAATTCTTCTTTCTTTCCCTGCAAACAAAGGAGTTTTTGTGGACTACTTGCTTTTCCTGCTATAAAAAAATTTAAAGCACATACAATAAATATATGGCAATTGTCATCCACTTCAACTAGATACAGAAATATCCTATACTTTAAGGGTTTCTGAACATATTGCTGAGCAAGTCTGAATGCACATAATCATTTAAATTCTTTCTTTCCTCAGGCAAGTGGGTCTATCCATTTAATTCCAAATTCACAGAAGTGGAGACTTTCCACATAAACAAATACAGAAGTGTACAGGTACCCATGATGTTCAAGTCAGATAAAGTTAATTCAACTTTTGATGAGAACTTAAGATGCACTGTGATAAAGCTGCCCTACAAAGGGAAAGCCCACATGCTGATTGTCATCCCAGAAAAGGAGGGAGATTACATTTCACTTGAAGACCATCTGACTGCAGAGCTTGTGGAATCCTGGCTTGGAAACATGAAGACCAGGTATCGCATTGACATCCATTGGCCTTAAATGTATTTTATGTCTTGCAGCAAAGCAACAAAGAAAAACAAAGATGCTGGTGTCTCTGTGGCATTAGGTATCTACAAAGTAGAGCTCCTTTAGTGGCCTACCCACAGCCCAAGCAGCATGTGAAAGCTTCTACTCTGAGATGATACGTCTGTGACTCAGAAATGCTTCCCTCAGGGCACAGGCATACTAGTATTTCCAAATTTTTCCTTAGGCCTTCCCTTCTCTCTCTGTAAATTTAGCACTGCCAGGTGAAGCACACAATAAATCTAGATATGCAGTATATTTATGAAACTTTTCCTACCAGTGGAAACCCAGAGTAATAGATAGTTTGAGTACAAAAACATAAACCGAAATTATTCCTGTGAAATGTGATTCCTGAAGTGACAATTCTTTCCACTGGTCAATAAATTCATGTGTCACCCTGGTATCAGGGCAGTGGAAGTGCTGGTGGAAGTATTTTATACAGAGAAGAAAATTATTTCTAGCATCTTTGGTAGTCAACAGGTCAGAGAGGATATTCTGCCCAAATAAATTTCAGCAGAGACTCTTTAATTCTTGCCCTTTTTTTTACTGCATCAAGCTTAATTCCTGGGTAGCGTGCATTTCAGCAGTCAATTGATCTACTATATAGTCCAAGTTTGCATTTATATTTTTTTTCCCCAACAGAAAAGTGGACATTTCATTTCCAAAGTTCAAACTAGAACAAAAATATAAAATGAAGAAATTACTTCATGCTCTTGGAATTAAAAATCTCTTTACACGTACAGCGAATCTTAGTCATCTCACAGATGAAAAATATGTAGCAGTTTCCCAGGTAAGCCTTCTAAAATTATTTAGTATTTGGATTGTTACAGTGTATAAAGGGCCCAGCTAAGAGACTATATAGGGACACTAAATAGGAAAGTATTCTTGAATATCATTCACGTATGAGGTGTGTAGAAGTAAGGGGTGGTTACATTGCACATGTGCTCAACACCTTCCAAAGCTAGCTTATCACAGGAGGAAAGTATCTCCAAGGACAAAGACTCCACAACCTCTCTGGGCAACCTGTGCCCATGCTCAGATACCCTCACAGTGAAATAAAAGTGTTTCCTGATGTTCAGTGGGAACCTCTCATTTTTCTGGTCTGTTTCTGTCACTGGGAACCACTGAAAAGAGCCTGGCTCCATCCTCTTTGCATCCTCCCTTCAGGTATTTGTATCCAATCACAAAGAATCCTTCTAAGCTATTAGTGCTGGTGTTACACGTGTGCCTACATCAAACCCTTACAGAAACCTCTTTTCCAAAACTGTTAATAGCTGGTATGATAAACACTTCTATACAACTTACAAAAACTTTAGGCCCTGAACTAGTTTTAAAACATTTTGCTGCCTTAACAAAATAAATATTTATTCTTAAGATGTTACATTTTCCCAGAAACGTTAACAGATAAAATTGCAGTGATTTTCAGTTTCGTATAAACTGTTTCACTTCTGGGAGTCTGCAGCACTTTTCCCTTCCTCTTCATCATCTAGTTATTTCATGCTGAGTCTCAGCAGTTAACTCTATTGTGTTATGAAAAAAATCACACTTGAATAGTAGCTGCTAGCTGATATTAGAAGCAATATGTGCATCAGCTACAAAGTTTCAGAGGAGCACCCTGTGCCTATGAATCATGAGAGCCAGCTTCATTATTTAAGCATGTTTTGCACAGAGCTCAACACTGGTGAAGTCCTTCAACTGTCCTCACGTAAGTCATTCCTGGAACTGGGAATGTGGTAGTTGGGAATGCACTAGCTGACTAGGCAGTTGACCAATACAGACTCAAATACAGAAGTACTCAAAGATACACACAGGCTGAAAGAGCAAAAAGGGATCAGAACCTGCCAGGCTGCAATTTCAGGGGGAAGGAAAGGTCCTCAGACCAGTTCAGGACTGTACCTCATTGCTGTAAATAGTCACTCTATGCTACCGAATGTACAGATTAGAAACATACAGGAAAATCGCCAGGATTCGTGCATTTGCCTTAGCTCTCAAAAAATCAACTGTGGGTGACATACCCAGGCAGTGTTTGCGACTGATGAAAACACACCTCCCACCTTGGAGAACCTCTCCCTTGTACAGTCAGGTGTCAACGAGGGGCACTACACAAATGCAATGGTTACTTCATGCTACCAGCTGCAAGAAGAAATCTCTAAAGCGAGGCCTATGCTCAGAACTGTTTGTTTATCTATTTTTATTTATTTGCTTATTTATTTATATTATTTCTGTCACATATTTTATTGCTACATTGCATTTCAGGTTGTCCAAAAGGCAGTAATTGAAGTGGATGAAGAAGGAACTGAGGCCACAGCAGCCAGCGGGTCAGAAATAACTGCCTTTACAGTGCCTCCTGTCATCAAAGTGGATCAACCATTCCTTTTTATGATTTTTGAAGAAACTTTTAAAACATTACTGTTCATTGGCAGGGTGGTTGATCCAACAGAAATGTGAATAAAGGTAACAGTTCCCATTCTGGGGTATGTAAGAGGCTTTATTTCTATTTTATTATTTACATTAGAATAAAAAGACAGTGAAATATGAAAATGTGAAAACTTGTTTTGTTCCTCCAGCTGGCAGTAGGATATCCTATTAATATTTTATTAATGCCCAAATAACAAGCTAAATTCACTAAGGCACAAAGTGACAAAAACGTGTCTTCTAAAATCTACCATGCCAATTTAAAAAACCCACAGAACTGAACTTTATAAATTCAACACTTTAGTGATAAGTCTGAATGAAAACCAGAGAATGATATGCCAAAATATTCAGGAAGTTTATTCCCAAACACTGCAGGCTTGATACTCCTAAATGTTATCTTCTGCTGTTATGACACTTAAGAGCCTACTGACCTCGATGTCAGCAGAATTTTGTCACTTACAAAAACAGAAGCAGGATCAAGCCCTAAAAGAGAATTTATAGCCTCTGCCTAGAGATCTTTATTTTATTACTGCAGAAATTGTGCTGAGTCTATCATGAAGTCTCTATCCTCTGGGAGTCTGACCTCTTTCAAAGTGTTTATTCAGAGTAGCAAATCACCTCATTTTCTCAGGGTACATGATGCTTTTAGAATAGTCTATTAAAATAATTCTGAAAAAAAAATATTAGGTATTCTGAACCTGGAAAATCTGAATTTTTACTAATTTGTAACACCAAACTGTTCCCCTCCTTTAAGCAGAACTTTTGCACATATTATCATCTAGATATCAGGGTGAACTATGTAACAGGACTCCATGCCAAACTAAGACAGACTTTGGTAGGAAAAAAACATACCTCCATAAAAGTGGAATAAATATCTTCACAGAGTTAATCCTAAAATCCAAAAAGCATGGCCAAAATTTTTCAGAAAAATATTTCCATTATCTAAATACAATTCACTGTATTCAAGTGGTACAGTGATTCCAACAAAACAGCAAGATCTTTAATATTTACTAAATTTTAATTAGCAGCCGAGACCTATATATAAAGTATGAAACAATGCAAAAAGCTACCTCTAGCTATACACAACTAACAAATCTAACCGTTACTCTACTTGCTCATACAGCCTTCACAAAATAGCTGCCCAAAAGGGGGCAGAAGAGTTTTCAAAAATCATTTGGCACTGAAACTTCAAAGGTGTCCATCAGTCAAAGCACACACAGACAGACGCATCCGCAAGAGAACATACAAAAGCTACGTTACAGGGTACAGCTGGTAAACACCTCTATAAAAATCACCCCAGTTACCATTAGATGTCTACATGCAGCAGCCCAGACACTGGCATAAACCACTCAGAAAAGGATTTAGCAGGCAGGCTCTGACTAGACTGTGAAGGTGCATCTAACCTAACTCCACATGGCAGTGTGAATGTACCCAGAAAGAAAGAATCACTTCTCCTTGCCTCTGAATGAATAACAGGAGGAAGTTGTAACTGTTATAACTTCAGTTATAACTGTACAGTTGACCTCCAGCTGCTATTCTGAGTTGCAGCTAAAAACAATGCTACGAAGGGTTCGGCAGTATTGGTGATATCCAACAGAAGTAACCCAGAAATAAGCAGCCCCAAGAAAGACTGCAGGGATGGAGGTCCGTGGTGTAATGGACCGATGAAAGCATACACAAGACACCAGGAGTATTGTACAAGGAAGACATGCAGACCAAAAAATATCTATATAGAGTATTTAAAGCAGGAATTTAATACATAGTAGGGTTATTGAGTGCAACACGCCTTATCAGCATTAAATTAATCAGTTAAAAATGACAGACAAATGGCAGCCAACAAGAAACAAAAGACAGACCGTATACAGAACTCATTACATGCTCATTAAGGGGAGAAATAGCTTGGATTCAAGTTTCTGAACTTACTGTCTGTTCCGCATTTCTCTAGTAAAGGCATTGGAGGGTCAGACACAGTTTTGAGTCCTGTTCTGCAGCTGGGTACTGCTGATCTGAGTTTGGTCCCTGGCAGAGGTCAGACTGAGCACAGACTGAGCAGTCTCCTGTGGCCCACGGGTGAGCAGCTGTAGCTGTTTTCATTAACGAGACAAAAGCAGAACCCAGGAGGAGCCAGTATAGGTCGTCTGTATATCTGTATCATTACTGCACGCTAAACATCATAATAATTGAAGAGGCTTTTAAAGAAATCTGTGATTGACAAGGTCCTACTCCAGGCTGCAGAACAAACTGAAAACTTGAGTATCTCCACTGAATCCAAACAAATTCTGTGACTAATGATACAGGATACACCTAAATCAAACTGCAGTGTAAGAAGCTTAAGAATTCAGACAGTAAAACACTGCTAAATGCAAAGACACATTTTGTACTTCACACAAGACAGCATACATCAAGCATTATTACTATTTAAAATAAATACCTTCTATAGCTAAATGCTTTTATTTATTTTAATTATAAAAGATGCCCTGAGAAATTTTTTTAAGAACATGCATGTACAGCATTGTCCTAGGTTTTATTTTGAGTAAATCTTCATTCATATTTTTACACTATAAAAAGTAACCACACACGCATATGCATTCACAGATCAGATCATCTTTATCATACACCAATAAATTTTAAAAACCACGTATTTCTGATATCAATATATTTATGCTGCCTCCATTTTGAAATAGAGAAGCTGACAATAGCTTCATAGGCTCTCTCCCAAGTATTGGCATAAATAGAACTTTTTAAAATAGAATTGCATGTTTTCCCACAGACAAATTTTGATAGAAACATTAGCATTAATACAAACAAATGCAGTTGACATCACTGAAGCATGATAGCTTGCAACAGCAGTTGATTAAAAACTAGATTCATCATTATAAATTATTGAAGTGAAAATACAATCTGAAATACTAAAAATTAAAACAAGTATTTATACAACAAAACTTATGAAATAAAACTATTTTTTTAATATCATGTTGAGACATCTGCTTTTAGATTGCTTTGAAACTTACACAGGATTTTTATGAACTTTACTTAGTACTTGTAAAAACATTACCTCCAAACACACAGCACAATGCTACCTAAAGTTTGTATTTTTAATAGACTGATCAATGGTTCTGGACTTTGGTCTTAAATTATGTTTGAATATTCTTTAAAATGTGGGATTACTTTTTCATATTCATAACAATTCCTTCTATTTCTTGCATAAAACATGGGTGCTAAGAATTGCTAAAATTGTACATAAGCCAATTAAGTAATGGATATGTGCATTCTAAATCCAAGAATTTGAACTACAAAGGCATAATTGAAAACAAAACCCTCTCTTTAGCTGCAGCAGTTAAGAGCACATAGCTGAAGTTATATTTCATAACATTTCACTACAACGTTAGAATTCTGCAACCGTTACATTACTTATTGGAACACATTATACAGCTTGGGATTTTAATTAAAAGATAAAAAGTTTGAACATTGCAAGATGCGTTTTATTCATTCCAGGCATTAGAAAGTCCCATCTGCTGCTCCCACCTTATGGCACCATAAAGTTGCTTCCACCAGCCTCTGCTTCCCTTCTTTTTCTGCCAGAAGATCTAAGAGTTTGATTTTCTGTTTTTTCTTCATACAAAAGAAGAAACACACATAATATGTTGCTGCTATATTATTAAATAACATAACATAACAAACTGCTACTGCGTGTAACATCGTAATACAAATTAGTTGCTGTACGTTAAAAATTAGAAGCTGTTCTATTGTACCCACTGAAAAGGCCAAAAGGACACATTCTGAGGGCATTCTTCACAAGAAGGGCGTATTTCTCCATTAAGTTTTCTACAGAAGGCCATGTAGAGATCCCTCTAAGTGAGATGATTAAGGTAGTACATGAAGTCTACTCATGGCTACAAATAATGCCAGAGGTCTCCAGCTTAACCCATGATAAAATCTGGGGAAAGGGGAGACAGGGTAAAGAGAGAAACTTAGAGCTCTTCACAGCATTATTTCTAGGCCTTCTCTTGACCACAACGTCATTTGAGCAATTTCTGCATTTTTCACAGCCTTAATTTTTTAATCTTCAAATATACGTTCTTCAACTTCACAGAGTTGTAGCTATATCAATTAACAACTGTTTTTATTGTTCAGAAATATTTCAAAGAATGGGAATTAACTTTTAGAACTCCTTGTAAATATTAATTTGTATTCCACCATTAAGCTTTTCAGGTGCTTCTTTAGCACAGTTCTTGCATTTTCTATTGCCTGAGTACTACCTAAGGTCTACCAAATGACACTGAAGTTAATGGTAATTTTCTTATCACCAACTTGTGAGCACTAGATCAAGACTTACTGGTATTGTTTTTTCTTACATCTACATTATTTTCAAAAAGATAGAATATTTTAATTGGCACATGCATCTCTGAAATCAGACAAATGTTTGAATTTATGAGTATGGTAAGTAAAGACCCCCATTCTCCACCAAAATAACCTTGGGGTTTGAAAAATTCCTGGAACATGAATGTATGCAATCAGAAACTCTTCATACCTGCAAACTGCACTATATTGTCAAAAGTGAACATTTGCCAATATTCAGTAGAGTAGTTTTATGGAAAAGATTACACTTAAGCAATTTTGTCCAAACTTACATCACTTTGAACTAAGAATCATCAATTATATCTGTTGCTATTTTACTTATTAAACAACATATTACTGCCCAATCTTCCATTCTTCCCAAACACGCATAATTAATTAGAAAAAGAAACATATGAGAAGTTACCCTATCCATGTTGCAAAGCCAATGAATGAAAAGCCAGGACTTGCCAGAAGTAAGATGGTCAGTGCAATGCTTAACCAGCACATATGTAAATTTACATAATGATATAATTTAAACATATACTCATTTATTATTTTCTTACAAATTTTCTGCCTTAGTGAGCCCATAGATGGTGATGCTCATTCATGAGCACCTATTCAATTGCACCCTTCATTGTACAATTTTCAAATTCTTCTCTCAGTAAGACCCATTTCCATCAACTGCTTATATATTTGGATATCAATTTTTTCCGTCATTCAACTTTGAAAACAATGTTTCCTTGAAACTGACTTTTTTCCATTTTAGTATGTGTACATCTAGCATAGGGACTGACTTTCTGAACAAAAGAAAGTTAAAAGAGGTACACCTAAACATATCTGTGGTCAACAAGGTTATGCAGATGAATCATTTACCACCAGCCATTCCTGTATCTGTACCTCTTAATATCTCCTTACAGAGCTGCTCCATTTTCTTATGAAAACAATTAAGAACTGGGACAGATTACAAAAGAGAAATTGAATCTACAGTGCAGCAGACATTACACCAGCTTGAGAGATGTGCTTTCCCAGAAGAACACAGAGCATTAAAACTCTTATTCAGAACTACATGTAGGTCATCCTAAACCTGCTCCTCTTCATCCAAAAATGTTTTTCTTCCCCTAGTATATCCTCCTGGCTTCTGACACTGCACTTGGAGGACTTTCTGAACCAGAGGGAGCATCCAGATCATTGTGTTTGATCAGATACCTAGTTTCCAATAGTCTGCTGTTAAGGTATTCGCTTGGGAATGGTACGTGGAGACTGGAAGCTGAGTCTCTTACATTCCACTTTCCTGCCTAAAGACAATGGCACAAACTGCTCTGTGTGAGTCTTTTTCTGTCCCTTTGTATTCAAACAAAAGGTAGCAGTTTCATTTTAAGTGACAGGAAAACCTTTGAAATTTGGGTGTTTTATGCAATGTAAAAAATATGTCTAACTAATCTTTGTACCTAACTGCTTTGTGAATATTAATCCATTTATTTTCCCCAAATTCTTGTAAGATGGATGAGTAATTGGAATTTCTAGAATGGTTGCTAAAAAATGTACAACATTTGAGCTAATTTTCTGGTTTTAAAGAGAGGGAACAGAGGTATGGAGTGATTAGGGTGAAAGCACATGGCGTTCCAAGCACACCTAATATTTCAAAGTAGGTAGCACTGTATGTCATTTTATGTACTCAAGATACATGTCCCACTTACTTTATAGATGGCTGAAAATGTCAGCATGTCTACTAATCTAACTGTTGAGTTTGAAATCATGCACTTTGAAATAAGCGACCACCTAATGATCACTTATAAAAAGGTCTGAAGTAAGTACTTTGTGTAATATTTAAGAGAAGGCATTAGACTCTGGCAAAGGCAAGGACAGAGTGCAATTTGACTTGGCACCTTAAGGTACTTCTGCTGTGAAACCACTGACTCAACACAAACAGTCCACTTTATTTCACTAATCTTCCAGTCTTTTATCCAAAGAAAATGCAGTTTTAAAAACAATAGGTCACTATGCAAGCTTGATTTCATTCCAGAATAAATTTATCTTGTACAGTGAAGGTGGTAAAATTCCAGTAGAAAGAATCCTATGTGATCACACAGCAAAAGATTGTATCTTAATATAATGTATGGAAGTAGCTGAATCCAAGCTGTTCTGAGAACATCTGTTTACATTTGTTAAAATTTTGAGTATTTTATTTTAAAATTCAGGAATTTTATTAACTTGTATCTGTGAGTAAAGCTGGGGGGGTGTGTATGTGCACATGTGGTGTTTCAGTTTGTTTCTTAAAGGAAACTTAAAATACTGAAGTGGAAAAATATGAGTTCATATAGATACTTAATTCTCCAGAAAGGACCATTCAAGAGATATCATTATCACTATTGTTTTCTCTTTATATCTGGCAAACCAGTGTAAGGTTTCCTCTTTCCTATCTGGTGTAGGCTCTATATCTCAGCTCCATTATCTTCAACCAGCAAGTCATAGTCTCACGTTCCAAACTCTCCTCTCATTCTTGGTCTCTCATACCTATTCAGACTTCCAACACTCAACTTGCATTTCCACATACTTTTCAGCTTCTAGTTCTAGTTTCCATTACACTTAAGTCAACTTCCCCAAACAACTCCCCCTTCTTGCTATATCTGGCTCCTTTCCATTCTCCATTCTGCCTCAGCTAAGAAAGAAATTATCTGATAGTAAAGAGGAATCTCAGTTTGAGCCCCCAAAATTACAGCTACTCCAATGACAGTAATTTAGAACTATAAGTTACAGTGTAAAAGGAATCTGCAGGGAATTAGCTGCTACAGTCTACAGAGATTTGACTGAGTGAAGTACACATCACAGCAATTTTCTAAGACTGTCACACTTTTATCACAGGAACAAACAAATTCATCTTTGATTTTGTTACTGCAAAACATTGAACAGTTTAGGCTGATGTTTAAAGAAAACTAGCCAGAGGGAGATGTCTGTGCCTAGCATTGTATTCTTTTTATGTAAGTGGTTAAGGTAAGGCAAAGAAAGCAGCCTTAATAACAAGTAGCAGTACCAGTTCATCATAAGTCTCAAACTTCATCAGGAAATTGTTACATAACGATACCTAAACATATATAAGCCCATAAAAAGAAGGAAAAGGAAAAATTAGGTCATCTAACAATACATACATTCTATTTTTCCAACTAAAGGCAGCTAAATCACTGTGTATCAAGTGCACTAATCTTGACTTTGTCCCATTCCACCCTCCCCATAATGTACCAGCTGAATGCAAACATGTGCAGGAGTAACAATGTGAAAGACTAATTAAAAGGGAATGCAATCTTAAAAACACTTGTAATTGCACACTTCACATTTCTACCCTGCTATTTCAGTATTTCAAAATCTGGGTGCAGAAGTATCATAAATATAGGCTTAATTTTACATGGCTCTTTTGAGTTCCCTCTGAAAATGTTACCCATAAGCTTGATTTGACTACTTGTCACCCACTTACATGCTCATCTTTCGGGACTGACTCTCCTTATTTCCATTGTTCTTCTGGTCAGCTGAACTAAATAAGTTGCGAGAAGAAGAACTGGAAGGGAAGGCAGCATTCCCACTATTACCAGTGGAATGAGTCCGGAATGAATCATCTGAAATAGAGAGTTGCAGTTTAGACAAAGCATTTTGTCTGAGAAAAACACACAGAGAGTAAACAGAATGAGCTGTTTTTCCTGTGGTAATAGTGGTATATTTCCTGTGGCAATAATCCAAAAGTTTAACTTTCTGTAAGGGAATGGTTGCAACTTGACATGTCTTCTAATATTTTTATGAAAAAAAAACAGTAAACAAAAGTAACTAGAAGACACATACTGGAAGAGAAGATGAATACACTTATTATATGCAAACAGTGGGATTTAATTGGCCAATCTTTAGCTGCTTAAAATTTAGCTATTTTATCTAAGCTACTTGTCTACTGTCTATTGGTAGCGAATGGAAAATGACAGGTTCCTCTAGGAAGTAATTAATCTTATTCTAATCTTTAATCATCCAAACTCTTCAACAGTAAATGGAGAGAAGATAATTTCCAGACAGCAAATGGAGAGAAGGTAATTTCTCTCCCCTAATTCAGCAGAAGTTATATGTAATATCCCTTTTCTCACATAAAATGGGTGGAAGCAAATTGCAAAACCAACCTTTTTATTACATCCAAAATGCCAATCAAGAAATGCCAAACTCATTTTACTTTTACTACTCTGAAAAGTAACTTTAAATGAATATGTAATTAAAAAAAAAAAACCCAACCTGAAAAAATTACTAACTAGGCTAGCACTTAAGTGCTCAAACATATTGTTTATCCGTTATTCTATGTTCTTTAGGAGAATGGTACCTTAGAGTATGCCTTCTTAATGGGGCCCAAATATTCAGCACCCCCACAAAAAACTAATGTAAAATATAGTAACTCACCACTAAAGGATAACATACAACTCTTTCCCATTCCTGATACTGAAGATGTATATCCTGTAGCAGAGCTTTTACTAAAAAAAAACAAACAAAACAAACCAAAATTGTTTAATACAGACAAGTGTTCTCAGTTGTATCATCCTGCTGTTTAATAATATTGGAGGTTATTTCTGAGTTTACATGAAAAAATTAAATGAGAAAGTTACACTTCAATTTCTTTAAGAAACATAAGAATTTAGATTTAGCAGTTCATATTGAAAACTATTTTTAATATATGATAAAATATGACATATATTAACTTAAAAGGAATTCATAACAATTTCGAGGCCTTAGTATGCCTTAAAATGTATTTCTTCCCTCAGTTCAAAACTGCTCACCTTAACCAATTAAGCAGAAAACTGAAAATTTAGGTCACAATTCATTGAGCAGATCACTACTTTCACAGATTCATGTGCATATAACTTCAATATAGTTGTTTATTAGGTAACAAGTTGCCTATTAAGTAAGCAATGAAGATAATAAAGATACTTAGGACACTTGTCTATGTTGCTGTATTTTGGATGTAGTGCTTGAGTACTGAAAGACTGGCTTCGAACCAACTTGGATTTCTTGTCTTCTTTGCCTAAAATTGTAAGTAACAAAAATTTTTAACATGGATATCGCTGCATTTCCTCAGTAATTAAGAAGACTTTTAAATATAATTTTCTTTCAACCTATGCTAGCTGAAGGAATTGATTTAGATACATCAATGAGTTTTATTTATATCACCTATTTACATACTAATGAATAAAACAAAACTGAAAACCATAGAAAACACATTCAGTTCTAGAAATGGAAACTTTTCCTATGTGCAGTAGGTGAAACTTTAGCCCACAGATGCCAAGAGCAGCTTTGCTGGCTTTTAACCTGCTGGTGTGAGATCAAAGCATTCTAGAAGAGTTTTTATAGAGTTCTTACCTGCTGATGTTCCAGACGATATTGCAGGAACTGAGAGAGTGATACTTTTTGCCAACACTGATGATGTTTTACTACCTAAAAAAAATTCCAGTATAAATGCTTTTCTCTTAAAGCTTAACTTTAAATACAGAAAGAGGACGTAACATACAACAGTCCTGATGTAAACAGTAATAATACCTACTCTAGTGTTACTAACAATTCAGAAATACCACAGACAAGTACTTACATTACATGCCAAAATGAACAACACCAGACAACTAAAACTGTCATCTATTTTATTAATGAAGAAAAAAAAAAATCTTCCTTCTAATATGGGACTAGTTTTCATTAATATCTTTAGAAATATATATGAAAAAAGATTTATTGCCACTTTCTGAAACTTTACTATTTTCTGTATAAAGTGTCTCTTTTCTGCTCCCTTCTACCTTAGTAGAATGCATGCACAAGTAATATGTAGATAAATAAATAAACTTACGCTTCTTTTCAAACATTTTATCATTAACATTTGTAGATCTTCCTTCATTTTGTTGCTTTTCTTTTTCTAATTGTTCCTAAAAAATGAATAATTTTCTTAGGTATTACTCAGAAAAAAAAAATAAAAATGCTACAGATTGCTTCCAAATCATCAAAATAACAGTTAATTTCTACTGTCTCCTACTAGCAGTACAAATCCTACTGAATATCCAAAGAAACAACTGATAGCACACAATGAAAACAAGGTACACAGCCTATATGAAAATCACACCAAAAAATGTTGACTTTAATTATGAAGGAAGCTAAGATTTAAGTTTGCATTTTATTAAAATTATGCCTTTTTTTTTAATTAAAAAGATAAGGACACTGGAAACTTACGATGTAAAATTTTTGTACTAGACAGATACCCTCATAATAGAACTGGCATCTTTAATTCAAACATAAAATTCACTGAAAATGTTCTTCTCAAATGGTAAGGTTTGTCAAATGCTCAAAATGTTTAAAGGTCTAAAATTAACATCTACAGTTGATAAACCTTTATGCAAAACAAAACCAAGTATTACAGTTCTTCAAGTTTAAGGAATTTATTTGCCTTTTTGTGATTTAGCTAGCCTTAGAATACCTTTTGAAAGCACATCCATTGACAGAAGACAGTGTTAACACAGCTACATCAATAATTTTAAAAGCTGGTACTTGCTTCAGGATTATTGATGAATAGATACCACTCCAGCTTCAAAAACCTATTATTTTATTTTCTGTACAATGTTCATAATAAGAAGTGCCAAGTGAACTATAATTGTTCTACTCTATCTTCTTCATTTCACTCTAATTACTATCAGAGTTTTAAAAAAAAAATTAAAATGAGGTAATTAATTCAGGTCAAGGTTGCTGGAATGTAATGTTGCTATGTTAATTACTAAAATTAAGCAAACTCATTAAGATATTGTGTATTAAAATCAGTAGCAGTCAGATACATTTAACTGGGCTCAGCTGCTCCTCATCTATTTGGGAGGGCAACATGTCACAATTTACTGTGTACATCTCCAGTTCCTCAAAAGCGTGACTCTCATTGGCAATGCTTAACAAGACCTTTGTGACACAGAAGGTATGCCTGTATCAATGGGGTATTATCATAAAAATGCAGGTGTTCTTCTAAAGTCTAGCTGTAGAAACAAGGTAAAAATTAATGTTATTATACAATACATGGTAATAGAGTGTGCACTGGAGGCTATTTTACCCCAGCACCAAATGCTTTCACTATAAAAAGATTAATTGTATCTACCTAAAAACCGGTAAAGCTAAGTTCAGGTCTTTGAATATGTGTAAGCAGGTCCTGAGAACAAAGCTTGAACCTTAGGCTGAAGCTAATGGGAGGTGGCAGGAAGTCCCTGAGACAGGTACCATGAACTGCAGCACCTATTGACCTCAAGGTGGGCCACAAGTGTAGGTTCTGTAGCAAAGAGGAAAAAGTGACATATTTTGGACAATCGTGAATCTGATCTGGTTCGCTACAGAGAAGCTTGATTACTACAAGTCAGGGGAACTGTGCTAATTGAATTTGGCCTCTTCCAAATCCTATCAGCTTCTTAGCTTCTCCCACCTCAGGCTGGAGAGGAGGCAGCAGAACGGAGGGCTGCAGCAATCTAATCTAGGCTTTGTGAGGATGCAGTTGGCTATATGGTGAAGCACCCGCTGCCACTTTTGCTTACAGCCATAACTGAAAATGAATAGCTTTATAAGTTGGAAAAGCATTTTGCATACTTCTCTTCCAAATCCTGACTTGTAGCTCCCTTTGCTTTATACAACCTGCACTAAGTCTCCCTCCTGCCAGGCTGCAGATGTCAACGGCCTTTCTTTTCTTTTTTTTCTGGCTAAAAGGAAAGCTTGTAACACACAGAGCCTCCTTCAGCTTCCTTGGCACAAAAGAACTTATGACATTAATTTTTTTGCCTGTGGAAGCTGTATGTGAATTCTGAGGTGTTTCATTTTCCATTCTATTATGTTATACACGCCTGACAAATTGCTAAGCTCCCTCAAAAGGATTTCATAAAGGTGTGCTGAAGGGCTTGAGATTTTAGAACTATAGAGGCATCAAGCATAAGTATTTTTCAAGAAATTTCAGTATGCCTTTCAAATTGAGACAGCAAAATTTAGGTAGCAAAGAAAAGGAAGTTACATGTTACTTTGAAGGACTTAACCCTATTGTTAGTGTAAAATGAAACCACACAATGAACCTACCAGGTCTCTCCATAATATGCACTTTCCCTACCTTAAAATTATTGCCTCAATAATATTTAGCTACAAACTATTAAAAAAAAGGACAGATTGTACTGATAAAATATACCATTTCCAAAAGGAGATGTTCTTGTCTCTCTTTTTCTTGATCCAATAAATCATTTTCGTAAAATCTTTTCTGAAACTTCAAAATAAAATCAATAAAAATAAAAAATCACTACATGAAAATGGGAATTAAAAGTACTTGGTAAGTATTAAAGTTAGGAGGTACTTACAACATCTACAGAAATCTCCATTCTGTCCAACTCTAACACTGTCTATAAAGAAAATCAAAACTTTATTTAATCGTTACTCAACAGCATGCCGCACTTTTAGCTAAAATATTGTCCAGATAAGAAGCTTAGAATAGTGGTATACAAAATTAAACATGCCTTTTCTTCCTAAACATTTGAAGCCTATGGTTGCATTTTTGTGCTATAACTGCAGTTAAAAACTGTCAATAGAGTATTCTCATAGCCCTGTGGAGACTCACAAGGATGGACTAATAGACTATCTATATGGAACTCAAAATACACTCAAGGAAAGCACAGGAGCATGAAGGACTGGAGCATGGACCTAGGAACCAAGACTGAAAAAATAACTCAGGAATCTGTGAATAAGCCAGGATGCTCCAGGCAGATGTTCCCCCAACCTCTCCTGCAGACTGGCCTTACGAGGAAGTCACCCACTTTACCTATTTCACTTCACGGCTTCTTTGAGAATAAGTGTGGGCACCCCTTAAAGGTGTACTTTTCCATGAATATACGTATTACAAAGACGTTTTTAACATTTCAAATTCCTGCAAATCCTATGTTTTTATATTGTAAAATAAATACATTAAAAAGATATCTCTACCTCAAAGACTTGATCATTTTTACCAGGGTCAAACTTTAATTCTATCTTTAGTCATCTGCCATTTTTTCACAAATGGTCATCGAACCAAAATCCTGAATCCCAGTCACTAGAAAATAACTGCAGTATAAGTAACCAAGGAAACACCAACTCTCTTAAATTTGACACAATACACTTTATTACATCTTCTATTAATTGTTCAAAATTACATAACAGACAACAGAATTCTTTAGTCTCCTGTTATTATATTACGAGAATCAACAGAAATCATAACTTGGACCACCTTAACTCTTAATGATAACCTCAAGATAAAATGCTGTTGGAAAAGAAAAATGCTTACTTTTTTTACAATAGTCAGGACATCTTTGTCTTTCTCTTGACACAAAAGTTTCCTTATACATAGTTCCAACTGCTGAAGTAAATGTTTATCAGTGGGAATCTTCAGTGTAGATTTAACTTTGGGCAACAAATAGCATAGCTTCATTCTACAAAACAAAAGTAAATATTCACCTTTTGATGCCAATGTTTAATAAGATTTATTAATTTTTGTACTGCTAGCATTTGAGATAAAATAATTAAGTCAGTAGGTCTTATTTTTTCAGAAATTATTGTCCCTTATGTCTTGTTTCCAGACATACCGTAACATTTTCAAAACTTCTCCACAGATGAGGACTACAGTCCTACATCTCAAGTCAATAAAGATTTCTTTGGTTTGAAGGGGGAAGGCTTAACCTAGAAAGATAAGCAGACCTCTAGATTTACAAAATTATCCACACACTTAATTCTATCGGGTACCTAAACACCCTGGAAATCTGGTCCACCAGTAAAAAGGAGCCTAAGACTCAGCATGGTTAGGAACCAAGATGAAAGAAAAGCAGTAACAGGCTATGATGTTTCAGAAGCTGTGAGCTACTCTATTGACAGAGGATGCAAAACCCTCAAGAACAATGCAGGGTGATATTCTCCTCTGTACTCAGATTCCACCAGCTTGTGATCAGAGACAATTCTGTGCCAGAGATGGTAACTTTGTGATTAATAACATTCACAAAAATTTTCTTAACAAATTCATCTTACTGTTTTTATACCTTCATAACACTTTAATCTTCAAAACCTCCCATTACAGTGAGTTATACCACTCTGTAGAAAGCTAGAATAGCACTTCCCTAAGTTTCTTTCAAAATTATGAGCTAACAACTATGTCTGACTTCCAAACTTCAGTCCAATACAGACAGTGCATTCCTTTTGCAAGAATTTTTAGGGAACAATCCAGAAAAGAATTATGACAAAATTAATTTTAACGTCAGTTAAGGGATTGCAAATTATTTCAAGTTTCCTTTAAATTTTAATAACATATGAATAGAGCTTTTAATTAACGTGTTTGTTAAAAGCAATTAGCTACTTCAGACTACACACAAATTTAGTTTATTGTTTTAATATAATAACCTTCAGGAAATGAGGCATGAATGTTAACCTGTACGCACACAAGGGCTCAGTTTTTCAGTTTGGGATCCAGCTGAATTGAGATGGAGTTATACTAAACACAAGATCTATTCTATTTAAACAGTTTCACCTGGTAATGAACTGTACTTAGTGAAGCTTAGTGAATGCACACATGTATGTGCAAATTATGCTTACATAAATCTCTATGCAGCATTAGTATTAGATGCTCAGACATGTTAATGAGGACAACAGGAATTATACACATCAAAAATACGTGATTAAAGAAAAAAAAAGGAACTATTTTCCTATTGATAAAAACTGCCTCATTCCTATCAGTTTACTGAAGAAAAAAATTAACTACAAAAATAATGGAAAAACCACTGTATAAAAATGAATAACATACCAAATTCCTGTATATTTTTCTATTGTTTTTTAATTTACTTTAACAATGAAGTAGGACACATTATGTAAGGTAAAACCTATGCTAATTTGCTGAGCTCAGACTACTGAAAAAACTGCTTGTGTGCTTTATTGTACATACACTGAAGCTGAAATCAATGGAAATTAATGGAGACAGTGAAGTTGTTTCTCTCTCTACTCCCACAAAACAGAGTATTATTTTCTTCTCATCTATTACTTGTTCCTCTGTCTCATTGTTCCTTTCACTCCCAAAACTCAACACTTTTGATCAGTCCCCAGACACTCAGACTGACCTGCTCCTGTGATTTTCCAACATCATTCCTCTAGACCCCTACACCTTTAATACTGGTAACCCTGAAGGCTCTGCACCTTTTTACTCAAGTCTCCCATTATTTAAACAACATAAAATCTGTAAAAACATTTCTTAATGTATTAAAGCTTTTTTTCCTGTACACTGCTACATATTCTTTGTACAGTACCTCACATTTGCCACTGGATCATGTGTAAGTTCAAGCACAGGTAGAAAGAAGTATTTACAGAAGAATGATTTTGAAAACAGTTCCATAATGAATTCACAAGTATCTAAAAACCGAAGTCTGTTCCAATAACTTTTTCCTTGGCCCAGTTCTGAAAAGTAAGAACCCACAGATATTACCTATAAAGTTTTCAATGTGAGCTAGAAAACATTTCAAAGGTTAACCTCTGACTCAAAGATGATAAGCACTCTCATCACACGGCACACCTTCTCAGCCTCTCTCAATCCTTTCTTTCAGTGAAAGCCTAACCTTCTGAATTCAATGACCACTTCTTTTAGTGAGCATTTTGTTCCAAAACACAACCTGCCCCTTTAACTATTTGAATAAAGCAAAAATAGAAGTGAACTAGCTACTGTGTTGAACACAGCCCTGTACGCCTTTCAAAGCATGTCACAGGTGTATCAAAATTACCGTGTAAACATTAAGGATTGCTAATAACAACTATTCAAACTGCTAATCTATCTTTAAAATACATAGCATAGATCAGAGAGTCAACTTAGGTGACTAACTCATTCATAAATCAATTTCTGAGAATATTTGTTCAGCACTTCTTATGCTGAAATGTCTAGAGAATTCTACTTATATAGAGGAACTCTGCTTTGTATATTGCAGTGTCTACAGCTGAGCAATCTTGGATTCAAGTAGGGTTGGGGGGTTCTTGGCATATTATCAATTTTCCACATTGCATCTTTCTCAATTTCTTTGCATAAACTCCACACATATTCCTCGCATATGCACAATATGTTTTGCCTGGTGATCATATGAGCAACTGAATGTCTTCTAAGCATAATCCCACCAATGATAGTAGGAAGTTACACTGAATAAATATAACCACAAATATATCTTCAGTTGAAACTAATTTGCATCTCTAACTAATCAAGGAAAAATTATCTTACGTTCAATCAGTTTCTGGATAACCTCATGCCTCTGTTCTTGTTTGCGATTGTAACGTAAGTAAACGCAGAGAGTTCGAGCAGCTGCTTTTTGGACTGGCAGGACATTCTTGAAAGAAATAAAGGGAACACAATTAAACATACTTGAAGCAGTATGACTGACAACGTATAAAATTCTAGAAGCAGAAAAACTAGCTAAAAATTAGCCTAACATTATAAATTTTGAAATAATTGGCAAAACGTAAGGGAGAATAACAAAGTTTGGCCAATTCATGACACCCCTACTTCTGCATCCCTCCTGCCTAACTTGCTTATTCAACTATTTCATAAATATCTTAAAGTATTCCATGTTTGGAAGACACCTTCTATGTTGTAGGTACTACAAAATAAAACTTTCAACATCTTCTTTTACAACGGACAGCTTTACTCTTGAATTAATTCAATAAAATTTCAGACTAGTAACTCTAAATCATCATTTTGTTTCAGAATAAAGGGTTCTTTCATAAAGAATGGAACACAATGCAAAGTAACATATGGAATCAGGAAAAAGAAGGCATATCTCAGAGGAAAAACTTTGGATTTACCTAGAAACAAAGCGATAATGAGCACAGGGAAAGGAAAGAAGATTTGGGTGGGAGGAAAAACATGACAATCTGACCATTCACATTTTGCTTCTCAAATTGGGGGCAGTTCTCAGAGCAATTTCTCAGTCTCATATTAAAAAAAACACAACCTGATATACCATATGTAATGAGAAATAGTACTTAAAGATTAATATAATATATAAAGTACTACAGACAGCAAATATCTGGCAGTCATTGCTCTAAATGGCATAAATAAAAAAAAAACAATGGGAAAGAAACAGGAGGGCTCACATTTGTCAAAATGATTGTCAACATTCTATGAAGAAAACGGTAATAAATCTGATCACTTGATATGATATGAGGGAGACATGCATATTTTTGTAGTAACTTCTCATGAGTTCTCCATTTTAAAGAAGTTGCTGCTCTCTGTTCTGCTGTTGTTAATGCAGGAATCAAGTCAGGAATAGACAATAACTAGAAATAAAAATATAAAGAAAATAATTTTACATCTTCTAGCTGTATGTCATGTTGCTATGCTTAAAAAGCACATCACAACAATGTAAAAAGGGAATAGATTCTAAGAGGTGAATTAATTCTTCTCCTCAGGCACGATCATCTACGCTGTGACCATTTCCAGTAGATATTAGTCTAACTTGTTCTTAAAAAAATACAGTGATCAAGATTAAGTAGTGTCCCCTAAGCAGTAAATTCCACTTAACTACTCAAAAAGCTATTCCACTCCTTAACTAAATACACTTTCATTTCCAACCCCTCCTCCTGACAAAGAAAAACTAATGACTGTTCTCTCTGTTTTACAGATATGGAGACCTTTAGAACCCTCCACAGTCTTCTCTTTCTCAAACCAAATGAAACCCATTTTCCTTCTAGCCTATTAATCTTTGCCCTTGTTCTTCTCAGCTCCCTAATTAATTTTAGTAGGAATTACACACCTTTCCTCAGTAGGAGGCAAAGGCTTTACAGTAGCCAAGCTAAATTATCATTAGTACTAAGCAAAATGAAACAGACTGCCACACTTGACATTGCACTTGTTATATAAATTTACAGCTGTAAAAACGCCTGACAAAGTCACAATTTAACTTATACTCTCAATTTTTCTCCATACAAGAAAATGAATTTACTCAGTTCTTATATTGTTGGAATTTCTCAATTTCTCTCTATGTTTAGGAAGCACACTCAAAACTGTATCTTGAAGCAGGAGATGATCTTTTATGTTCCATTTTACAGGTCATTGACTAAACCATCATCCAGAGCCACATACAATTAAATTCACAAAGTTGGGAGCTGAATACAGATCTCCTAAATCCTAATTCAGTGCCTTTACGTCAGGAAATACTCTTCCTTCTATCAGAAACTGTGTTGGAAAATGGCAACCATGGGCAGCTGCTGCATCAATATAAAAAACCAACATAGATTAAGTATTAGCTATCACTTCTTTAGCATGAAACCAAGTTTTAACTTAATGATTGTATTTCAAAATTTGACCTAATTCGGGAAATATGTATTTAATTAGAAAAACAACATGGATAAACTGTTCATTTTATATTAAGTCTAATCTTACAAAACTCTTTTTTTCTTTTAAAGTTCATAAAGACAACATTAAAAAGCACAGAACCTTCATATGTCTCCCAAGCAGAAAATAATCATGGAAGCCTTTTCGTACAATATATGTCTGAACAGCTTTGCTACTACCTTCATTTGGAAAGCAAATTAAAAATCCACGAGAACGCTCACCTTGCTTTCTGATCCACCATTTTCTCCTCCATTAGTCATTAATTCAAGGATTTCAGGAAGGTGACCTACCAGGGCATCTAACACCTATTTAAGGAAAAGCTGCATGAATGATGTCCGTAAATTAACTTGACTCAATTGTCAGCTCTCACCAACACACCCCTGCTGACATCTCCTATGTTACTGTTCTCTCACATCCATGTTCAAAAAAAGAAAAAAAAAAAAGTTGCAACATATTTGCATTGACAAGGAATGAGATTTAAAATTGATGTTCAATGTAGTAAGTAGTATAAGTATTATAGGTTTCAGTTTAGGAAAACAAACTGTAGTTTTTATTCATTCACAAGTCAATGCTTTCTGAACTATTCACAGAATACAGTATTTTAAAATGAACATTCATTCTTAAAAAAATCTGTATTCCATAGACAGTTAAGAAACTTGACAAACACAAACTTTCTTTTTAATAAAACACATTTGTCAGCTGAATCTTAAAAGCAGCATTTCCTGCTTTAAGAAAAACTGCAGTTGATAGAATATATAGTCTATATTAGTAGAATAACCCTGTCTTCAAATGTTGTAATACTTGAAACTAGACTAGAAAAGTACATAATTAAATATCTTTTGGCACCAATTCTGAAGGAGGTCATATATACGATAAAGCACCAAATTATTTCTTTATTATTTAGATAACCGTATAGGGATAAAACCAAGGAATTTTTCAAAATCACCAGCTACTACTGAGTCTCAGCTTCCAGGTGTTCAACTTGAGAAATCTTTTAAGATGGGTCAGAATTTCATAAACTACAAGTAGATGTTTTATGAACACTTTTGATTTCCTTGAAAATGCCTAACAATGGGTACCAAACCAAAAAGGAGCACCTGAAAGCAAAAATTACTGTTCAATGCCATATCCAAAGATCTTACATAGAAAAAAAAATAAAATATCAAAATACTGGAATAACTGTTATTCGAGGATATGGTGATTTTGTCTCAAACATAAATATTTGTCTTTTTTAGTCACAAAAATTCTCACTATATTGACTGTAATATAGCTAAGTGATTCATGTTTTATGCAGGTTGAAACCAAGGTACGCTAAACCCAACTGTCTCAGAAACATTCACAGATTCTGTACCAGAACTTGGGACTGAAACTCTTTCTCTAAATCTCTATCTTTGAACCATACAGTACTTTTTCATCATCTCTTCAATTACAGAAATGAAAATAAAACAAAGGAAAAACATGGAACGCTATCAGTGATTATTTTATTATAGTATCAAACCCAAAACTTTCCACAGAATTTGTAAGGTAATAAACAATATAGCAACTAAAACAATTTAGAATGAATATTATTAAAGCTAATAAATTCAGTGGAGGTTTACTAAATTCAAACACCTTCCTATTTTCCTCCATTTTATTTACAAAAGGCTGACATCTTTCTGCAGTGTCTATGAAACAGAAGTAAAAGCTGTTGATCATTTCAAACAGTTACTGTACTGTCTTATTGCAGAATTATCAAACATCAGAATAATCAGCCTCAACATAACAAGCAAAAGAAAGTTCCAATAAAAGTATATTACCTCCAGTGACTCATCCTGTAATAGTGTAACCAATTCTTTATGTATTGTATACACACCAGAATTTAAAAGCTTAGCAACCTAAAAAATGAGAGTAAGATAGCAAGGTAAAACATTCTTTAGTTCCACAACAACTATACGAGATGTGCTTACTTTACAGCAAGCATGAGGAAGGGATGCAGAACAACTGTTTTAATATCAGCCATCTAAAATTCTGTACTTTCCCATTGATCACATTAAAAATGCTTATATAGAGAAAATGAGTCAAGAAACAGGCCTATAACCTCACCATGAAACATGCTTTTAGAATTAACCCCATTTCACATATACAAAAAATTTTTAAGACTGCACTGCAAGGCTAGAAAAATTCCTTCTAGAATATTCAAATGTTGTATTTCATGCTCCTTAGGAGATTAACAGTCAGTCTGCTATATAATTGACAAAAAGAAAATATAAAAATTGCCTTAGCCTGTGCTGGATTTTAAGTTTCCCCAACATTTCCATCTGAAGTTTTCACTCCTTACTTCTTTGGGTTTTTTCACTGTGATTCATAAATCACATATAAATTTCTAAAAAACACCAGCAGTCCATCTCCACACTGCTAAAAAGGTTTTATAGCAAATATGAGAAAAACTTCAGGAATGAGATTTTTCCATATAGAATATTTAGATGATGCTTCTTAATTATTTTCTTCATTTACATAAGTCAAACGAAAACAAGACCTTATTTCCAATCAAGATGAAGCTTTAAGGAAATGGCTAAGGGGAGTTTATTTAAAGAAAAAAAAAATAAATCCACCTAGCAGTGAATGCCATAAATTATTCATTTTTGGCTGTCACGTGGTTGCCTAGTTATGGTGTTAAAATTAAATCAACTAGCACTAAATGTACATTCAGACCAAGGTATGATTTTACAGGTTTTTTGAATGAGCTAAAGTTCTTTGCTTATATTCAAGCAGTACCTAAAAAGCATTAGACATCTAACACAAAATATTATGTAGAATTAGATGCTCATTTTATAATTTCAGCAATTACCTTGGATTATCAGTTGTTAAGACAAGATATCAATAGGTAACAAGAACTGGAAATCCATCCATCTTTCTTTAACGGTGGAAATAAAGCCAATTATGCCTCTAATATTCATTTACATGTTTTCAGGAGGCCGCTTAACTTACCAATTTGCCTAGCAACAAAATGGGATAAAAGGCTACCTCAAGGACTGAAACACAAGGATTCTCAGTAAAACAGTATTAAAACCTTGAAGACCTGCCTATATGGGTTACTAAAATCAGGAGGGAGTGATTTTTTTTTTATTTCTGGAATTCACCCCATACAGCTAAAGTATCTATGCAGTTGTACTTTTTTGACTTGGATGAAATAATGCAGTGGAACTTATGTAAACTGAACGGAATAAGAATATGTATGCTTTTACATCTGCATAAATTTCCAAGTAGTTTCATATTAAATTGAGCATTTAACTTAGATTTGATCCTTGTATATATTTTCCATAAAACACCAGCATAGTAGCAAACCATACAGTTCTACAGAAAGTTTTCTGAACCAGAAGTGCCAAGTTCCTTTCTCCAATTTGTCTCGTTATTTTCTAACGGCATTGAAAACCTTCAAATATTGTAATTACTACAATTTCTGATGTTTTTAGTACCGGACTATTATGTTTCTCCTAGCTTTTGCTCCTTAAAACCTCACCTAGCAGTAGGTTCTTAGAGCCGAAAGTCACACAACTTAAATAGACTAATGTGTGCATATGGGCTATATAGTGAGGTTGGAAGGGACTGAACACCTTTGACAAACTAAATCATTTCAACAAGTTTTCTCAAGTCTTGTTATTTTGAACAGTCAGAAACATCAGCTTAAGGAAATAAACATAAAATAAAAACATATAAGTACTAACAACGAACTGTTGTAGACTTACTTCATAGAAGCTTATGGCCATAGTATACCTGACGGGAACTTCAGGGTCATGACAAAGGCAGAAGAATATAGAATATAGTTCTAAATGGAAGTTCTTTGGATCCACAAAAACAATCATGGCCTGTGGAAAGACAAAGTCTTTTACTGTATAGCTAACGGACCACACTACCAGAGATTATCAGATGAGAACATTGAGTCACAACCAGCGAGACACTTGGGAGATAACAGGTTGTGATTTTAAAGAAGAATTGTGGCATTTTTGATAGCTGTGCCAAAACACAGACACCGGAAAAGTTCTGGAGTTTAGAACTAAATTGGATTTATATATCTTCCAGACGTGCTGCAGGCTTTTTTTCTGAAGCCATAGATTAAAATCACAAGATATAAAACCTTAGTTCTATAAATATTGTTTATGTTTCTGTACATTAGTGGAAGATGCAAATGGAGACTTCAAAAACAAAGAACATTTTAGCAAGCAGCAAAGGAAGCATCTGAATTTCAACATAATTGTGTGTGTACATACCTTGGTTTCGGTCAAATAAACCAACAGATGCCTACCTATATACAGCGTGCTTGTCTTTAAAAGGTAGAATAAAAATAACTGTCTACTGGGTCTTAGTACAAATATATTTTCTCTAAATATAAATGCAGAATGTCAAAATATGAAGTAAATTTACAGAAACATGAGTGGTAAGTATAAAAACCTCACATAAACTTGAAAAGACTCTCCATATTCAGGCAGGAACATGACTAAAACATGAATCTAACCATTCAGATTCAATCTTCAGCTCCCTGGAATGCCACAAAACACAGGAAATGCGAAACTCTAGTTTTGAGTGGTTTGAAACTGGGGACTTTGTTTCACAGCCGTTTTGTCAAAGCTATTGTGCTAAGGGTTTGGAGAACGGGACTCTCAGACAAAACTTGCCAATAATTTCCTGAGGCTCCACAAAGGGGAATCTTTGCTGGTAATGCTTTTGGACAACCTTGACTTTAAGCCAGTAACTTGAACTTTCCAGGAGAGAGCTAGGATCCAGCGAACAACGTACAACTTGGCAATAACTCCCCTTATCACTCACACAGTCCTATTAAGTGAACTATAGGCATGACACAAATTATTTAACCTTAAATTACTTACTGGAAAATTGTAAGCACAATTCTTCCTCACTGAAATATACTTCTTTTCCTGTTCCAGACTTTGAAGTTGTAGTTGGTTATCACTGTGTCCATTTTCCTGCTGTAAACCCAGTGTGGAAAGCTTCTTATAAAATTCCAAAAACCGTAAATGCTGTTCAGGAGTAAAAATGCCTAAAAAAAAAAAGTTTACTTTCCTCATTACAAATGTTATTTATACTGTCCCCTCAAAAAATCTCATTTACAAATCCATCAAATGTGTTGATTTTTATCCCTCCTCCCCCACCTTGAGTCTAGCAGAGTGTCATCAGTACACATTATGGAAAAAGAGTGATTACAGAAAAATGACAGCTAACTATAACACAGTGAATCTCAATTTCTGTTTACATAATTCTTTAAATACTCAGGACTTTAACTGTAGGATTGTAAATATATTTGTTTGTTCCACTAACACTGGTTTCTTCCTCATTAAGTTTTTAGATCTTTATGAAACTCAGTCACATGAAGAACGCATGTCTGCAGAAAGTTGAATAATTAGGCCATGCTACTACAGATAATAGAGGTATAAGAATAAAACTAAAAACTCAGAACACACTGGACTACAATTAGTGAGATGACTTCAAAAATTACAAGTAATTTTATAAGTACATTAGTAATAAGAGAACAATCAAGGACAGACTCAGTTTTCTACTCAAACAAGAGAGGAAAGCTGTCAGTGATTGGTACGAAGAAGGTTGAAATGCTTAATGCTTTTGTCTTCCTTCTCAAATTCCACTAATATCATCAGGCTCAGAAGAAGTAACAACAGTGACAAAGATTCAAGCTTTAAGCAAAGAAGGATCAGGTCAGTGAATACTTAAACATGAGTCATTTTCAAAATGTGCAGGGTCAGATATGCTTTGTTCCAGTGTTCAGAAGTATTTCAAGTACTAGGTGCTGAAATCTTAAATAAGTGAGATATCAGAATGGAGATGAGCTGAAGTGGTGCTGATATTTAATAGCTGCAGAGGGGAAGGTCAAGCCATATAATTACAGCTCAGTCAGATTACTTTCAAGTTTTTGAAAAAAATTGAACAAAAATCCAAAAATCTACTTGTCAATACCGAAAAGAAAACAAGAAAACAAGTAGCAGTCAACATGGGCAAAAGCAAAACTTGTCAAACTGATTCCATTTCCTTCTAGTACTGGATAACAGGACCTGTGAATACAAAAGATGCAGTAAAGGTCATGTTTTTCACAAGCAAAATAAGGGAACAGAAAAGAAAGTGAAAAACTACAAAGCTGCTGCCAAACTGCTTGGAAAACCAGTTAAGAGAAAGTTACCACAGCTCACTGACAAGACGGGAAAACGTATAAAGAAGTGTCTGCCCTACTTCTGGTACTGTTCAGTATTTTCATTGGTTTTTTTGGATGATGGATTAGAGACTTCGCTTATTAAATATTCTGATAACATCAACCTAGGAGGGAGACTGCTTATGCTTCAGAAAGGAGAGCTTAAAATGATCTTCAGAAACTCGACATGGTCTTAAAACTTTGGACTATTATTCCATTAGGACAGAGGTAAGGTACCGTGTTTGGCTAAATCCACATCATCTGCACAAGGCCAGGAAAGAGGAAATATTAACTAGCTGTGAGATATATGAAAAAATAAAAAAAAGGCTTCATAGACAGCACTTGAGGAAATAATGTCAAACCATTGCAAATTGTTGTAAAAAAAAAAAAAAAAAGAGGCAGATTTTCATACTGAAAAATGTAAACAGCAATATAGCTTGCAAGACACATGAAGTAACCCTTTCACTTTGTTCAGCTCTCCTAAGGCATAACACTTCAAGAAAAAATATGAACTTGCCAGACAGAGTTCAGAGGTGAAGAGAATTCAGCAATTAAAGTCATTCAACCTAAAGAATAGATGACTGGGAAAACATGATAAAATCAGGATGGACTGTCCTGGCTCTATGTTTCTATAAGTAAGTTTGACACTGTGGAACGGCCTTTATGATTTATTGCTAGTGAAGCAACAGTCGCTTTGATAGTCTCTAACACAATCGTAAAGCATTATTTTAAAGATCTGTAAGACAGATCAAAGGGTTTAAGAGTCTAGGAGGAAATTCTCTATAATGTAAAAAGCATGATTCTGTGCTGTCCCTCCACAGGTAAGCTCTGTACAGCAGGTATATGGTGGGCAGAATGATCAAGCAAAGATCTGCTGTGCTCAAATGAAAACCACAAAAGTTATGGGTAGAGATTTGGCTCCAGCTGCAGCTGGGAATCCACATGCCATTAGGGCTCCTTTCTCCACTGAAGTTCCCTACAGGCCACACTCTGTTCTGTACCTCAAGAAGGATATCAAGCAGACAGGTGAACATACACAGTTAACATCATACTGTGTTTTCAAAGGTTTCTGGTTTTGAAAATTGTCATCCAACTCACAAGCTCCAGAATATCCAAGAAGGAATCAAAATAAATCAGTCAAAAAATAAATCAGTAGTAAACACAAACTACCATGTCTCCATCTCTAACCCTGTCTAAACAAAAAACTCTGTCCCTGCCTGGACACAAAAAAATCCAACAAACAGAGGTCACCCAAAGAGGAAATTCACAAAATCTAATACATATGCAATAGCTGATTTCAGACTTTTATTTCCACATTTCCTTTCCTATCATTTCATTTGATACAATCAAATGTGTCTATTTTCCAATTCTCCAATCTTCCCTCACCTTTAAGATTTTTTTAAAAGAACATTAGATCATACCATATAATCCGTTACACAGCTTCCCTAAATGGAAAGATAAAGAAACTAGGATAGATTCATCTGCTTTGAAGGATTTTTCACAGAATGACTTCACTAAGGGGAGCACAGTTTGACTCCTATCATCTGAAAAACAAAAGACATTTTTGAAGTTAGCCATTTGACATCTAGAAAAGAGCACAGAGAGTGGACTTCCATAATAAGTTACAAAAAATACAATTTAACGTGCATAGAGTATTTTTGGCAGCCACTCAACAGAGGTAGAAAACAAGAGGTATAGAAAATGACAAACATATTATCATAATACAGGTCCTAAATTTTAACACCTTACCTTTATGTTTGTTTGTTTTTAGGGAAAACGCATCCCCCCAGTGGAGGATGAGCCAGAGAATAAATGAATAGTCACTGACTTCTCCATTCAGCAAGAATACAGAGAAAGAACGAATAGTGCAGCACTCCTACAACAGGATTTCCTACAATAATAGGAATACAGGGAGACTGAACACAACCACAAAAATAAAAAGAAAAATCTTGATATGGTGGAAGTGAAATTTTTAAACCTACTGAGAAGAGGAGGTTGAAAATCTTTTGGCAAACAATAAATTCACAGAGAAAAAAAATAATTAATGGCAGAGGAAAGCAGTGAAATCATTTAGAAATTTAAATTCAAATCCAAGCTTCCTTATAAAATAAAGGAATAAATGTTCAAAGAAATTTATGTGTTTTGACTTGTTTTAAATAAACTCATTGCATTTTAAAATGTTCCAAGTTTTAAAAATCCAAGGGAGCAGGATTTTTTAATGGTAGATCAATACCAAAATTCAGCAAATAATTATGGTCAAACAAAATATTTAGGTTGACCTGAAGAAATATTTTGATATTGTGGGAAAGAAACACTAGGATATAATTTTGGGACATATTTCTACCTTCAAAATGCTCATTTTCTAGTTCAGCCACAAGACCAAAAACTACACAAACCAAGTTTCTAGAAACATATTCCTTACAAACCTGTAAATAATCTGATTGCTTTCTCTAAGCTTTTCTCAATAGCTAAAAGCAGTAATTACAGCAATTGGGAGGTGATGGGGAGGAAGACTGGAGACTGGGAGGTGCAGAGAGAAATACAAACTTGATAGCATCAATGCAAAGGCTCAATAACTTGAAAAATAACTTACTATCATACTTACTGATATAAGCACTAACTGCTAAAAAGTCCAATTAGGTATTCTCCCCAAAACTACCTTCTTTTTTATGTACTCCTCCCATATGGCTTATATGCAACCATGTATTTTAGTAACTCATCACTAAGTTCCTATAAATATTTGCTCCTCACTTATGTATCAGGAAGGAGTAGTAGAGTCAGTAAGATGGGAGTGGGAGTGGGAAATGTGGTGCAAAATACGGAGTTGCTAATGAAGATAAACAACTGAAGAGTTTGGAAAAAGATGGTATAAAAAGTATAAAAGCAGCAAATAATGAACAGTAATCAACAATATAATTTTTTTTCATATACACTACCATGTACTTTGCTGCTTTGCACATATCCAGTTGTAAAACAAACAAAACAACAGAGCAGAATTAATACAGAGCCAGACAAGCTGGTTGTTATTGTCTTCTGTATCCCCCTGAAAAAAATCTAGAGAGTATAGCTGACTGGGGGACAAGGCACAGAAGATGCCCTGAATGTCTCCCTATACTGGATTAGCTCTCACAGTAGCTCTCCTGAAAGAATGCCCTAATCAATGTCGAACTGAACTTGTGATCAGCACCCGAGAGCCACGTGTGGAGGCGACCCACCACCTCTATGCCAAAAGAAACAGATACAACACAGAATTTCTCCTTCCTCAGATGAAGACACAGACACTCACCCCTACACCTGGAGAAACATGAAATATGCATGCTGATCAGAGGAAAGACATGGAGCACTGAGAAAAACACAAGCGTTTACATTTTCTGCCTTAAACACAGAAAAGCTTTATAAAATACACATGCTTTCTCATTGCAAATAAGAAAGCTTTCAGGGCCAATTAGCCACCAGTTTAAAGGGATTTAAATAGCAATTGCTGATGCCTAGTACCTCTAAAACTAATTAGTTGTGCACACCGCAGTTCATGGGACATGAAGAATTTTTTTCTGTTCCAAAATTTACAAATGTATTTGATAACTAGATGTTAAAATCTGCAAGGTTTACTGATACATACACAAATATCATATCACTGCCCCAGTCTAGGTTCTTCAGTTCAGAAGGTAGGCTGCAGTCCGTAGGCAGGACTAGCTTTACTCCAGTTAAGAGGCAAAAACTATTTAATAGCAAGAAAAGCACTAGCAAATGTATTTGTTGAGCTAATATTTTGTATTCTGTGTATTGATAGCATTAAGTAAATATTAATAACCCAATATTCTTATCATTTATACAGTAATTTTAATCATTCCATTTAGCCACATTCCATCAGAAACTTCGAATAAGATAGCTGATTTTAGGGACAACTAGTTCACTTTCCTTAAACTTACTGTGTATAAAACACTGCAAGACATGAAATACATAAAGGATAAAACACTAAACAAAATAAAATCAGAAACGTCTGAAGAACGCAGACAGAACAAAAAACACATACATTTCTAAAATGCATTAAAGAACTGGGCGACTAAGCCTAAATTAAATTCTTACCTGCATCAAACATATCGAGCAGATTCACTAATGTCTCAAAAGCTGCAAGGCGCACGCTGCTGCTCTCATCTCTTGCCAGTTCCACTAACTCAGGAAGCACCACAGTTTTTGTTAGTTCTGTCCTGCAACGTGAGGCAAGCAGTCAAGAGAAAACACATAATGAAACAATATTGCCACAGCAAAACAGAATTCTTCCTTGAAATACTCATTGAGATATTTTTGTGTAGTCAAGAAGAAAAATTTGACAAAGTGGTAAGGAAATGAAAATGAAATAAAAACCTCCAGTCAATCTCAGGACCTTTTTCTTTGTCAGCCAAAAAAAGGTGCAAGTTTAAAATGTGAAACTTCATCACTAAAAAAGCATTCAAACTAGCTCGAAATAAATCAGAGAAAGTGCAGTCTGAAAAGACTCAAAGGAGTCCAGCTACTTTGCTGTCTCACTAAGAAAACTCTTCTGATGAAAGATGCAGGAAATGCTCAACGCAATGGCCCAAAGCCAAAAATTATTAAATATGAGTCATGTTGGATTGAAGTGTCAGGAAACCTTAAGCTTCAAAGATGAGCCTCTGTTGCAGAGGGTAAGCAACTACTGCTCAGAGAAAACGCAGTTTCCCAACTAGTCCAAACAGTAGCTTTTAGGCTTGTTTTAAAGTAGTGAAGAAAGGGTTCTGCTTGTCTCTTTTTGCCCTGGTAATTACTAACACTGTCTGCGCGCGTGACAGTCCTGACAACTTGAATCTATACATTGGCAGCAGATTGCTGTACTGGGGATTGACTTAGAGTTTCATCAGAGAGGTGACTAAGGAGGAGTGAACTGCTCTTCACACAGAAACATATGCGCAGTAAGGTGACTGGCATAAGCAAAATGAAAAGAGATTCACCTCTTGGAGCAAAAGTATAGTTTATGTAAAAACTACCATCCATATTTCCCATGTTCCAGTGTATAACTGATTCTTGATCGCTGTACGAGATTACAGTCTGACTATTAACAAAAACTAGGAAGACATACCCAGTATTTCCACCTTTTATTTCAGCCATGCTTTTTTATTTTTTTTATTTATATTGTGGTGTTTGAATCTGTCTGCATTCGAGTTAAGAAGCCCACTTTGTTCTGTTCACATGTCCGAGCTCTTGGTTTGGTCATCAATTAGCGAAAGCTGGTGTAAGCACCACATCTCAAGGATGGGACCTCAGCAGTTTATAATAGCCAAGGATGTGTCCCTCAATGTTTACACTGCACAAAACATTAAACTGCAGGGAAATACTGATAAAATTATACTACGTGAGCACTAATCCAGGTGACAAAATCAAAGCTATGTTTAAGACTTTGAGCAACTGTGTACGAAAAGTTTAGAGTCTGAATTCAATTGCATTCTTTAATACAGAACTAATCACAACTTCCAGGTTGCCAGATTTTAACTGAAATAAAAATGCCCCAAATACCCCTTTCATTCAGACTAAATAAGTAACAGCTTTCCCTTTTGTAAATCGGTATGAACAATAATACTTTCCAATGTTTATAATCATCATCAATGAGTTCCAAACCTTACAGAGTTTATAATTGTTACCAGGAAATCAAGATGTAGCTTAACAGTATTGTTCCAAAAAGATAATTAATCATTCATATAAAATTATGAGAAGACGACATGATATCATTGAGTGTTAACAACCCCAAATAGTAAAAATAAGCATTAGGACTGTTGCCACATTATGCCTTCAACATTTAACTAAAAATGTGCTTAGTTCTATTTATTTGTGTTTATTTTCCTACTAGCGATTCATCCTCAACATGAAAGACCACAACAGTTTGCATACCAAAAATACCAACAGTTCACTATGTTTTATGAGATTAAAGATTAAAGCATCTAAATCATTGGGAAGGGACTAGGCAAAAACCTCACAGAGAGAACAGTGTATATGGATATATTCATGCTAAAAGTTGGGGAGGAAAGAATTAAAGAAAAATATACAGAATGGACCATTAGTTGATAACTATGTATTTAGCCCTATTACACCACTATTCTAAGGCTGGGTAAACTGCCAGTAACACTGCTATTTGCCACTGCATAACATCTATCCTGTTCCAAGACATTCAGCTCCTAGGTATAATAAATGCAATTTAGTTTAGACACTAAAAAGTATGGAGAAAATTTTATTACCTTTCCAAAACGGTCACTTATTAGTATAAGACATAGCCACCTTGTTACAAATCAAACAATTTTTTTTGCTTCTTTTTTCACACTGCTAAGTATACATTGAAGTTAAACAGCATTTTGAGGAGTGAGAACTAAATGCACATGTTTAATTCTTATTTGAACACCTGGATGTACATATACCTATCTTAAATGTAAAAGAATTCAAATTCACACAGATTCACACAGACATTGAGTGCTTCCTAGAGGCTACTACCAAAACCATTTTCTGTTTCTCAACAGAATGAGCCACAAGGCAAGGAAATCTGTGCAGCTGTACATTTTTAAAACATAAAAAATGTCTCACTAATATCTGAAAAATATTCTCTAACTATGAGCATACCCCAGATACGAGTTATATTACTCAGAATACCATACACTATTTAAAAAAAAAATATTTTGCTGTATTTTGTGTCACAAATAATTCTGAAAGCCAAATTCATATGATTACTTCTCAGCTCTTTACTATGGCAGAGGTTAACTGAGAAGGTTAGACGAATCCATGGAAATGCAGATGGCATCTCAGATATGACACCAAAAAAATCTCATGGGATTGAGCAATAACAAATGAGAAGAGAGGAAGGAAAGTGATTGAGGTAGACAAGGACATATAGCCTAGGAAGGGCAGGGGAAAAAAGGGCCAGACAACAACCTAAATTGAGATCAAAAATCAAGGCGGGGGGGGGGGGGGAAGAAATGCTTTGCAAATGTGTTTCTGTGGATTTCCATTTTGGTGACATCAAAAATCTTTAAACTACTATGACACTTAGAACTGTCCCCCCCCATCAAAACTTGGTAGTTATAAAAAAAACAACTATTCACTCCCCAAAGATAAACAGAACCCTCTCTTTCCCTCATCTTTATCTTCCATTAAAGAGAATTCAATTTTAAGACACATAAAGATGCATGAGATACATGCACACAGTAAAAATAAATGCAACCTCAAGTTATTCATTAATTCTATTTAGTAAAATGTGTTTTAAATTTCTAGTTTTACAAATATCAACAATATTGACAAATACTACCTTACTTTTCTGTAATCACAAGTTCTTCTAAAGGCAAAGCCATTCAATATATAAAATGTTAAAATGAGTTACCATGCTAACCTACATTTTGTTATAAAAGAAAATTAGTACCAAAAAAAAAATGAGTAACTTTACTGAGATGAGTAATACTGTGTTGTCACATTATTCATATCCTTTGAACTTTGGAAGGACAAGGACTTTGCAGAAAAGGTGTCTAAAGCACACATAAAATTATTTTGTATGCAATAAAGACAAGTTTATCCAGGGATCTATAAACTACTATCCTCTACGACCTTAACAAAGCAAAGTTAAATTAGTACATGACAGCAATGCTTAGTTCTTGCTGTGAATATTCATTCCCAATATCTGAGTAAGCTAAAACACTGCCTGAACATACACTTTTCCAGTATTCCATGGCTGAGTGGTAAATCACATTGCTTCAGGAATGTCTGGTGGTTTGGTTTTGTTTGGTTTTGTTTTTGTTTTTTTTTAAAATAACTCAGAATCTAAACAACAAAATAATTCTCCATTGTAAAAAAATTAATCATTCCACAGCCACAGGAAAGTGTCTTTTCCACAAACACCATTCTAACAAACTGAAGTGCACATTTACCATATATTTCAAATTACATTTCACTTTCAGCCTCATCCTTGAATTTGCTCATAAATTCACAGTTTTAAAAGCCAGAGGGACTCTCAAGATCTAATCTACCCCAGCTGTGTAACACAGGACAGGGAACCTTACTTGATATTTTCTTCGAGTCTGTAAGAGAATTTACTGTTTTTTTCCTTCCTGACACAGTAACAGGCAGACAGACCTGAAGTTTTAAAATATTTATTCACCCAGAGACCAATCCTGTGTGGGTAGTTAACATGCTTTATTTATTAAAATAAAAGTTCCAGACTTTTTCTATTCCTGTATGTGCAATATTGAAGGTTTAAGAGTAAAAGCTGTGACTGAACTGAAATTTGCTTACAAAACACATTTAGCATCCTTTCACAAAAAACTGCACAGTAATTATTAAAAACTGCTAATACTTGCCATAATCCTCTTCCAGTTTTAAATAAGCCCAATGACATCAATGAATAATTGAGACGATTTCAAGAAGCTACAGATTAACTCATCATTTACAAAAAACTGTTGTTTGTATGCTTCAGCAATTTTACTATCAGAGAGAAATAAAAATCTGAAAATGGAAAAGAGCCAACTGCCAAACAGCCAACTCCTAAGAACACATCTGTACACTCCAAATTCACTACAGAGTATGCATGAATTAAGTTAGAAATCTTAAAAGGAGTTGTTAGGTTACCATTAAATATTTTAGCGAGAGATTTTGTGTTTAGAAGCAGTTACGATGCAAATTGCACTCACCCTATTCCTTGAGCTATATGTTCCAGTTGCCGACATATACAAGTTCTAACTTCATATTCCACGTCATGGCACAGTGATTTTACCAATGGAAGAATCTCTCTTTTAATACTAAAAACATGAATTTTTTTTATTAATACACAGAACAAGAATATATCAAATCCACTCTGTAATACTCAAGTTTTACCCATATATTACATCTAGTGGCAAATTTTTTAAAACTAATTTATCACATACAGCAAATGACTTTTCTGAAAATTTGCAATTCTAAAATAATACTGTCCATCAGACAAAAATGTGCTACAAAGAAACAGAAAAAGGATTATTTACAGTAATTGCAACGTGGTCATGTTTTATCTAATTTTCTTTAAACTACAAAAAAGTAGGTAGGCTTAGAGATGCTGTCCTCATTTAATAAGCATCTTCAGTACAATTTTCAAATAGCCACTGTAAGAATACAAAGAATTATATAAATGGAAGTGCAAATCCCAATTAATTGTCTCTAATACCTCATCTCTGGTATACACGTATCACCAAAGAGATATATGGGAAGTAGAAAAAGAATTTAAGATTAAAAGCTTCAGCACTGCAATGCCTTTATGCAAGTAGAACCAAGCATTCATGTTAAATCAACGGTAGATATAAAATAACTATTTTAAATTCTATTTAAGTAAAAACACACACTACAACTTGGCAGAATCAGCCATCGTGTTTCCTTTTACTGTCCAAAATGCCATCATGAGTATTCATAAAGTATCTCTATGCAAATCTTTATGCTTTTGCAAAATATCAAGAGAAATAGTACGAAGCCACAAATCAAATTTTCAAGCCAGCTTGCACAGCCTCTGTTCATCCCAGTGAAAACTAATTCACTTATTACAGGATAATTTGGTCTTAAGTTTCAAAAATTGTACAAAGTCTCGGGAGTTACGTATTTTAGAATACTCTGAAGTAGGGACTATTTCCAAAAAAAAGACTTCTTTTTACTACTTCTTTGAATAGAGGGTAGAAAAACTAATGGTCTATTCGAAGGTCAGGACTTCTTCAATGCTCTATGAAACTGAACTGCACTCACAGCCTACCACCAGGGCATTGATACATCCCAGTAAATTCTAAGCCACCTTCAGAGTGTGTAGCTTCTTTACAGGAATGGTGCTACTATCTGAAGGGTTTCCTATTTCTGAACAGCAAGTAATCATATTAAAGAAATCCAACAAAGGAAGGTATGATTATTTGAAGTTACTATGGCTAACACTTTTACAATTTCTTATAAAATTCTAAGTGATCTGGAAATACACTTTATTGTCATGAAAATATAACATCAAATAAATAAAAGCAATTGAAGTTCTGCCAGAATTCTACAAATTTTGAAGATAAAGATCTCATAGAGGCTGTTTCCTCTTGTTCTGTCCCCTGTTACCTGGGAGAAGAGACCAACCCCCACCTCGCTATATCCTCCTTTTAGGTAGTTGTAGAGAGTGATAAGGTCTCTCCTGAGCCTTCTTTTCTCCAGGCTAAACAATCCCAGTTCTCTCAGCTGCTCCCAATAAGACTTGTGCTCTAGACCCTCCACCAGCTTTGCTGCTCTTCTTTGGACAAAAAGGCTTTGGTAACATTCTCAAGATATACTATTTTACCATGCTTATTAACTTCTGCATGTCCAACAAGTGTAGTCTACACAGCAAATGAAGGTGTAGATAGCTTTCTTTTGCTTGCTTTTTATTCTTTTTTATTGAAGAAAAAAAATCATAATTTAAATAAATGTATTCCTACACGTCTTGTCATACAGTTCTGTTGTTCATATTTTCTGTTAAGCTGAATTCTTGCACTTTGGGGCAGACCAAAATCATGATTAAAGAGGACTTCCTGAGCTAGGCATGATTCCTGAGCATTTAATAGCCCTCAGTGGATTTCTTTTGTAATACAAAATCACATGTATCCAATTGCCTGGATAGGAAATGTGTTTGTTAAATCATACTATCTTACTATCATAAGACTGGATAAGAATGCACCATGCACCATACCAACTGCTTCGGGCAGGTAAATTATTCGGATTTGCTTTCACCATCACTTCCCTACTCTGCACCACTGTCCAAAGCCACAGACACTGAATCTAAGAGCTGGATAACATCAGGCAACCATAGTAGCTCCTGATACATTTCCATATAATCAGGGATTGAAAAAAAATATCCACATGTTAAATTTGGTTGGACAATAGAATGTTAAGAATGGGATTCATTTCTTTATGACAAGAAATTCTACGGTGATCAAGTTGTGCTTTGGGTCTGTAAATTGCAGAGAAATCCACTGTTTGGCTTATTTCCTAGTACAAAAAACAACAGGGAAGAATGGCATGAAATCGGTACCCATTCGAACCTGTGGAAGAACATACAAACTGGTTATAAACTGATGGATATCAGCAAGTCTGAGTATGCTAGTTACACAATGTACATTTTTTTATTAATAATTAATATCCAAATAAAGGGATCTGTAAAAAGAAAGCATTTACTCTTTGCAACAAAGTCTACTTTTCTTGTAGTAATTTTTGCCAATTAACAAAGAAATACTGATGTATATCGTGGAATGAAAAAATATACGTACAGTCTACTTACATATGAGCTTCAAATTTATTAGCTAATTTTCCCATGATTTTACAACTAACTAAGCGGGACTGAAGTGTTTGAGAAAGCTGTGCTTTGGAAACAAGTGGATTCAGGATCTATATGAAAGAAAAAAGAAGAAATAAGAACAGAAGAAATGTGAGCACTAAATAACGTATTCCTCCTCTTAAAAAAAGTAAAATCTAGGAAAACAGATTTATATTTGTCTACTTGTGTCTTTATTTTGAGACTGAGTTGTATATGAATTACTATAGCTATTAGCTGGTAATTTTCACAAAAGTTGTTACATATGTTCCTGCACAAGAAAAAAAAATATGCAGAGAAAGGAAAAGGAAGCCTCTCTTAAGTTCCTTCTCATAAGTTTTCTCAGGAAACACTTCTTTTGATGTAAGGTTTTGAGGCAATGATTCCTCTCAATTATGCACACTTCAGGAATCTGTAGGGAAGAGGTTTTGTTTCAATACAGATGAGAAAACCTGCATCTTTATTGGAGCTCTGCTGCCATTTGTTGGATCACCTCTATGGTGCCAGAAACAAAGGCAGGCCTGCAGAACCCCGTATTTAGATATATTACTTTTTTTGCCCAGAAAGAATCACAGAGATGCCAGGCAAGAGGCATATTACAGAGATCCATCTCCTGTGTCTGCTACAGTCCCTCATCCAATGCCTTTTGCAGAGCTCCACGAAAGCACAATATACAGAGAAGGAAAGTCCAACAAAGTTGTGAAAGCATTTTTCTCTGTTGAAATTTTGAGGTGAATCTTACCGCTGTAAGGAGAAATAGAGCACCCAGACTAGAATTAGTACATAAGGTATGCTTCTAACTGCTTCTAACTACAACACTGCACGAAGAAACATATCATTAGTTATCTACAAAACTGTATGTTACTTATCTGTTTTTTGAACCATGACAGCAAACACACCACGTCTAGTAATACTAACTCCAGTTACTGACCTAGACACCGTCTCTCCCCAACCCTTCTGGGTTAGGCTGAGCTTTGTTCTGAGACACACACCTTTCCTTATGTCCTGGGAATCTATGATTGTCCTGTGATTTTTACTTACCAGAAAAAAAAATAAAAATAAACAGCTAGAATACTTCAAGCTTTCTGATAGAAAGATCCTTCAAGTAACATAAAAGGCCCCTTCTCAGATTCAGGTTTTGGTATAGCTGCTGAATCAACACTGCTTTATCACTTGTGATCATCCCAAAGCAAATTCTTGTGGAAACTTACAAATGTGTTCCTAGAATCAGGGGAGAAACTCCATTTTGTTTAAATGTTATCTTTAAAATTAGATTAAAATTAGATTTTGGACGTGACTAGAATAAATTATCTTTTTTTTCCCCAGTGTATCTTTTCATCCCTTCGAATTTTATTTTGTAAACAGTACTGGATTTCAATTGCCCACTAATTTTAATGAGCATTTTTTATACTACAAAAGCAATTATATGTTTAAATCCCCATATTGTTTTAAATTACAAGCACAGTAGAATATGCCTATTCCAAAGCTTTTAAACTTAAAAATGAAATATGAATACTTAAAACAAAACTGAATAAATTAGCTGAGTAAAGGGGAAGGACATCGTGACTTTGTTACAGATTTCCTTCCTTTCTTGAACTACACAGTGAAAAATTAAGAGTGTTTGCAGGGCATTCAGTTTTCGGTAAATCAAGAACAACTGAAATATACAATGAAATGGATCTCTAGCATTCAGTCCCATTTAGCAGAAATCAGGATTCTAGTCCAGTAACAAACAAAATGTAGTTTTTTCATGAAGACACAGATACTATCCTGTAAACCAAAACAGGATACATGAAAACAAGGTATTGCAAATATTAAGTGCAGTGGAAGTGTTACAGTAAACAGTCTTTATTTGCTTAAGAACACTGAATTTTTTTAAGTGACCTTCCTGTCTCGCCCTTTAATGCATTAATGCATCCCCTTTAATACAGTATGTTCTACCAGCATCACTGCCTTCACAGGCATAAAACTGCCACAAATCTTACTGAAGTGAATGAGAGTTTCAGGGAACTACAATCTTACAAAATATTATTAATCTGTTGTTAGCATAAGTGGGAGAATATTATTACCTCGTGTCTGATAGTCTCCTTTGGTAAAGCTTCTATTACAGAAAGAAGAGTTTCTAGCCATGCATTGCTGACACCTGTTAGAAAGAAATGGGTTCTACGTTAAGTTGTATATATAACAAGTATAATAAAACACACATCAGTTTTACAAAAAGAGTTCTCACTTTTTACATGCACCTCTTCAAGGAGCTATGTATCTAAAAGCCACTAAATTAACATTCAAGACTTCAAACTACAAAGTAGGATAGGTGAGAAGCAAATTCTGTCCCCATTTCTTTTATCTTTTCAATTCCCATACAAAAATAAGAATTAAACCTGTTTGTTTTGAAAAGATGATTTTGCTCATTTTGAAGCATATTCTTTTCTTATGCCCACCAAAACTTTCTAGTTTTACAAGAGGCCATATTTTCTCTTTGTATACTACAAAGAGTGTCAAAGAAGTTAAGAAAAACTAAACATCACAGACGAAATGTCAACCATCCTCCCTCCATTTTCCCAGCCACAAAATTCCAGTACTTCAGTAGCAGCTGGCACACAGTAACAACTTCGGGATTTAGTCCTTCAGAGAAAGTGGTTTTGTTTGCTTCAATCTGAATTATATTTAAATATCAGTATGTAAGTGGTCAGCATGAAAAAAATCTTTCGTTTGTGCAAGTCTAGAAACAAAGTCACAGTGATTGCATTCACTGCTTTACACAGTATTGTATGGTCAGTAAGGAAACAAACAGAAAAATACAGAAGTAATCACTCATCAGCATAATTCTACATCCCTGACCTGCATCTCTGTGTTCCAGGTTCTGGAGAATGATGTGTAAGAAGGAGTGGGAGTAGGTATGAATGGACACCGACTCTTCTTGCAGAACAGTCAAAAATGAAACAGCAGCTGTTAACTGCATTTCCACTCCTGCAACGTGCAGCACCTCCTGTAAAATTAACAAATTCTATGAATTTAGAGCATGAGGCAGAAATGAACTGAAAGAACATTCAAATTTTCACATTCACTTTTAAGTGTGAATGCGCAACAACCTGGGTAAACTACAAAATTATTTTCTCTTAACAACAATTACCTGGAGATACTAAAATCTCTCATATTATAGCATGAACATTTTAAGAAAAATAGTTGGTTATAATATTTTTTGTACTTTCCATTTCATCAATGCATATCTATGGATTTTTTGACTTTACAAAATGAGAAGTAAAAACAGACCAGCCAACAATTGCAATTCTGCTGTTAATGTACATGAATTAAAAAGAAATGTTTCATTCATCCAGTGAGACATACTAAAATAGCAGAAGGCAATTTAAACTTCATCCCTTGCCAACTGACATGGAACACAAATGAAAATATGTATATATAGATATAGTCTTAAGAGTAAAGCAGGATGTACTAGAATATTTATCTAGGTAACTCAGCATTTTCTAGTACTTAGCTTTAACATACAAGAATGTAACTATTAGGCTGTATTTAAAAACATCAATTCAAAAGTTAAATGAAGATAATATGGGAATTAAATATTACTAAACTTTTTGAATGAAACAAAAAGGAAATTTAGATTTTATATTTATGCACATGCCAAAGAGCTTGCAGGATACTTACAGTGACATAGCATTCATTGTAAGTATGTACACATATAATAGCTAGGTGAACCTTCTATTTGTTTATGTCTCTAAATGTGTCTCTCTAAAGTTCATTATACTACTACTAAAGGATCACACCCATTTTACAAATGATTCCAAAAACACACAGAAGCACAGAGTTTAAAGCCCATACTTCCTATTTAACATTTTATATATGTGGATTTGTTTCTTTTTTAAAAGTGTTTGAGATGAACAGTATTTTCTCACATCACATATCAAAAATCAACAATAAGCTGATATTTTAATTTTTTTTAAAAGCAAGCCTAGACCAGATTAAGAAAAGATCCATTATGCATAGAAGTATTATATAGTAGAAGAATTTTATTGAGAAAATACAGTTTGCAGAGAACATCTGAGAAATTGTTTAGTAGACTTTGCTTACTTCAAAGTAAAAGAACAAGAAGTTTTCATTATACAAATGTCAACCAGTTTGTGTGTGCAGAAGTATGATTTTTACTTTATCTGATTTCAAAGAGAACCATTGCTTATTTTCTCAACAGCTGTCTCAGTTTACAGCCGTGTTTATCTGTAACAGCATTCGCTGGGTCCCTGCTCCCCCCATTGAAAAAAATAGAAACAGCATTGCACAGTTTACCAATCCAAGTGTGATAAAATATTCAATAGCCACGTAAACCACCCTCTTGTTATCTCCACAGCCTGTCTCTGTCCTTGTTCCTCCATTGTTACTACCACAGCCAAGAATAAGGACACCTACCAATTTTTTAATGTGAATGTTTCTGGGATCGGATATACCCATGTACACTGTTCTGGGATTTTGACGTACACTTGTTCAAAAAACATCCCCAAAATAATCAAAAGAACTATCTACACACTTTAGATGCTAAGACGCCACTGCAGACCAGAACATAACAGAGCCGAATTCAATTTTATGTATGTATTCACTTTGCGCGCAATGCAAACAGGGTTACTTACCATCAAATAAAGTTTCCAAACAGTCTCCTTCACAGATCCACACAACTCTGGATAATCATGTGTGAGAACACATTCTCTGGATGTACCTCCTCATGGACCTCGGGAGACATTGAAATGTAAATTTCTAGACTGCTCACACACCTGCCTGCGCTGCAGTTTGCACTCAGAACTGTATAGTTCCACACTTGAAAATGTATGGGTTTCCTCGTTCCAATTTCACTCAACTCGAGTGAATTAGAGTTACTTAATGTAAATTTATTTATTTAGAAAGTAATGTATTTTTCTATGCATGGATTCTCCCCAGATTCTCCCTCTGGAGCAAAAATCTTTTGTGTCTTATTCAGACAAGCGTATTTAATGGGCATTAGCAAGTTCTAAATCACCTCTACTTTAATGCACTTTATGTCCTGCAGCAACAGAATTCTCTTGAAAGAATGCTGCAAGCAGAAACACAGTCAATCATTTTAGTAAATGTGTTGATATGACAGAAATCTTCATTTAAGACTAGAAAGACACAGAAATAACAGAGATTACAGCAGCTCAAAGATACAGTGAGGATGGACCTTAAAATCAATGTTACATATAAGAGGGTGAAAATCACCCCACCTCTTCTTAAACTATAAAATCAACTAGGAAAAAGAAAAGCTTTCAAGGGGAGATGATTAAGAAAATAAGTAACTGTGAAAATGAGTTTGGAACTAATCAGACAGCGTCAAATAAGAGTTGATGTACATGCTTCAACAAGAGTAGCCATAGTTTCCTGCAATCACAGCATTTGGAAGAATCTCTTATTAGGCAATCAGATAGACACCTGCAATCTCCCTCCACTGCATCTGCTGGCAGTGCCCAAGGATGGAAAACAGGGAAAATAGTACTATCATTTGTAAGGAGCCATTTGGTGCACAACAAGAAATGCTGAGAATGTCTTAGCCTTCCCTAAATCCGCATTTCAATGACTTCCAAGGTTCATGAGGAGGTGCATGCAGAAATCCAGAGAGTGAGGATCTCTATGCAAAAGAATCCATACAAGGATGCCATTTCATTTTAAGTACACAATTTAAAAATATATGTTATAATCTCATGCCCATTTTAACATCTAAATCATATACAACGTACTTTTTTTATCAGCATAACCAAAAATACTGACACCCAAATTAATTATTACTTAGATCTGGCATATTTATTGATGTATTGTCTGTTTAATTTTGCACATCTCAGACCTAAACCACACTTAGGTTAAATACATAAAGTGTGTTTGATGTCATTTTAACTTAATTAGGTTTTAAGCAATGATAAGCAATTTGCATATATCGATTTCTATAGTTATTTATAAAAGTAACCAGGTTTATCAGTTTCTCACAAATGAAATAAAATTTTGTAATGTATCCAGCTAGAACATTCCTTCAATTTATTTCTTCCTCTGTTTTAATCTCAGCTCTAATAAAAACAATACTTATTTTTGCTTTTGGGTTTCTGCAGCTACGCTAAATGAGTACACACTGGTTTCCCTACCATTCTACGGTGACAATAAAGATAAGGGGAAAAAAAAAAAATGTCAAGCAATTAATCATGCTAAATACTGTTTTTCAGTTAAAAGTGCAGTGAACATGGGTATAACAGAACTGTTCTTCTATTAAAGATTAAATATTAGATAACAGAGCACCATTGAAGAGCCTGCTTTATAAGAGCATAGACACAGAAAAAAAGTGAACTCATATGCATTCCTGAAAGTTTTAATTTATAAAGCTCAAACCTGAAAGGGACATTTAAATTTAGACTGACCTCATTATATTTCCCTCTTTTACCTCTGCCTGGAGTCCATTAATTTAAGTTTCATTTAATTTACCATCTAGGAAGGCATTCAGTTTGAATTTAAATGACACTGCAAGATGAAAAACACATCACTTTTCTCAGTTATTCGCTCAAAGATTGATCGGATTTATTATTAAAATTGTTATTCTTCATTTCTAATATTTCTGTCTTCAATTTCTAACTCTTCTTTCTTCATATACTGTTTTCAGTTCAATGTCCTTTTATATTACACAGGAAGATACTTTTATAAACTAATTAAGTATCACCTGATCTAAATACACTGAGCTCCAACTCCCACCGTACAAATATTTTCCAGGCCCTAGGCCCTGATCATGCTAATCATCATCCTTTTAAATGTCTTCTTCATCCTTATATAAAAAAAATAAGTCTAGAATCAAAAACTGTATATTAGGCTTTTATTAGAGACAGAGAGGCAAAGAATAACACTTCTCCACACCCTGATAAATAAGCATAAAAACCTCCCAGCGTTTCTTATTACTCCTTCATATCAGGAAGAACTCTACTCTCAAAACAGAAACACCAGAGACAAAAATGGACTCAGTATGTTAAACAGAAAATGAATTAAAAAAAAACAACAAACTTTTCTTGAAACCAGTAGGCTGGTTTAGGAAAGAATGTGCTATGAGTGTCAGAATAACATGTAGTAGTAACTGCAGAACCTTGGTGTAAGCTACATGGTTTTCAATTAGTTTGCAACTTCAAGTCATTCTTTTTCTCAAAGATTTTTTTTTTTTTTATACTCACATATAAACAAAATGCCTATTGACCTGCATCTTATAGCACAGAATACGATAACTAGAAGTACTTTAACACTTTCTAAACTATCTGCCAATCTATACCAATCCTCAGTTCTGAGGACAGCTATTTCTTGGCCATTTGCTAAAATTAAATAATCAGACCAAAACTTCCCCAAACTGCTGACAATGTTTTGTCTCATGCAGCCCAGATTGCTTTGCAGCAAGGGCACATTGCGGGCTCATGTTCAATTTGGCGTCCACCAGGACCCCCACATCCTTTTCTTCAAAGCTACTTTCCAGCTGGGTGGCCCCCAGCACATATCAGTGCATGGAATATTACTAAGTATGTCTGCCACGTGGAACCTAAGATTCCTCTGCAGTAGAGCTTGCATTTAAACATCCTACAGAAGAACATTTGCTAAGTAATCATGTTGAGGACAACATACATGTTTGTTCCCCATCTTTCAGACAATCGGTTCATATCAAATGAGCAGAATATAGCTCATTAAATTAGTTTTTCACAAATACTGAATTGTCCCTTGAGCAGCCTCTTTCTTAAGATTAAGAGACAGAGTGAGGATTCAGTTTAAGAACAAATCCACAGGCAGTAAGAAATACACCAAGTACTTTCTCATAGTGTGATATTTTTTCTGGAACTCTTCTATTAATATAATGTTAAGGTAGCTGTCTTAAAAGTTTAAAAGAAAAAAAAAAAAAGAAACCAGCTGAGAGATACATATCCACACAGCTTTTCAATTTAAGAAACAATTCATTTCTTCAAAACTTCAGCAAAGAAAACAATGAAATATAAATGAGAATTCACTGGAACAAGAAGTATTTTCACATGGGTCCACTTTACTATTTAGCAATCACTAGTTAGAAAAACTGTATAATGTAAGCATGTGACTCAGTCATCCCACCTTTGTTACTAATACAATTATCTACTTTATTACACCTGGCAATGAGAATCTGATACAGATATAGCAAGAAAACTCACAGCAGCTACTACAGAAGATTCTTCATCTGTAACGTGCTTGAGAGAGAGAGTACAAGGTAACTAAGGAGATTCTTAACCCAGACTTTCAGTTCAATGTATTTCAGATTATCAAATTCATGTTTAGCTTGAGTCAGTAACTAGTTACTCTTTCTGTCTTTTTGAATTAAGGGATCTAAGTAGTCTTCTTAAGCATTAGTTGCTTGCAACAAGAAAATAATATTCCTGTTGGGAAATTGTGTTAAGAAGGGAAATAATTTTAAACTGGGGGGGGGAAAACACTAAATTCTACAAAGCGTCCTAGTAAAATGATGACTGAATCACACTACAGAAAATGTCAGATGTATCTCTAAAAATGTATGGGGAAACTGAGTCAGTCCATTAAATTATGAACACAATTCACTGCTTGGAAAATAAAATTTCTACAAGAAACCCTTGTGATTTTTACCTCTTTTCCCAGACAGAGCATATACTTTCAAACAGCTACTACAGTCAAACAGCTACTAACAAACACGACATTCCTTGAGCTGACAACTTGTATAAATTAGAACCAGGTTTATATCAAAATGATAAATTGGATGAGATCAAGCCAGAGACTGTTCTAAATCAGAACTTTGATTTAATACCATAAAAACTGTCAATGGCATCAGTAGAAGACTGACAATACACTGATCTAATGGAAAAAAAAAAACCTCAAAAATTTGCTGTTATCAAAATAAACTTTCAGATATTTTCCTAGCCAAAACCAATGTATTTTCCACTCAGCTGGTAGCATTTAGAAATCACTGAAAAACACTCTAACAGGCAGGCTAACATAAAGTCTTAATTCCTGTTGTAGCCTTACATAGAATTATTCAGAGTTATTCAGCTTTAGAGTTATTAGGCTTTGCATTTGTGTTTATGATGCAGTTTGTTCCTATTTGGCTGAAGCTGCTCCTTAACCCACACCTTAAAGGAACTTTTTCACTTCTTCTAGGCAAGGGGTCATACCTGAGGGCGAGTGGGAATACGTAAATATTTATCTTCCTTAAAATCATATAATCATAGAATAGTTTAGGTTGGAAGGGACCTTTAAAGGCCATCTAGTCCAACTCCCCCTGCAACCAGCAGGGACATCTTCAACTAGATCAGGTTGCTCAGAGCCTCATCCAACCTGACCTGGAATGTTTCCAGGGATGGAGCATATACCACCTCTCTGGTCACCACCCTCAGCGTAAAAAAGTTCTTCCTTATATCTAGTCTAAATATTGCTTCTTTTAGTTTAAAGCCATTACCCCCTGTCCTGTTGCAACAGGCCCTGCTAAAGAGGGGCTGTTTGTCCCCATGTTTCTTATAAGCCCCCTTTAAGTATTGAAAGGCCACAGTAAGGTCTCCCCGGAGACTTCTCCAGGTTAAATCATAGAATCATTTAGGTTGGAAAAGACCTTTAAGATCAAACATTAAGATTAAATAACCCAAATATTCTTTATACAAACACATCTATATATAAAATGACTATATAACATTACATGGTCAGCATGCATCTACCACAGCTAGCAGTTTCTAAAATGTGGAAAGCTGTACGTGAAACTTCAGATAGCTAAAAGCAAAGTATACTTTCCTGGATACCAGCATGAAAATCTAAATGTTTGCATGGAAGGAGATTAGAATGTCAAAATGGCTGGCTGGTCCTCAAAGACAGTTCTCAAAAAGTTGTCAAAACACTTGTAAATCTTTAGAATACATAAATAGTATTAATTCTGCTTTCTTTTCCTGTTGTAACATTTTTCAGAAAATATTAATACCTGCAATACTTTGTAAATTCAGTGAATTAACATGGAAGATCTACTGGACATAGCTCTCCTGGAGAGTGAGTTTGCAATAAAAGTGGGATGTTTTGCCTCTGTTGAAATACTTATACTGGCAGGAAAAAAAATACAGTCAAACCTCATTACGCACAACTTACTCTGATTTTTGGTAAAACCCGACGAAGTGTTTCTGCAGGATTCTGTCGCATCAGGACTGGAAGATTTGCCACCACGCTTGTTCCTTGGATATCCTGGCCAGAACTTACAAAAATATATACATACAACACATTACTCTCTACTGTGGTTACAAGCTTACAGCTTTCATTAAAAAAACCAAACACAAACAGCAAATTCACACAACACAGTTTATTCATATAGTAAGTTGAGAGGCATTACTTTTTTATATAATGTGTAGTAGAAAACAACATTAAGAAAATACCAACCACAAAAGCTGTTACGTATCATTTCTAATATGGAATGTTCTAATTTTTAGTGTAGCTTTGGAAAATAATATAAAAGATTTGAAAGATCTTTTCAAACTGGATGATCAAGGCAATGGTTTTGTTGAAGCTTTTATATTATAACAATACAGGTGATGAAGCATAAGAAGGGGACAAACAGAAGATTTTTGTATTTTAATGGACCATATTCACCTTAAATACTAGAAAGACAGAAAGGACCCAATATTAGAAAGAATCCAAACAGAAGAGTTATCATCAATTCTAATTCGAGTAACACGTGAGCAGAAAGCTATGAACACTGTACTGAGGTCATCACACATTGCAGTCATCAGGGCTGCAACATTTTGACCTCCTGACCAAACTTCAGGAATCATTCCCAGAACAGAAACTTCACCTTCATCGTGCCTATACATTTACAATAATAAAAAGCAAACAAAAATGTTGAGCAGCTGTGGATGGAGGTCAACACAGATGTAAGAAAAATACACTGAAATTTATAATACCAGTATTGTAACAAAAACACTAATTAAAAAAACCTCAACAGGCTGTAAACAAGACAAATTTAAGCTACATAATTTCAAAGTCAAGAGGAAAAGGCTTGACAGAGCATAGAAAAAAAATCACCATTTCCTATATTTTTTGAATAGAGGTTATCTTTTTCTCTTGGTAACAACCTTACTTTAGGAATATAGAAAATTACTGTATAATAATTTGGAAAAAGATTACTGTAAAATAATCCAATACTGTGTGGTTTTTTTAAATACAATGTGCATTCCAACAGAGAAATACTGTATCAGTATTTTTTAGTTTTTTAATCCTCTGTTAAGACTACTACTGATGTTACATCATCTCAATTTTAAATTAAGCTACTGCGATTTTCTTAAAAAGCCCTCTATATGCGATTCAAAACCAGCAAGAATGGATGAGAGTACAGGTTTTCACACTGATTTTAATACTAGCATCACAGCAATCTAATTTGATAAACATGCATGAGCTCTCTCAATAACAACATTTCTCACGGTAACTCCTGAACTCAGTGACAGTATTCTGTCAACTACTGAAAATGGACTTAAATTAATGATTAATAACTTATCTATTTACAGCTTGCAATATATTTGCTTATTCAAAACCATTTTAGTGTCGAATGTAAACCCATGAATATTAAAGCCTTTCCTGTTTAGGGCAGATTTCTCTGAGTATCACATACTAATTACAACAAAGCTTTAAAGCAGAACCCAGAAATTCAGAGCGCCCTGAGTAGTAAAGGGTCACAGGGTGGATGAGGCCCACAACTTCTTATAACATGACTTGCAAGGAAGAGCTTTGAATTATCCAGTAATAACGCAAAAGGTCAAGGTAACTAGGAAAAGCGATTTTATGGATTATTTTTTTTATTTTGTATCATGACGGAAGAAATCCTAACTGCTGAAAAATCCAACGAACTTTATCAGTCAGAAATGTAAAGAAAAGTGGAGCGTTTCCCTTTAAACCAGAAATGCTCAGTGTCTGGCTTGCTGCCAATTAAGAATGTGAAGCAGGAGGCATTTCAACACCTACACAGCCTGTAATTTTCCAACTGCAGAAGATTTTTCTTCTATTTCTACTAAAGAAGCTGCACCATAGATTTTCTTTATATATTAAAGACTTCAGGATTATAGTGAATTATTGCTAAATGCTCAGATTTAGATATTTTTGTACTAATAAATACATTAAAATAAACGCTAAATCTTTTCTTTGGAGTCACAGTAAGCTCAATGTAATGAAGGTTCTATTCCTTTATTAACAGTGACAACTAGAGAAGAACTCAGCAGAGCCCTATACTTAGAAGCAATTTAGCTCAACCTCTTTTGTGCTAGCAGAATCCACATAGATAATAACATTTAAATATAAAACTTCAGGACTCATCTTCTGAGTTTATCCTACAGGAGATCCCAGTGACTTTCCAATGCTGGGAATCCTCAACCAGGGGGGACAGCCTGAACACTTCTAATACCTACTGCAACACCAGCTGCTCGCTGCCAGCCGGTGGTACCAGAGCTGGTCTGGCTGCAAGGCTCCCTCAAGAGCTGGTACTTCTCAAGCACAAGTCCTCTCTCTCTAGCCCCTGCATTTGGTTTTACTTGGTTTTTTTTCTACCCTCATAAAAATGAAGTCTACTTCCCCAAGACTGGGGAAAAAAAGAGCAAAAGAATGTCTGGGAGTAGTCAAGCCTGGATTTGTGAAAAGGAAAATCATGCCAGACGAACAAACTTGCCAGGCTTCTACGATAAGGTGACTGGCCTGGATGGTGGAAGTTGTTTAACTCACTTTAGCAAGGCTTTTGACTTCCTCTCCCATAATATCCTCACAGGTAAATCCAGGAAGTACAAACTAGATAAATGGAAAGTGACGTGGGCTGAAAACTGGCTGAGCTGTAGAGCATAAAGGGTTGTGATAGATGGCAAGGCAGCCAGCCACTAGTGGTTCACCTCAGAGGTCTACACGGGAGGCAATTTGTTTATGTTTAATATTTTCATTAATGACCGGGATGATGGGACAGAATGCACCCTCAGGTAGTATACAGATGACACAAAACCAGGAGGAGGGGTTGCTAGACCAGATGATTGTGCTGCCTCAACAAGCTGGAGAAACAAACCAAAAGGGATTTTACAAAGTTTAACAGCGGGAAATTAAAGTCCTGCAGCTGCGGAGCAATAACCCCACGCACGAGAACAAGCTGGGGGCCAGCCAACTGCAAAGTAGCTTGGCAGGAAAGGACCTGGAGGTTCCAATGGACACCAAGCTGACCAGGAGCCAGCAATGTGTCCTTGTAGCAAAGGCAGCTGACAGCATCCTGGGCTGTACTAGGAAGAGCAGCACCAGCAGCTCAAGGGAAGCAATTATTCTTTTCAGCACAAGAAACTCATAGACAGACAGGATTGAGTCCATTGAAGGACCACTAAACTGATTAAGGGATTACAGCACCTAATATTTGAGCAGAAGCTTATACAACAGGGATATTTAGTCTCGAGAAGATAAAGCTTGGCACCTTATTGAATATCTGATGTGAGGCAGATTCTTCCCAGTGGTGCCCAGTGACAGGACGAGGCAGCAGGCACAAACTGAATACACAGGAAACTTCACTTAAATCCTAAAAAAAAGTTCATCAATGTCACACTGCTCAAACATTGGAATTAATCGCCCAGACAGGTGGTGAGGTCCCCATCCTTAGGATTCAAAATCCTGAATGTATCGTTCAGGACAAGACCCTGAACATATCGTTCTAATTGGCAGTGTTTTGAGCAGGGAGGTGAACTAGACGGATCTCCAGAGGTCCTTTCCCACCACAACTACACTATGGTTCTCATATTCAGGACAGGTGTTTCCAGGTTTGCAAGCTTTTAGCAAGCTCAGGGCAGACAATAAGATTTCTTATATTTAAAAAAAAACAAACTAATTAAAGTAGATGCTTAAAAATACAATTTGAGTTTAATTTCGAAAGTATTTTAAAAACCAGATTCTGCAAAATAAGAACAAAAAAGTTTAAAATGTCTCAAAGGGGTACTCAATTAGAAAAATTTGTATCCGGAAAGGGAGTGAAGGACTACAGCTCCTTCTACAGCATGAAGAAAGAAGATTAGTCACTAAATGTTCCCCAAGAGAATATTACCACAAAGGAGTTTGAAAAGGAGGAGACAGATTTACATCTCTCTCTCCTTCATTTGCACTAGCCTGAAAAACACAGCAACAGGAGCAGAATACAATACTGCACAGACGACTGAGGCACAGTGTTTACCCAAGCTGTACCTAAAGCACTGGGTTTATGGACTGACTTCCCTTTAACACTGTGGCTAACTCTTACCAAGTTCCGCAACATTGATTTGCTAAATAGCCCTTGTTGAACCAACCACTGGAGCCTGTGCTTTGCATAACTTAGTTTAACAAACCTAGAAGTTCTGATGTATGGATGCAGCGGATTACAGTGTTAACTCAACACCCCGTAAGTGATGTTATTTTCAGTACAAGATTCCAAAATGTTCTCTGCTGGTCTAAATCTGCATTGGTTGAAAACAGAAGTAAAAATTTAGCAGACTTCAATGAGTGAGGGATTAGAATAACACAATACAAAAAATTAATAAAGTATTCAATAACTAATAAGGTATTAGGAAAAAGAAATTCACAAAGAACATTATCAAACATTGAAAAAGTGTGTCCAGAGGTTGGGGGATCCTTGGAGACATTCAGAACTCATCTGGACAACATCTTGAGCAACCTGATCTAACACTAAACTACACTAGACTTGCAAGTTGGCCCTGCTTTGAGCAGGGCATTAGACCAAACGACCTCCAGAGGTCCCCAACCACCTAAACTATTCTGTGACTGTGATTCATAAATCCTAAACTTAATTTCCCATTGATATAAAAGCTCAGTATCTGATAGGATTTAGCCTAAAGAATAATGATTCAATAGCAATTCTCCTTCCAGGATTCCTGTTCTCCTGCACAATATACTGGTTGCCAAGGCAAACAAGAAATTCAGATAAATATTTCTGTATATAACATAGAAGTGTTTGGCCCATAAGACTTCCTTAGAGAATCTTCTTTGCTTTTATTGTGAAGATTTTTACATAGCAATCTGTCCTATGCAGACAGGGAAATGCAGACTTAAAATTTATTAAACTGCTTTCTACATATTACCCTTGCTAAGTAAAAACTAACATTTTACAAGTTTTATTTTTTAACTTCATCTTTGTATAATTTTAGGGCTTTGATAAAATAAAAGCAAAAAATTCTAGAAAGTAAAAATATGTCTTGAAATCACAAATATTGAGTGATTTTAAGACCAATTTTCATTTCATTTCAAGGTGAATAGTCCTTTGGTGAAATACAACCTGCTATTTTCTGTAAAAGTACAATGCTTTCTTAACACCAGTGTAAAGCAGTAAATATTGCTTTTACGCTATGTATGGTCACATTTTCTGTACACTTCTGTAAACATAAATTAGATGTTCAGATACTCCTGTTATATATTTGACATATGCTGGTAATAAGTATATTAGACCCAGTCCCATGGAAGGATCTGTCATTTCATTAAGATAACCTCCTTTAAGAGCCTCAGTTGAACAGAGGCTGAGAAGCTTGAGCTGTACAAATATTAACACAGCCTTGAAACTCTATATTACATGGGAGATTTTATAGACCAATAAGTGCTGTATAAAATTGTTTGTACTTTACCCTCTACCATGTTTCAAATGAAAAAAAAAAAAAGGTACCTGGAATCAAAAATTATGTTTTATCTGACAATTTGCCCTAAGATTTGGTATTGTAAAGATACATGAGATATTTGGGGTATATTTTTAAAAACAAATACCTCATGCATCAAACTTCTTAAATTTCTGGCAATGTACAATAACTGCTAAAAAAAAAAAGAGTCTTCCTTCTCAAAAAAAGCTAGTATAAGAATTTAAAAAACATTACTCATTTAGACACACATATACATCATTACAGCTCTATGTATCATAATAACTACTTTATATATAATAACCCAATCTTATGTATTAAAATACAATATTGGGGCTCCTAAGCTGAAAGTGCAAACTTTCTTGTCTGTCAGAAAACCTTCTGAAGATCAGAGTCAGCTGGGCACCATTTGTAACTGCCACAAAGCTTATTTAAATTGTCCTAGAAACCAATGGCCTTCTTCTGTATGTACTAATACACTATAACATTTATGTATGCAAGCCTTCACATATATAAAATTTATGATAATATGGAAGATTCAAGAACAGGGATCTAAATCAGACTGTACCTAAGTTCAAGATTGTGACGGGGCCGAGAAGAACTAAGCAGCTTCTGTCTTTTAACCCTTCCCTTCTTCTGTTATCTGTCTATCCAGAGCAAATAAAGAAAAAACTTGTATTTTTAGGCTTCTATAATTTTGCTGAAAATAAGATTGAATAAAATGAATCTGAAAATGTAATTCCTGATTAATATAATTTTCAAGAAGTCCTCATATCACCGTATGAACATCTCCTTGCAACTGACATCGTAACCCTTTTCTATTAAAATCTCATTTTCAAAACCACTTTCTCATCCTGATCTTCCACTTCAAATATATGTGCCTGTGGTTATTTTACAGCACGTCTGAATAATGTCTACATAATCTATATATTAAAAAAGAAGAAATTAATCTGATCTTAGTACATATCTGAACACGCACCATTACACACAAGAATTCTAGTGCAATTACACTAAGAATGGAAAACCCAGATTTAGCTGAACGCTAATTTTGTATTCATAGTAACCTTGTTTACCAGGATCAGCATGGTGAACTGAAGTTTCTTATTTCTGTTTGCTTAATGAACAACTGTGAAAGAGAGGAAGGATTTCTAATTCATACAAATACTTCTTTCTGCTCCTGAGCCAAAACAAATACACTATGACGACACAATAATTTAATCTTCCTGATATCATCGGTTTCTGTGAGGTTAGACAGTAATTACTATGAAGAAAAATATTGAGCTTTGCTCCTTTGAATTTTAAGAAAAGTTTCAAGAATATAAAAAGTGCCTCAAAGAAACACATTTTTCCTCCCAAATATTATCCTAGTATCACCGTTACTATCTCCTACGAGATAAGCGTTTCCTCTTCCTTAGATGACTTATAACATATGTTGCATTTTTATGATCTCTGAGTAGAATTCAACTTGGGGGTTTTTATTTTGAGTCTAAATTCGAAAAGTAAAACCAGTCTTTTCACCCCAAGATCAAGATAACGCAACTTCCAATTCCAAATGATACAACAAAAATGAGCTAATAGCTGATATTATTTTCCCTTCTGCCCAGTCGTCATTCACTCAGAATTTACAATTTTCACTATCAACAAGATCTGTCATTTCACAGCATGCTTAAGCTTTCTGAAAAAGTACAAGGCCAGTAATTATTCTACACGGAAAGTGAGAGAATAAAAAGTCACAGATGCTAACCAAATTCTAGAAGGGCAAATTACTTCTGGTGACCTAAATTTATCTTATAGTCTAAATTAGAAACAGGATCTCTTTCAATTCTCCAGTCTTAATTTTTTGTATCAGTGTATTTCATCCACAAGGTTAGCTATTTGTGGCATGAAGGGGATGAACACTTCAAATGACCTAACAAGAATTAAAATCTACTTAGCCTTCTTCAGCTCATGGGTTTTATAAGTGTGGCGCATTATATACAATAGATTGAAAAGCTCCCATGTTATTACTTATCTGTGTGTATTTCTATCATGCATTCTCATCCTTTCGGATCATAACATATTCCATCTTGTACCAATTCTTTTTTTTTTTTTTTTGTAACAACTCTATTTCAATGGTTGTGGAAGCCTTCTCAGAAATACTTAAAAATTCTTGATCCAGAAAGCAGTATCTGTACATTTCAACCTCTCCTTTAGAAAACAGGTTAGCAGGTCAAAAAAAAAATATATTGTCTATTTTTTCAAGATTTATTGACTGCTCTTAACAGAAAATATCACTTCCCTTCACCTCAACCCTTGCTATGAGTCATTTAAAACTGAACTATGCTCTACTAATTCCATTAGGAACTCCTCTGCATACCATTAGGAAAAGCACAAAGATCAGGAAAGCAACTGTTACTGGTCTATTTCTCTGTATCTGCATTGCTTCATAAAACAGTCCCTTCTGTGTAATAAGAGTTTGTTTTATATTGAAGACCACGATAAAAAAGACCGTGAAATAACCATAACCTTCTATGACTTAAAGTACAAGCAGGACTCTTGAGACATCTTCCAAAACATTCAGACTTTTTAGAATAAGCTTTTAAGATCCAGAACAACAAAATCTAAGTTGCTGCATCAACCACTCTGACACAAACAGTACACTAAAACATACTTTGTATGTGAGTTGACCTTCCATTTTCAAAATTATACAGAACGGATCAAAAGAAAATGCAAAAGACCAGTAGAGACATTCTAGTTTTAGTTTGAAAACAATGGGAGTAAAATTGTGAGCACTGAAAAATACATGCGAAATTTTAGAAACTNAAAACAATGGGAGTAAAATTGTGAGCACTGAAAAATACATGCGAAATTTTAGAAACTCTTTTGAAACTTTAGCTGTAGAAGCAGCTCTTTTTTCACAACAAAGAAAATCAGACTGTCATCTCTGATTAACTTCAACCAGTTAACACTAAATTTCTACCAAATTATTGCTGTCATACTCAAAGGGCCTGGTGACTCAAAGAAAAAAATAATAACTCGAAAACCAACACAAAACTGTGAATTTACTCCTCATATAAGCTAGCATTTAGACAGATCAGAATTGGAAAGCCTTGCTTGTTCGCCTTCTGTTCATTATTCAAATATTTTCAAGTAGTATTGAACATCTCCTTGAAACTGAAGCAGCTACATGCATCAGCAATACAATGTCAGCCAACTCTAGCGTCGTTTCCTCATCCATCAGAAGCAACCATAGATCAAAGTCAGCTTTCTGAGGTAAACGTGCAAATAACTAAAAATTACTTCAATTCCAAGCTGTTGCTGATTCACGTTGTGTCAAACAAAAAAGTGCTTTACTTGATTAATGTTCACTTTGGAAAGCAGGATGCAATTCAGCTACTTAATTAAAATGAAGAAAGAGTGAGAGTCATGTCTCAGAAATATAAGAGATTTGTTCCATTGATAGTATACAGCTTGGAGTGGACAGATAATCAAAGCAGATAATGCAATTAACATAATAAACAAAATTGAAGTGATGACACAAGTCTTGCAAATTTCCAGTTCTCTGGCAGAATAATTTCAAAGAGCAGATAAAAATGAGTATTATATATAAGGATAATTCATCTGTATTTATATTCCTGTTAAAGTCATTACAAGCACACCATCAGGATCCTCCTGCCTACCAAACTAGTTTTAGGTAATTATAACCCCAATAACGTTCCCTACCTTCAAAATTACTACAATGATCTTAAAAAGCCTTTTGTTAGACTATTTTTTCCTCACATACTCATATTTTAAATTATTTCTAACGGTACAATTATCCCAAAAAGAGTTTGACATTCTGCAATGGAAAGAATAAATAAAGCATTTACCAGTAATTCCACCCACATTTCCTAAAATTAGTTCAGAGTCATCTCTGGAAGAAAAGAATCTCTCTTTCCTTTGAATGCATGTCAAATATGCTCAACTGCATAGATCCTTCACAGCATACCAATGTTAACCACCAGAATATCTGGCTTATTTATTTACTACGCTAGTATCAATATCCTTCTATGGAAGCGAAGGTAACATGGAAAAATAAAAATTACAGTAAGGCAACCATTGATACAATAACATTTACACACCACTTACCCCCTCACCTTTGGTTTATTGGCTACTGAAAAGGAACAAAATTAACTGTCACTAAAAGGTGTGGGGCAGTAAATTTTTAGTCTAAGCTCATTGTGGAATATTAAAACAATTTATTATTTTCATTAATAATACTTTTATTATGTATCTGGTATAGTATCCATGCAGATGGATATCTACAGGTAGAATTTACCTTAAAAACAACACACAGTGTTCAGAATGTCAATGTTATTTCAGTGCATCCAGAACTCCAAACTTCTGTATGAGTAACACAGGGCCAACATAGTCTTTCCAGGTGTCACACAAACCAACTCAACTGCTATAAAGTGTGTAGTCTCCTGAAGGTAACAAGCTCAAGGTAAACCTTCAGCTATAGGGATGATGGCAAAGAAAAGTAAAGTAAGATATATGCACTTGCAAAGGAAGGAATAGCACGTGGGCAAAAATAAAATCAGTCTTCTCTATGTTGGACTCAAAAAGGGGGAGCAACAGAATAAATAAAAAAAAACACCAACAAAAAATCTCCAAAACACTAGTAACTGCATCCTTCACCATAAACCATGTAAAATGAGTCATGAACACCTCAAATGACCTAAGAACTACTAAAATCTACTTAGAAACTTCTTCAACTCATGGGTCTTAAAGGTGTCAGGCATTATACACAATAGATCCAAAAGCTGCCACTTTCCAATTGTTCATTTAAAAAAAACAAACAAACAAAAAAACCCAAACAAAAAAAAAAACCATGGCAATCCCAGGCCCAAATACAGGTTGGGCAGAGAACGGACTGAGAGCAGCCCTGAGGAGAAGGATTTGGGGGCGTTGGTGGATAAGAAGCTCAACATGAGATGGTAATGTGCACTCACAGCCCAGAAAGCGAACTGTATCCTGCGCTGCATCAAAAGAATTGTGGCTAGTACATCAACAGAGATGATTCTGCCCTTCTACTCTGGTCTCATGAGACCGCACACAGAGTACTGCATCCAGCTCTGGGGTCCTGAGCACAAGAAGGATGTGGACCTGTTGGAGCAAATCCAGAGGATGGTCATGAAGATGACCAGAAACCTGGAGCACTGCTCCTATAAGGACAGAATGAGAGAGTTGGGGTTGTTCAGCCTGGAGAAGAGAAGGCTCCGGGGAGAACTTATAGCAGCCTTCCAGTATCTGAAGGGGGCCTACAAGAAAGCCACAGAGGGACTTTTTACAAGGCCAGGTAGTGATAAGACAAGGGGTAATGGCTTCAAACTGGAAGAGAGGATACTTAGATTAGGTATCAGGAAAAAACTTTTCACTATGAGGGTGGTGAGACACTAGAATGGGTTGCCCAGAGCAGCTGTGGACACCCTATCCGTGGAAGTGTTCAAGACCATGCTTGACGGGGCTTTGAGCAACCTGGTCTAGTGGGAGGTGTCCCTACCCAGGGCAGGGGGGGTCGTATCTAGACAATCTGACAATCTTTAAGGTCCCTTCCAACCTAAACCATTATATGATTCTATGAAAAAAAAAAAAAAAAATCATCCTCTCCGTTTAATCACGAAGTAAGATGAGGCACTGGAAAAGTAAGTACTTAAAGCCTTCAGAACAAGTATGAAAGAAACGAAGACCTGGATATTAATTTTATTGATCTATCTACTCTCTAACACATTGCCTTCAAGTAGGAAGGACAGATCACGCATTGATTAAGAACTGATTTTCCCATACCAGTAGGCACCTAATCATTTACTACAAACTCATGGTACAAATATCTTTTGTGTGTGCAATACAACAGGTATGCAAGGTTCAAAAGAAGTTACAAGTAATCCTTAAAATGCACTTACGTTTGGCCTTACATGGTGATAAGAGGAAATAGACATACTCTTGGTTCAAAAACTGTACTAAAGCAGCAGGTTACTTTTAAGTAGCCATCATTCTTTTCTCCATTGATTTAGCAGTTAGCACTTATTGTAGTTGTAGAAAGCAAAAATAAACATAAATCTTGCCCTGAAGACTATACCCTAAACAACTTCTAGCTCTCAGAATGGCAGGAAAACAGGTACCCTAATCCTGAGCTTTAAAATGAAATTACATAAAGGAGATTAACTGTTCATAACAGAAGAATTTTGGTGCAAGCAGCAATGAGTCTGTGACTCATGTTTTGCTATTTAATATGGACATAAATCCTCCTCCCCCTCAAAAAGCTCAGTTACAATTTCAGCAGTGAAAATGGCATCTTTTCTGTTTCTCCGTTGAAAGCCAGCATTTTTATCTCAAGGTCTACACAACAAAGTAAGTAATATTACCACGTAAATATGTATATTAAAACAGGTGCCCTTCAAATTTTTCTTTTACCTATGTTTATTCTGTCACAGACAATATGACCAATTCATACTTACAACAAAAACATAGTTAGCATTTTTAAAGCCTTTCCTTACTGTCCCTAGTCTAGCCTTCTCAATAGACTCTTGGTAACAGAAGTTACCAAGCAATTTCACTAGGAGGAAAAAGGAAAAAAAAGAAAAAGGAAAAAGGAGGGGGGGGAGTGGGGAGAAGAGAGTCTCTACTACTTTGGATAGTCAGACCACAAACTGGTCAGCTGCGCTTCTCATGCAGCACAGGCAAACAGTAAATCATCCCATTTTGCAGACATAATCCCTTGCAAATAAAATGTATTGGCATTACTGAGTGCAACAGCATCTCTCCTACTGTGCAGCTCTGTTTATGTCAATTGAGTTATCAATGCTTCAACTCAGCTTGAATCCAACTTTCCTGCTCTTCTCTAGCTGGTAAAGAGAAATGTGCTGGAGTTATACAGTTGTTCTTTGTCGTTCAACAATAGTCACCAGGGGGGGAAACTAATTGACACCTAACCCAAATTAATTCACTGTTTTACTTCAAGAAAGGTAGACTCAAAGCTTTTTACCAGCGGCACAACTGACAATTTGTATACAAAGCTATTCTCATGTGCAAAAAGAAAAAAACAACAGGGACATAATTAACGGTTTGTACATAAAGCTATTCTCATAAGCAAAAAAAACAGGGGCTCCAAGATGTTCCACTTTTACCCTTCCTCCTGCTCCTGGACCGCCACAGAAAACCCTGTCACAATTTTATTCAAAGTTACAGTGGACTGCCCTTTGAAAAAATAAAAACAAGCTCTATCATTCTGATTTAAGATACACTGGGGAAAGAAAAAAAGCATCCTATTTTTTTTCACCATCAAGTGGAAGACTTAACTCCAAAAACCTATGAGAAAAATGCCTTCGGTAAAAAATGTCTATATTGATTTATTTGCAAAGCCAGAAAAATTCTTTTAAACTGAATGATTATTGAAAAATCAATAAGGACAAGAGGAATGGATAAATTGCGGGTTTTCTTCCAATGTAAGAATGTAAGACTATGCTCTTTGAGGCTTCAGTCTTTCTTCATCATTATACATTATTTTGACTTGGTGATACCAGTCACTTTTATTTATATAGTCTTAGAAAAAATGTAAATTTAAAAAAAAAAAAGTGTCTGAAAATCATCAAATACCTTCCTCACTATTCTAGGTAGATAAAGGCAATAAAACAAGACCCCTAGTTACTATACTCAGCTTGGATTCATACACACTTAAAATGACTCAATTCCATTTATGTCAGTTCATCTATCCCTGCTTACACACAGCCTGAATCTGACTTTCTTATGCTATAGTAAAGAACAGTGGAAGAACAGGAAAGTAGGAATTACAGAGAAACGCTGGGACTAAAAAAATCACACAATTCAGTGTGTTTCTGTAAATAAAATGTGTAATTTTGGAATTGTACAGTGACTAAGAAGTACTGCCTATCCATAGGGTCTGTTAGGAAAGGGGTGGGCATCCGAAACCCATCAACACGTGAAGAGTAGATGGGCAAGATGTTAACTATCGTGGGAAACAAGTTCAAGAAAGCAGAGCAATTCCCCTCGGTCCTGCTGTGAATTGATTCAACTGACAAGGAATGACTCAGCTAATCTTCACAGCAGAGTTGTACACATTCTCAGAACCTACAGCCACGCAACAACACAAAATAAAGAAAACTGCTCCTTAAACAACTGCTACCAAGATACGGAGTAATATATCCAGAGCCTGATATTTTTATTCCCTAACATTAACCCCTCATAGGGTAATGCTTTGCAAAAAGAAACATTCGGCAACAATTATTTGCATGCAAAGGAAGCAAAAAGATAGACTTTAAATAAGAATACCTGCATCAACTAGAGTCCATTCAAATAATAACATGGATATGAAATACCTGGCACATTTTCCTGCTTGTATAAAAGTACCAGCCAGCAGCAATAAAGCATGCCTCAGACAGATGTATCTAAGAGATTTAACAGAAGTTTCCAAGTGTTTTGTCTCTTTTCTCATTCTGTTTTATTATGACTCATAAAGCAGAAAGACATTTTTCTTCTGTAGACAGGAGTTTTCATCTGATAGGCTATAGGGAATTAACATTCAATGGGAAACGACTCCATCTTGTCAACAAGTGTCTCCATGAGACCAGCACGGTCATTCATGGAGAGAGAAGCAACTCCAAGAACTCCAGTGAATGTGATGAAAAACTAGCTTTAACAGACTGAGGCATAAGAGTTTGAGAACCCTTATTTTCAAAACCTGCAGAGGGTACTGTTACTGTTCAGACTGGAAAGATCCCTACACAACCTGACACAGGAAGGCAACATTACACTGGGGGGAGCAAAGAAGGAATCAGATGTACGAATGCCAGTGACATGTTAATTCTCAAAATGTGAGCTTCGAGAACAAATCAGTTACGTATCCCATCACTATCACATGCAAATGAAAAGGCTCTTGCTCCTTCTGCATCACTAGCCTATTTTTAAAAATCTTTCCCTGAGGACATAACTCTCTCTTTGGTGAGAAATGCCACTTGTGGCATCAGTTTTGGAATCTGAACTGACCCTCTTTTTCAGGCACAGAGTCCTATAATTGTGTATAATTTAAATAGCTGGTCCTTTAGGCATAACATGTTTTTTGCCAGGCTATGTCAATAGAAATCCTCACAATAGAAATCACTTGCAATTTCCCTTTCAGTTTGTTTTCCAAGGCCTAAAGAGAACTTTTCCTATACAAAAAGCTGTGCCTTAAAGATTAAATAAGACACCCCTACTAGAGCAGGAGAACTTCTCAATGAATAATGGAGACCTCCTCAAATTCCTTTGTCTCAAGAACTACCTGCATTCCCATCCTGTTTTCCCAGTGTAAAAATTTCTGTTTAAGACATGAAAGAACCCTAGTTTCTTTCCTGTGACATAAAACTTTGGCCTCTGAGGCTTGACAAAGATCCAGCTTAACTTTACCACAGCGTTGGCATTTGGACTACCAGCTGGTAGAACAAACACAAAAACATTAAGATTGTGAAAGTTAACTCTAAAAATAGCTAAATAAAACAGTTCTACAAGTATACCCCAGAGAACAGGATTAATTTTAAGTCTCAGTGAAGCTATTTCTTGTCTCTTTCCAAATTATTCAGCGCATCAAGTGAGGCGCAAACACAGGCCCAAGCCTGCAGTCGCAGTTCCTGAAGTCCTTAAATTATGATCAGAATTTCACCTCAGTAAAATAACTTCCCTTCACACCAAGTTTACAAAGTGCAGCAGTGGGAACCAATACGTAAGGGAGTGTTACCTGCCTCGCTTTGTGGAGATTCAGAGGAGTATCTAAAAGAGCTCTGAATGTAAAAATACGTGGCGTATCAGCACTAAGAATCATTATTCTGAAGAGTCTCAGAGTACTCAGATTTTTGGGGCAGGTAATGGTGCAGGCCACTATCCCAACACTCACAGAACGGAAGTGTCTACTACTGCTTTTAAGGTAAGAGTGGCTGGACCAGCATTAACTGCTGCTTCTCCCTGTCAGCAACAAATGAATCCAAGTCAGAGTGCATCACACCATGGCACGTGAAGGGCTCCCTATGACTATAGCAAAGCAGTCCTCCAAACACCAGGAGTTTGCAAGAAAATCTGCTAGGAACTTGTTTCAGTCATTAGCACGTGACAGTCATTCTGTTACAGGGCACCATCATAGGAAAGTGTTCTCAAACTTGCCATAAATGGGCAGCTTGACTTACTCTTTCAGGACTTTATACCTTTAACATATTCTAACACAAAACACTACATTTTCCCATCTACATCCTCATGCAGCTTCCATTGCATGCATCTCCAGGTCCTGACATAAACTAGCAGAATACTATTATCTCTTGCCAAATCAGGCAAAGGATACAAACACAAATTAGTAATATTGAGCAGGCATGAGGATAAACGCTCTTTACAAGTACAAAATGTTGTTATAAACACTTGGGAGCCTTTTCAGGAAGGTGGTATAAAGAATTATTATACTTACACATTAATCATGTGCCATCTCAAAATGAACTGTGCAGCTGTTAAAGTTATTTATTAAACGCCAGTACTCATCTACACAAAAACAAAAACTCAGTCTCCTGCTGGGCAACATGCTATTCCTGTATGGGGTTTGTCATGTAGAAAGAAAGAGACATTGTAAATATTTAGCTGTATATTGCTATGCAGATCTCTTCTAGGAGAGCATGGTAAGGTTTCCCCAGGGCAACAGAACAATTTTTAGAAGTTAAGAAAAACCGCAGTTCTTTCAATTGTGTTTACTATTTTAAAAAAAAGGCATCCACACAGCTACCTAGTTTTACCTTATTATGTCATGCACAAAGATGCTCTGAAATATAAATATTACTGACATCTCCAGAGGAGAATTTGACAATGCATAAGGAAGAGACACCACCCATCTCACGCATCGCAGCTGTCACGTAGACTTCCAGAAGTCCATTTAAAGTCTCATTAAATACCCTACAGCTGATACTTCATACTCTCTCATTATTTCAACCAGTACTTGACTTCACAGATTCAAAGTATAGATTCAAGATTAGCATAACCCAAACTAAATCTGTTCTGCTATTGATAGGAGTGATCTACCAGCTGTGACTTCTCTACTCATACTCCCACTTATAGCCGTGCCAGCAGTCATGCAATTGCACATCTTGTTGGAAGCAAGTACCTGAAATATTTGTTAGAATTAGTATTGGTTGCCTAATCTGACCAAGGCTGCATGGCTGCAATAGCATGAACGCTGGCTCACAACATTTATCAGTAACATGCAGTCACGTAAGGAAAGAAGAGCTCCTCTTTCTCATACAGAAAGAGCTTCATTCAGCTTAACTTCACTGTGAAACTACACACCAGGAAACCTTAGCTTTACAAAAAACATAAGCCAGCCAAACGTGGTGCTAAGTCTCAAAGCCATTTCACCCACTCCTGAGCGCTGCTCCCACACTGCTACCCAATTCCTTTGTGCTGGCACAAGTCTGTTTTAAGGTGCACTAAGCCCTGGATCACACAGTTGATGTTTTAAAATTAACCATTATTTTCCTGGTTTGCCTCAGATAAATTCCCCAACGTGCTATGCAGGCACAAGGGCAAATGTAGCACAAACAGTAGAACAGGGAGAGGACTGGCACTGCCATCTGCCTGCACTGACTGTGGCCTGAGAAACAAAACTGAAACGAAGATTTTTCTCTCTTTTATGTGGTTGGACTCGATCTCAGAGGTCCCATCCAACCATGGAGATTCTGTGATTCTCAGATCACTATATTAACTCTGCTCTATATCTTTACAGCTGTTTCCCTTTCCTCAGTTGTAGTTTCAACTCAGAAAATACGATCAACAGAAGTATTTGCACAAATCCAAAATAATAAAAGTATGTGACTTAGCATCATTTCAGAAGACTACAGGTAACACCTTTCACTTCAAGGTGAAAGAATCGATTTCATATACATCAATTTATTTGTATAACAGAGTCAAGGTCAAGCAACTAATTTACGTGTCCAACTAAGTGAATCAGGAATGAAACTTTCATAAAATTTCAGTTGTAGTTTACAAAATAAAAGACAGGGAGGAAAAAAAAGGTTGAAGAAATACTCTTTATGTTAGCATTTAGAGCTTGCCAGTCTCACTGGAAGAATTATTTTCCAGTGTGCTTAACATGACAGCTGGATCTTTCAGTATACTAGCATCAGCACCATAAATCCAGAGACTATAAAATCAGAATAGAGTAGCCAGTTTTCATGATTATGTAACACCAAAAAAAGATACATGTATATTAGAAAATCAGCTCCTAAAGTTACATTTAAATGAAAGCTTTCATTTAAATTCAAAGGTGAGTTGCCTGAACCTACAGAGAGAAGAAAACCTCCAAAACAAACACAACGAAGACTAAAAACTAGAAGGAAAATTTTAAAAAAATCTTTTAAATAGTAGTGGTTTTGACAGTTACAACTGACAACACATACTGTGTTAAGAAGATGTTTAGAACTTTAGAATACTCTAACCAATCAAAGATGGCTACAATAAAGGACAACTCTGGTTTTTGGTTGTTGTTTTTTTTAAGACATGCTAAGTTTATAGGCATTGAATTCTTTCCAATCTAGATAAAGTATCTATTGTGTCTTCAGAAACTCTGCTAAATTTGTTGGAGAGGGATTGTGTTGTTTTCTAAACTGAGAGATAGGATCACTCCAAAACCAAAGTACAGTATGTTCCCAAAGGGGCGAATACTTCTATCTTCCACCTTGATAATTCATTATTACCCTGTTATTTTGAGTATGACAGAAATGTCAAGGCATGTAAGCTTTAACGTTAAGCAGGCCCAAATAAACAAAAAGTAGCTGAATACCAAATAACACAGTACACACAACAGTGTAAAACCCCTAGTGAAATCTACCAGAAAAGTCCTCAGAAAACAAATCACTCTACAGTGTTTGTGCCAGGAAGTGCCCTTGTATCCAAACCAGTTGCACACCAGGCAAAAAATACACATTTTGCTGTTGACTGTATGCCATAAAAGGGTGAGCTACAGTAAGACAAAAAAAAATCAGTAATAACATCAATCAAACATCAGCAAGCGTGGAAACTACAACTACAGGCAAAAGTTGATAGCAGGAATTAAAATTATTGTCACTGAGCTGCTTATTGCCACTGTCCTGGTTGAGGTCAAGATGCCCTAAAGTGGAATGCAAACTATTCAGTCGCATCAGTGCAAAGTCTGGCAGCCTGTCTTAATCTGCTGATGGTTTTACGATGTCATCAATCTTGACACTGCCATGGTTGAGATGTGCATAGCTATTTTGTTCTCCCTGTTGTTCTGTTGGGCCGGCGACAGGTAAAACGCAGAGTACAACCCTTCAGCAATTCCAGTTAGACCCTCCAGAAACTCCCAAGCACTCAGGCTGAAGCTCTAAAATACAGATCCTAGACACTCAGATGCTTCTCCCTCTTTAGGTACCTAAATCCATTTGATTTCCATGGCAAGTTTATAAACATCCCTGACAACCTGGTCCAAGGAAGCCCAGTTCCTCAACCAGAATCAAGGTTAATTGACAGTAAAACAAATGACGGCCCAATTTGCTACTGCATTCTTATTGAATTAGAACTTGCTCAGTCTAATTGCAGAACGTTACCTAATTAAAACTGAGTACTCTGTGCAACAGTGATCTAAAACTGAAGTTCATCCATGATTATACCATATTAAAGTGACTCCGGCCACCAGGATAGGTACTGAGTCCTTTCCTTTTGCTTGCACAACTGTTTCTATATCCACATGATGAGCCAAATCAAGGAGTGATTTAACTACTAAACATACAACAACTCTGCATATCAGCAGACTGGAGTATCCAAGTGCAAGGGTGGGGAGGAGACATTGGGGGCTGGTTTTGGAGGGAGAGGAGGATGCGAGAAGAGAAGGAAATGGTTGGGCTGTTTTCTTCAGAGTGAAAGCCATTAAAATGTGAGGACTCTTTTCGGACTTTCACAGAACATAATCACTAAACATTAGCTTTGCTGCATCATAGAAAGGTTTCACTCAGTATTAGTCAGCTCCATTGTACTATACAAGCAACACTAAAAATATCGTCCTTGGTAAATTAAAAGTCCCCAACTTGTAGATTAGGGTTACATAAATAAGTGATAATTTAAAAGACAATGTGACACAACATGAAGTATTTTGATACTATTTGTAAACAGTTAAGGCAAGAGATTTGCTTTTCATTATTGTTCTTGCATATTTTTTAATGTACATGGAGATAGCATCATCCTTTCCAAATGGAATGCAACACAGACATCATTAACAAATCACTTCAGTCTCATCAAAGCAATTTTTATAGGGAGATGTTCAGAAAAGAATAACATCAAGGACAGTTCCACATAAGGGACAGTCTGAAGGACAGCAAATAACACATGAGAAAATGAAGCATGAAAAGACCAGACTGACATTACTGTCAAACAGGAACAGGCAGGAGTATTGTATTATAATAGATTTTAAAAAAATGCCAGACAAGCCAAAAATACACACTTTTGTACGTTATATAAAAGATACTAGTGTTACAGACAGCTTTTCAACTCTGCTTGCTCATATATTCCAATCAGCACAGGGAAGGCAATATACTATTTAATAGCAAAAGCCTCCACTGGATTATTGTATTAACATACCTGGACAATCACAGCAAGTGATTGCCTTACAAAAAGCTTACCAAGCAGAGATGAAGCTACATTTTAGCAACAAGGACAATGCAGAGACAAAAAATGAAAACTTCATCACAAGGAAAAGAATATTACGTGCCCAGAACAGCTGCTCACGTAGAGAGAAAGCAGATGAAGATGTCAGGAGAAGTTCAAGGCCAGGTTGAAAAGCAATTAGTAAGATGAAAGATACAAAGTGGAACCTTTTACCCTTTAACAAGGCAATGATCCAGTAAAGACATATTGCTGGAAACATGATCTTTAATTGGGAAAAGAGCAAAGAAATTTGCTGCCACACAGGGAAAGAAAAAAAAAAGTCAACTGTGCCGATTGCTGTGAGGTAAAAACCAGAATTGATATGCATCCTTTGCAATGATATGCACCACATGGAAACAGTTTCCTCTGAATTTCCCTAGAGTCAACAGACTGCTTTGATTACAGGAACTATTAGCAAAGCAGGTTTTAAAATTCACTATTTAGTAAAGTTCAGCGTTAAAAATAAATAAATAAACAAAAGTTAGTATCAAAAGTAGCATCACTGGACAATAATGTTTACCTAAAAATCATGCCACACACCCCAAAAAGAGAAAATTAAGGCACTGAGAATATATACTATGAACATTGAGGACAGGCATAGACTAGAAAAGCACTTAAAATAGCAGAATAAGGAAACTCAGAGGGAGCTGCAGCTGGTTCTCCAATTACTAGGCATTGTTTAAAAATGCATATTCAAATCAAAATCCCTCAGAACATTTGTACTCTCAAAAATGACTTACACAGTAGTTGAAAGCTCTGCATTTTAAACTATCAAAATTTAAGTTGTTCAAGTAGCTGCAAATACTTCAAAGAACAAGAAGGAGAAGGTAGAATAAAAAACCAGAGCACAGGGAAGTATCGATATAGTGTCTTCTACAGTATTTTCTAAGGACTATAAAACTAATCTCTCAAGTTTTCTCTTGTGAAAGCCCAAGCATACACAGTATGCTCAACCAGCTCTGTTTTCAGACTGTGGTAACTGCTCACGCCTCAGAGTGAATACAAAGTCACTGAGTGATCGGTGTTATTAATGTTAACACTCAGGGAATCTTGAAAAATCAACTGCAGGGGAAAAGAAGATGAAGTACAAGTCAGGATTGGTGAGGGCCACGTTAGAAACTCAGAAATGTTCATGCATATACGCAGGCATCCTATTCCATGCATTTTTTAAAAAAATAAAAACAGTACCTATTTTTATCTTGTCTATATGTTTTACAGAGCAGAAAGTAAAAAACGGCTACTGAGAGACAGAAAATAGAAGGAGTGAAGAGTAAAGCAGTAAAAAAAGCTGTATGTAAGCATAATTTCACAACAACATTTCACAGTAATATTTTAGGAAATACCTGAGTAGATAAACAGCTCTTTCAATATCACTGAGTTCTTCATCAACTGTTAATCTTTCTATTTCTTCTGGTGTCTGTCAAGCATGAAATAGAGATTATGAGCCTACAATGCCTTACTATTTCATCATTTTAATCTTCTTAAAACAACCCCTTCTTCCCCACATATCCAGGGATGGTTCCATGAGTAATTTGAATTTAATCCTTGAAATCTCCAGCCAACATTTCAAATTCAATCAAATAAATCTTTCAGAAGGAAAAGATGGAATGTAATAGAAGTACAGTTCTATGTCAGACACTATCACTATTAATCACTTAAAGTATAAACAAGTCATATAAATTATTCTAAAGACCTAAATTAGTTTATTTTTTGCCAGCTTACACTGAAAATATTAAGCCCCTGCTGTATAGAATTTGATACTTTATTGCAAAATGACTGAAAACAATTTTTAGTATCCCGGTGCTGTAAAAAAAAATAAATAAATAAACTGCAGAAAATAAAACAGACACAATTCCAGATGGGCTTTTTAAAAGCATCGTTCTATTTTGAAGCATATACCTTCAGGCTCCTGCGGACTGGCCTCTCTATAATAGTTAGTTCCTGCAGGTCTTCTATGTATCCAAACAAATTGCTCTGACTAAAATCCATTTTGGAGAAGAAGATTATTGGATGCATGTAACAACTAACGCCTTCGGCAGCCGCCGCTCGCTCTCTGCCCCTCTCCCCCCGAGCCCGGGCTCTCGCACCGGGGGAGGCAGGAACACCCCCTCCGAGCCGCCCGCCTCGCCTCAGCGCACACACTGCGGCAGCGCCCGCCCGCCGC